>JAUKNK010000182.1:182500-782500 GCA_030765055.1 Mantis religiosa
ATATAGAATCATTATGCATAGATTATACAGCCACACCTTTCTTGCATAGAATACTTTGATAACAGAAAGTTTTGGCAATGTTTGATTCTGCATCACATCAAAACAAACAGTGATTGCCTCGGCGTCTTCCTCTTTCAGTAGCTGATAGATTTGAACACACCTTGTGCAGTCTGGACATGGTTCTTAGTTCGTTTTTATTTTTGTCTTAATCTCCATCAATCCCATTTTGCAGGTTGAGCTGTGTCAGAGTGTGGTGTATGGAATGAAAGGTGAAGAATTTGTAAAATATGTATTTATATGTTGACAGTTTGCAGACTGGTAGATTTCTTAATCTTCTTTCATTGCTAAAGTTGGTCCAGATATTTCTGATATTAAGTTCTGGAGGTAAGTATCCCCTTTTTGATTTTGCTCTTCCATAGTGGCTTCCTCTACATCTGTAGTTCTTAATGTCTTGCTTTATGGCAGCAAAAATGCTCTTCTGTAATATTCCTGTTTGTCACCTCCTCTGGTTTCCTTTGGCGCATTCTCAGGTAAGTGAAATTTTCTAGCTAGGAGAGATAATCTATCTTTTAACACCCCCGTGATTCCTTGGTAGCTTTTAGTACATACTGACAATACTTGACCATTATTGGTACTCACACTCTATTTAATGCTAACAGTCTGCTTTTTATTTGCAGCTTGTTTCTTCAGCAGCCTGCGATTGGGAGATATAATACTCATATATTTCATAAGGAATTCATCTTTATCTACCACGGAATGATGTTCGTAAAATTCACTTTTATCATTGTAAGTCAAATCAGGTGCAACACAATGCTTATGCCCTTTACTTTTAGGATTTCGTGGAGTGCACTCGAGACCATGTGAACATGAAATTGCTGGAGTATGAATTTTCCTTGACTTTCATTTTGATTTCCTTTCTTTTTTTTGCAATTCCTACCTCCCATGCAATCTATGCATGGTACAGCTCCAAAATCTGAGCTCCTGTCTATTGTGCATAGCACAGTGCGGTGTCTCAACTAAGAATAAGAATACCATGTAAGTATAAGAAAGCTTTCAGAAATGAATGTGAAATCCAAAGCACAACCTGAGTAGGCAGTTATTGCCAACAGTGCAGCAGTTTACAAAGCTTGCAGAAATGATTGAGAATACCAAAAATCGCAATATTGACATATCAGTCAATGCCAACATGCATTTCATAGAATTGAGGCGGCCACAAGCTGGATCATGAAATCATAAATTTGCATCTGTTGACATATACAAATATAATAATTTGTAACATAAAACTTCACTTATCTTATAAGAACATAATGGAAGTTTTCTTATTAATTGATGAGGATCGCAATTTCGTGAAATCATTCTTCACATCTTCAGCTCAAGCCTCAAACAGCCTCGTTGTCAAGGTCACTCTCATTAGAGATAAATGGTCTGATGGATTTGATGATTTTGCAGAAAATATTTATTTAAAAAAATAAAAATTGTATAACGAATTTTAAAATTCTCACAGTCGATTCTGTTTTCAAGCTTATTTCGTTTTCATATTTTGGTAGTCCTGATAAAAACATAGTATGCTCTAGTGAGCATGACCTTGACAAAGAGGCTGTTTGAGGCTTGAGCTAAAGATGTGAAGAATTATTTCACAAAATTGTGATCCTTATCAATTAATAAGAAAGGTTTCATCATTTTCTTATAAGTGAAATTTATGTTGTAAATTATCATATTTGTATATATTTGTTGCTTAACTGTCAATAGCTTCATATTTTACATATTGCATCTATCGTGTTTTGAAGATAGCTGCTAAAGTTCCCTACCTTCTATACAGGAGATGAATCGAATTTTGCAAAATCTGATTTCACAGAACGATGCAGAAGGTGAAGATTATGCACATACTATTTATAACTCAATTTTATAAACTTTGGCAGCTATTGAGTTTTGAAAAAATGATCCTCAATTTAAAAGAAAACTGCAATATATGTCATCTTAATAAATTATGCAAAAGTATTGTGACTGCCTCCATAAGGCCAGCAACAGAACCCTTCTGTAGCAAAATACCTTCAGTCATGATATATTCAACAGTACCAATATGGCAACATTTCTCAAAACACAAACAGCTACCCTTCATAGATGAAACATTTTCTCTGCCTTGCAAGGAATGCACTATTATGGTCTCACGAATTGAGGAACTTTAACTAAAAAGTCAATTCAGTACTCAAAATAACTAAGAGAACTTCAAGGGAACAAAAACAAAATACGGAATGTGAGATTTAAAGCTTTAATGGCTAGTGCTATCAATTAAAACTTCACAGGTTATTAACTCTGTCAAAGTTACTAAAGTTGAGCTTTCACCCATTCCAACTTCCATGGCTAATAAAAGATACATTGAACCTTATGGTCCAAGGGGTGTATAAGATTCCTTGTGAATATAGAATGGTGCATGTTGGATAAATGGGATTCATAGTCGAGGAGAGCTGTAAAGAACATTGTCACATCAGACTTCTTCAACTAGAGAAGTCAGCTGTAAGCTTAACATTGTACAGAGTTTGTTCACAAAATTAATTTTAATAAACACCTCAATTCTGGAACATCCAGACAAGCATTTTGAGCGACTTATTAAAGAAGTCATTCAGATTAAACTCCATCACGGAATTTGAATAGAGATTTGGGACTTATGTTGAGTACAGCTTGAACTCGGGCCATAAAATATGTTTCCAATAAAAGCCCTTACCAGATGATGCACCATACAGAAAACTCAAGACTAGAGAACCCCAAACCAATGATGGACCATGCAGAATTTTTTTGTTTTTTGTTTTTTTGTTTTTTCGAGTGGAGGAAAAATCCATTTATGGATTACCACTGTGTTGGAGGGCACAGTCGGGTATGTGGGCTTCACCTCAAGGGTACTACTCCACTAAAAAACCTCCACCGGATTTGGAAGGAGAAATGTGCTGCGGTACCGCCTTAAGCACCCGCGCATTCCAGAAGATGATCATAGCTGTCTCGCAGTGCGATTCAGCAGAGGGTGGTTTCTGATGCAGGGATACAGGCTTGACACGAAGCCCAGCCTGATCCACTGCCTATTGTGGGTGGTATTTGGTAGGATTCCTGGTGTTATTTGTTGGGAAGTTTAGGGTAATTTATCACTCCTTAGCGCTATGTCTTAAGTTTAGGTGTTTCATTGCCGCTGCAAGTAATACTTGCAAGCTTGTCAGTTGTGGTCTATTATACTTATTGCTATCTTGCTAAACCTAAATATAACTCTAGTTTGCATTATCGGCATTTGCCTTTAATGGTCAGTTATAATTATCTGCCGTCAGCATCGTTAGTTGTGCGAAAATACCTTCTCATATTCCATGTGTCTGCTTGGTCGATATTTTGGAGACCACACTCGGCGGGCAGCCTACCTATCAATTGTAGGTGCGAGCCTGTGCCACTCACGGGGGTCCCTCTTTCCCAGGGTCCGCCTTGGCCAATGATTGGCGCAAGGACTTGAGGGCTGCGGAAGGTGTGTGTGTGTGTGTGTGTGTGTGTGTGTGTGTGTGTGTGTGTGTGTGTGTGTGTGTGTGTGTGTGTGTGTGTGTGTGTGTGTTGGTGTACGTGTATGGGTGTGTGTTTTATCTCCGTTCAGCGATGTAAAGCATCTGTAACGTTAACAAGGTTTTCTAGAAAACTCTGCAGAAAACCCAAGAGGGGAGAACCGCAGTCTAGATGATGGACCTCACTGAAAACTATCAAACAACGTCAGGTTATGCTTCCTGTGAACCAGTCAGACCAATGGCAGACTGCTTTGCTGTGACACAAGCCTATCCACATGAGGAAGGCTATATATAGGGAATGTTTGGCCAGCTTTATGCAATCAGTTCCTGAAGACGGCCATGGAGCGTGGAATGGCCAAAATCTCAACATTAGTAGCTTTGACATGGCTGATCGCCTGTAAAGTTTACTTAAAATAAAGAATTTTTTCTACCAGAAGAGAATGCCATGGAAACAAAAGAATGGAAAAATTCATGTGTAAACTACTCCATGCTACAGCATGCCTCAATGTCCAATGTTTTCACTAAAGTTATATCATGATCCAATCAGACTTGATAGGTGTGTGAACAATATTGTGCAAAGGCTTGCAAAAACATATTAGTAATGGCTATCAATATTCTAATATGCACATTTCCATTTAATAATTAAGAGTAATTCAAATATCTACAGCTTTTAGTCCTTCCCGTTTCTCTGTTTTGGAGTGGACTGCTTTTTGTAATGGCATAAGTACAGGTTCAAAGTTGATTAACAGTATTAAGTGATATTCAGCATAGCTTCTTATTCTAAACATTATTCTGTATCGTAAGATACAGTCAGTTATTTAAATGAGCTAAATATTTCTTTCTGCGCCAAAAGAGAAAGTCTTAATGTTACATTTACTATAGAGCTATGCAGGCATTGCTTCTGGTCCTTGGTGAACCCTAATAATTCTTTCTGATATCCTCCATCAAATAGTGTATGACTTAGGTTTCTGCTGAAACCTATCATTTTGTGATGGTGCTAGACATATCATAAAAAGGGATAGTGTATAGAGTGAAGCTACACATATGGCTATTGAGATCCATGAAGAACCAATGTAGAACATGTTGTTTTATATTTTTTCAGTATATGCTATATCAACACTTTCAGTAAAATCCTACAATATAACAGCAAAGAGTTAGCAATTATTATGGGCAGAAGCATGCACAATTGTATTCTTGAAATTAGATATATATGCCTTCTACAAAGGATTTGCTTTGGGAAACCTACCTATTTTTCAGGAAACTTTAAACAAAGTGTGGCTGATAAGTCCCTGGCCTTACATAGAGATCTCATCACTGGGACATTTTGATGGATAACATCATATAGGTGAACTCTACAGTTGCTTGTGAAATGAAATGTGTAGTGTTTAACGTGTATTGTTTAACGCCCACTTTTACTACATAAGGCACCACAGGCGATGACATGATGATACATGAGATGAAGATGGAGTACCAGTGGAATGAGATGGCGGGGGAAACCGGAGATAACCCACCCCAGCGCCGTATTGTCCACAACAAATCTCACTTTGCGGTCGCCTGGGAGCTAACCTGGGCCGCCTTGGTGAGAGCCAAGCAGTCTAACCACTGAGCCATGGTGCGGCCAAGTTGCTTGTGTCCATATTTACAGGTCAGTAGCCTGTGGGCTGCTCACTAGTGATGAGTCTCACTTTGGATGTCCTGTGGAAGTCACAACTCTAGAAATCATTGAAAAAGTTCATCGTTCATTTCTTTAAGACAGCAATATTTTTTTTTTTTTTTTTTTGTTTTTTGGAATTTAGGTCCTCGAACATTATGTCATATCAGAGAATGCATGAAATGGGTCAAATGATGCTCAAAGTAGTCCAAGATGCATGGAGCTTAGAGGTACCCAACATTCGTCTTTTGGATAAGGGAAAACCCCAGAAGAACCTCATCCAGATAACTCACCCTGACCGAGATTCAAACTTGGGACCTCTTGAACGCGAGGCAGACCTGCTACCATCTATGCTACCGAGGCAGACAAAGAGCACAGAATAAAGTTGTTTGAGATAACAGAGGCTGTAAACATAGCAAAAGAATGCGAAGATATGTTAAGTAATAAAATATTATCTTATTTATTACATTATTATATTAGTATTCATTATATTTGTTTATTATTTTATTATATTTAATCAAATATTATATTTGGCCCACAGAGCTTTGTCTATCTCTGATCCCAGCCACTTAAAACTAGAATTACAGCACTTGAGACTCACTTTCCTTCAAAACAGCTACTCCGAATATGGCGTTGAAGCTTCAATCACCAAAGCTAGGAAAGGGAAACCTGTTATACAACAAGCATAAGATAAGCCTACTGCTATAGTCTGCATCCCGTTTACTGGCAATCTATCCGGCAGAATCAGCAAAATACTCTGTAAATATAGCATCAGGACCATCCGCAAGCCACCTCCGAAGATTAAGCATATGTTGAGACCAGTGAAAGACAAACTGGACTTCCAGGTTCCGGGAGTGTACCGCATTCCCTGTGAATGTGGGACACTGTATATAGGACAAACCGGAAGGACAATCGCTACCAGAATAATCGAACATGAACGGAGCATTCGTTTATGCAACCTGAGAAGTCTGAGCTGGCAGAGCATTGTTTTGATAACGATCATAGAGCCAATTTTCGGGAAACAACTATCTTGGCCAAATGCAACAATTACTGGGAGCAGAGAACTAAGGAGGCTTTGGTGATTTTCTCTGATAGGAGCACGCTTAATCGTGATGCTGTGTTTCAGTTCAGCTCCTCTTGGAAGCCGACCTTTAAAATGGAAATCCGTCGAATTAAGAAGCAAAGATCAATACATCTTGATAATGAAGTTAAGTAGTTACATTTCTTTGACACAATTTTCTATACTCACTCCATCTCCTTACCTGACATTTGATTTACTGAAAACAGTCTTTTGTTCGGTAATGCAAATTCTGATAATGATTTGTCTTTGTTTATAGTTATGTTACATCCAGTATTTCATTTTTGGTTATAACATTTTATAAATATCCTGATGATGGGAGAGATGCACACTCTCGAAATGTTGATATCTAATCATCTTTTCACCTGGCTGGCTGGCCAAGGAGAAAGTGAGCGTTTTGAGCTTTCACAGGGTCTGTGCCAGATAGGCACATTTGCTGACACATGATCAAAAGTTGCAAAGAAAAGCTGTCTCTGTTGAGAGGTTGGAGCTCTACCATAAAAATTCCAGTGAATTTTTGAGTGATGACATGAGAAGAAAAAGACCTGATTTGGCGAAGCAAATAAAAATCTTGTTTATTCACAACAATGCCACGGCCCATTCATCAGTCATTGCATTTGTAAAAATATGCAACTTAAGTTCAAATTTCCTGACCATCCACCTTATTTGGAAGATTTAGTACCCAGTCATTGCTACCAGCTGCAGAATCTCAAAAAATTTCTTGGAGGACAAAGATTTCACAGCAACATGAAGGTCATTGATGTGGTGGACAGTTATTTTTAGGACCATGATAAATCACACTACGGAGATAGTTTAATTAAATTGGAACACCAATATGACAAATATCCTAGTGTTTCTTGAGATTATGTTGATAAATAGAGAAAACAATTTTTTTTAATTATATGGCCTGGAACCTATCAGCCCACACTCCTATTAACATTATTCATAGTATTTTAAACTCAAAATTGTTCTCTTATGCTGATGACACAATCATGATATGTTGGCATACATCTATGGACGATCTGGCTGTAAAAATAAAAGTGGATACAGCACAGCTACTAAGCTATCTCATTTCCAAAAAGCTCAGATGTAATATAAGTAGGACTAAAATATTAAATTTTACAGTTTCCCACAGACAAAGTAAACAGTTAATAATCAAAGTAGGTAATGAGCATATTGTTGAAAGCGATCAGAGCTCTTTTCTAGAAATAATATTTATAAACACCAAACATGGGACAGATATATTGATCTAGTCTTAATAACTCAGGAAAGGAGGATATCTATTAAAATATCTTTCTAGATTCAAAAACATAAGTATATTACACACAATATATTAGATATCCTCATCTTTTGTATTGTATAGAACTCTAGGGTGGTGCTGTAAGGGTGCATATGAATAGAGTGTTGACATTGCAAATAAAGTATGTAAGGGTAATTTCAAATGTGTGATCTGACCATCCATGCAGAGAGTTATTTATAAAGAAATGGAATTCTGACTGTTCTACCATGTACTACTTTTAATTTATGGATTAAAGGACATCTCAAGACATTGTGAGGTGCTCAAACACAGTACTAGAAGTCAGAGTAATGTAGATCTGTAAGTACATATGAAAAATTTTTCTAACAAAAATCCATTAAGTATAGGAGCAACTTTGTCTAATAAACTTGCAATCAAATTTAAAACTGGATGAATTAACTCTTTTAAGGCTAAGTTAAAGAAATACGTTGTAAACAAATGATTGTATAGATTGGAAAAATTATGAGCAAAGCTGTGTGTGTGCACGGTAGTTTGTAATTAATTGCCTATTATACTGTAATGTAAATACTCAACTGTCCATGACTATAACCTGTACTTTCAAGTACACAGCCAATAAAGAATAACTTTTTAAAATTTTTTAAGTCATTGTTTTTATAATTATTATTTTGAACTTCTACAACAGAAACTACAACATCTGTTATTTAAATGTATTCTGAAGATGGGAACACATGTTCCTGAAATATGTTAACAGAGAGTAAAAAAGTTGATGTTAGTGTTATTAATACTACTCATGTTAGTTTCAGTTCAGTTTAGTTTATTAGCCACAGGAATTCATACAGCATTAAACAAAATGTCAATATACTTAGGGATATTTTTCAATATTCACAATTCATCTACGTGGTACTTACAGTCTGAAGTTTACAGATAATTTACGCAAAGTATTATATGCGCTTGGAAACATTAAAACAGTTGAGTGCAATAACAGATCAACTTAGTTATGAATATTTATGCAGACACTTACACCAGTATTACACTTAATTTTAATGCATTGGCCAGTTAAAGACCTTCATTGATGAGTCTTCTAATCTTGGACACATGAAACCAGGATAGAAATAGAATACATTAGTAAAGGTTAGTACAAACAGACTTATTAATTTATACTTTACCTGAATTGTATGCTATGTATTCATTCATTGAGTAAGACTAATTTGTTTTAAAAAAGAAACTATGTACCTCTGCCTTAAACTCATTTGTTGAGTGTATGTTTTTATTTCTTTGAGAAGTGGTTGTATAGCTTTAAACCCATGCATTCGACAGAATTCTCAAGTAGTTTTGTTTTATGAATATAGGGGTGTAATATATCTTTATTACATGTGTTATGGGTGTGTATTTCAGCATTTGTGCCTTAGTTTGCAGCATTCATATTCATATAAATTAGTAAGTGTTTCATATACATGGTGTTCATTTTTATCTGTAATTTTACCACGCAAAATTTGACATCATTAATAGCATCGCTGATGGTGCGAGTTTATATACGATTACCCTAGCAGCTTGTGATTGTATTTGATGTGCTAACAGCAGCTTTGTGGTCTCCCGGGAGGTAAATATGCAATTTGAGAGGTGGGATTGGCCGCGTAATATAAAGGTGGGTAATTTCTCCTGGTGCATAGATATGATAACTGCTTTTAAAAAGCTATATACTGCAATGCGATACACTGATAAGCTAATTATGCAGCCATAAAAGTATACCTTGAAGAATATTCCAAATGATAAGATAATGAACACTTACTTCACAAAGAACATCTGTTTTTTCTATTTATCGAGATTTAACTGTATTGGAACACCACAGTGAAGCGAAATAATTATTAATTTTTAGATGAGTCGTATTTATTACACATCTGAGTCGAATAAGAGCCGAAGATGCAAACAATGATTTGCGAAACATGACCTCAAAATAGGTAGGAAAGTGAAGCAGATGTGTAATAAATACGACTCATCTAAAAATTAATAATCTGTTTTTCTGTTATAGTAACCATATATACATATTGTAAACCTGACATAAAATAGAAATATTTCAATTTGATCTCAATTGTTTTCTATCACCTACAGTTTCCTCACAATATAACTTCATTACATCCAGAAAATTAGTAAACCGTGTTCTAGGAATTAAAAATAAATTAGTGTTACAATATGTACAAAGATTTTATCCAAGTCTAAACAAGAAAATATCTCTTGTGCATAGTCTTATGTGTTCATTTTCTTATATTTCCTTTCTCTTTTCCTCTTAAACACTTTCTGTATTGCAAAAAAGTGTCATAACATTATTTATTTATTGCTTCTAGATTGGGACCAGTCATTTTATAGCATCCAGTGACCCTCTTTTTGCGAGTAGCTGATTCTTCATCTTGGAAATGTTTGATTCACCTATTGGTTTTAAAACACATAAGGATACCAACATTATTAGAGGTTTTAAATAAGCGTGAGAATGACAAAAATGTATATGGTGTGCTGATAAAACATAAGATGTTTATGTTGAAAACAAAAGTACATCAATTTGACGGTACCTGGACACTTTTGACAACAGCACGCTCCGAGGGACTTATCTGAATGCTGGATAGCATTGCATAAACTCCTCTATGTAGTGGTTTAAATTATATTTATGTTGCACCAATTTTAATACCGGTATGAAAGTAGCATTCAACCATTAAGACGCGGTGCTCTGTGTTCATATCTGGGGAAGCTGGTTGTATTAGTTACAAGAATAACCACACTCAGAGTGCTGTAATTTGCTTACTGTTCCGCAAAAATTACTGCTTCTTCTCCATAGCGGTCAATATGATTTCAGCATAGACTCACCAATCAGGAATGACATCATTCTTGCTCAATCGGAGGACAGGAAAATAATGAATAAAAACGAAGACCATGTGTAAACTTGGTAGAGTCAAAATATTCAAATCTCTGAAATTCTTTCTGCAGCTTTCCATTTTTGGAATACCAAGCATAATTTGTATTGCTTTCTTTTGATGTTTAAATATTGTAACGCGACCGTTTGGAACACCCTGTAAAGCAGCTGCGAGCGGAAGACGGGGGAGGTCAATGTTAGCCACGCCTTTCCCTCGTTTGTCTTGTAGTGGTGACAGGAGCGACTGGGGAAAGAAACATAATTGGGAGGGGTGTTTCTCTTCCACCTGGTTCCAGAAATTACGGGATCTTTCATCATCTGGAAACGTCTAGAAGACGGCGAGATGCTTATAAAAAGGGCTGCAGCTAGTTAGTTCAGTCAGTTGTTGAGTTGGTTTTGGTAGACAGTCAGTGAGTTGGTTTTGTCAGTGAGGAGACAGTCGCAGTTCTTGGTGTAAGAGTTAGTCAGTGACGTGTTAATGAACGAAAGGGTTGTGCAACGGAAGACTGTACGTAGCTGTGAATGTGTACCGGAGCTTACGTAACCGCAAGTACAAGGACATTGTAACGGACGGACTGGTGAATTGTAACTGTGTGCAGCAAGTAATTTTGTGTAATTGGCAAGTGTTAAACTGTAAGTCGGTGGAAATAAAGAACATTGTTGAGTGGTGTAATTGGACTTTTTATTCCACGAACCCACAAAGTCACACTGGCGTCAGAAGTGGGATATAACACAAAGTCACACTGGTGTCAGGAAGCGGGAAGATAACATCACCGAACATTACAACCATGGACGCGGCATTGGAAAAATTTTTGGAGAAGATGATGGAAATAAAGGCCGAACTAATCTCGGAAATGAAGATGGCAAATGAAAACCTC
The DNA here is from genome assembly GCA_030765055.1 of Mantis religiosa. NCBI lineage: Eukaryota > Metazoa > Arthropoda > Insecta > Mantodea > Mantidae > Mantis > Mantis religiosa. The sequence continues at coordinate 193,798 of JAUKNK010000182.1, forward strand.
GCTGCAAAAATAGAAGCGGCAAGTAACATCACCGCAGAATTGAAACAAGTGAAGACGGCCAACGACAACATCACCGCGGAACTGAAACAAATGAAGACGGCCAACGACAACATCACCGCGGAACTGAAACAAATGAAGACGGCCAACGACATCACCGAGAAGATGGAACAAATGAAGGCCGAGTTAACCACGGAAATGAGGGCAGCGAACGACAGTCTGGCCACGGAAATGAAGGAGGCGAACGAGGTTCTCGCCGCAAAGTTTGAGGAACGTTTGGCCGGCGTGAGGGATGACGTCGCGAACCTGGGCAAACGGAAGGGTCAAGTAGACGACCGCCTTAATGATTTAGAGGAAAAGGCCGACAACATCGCAAAACCCCTCACCCGCCTGACGGAGGAAAACCGGCCTTATGTGTGGACGGAGGACGCCGAAGACGCTTTCCAGCACCCGAAGGGGACCGTGTGCAGTGCTTCAATGTTGGGTTTCCCGCAACCGGGTGGCGCCTTCATTGTGGACACCGACGCCAGCGACCATTGCATTGTTGGTGTCCTATCGCAGATCCAGGACGGCCACGAGCGCACAAGAGTGGAAGAGGAGGAGCGTGCCGCAGCAGTCCGAGTAGTTGTGGCAGTGCCTGCTGAAGGCTGGGATAGCGCAGGCCTGAGGAGGGAGCAGCTGGCGGACGCAGACTTGGGGCCACTCTTGAGGGAAGTGGACGCAGGGACGAGGCCAACCTGGGAGGACATCGCACCGAGGAGCGCCACCTACAAGTCGTACCGGGCCCAATGGGACTCGTTAAAGACCAGAGAGGGCGTGCTGTTCCGGGTATGGGAGTCACCCGATGGGAAGGCGCGGAGAGGACAGTTGGTACTTCCCCGGAGCAAGGTCCCGGAAGTCTTGGAGGAAGTGCACGCCGGTACTTCAGGAGGACACCTGGGAGCGAACCGAATGATTCACGAACTACGGCAGCGCTACTTCTGGCTGAGACTCCGAGCAGATCCTGGTGGTACACCTGGACCGCCTCGCACGCTACGATGGGGTTGTTCGAGGACGAACAGCTTTTAGGAGGGAGCAGTGTAACGCGACCGTTTGGAACACCCTGTAAAGCAGCTGCGAGCGGAAGACGGGGGAGGTCAATGTTAGCCACGCCTTTCCCTCGTTTGTCTTGTAGTGGTAACAGGAGCGACTGGGGAAAGAAACATAATTGGGAGGGGTGTTTCTCTTCCACCTGGTTCCAGAAATTACGGGATCTTTCATCATCTGGAAACGTCTAGAAGACGGCGAGATGCTTATAAAAAGGGCTGCAGCTAGTTAGTTCAGTCAGTTGTTGAGTTGGTTTTGGTAGACAGTCAGTGAGTTGGTTTTGTCAGTGAGGAGACAGTCGCAGTTCTTGGTGTAAGAGTTAGTCAGTGACGTGTTAATGAACGAAAGGGTTGTGCAACGGAAGACTGTACGTAGCTGTGAATGTGTACCGGAGCTTACGTAACCGCAAGTACAAGGACATTGTAACGGACGGACTGGTGAATTGTAACTGTGTGCAGCAAGTAATTTTGTGTAATTGGCAAGTGTTAAACTGTAAGTCGGTGGAAATAAAGAACATTGTTGAGTGGTGTAATTGGACTTTTTATTCCACGAACCCACAAAGTCACAATATTATCTTACTGTTTGTAGAATTTCCCCAAAATTTTAGTCCATATGAAACAGTGAATGAAAGTAACAGGTTCTGAGCGCAGTAAATTCAAATTGGGGCTTCAGCAGATGTAAAAAAAAAAAAAAAAAAAAAAAAAAAAGCAGCTCAGCTTCACTGCTAACTTTTCTGTATGTTTGTCCCAATTTAAATTTTTTGTCCACCCATATTCCTAAGAATTTATTTTGCTGTTCAAAGTTTACAAATCTGGAGCCAATTCTGATGTCAGGATTTCCTGCTTTCCTAAAAGCCTTATGTTGAAAATTGAGCTCTATTGTTTTTTCTTCATTTACAAGCAACATATTGACTTTCAAGCAATTTAATACTTTTAATACAGCTGGTGCTATACTTTGCTCAAGGCTGTCATCGTCCTTTCCTCTAATGGAAATGCTTGAATCATCTGCAAAGAGTGTAATTTTAGTATACAAATTGTACAGACATAATGGGAGATCAGTTATGTACAGTAAAAATAGCAGGGAGCCTAGAATAGATATCCGTGGAACCTGTGTTACTATTGGTCATTACTGTGATAACTTCTTACTGATTTCTTTTTGGTCTCTTTCTGTTAAAGCGATCCCAACAACCTGCTATCTCATTTCAAAGTATGATTTAAACCAATTGTAGACCACCCTTCGTACACCATATGTATGTAGCTCATTTAATCCTGCAGCACTCCCGTGGCGTCTGAGAGACGCCGTTCAATTTTTTCATAATTTGGCTACATTTATGCAGCTTGAACAGTTCTTTTTTATTATAGGGGGTAATCATAGTTTATTTAAAATTCCTGAACATATTTTGCATATATTTCTTAATTAATAAGATGTGTATTAAAGCAACCTTAATTACATTTACATTTAATTGTACTTATTTTGGTTAGATTCAACATTAACATAGTTTTATTTAAATACAATTAAGTATTAAACAATGTTGTTGCATATTTTAACCATTTTTGATTATTCACAAATGTTAGTGTCCTAAGATTGGGCATAAAGACTTTTATCACCAGTTTCTAATCTTTTCTAACACAATATTATGCTCAACATCAAAACTTCATCAATGGTCTACAGCTTATTTTACACAGTGCTTCTGCATTCACAATATGTACAGTCTGAACTTATTTGCTGGGCATGTTGGAGACAAATATACTATCCACAAGAACTGAATGTATATCTCGTGGCTCTGTTTCACAAAGGACCACATTTGTAACACCTTTTTCTCTTCACACTCATATCACCTTCTTTTGTCATCCGTGTTTCATCTGTATTAGTATATAGGTTATAAATGTCTCGTTTGAAGGCTACTGGTAGGGAAGAACATTGTGAGTGAACCCTCAGGTAGTCATCTGCAAGATCAAGAGACAACATTTTCAGAAAGCGACTGTGTTTCTTCACATCACTTTTATTGTTACTCTGGAAAATAATTTGACAGTTTATGCCTTCTACATTAAGCATGCTGAAAATCACCATCATTGGCCACCTATTTGTCTTCCTGGACACATTGTATGTGCTACACAACTGATCTACAGTGTCAACACCTGATTTTGTTGTGTTGTAGGAAGTTAATATTTCTGGTTTTCTTTTTTCTCCAGTTATAATGTCAATAGCAGCATCATGGTGCATTGTAGAGAGAGCCAATACAACTTAATTCCTTTTGGGAACATATGAAACTAATTTGGAATTCTCTTGGAAGCCAAACAAGGACGACCCTAACTCTCCGGATTTTGCTGTGACAAGTTCAGGAGGAATTTGTTGTTTGTTTTACCTTACAGTTCCAACAATAGTAATGTTGCATCCATGCAGGTAATTTGCAATTTCAATACACGTAAACCAATTGTCTATAATGAGGTTCCTTCCTGTACCGGAAATAACTGAGACTAGATGTTTCATTAGAACACTAGCACTGTTACTTATTTTAAATGGTCCCTCTGGCTGTTTTCCAGGATATATTTCAAGATTTACTCTGTCATACATTCGAGCATCGACCAAGGCATATATTTTTATGCTGTACTTGCTTGGTTTACACAGAATGTATTGTCTGAACTGACAATTTCCTCTAAAACCTTCCAACTTTTCATCTAATGTGCAGTAATCCACAACTGAATATGCATTCTGGCAGTTTTGCACAAATGAAGTGAAATAGCTCGAACTAGAGCCAGATTGTCAAGTTTTTTCCTCTCCATTCCTGTATTCCTGTCGTCAAACTTCAGGCAGTAGAGTAGAAATCAAAAATGTGTTTCAGACATTATCAGTCTGCAGAAATCTATACCCATCTTATCTTTTGCCCACATATCATTTGGGTGGGTGTGGTTATCTTTTCTAGCAGCAGACAGGTATAGTATTCCAAAGAGAGCCTTTATTTCAAGCATATCTGTAAGTCTTGCATCTCTCTCCCTACTATAATTAGTTTGGTCCTCCCCAATTTTTTTATTTCTGCATGTCACTATGTTAGATATCATATTGTCATCAAACAATATCTCCCAACATTCTTTTGGTGATTTTGCTTGTTCTGCACACGGTTTCATACCAGGCAAATATGTAACAATATTCTGCCGCTGAGTACGAACATTTTTTAGTGGATTAACTTTATTCCATTTACAAACTTTATTCCTCCCTAATAAATTTTTGTCACTGTCACCGTAATTATTACTATCGACTGTTTCTTGTTCAGTGTCTGTTGATTCACTTCATTGCTCCACAATATCTTCCTCGGCATCGCTATTCTACTCAAGTTCAAAATCATTATCATCTACTTCTTCTAACATACTTTCCACAATCTTCCAATCATCTGGATCAGAAGGATTGTATTTCCTCTGTTTTCCACTCATTGCAACCTAAAGATATTAAAATCATTTCCATCAGGTAAAAAATTGATACTGACAGTTTCAACAAATATGTTTTAAACCAGGAACTTATCTTGCAACAGTAAAATTCGCGTGGTGTCTGACAGATGCCATCTAAACATTCACAGCAATAACTTCACTCCACCCTTGTTAGACGAAAACTGGCAGGTTGTTGCTTAGATATATTGGTTAAGAGTTGCTAAGCCAAAGGTAGATGGCAGCTCAGTACAATGACCACATCGGTATTGAAGAGATGTGAAATGATTCTAGTCTGGCATCTATTAGACGCCACGTGAGCACTGCAGGGTTAACAGAAAATCATGATCCACCATCCCAACTTCTCTTCTGTCCAGTACATTATATATATATATTTCAACAAAATATATCGGTGCCAGACTATTAGATTTCATGCTATGGAACCCGTACTGACCGCTATTAATGATTTTAATTTTGTTGAGGAACGCTTTAACCCCCTTGTACATTACTTTTTCTAATATTTTGGAAAGGTTGAAAGTAGAGCTATTGGTCTATAGTTGTTTGGGTACCTTTCATCTCCTTTATTGAATATTGGTTTTACTTTTGCTACCTTTAGTTCCTGATGGAATGTGTCGCTTTGAAGAGACTTATTTACTATATGACACAGTGGTTTTAAGATATTGTTGCTACACTTTTTAATTAAGATGGTTGAACTCCTAATTGCATCTGATTTTTTTGTTTTTTAGTTCCCTAATTACATAAAGTAATTCATGATTACAACGAATGTGGGCTTTATTTTCTGATCCATCATTTATGCTGCTTTCTGTGTGCACACTTTTTGAGACAACTGCAAAGAAATTGTACAATATGTTCGCTAATTCTCTTGGATTTTTTATGCTTTTGTCTTTGTGTTACAATACAATATTTGCTTACAACGGTTTGAGTTAGTGTCCCTTTTTATTATGTCCAACATGGCCTTCTGTTTATTTTTGGATGAGTTCACGTTTCTAGTGTTCTCTTGTACTGTTACTGCCTTAATAACCTTTTTATAGATTGATTGGAATGTTTTTCACTGACTCTGACTTTAACCAGTGAGAATACTATATCGTGGTAGTATTTAAAGGTGTTTAAAAATCTAGTGAATGTGATATATACTGAAGTTACCTCATAAATGTCTTCCCAAGTTTCTTGCCCCAGCAAATGGTTGAAGTACTCAATATTTTCTGGGTTCTGTAATCTGACCTTTTTGAATACTGTGCCTGTTTTCTAAAGTTCTTTCTGCTTAGCCAATTGATGGCAGGAAACTGTGAAAAATGGTCAGAGACAAGCCTCAAAGACATCAATATTTTTAACAGAAGTAATTAGATATTTGCATATAGCTACTTGATCATGGTAGTCTTAATAGTATTAGTCACCCTTGCTGATACATCAATTGTCCATGAATGTTTAATAGAGATATGAACTATAGTTTATCATTGCTTTGTTGTAAAACATTTATTTTAATATCTCCCACTAGAATTACAGTTTACTTTTGTTTTAGAGAATAGTTCAAAATTGCATCCAGCCTTTCAATTAGAATGTTTATGTCACTCGACAGATTTCTGTAAATACATATGGCTATCAGCTTATTTTCTAGTTCCATAATTCTAGTTTCAAAATGCTCTTCCATGTTTAGTTCCAGGAAGTAAATTTATATTTAGCTTTTACTGAGTCTTTTCCTAAAATTAATGAGCCTCCATTTCTTTCAATGTTCTACTGTAATCCTGTATTAGTGTGAGCCTGGTATTGTGAGTTCATTTAATTCAGAATTAGTTAGACAGTATTCAGTTAGGATTAATATTTCTACTTGTTTTAAAACTATCTTACACACCCCACACACTGGGACCTTAAAGTTCAGTGCATCTTTTATTGGCCATGGAAGTTGCAATGAGCGAAAGCTCAACTTTAGGAACTTTGACACCACTGATCACCCATGAAGTTTTTTATGATAACACTCGCTGTGAAAGTTTAAAATCTCACATTCTATAATTTGTTTTTCTTTTCTTGAAGTTCTCTTAGTTATTTTGAGTTTTGAATTGTCTCTTTAGTTATAGTTACTCGATGCATGGGTCTGGAATAGTGCGTTCTTTGCAAGTCAGAGAAATTTGTCATGAATGAAAGCTAGTTGTTTGTGTTGTTAAGAGTCGTTGCCATATTAGTACTGTTGGATATGTCATGACTGAAGGTATTTTGATATAGCAAAGTTCTGTTGCTATCTTTATGGAGACTGTCAAAATACCTTTCCATATTTTATAAAGATGACCATACATTCCAAATTGTTTAAATTATGTGTCAGTGTCCTGATAAGACCTGCATTTGTCTTGATTTTTGGCATAACATATAATAAAATCTGTGAGAGATTTATTCAAAAAATGAACTAGGATGATTTAACATATATTCACAAGTCAGTAGTCACAATAAGGATGTTATATATGAATTAAGGTACTATTATTGGCGCTTTCAGTTAGGTAGCGGCAGAGTGAGCTTTGTAATTTTTCATAGGATCTGCAACAAAAAAGATGCCAATACTGTCATTCCTGAAAAAGGAAAAGGAAATCCTATCACATAGGACATCCCGGAAGAAATATTTTGTTAATGTTGAAACAGCTAAATAACAAATGAAGTTATGCATGATTGGAGTACTTTTGGGGACATTCCTAGGAATTTCAAAATACACATTTAATTTGCAGAAGAAGATTCAATTTTAAATCTCCTCATTTGCACGTAATTTCAGTTGTTTCTGTTTCCCTATTAATTACATACATATCATCTCACATGACCTTTCACACTTGAATAAGCTATTCTCTTCTATCCATTGCTTTACTTATTATACATAACAAAGAAAGCGAAAACAGTCTCTTTTGTATAAAAGCAGTAGATAACTTTTTTTTGCAGTCAAGTGAATTCATGTTGATCCTCATTAAATTATGATCAAAGATATACAGTGATAAGGCCAGGGAATAGCCTGGAAAGAAATAGTGAGTATTGCATTGAAAAAGACCTGTGTGACATCACGGACACTAGCAGACATCCAAATGTGAAGGTAGTGGGTCTTTTCCATAGGCATGACCAGCCTGAGTTTAAATGGAAGGTGAGTGTTATGAATCTTTGACTTGATCATGCCTTGTTAGGGACTGTGTCCTCTCACATGTGTATCATATATGTTGATAGTATAAGTAAGGGTAATTATATATTTGATGGTCTACACTTACATTCTAGAGGCAAAGAGAAGCTGTCACTTCTAACTGCTGCAAGAATAAAGGGCAAAAGTCCTGTTTTTGCAAGTACAAGGTCCTTTTTAAGTTAAATCAACACAAGCTCTGAAACTTTAGGCAAATTAAAACAATTAACCATAATAACTTGGTAGCAATTAATTGAACTAAAATTACTCCCCTCAAGAACAATAGTAATCATAATAGTAATAATAATAGTAATAATAATCACCGTCTATGTGTATTTCATCAAAATATAAGAAGGCTTAAGAAACACTGTAGATGAACTCACTATGAATCTTCATACTGCAAATCAACTACCACACATTCTATGTATTTCTGAACATCACTTGACATAGCAGGAATTAAAACCAATTTCATTGCAAGGGTACTCTTTAGAGGTAGAGTGTAGTTGGAAAAAAATTACATAAAGGTGGAGTTTGTATATATGTAAGAAATGATCTGATCTCTAAAGCCTTAGATTTATCCAGATTTTGTTATGAGAAAGTCAGCAAATTGAGCAGTTCAGCTAATTGGAAGTCATTTGAACTTAGTCATAGTAGCTCAATATTGATTTCCCTTAGAAATTTTCAAATATTTATAAAGCAATTGGAATATGCTTTGAAATTTTTATTTATAACAAAAAGAGAAATAATGATAGGAGGTGACATAAATATGGATTATTGAAATCGAGTCTTCAATGGGAACAGCTTAGCTCTTTATTTACAACATACAATATCACACATACTGTATACTTTCCAATAAGAACCCAAAATAATTCATCCACAGCTTAGATAATATATTTATAAATTCTGATATAATGAAGTTTTGCTCTGTCTCGTTAAAAGCTAATGGACTCTCATATCAGGACAAACAAATTCTACGGACCGCTAAAATATAAATTTAAAACTCAAAGCTAAATACACATATAGGAAATATAGGGAAATAAATGAAAATACTCTGAACAAATTTTGCAAAACATTGAAGTTGGATCATGGAAACAAACTTATGAGGCTAATGGAACCAAGAATAAATATAATAGAAATAATCATTTCTTCAACACAAGCTGTGTATAGTCTAAGGATTAAACAGATGGAAGCCTGATGTTAGCCTGATAGTACCAGGTCAGGGATCAATGGGGGGGGGGGGTGAGGTAAGACTAGCTATCCCACCTAATGGCTGATTTGTGGTCTTGCATTATCATGCAAAGAAGAACATCCCCCATAGTATTTCTTTTGCAAACTTGGCGAAGACGTGCTTTCACCGTTTTGAAAGTTCTGACATATTGGACATAATTTATTGTGCATCGCCGCCCCAAAAAATCAATCATAAGTACACCCTCTGCATCCCAAAACACTGCCGCCATAAGTTTCCCTGCCGACAACTGAGTTATAAATTTTTGTTTTCTTTGGTGACATATTGTGATGCCATTCCATTGACTGCCTCCTTGATTCAGGTTCAAAAAATTGAACCCACGTTTCGTCTGCAGTAACAATTTTTTCTGAAAACTCCTCTCCCTCCAAACTGAAGCACTGCAAGTGCTCTGAGGCTATTGTTTTCCTTGTTTCTTTGTTTTGGGTGATTAACATTCTTGGTACCCAAAGTAAACACACTTTTGAGTAACCCAGTTGTTGAATAATCGTCATCACACTGCCTTTACTGAGGGAGGTAATGCAACACAATTCACCTGTTGTTACCTGGCGATCACCATGAATGATATCATCGACTCGCTGAATGTTGCATGGAGTCACTGCAGTCACCGGCCTGCCGCTTTGCTTTTCATCTGCCAGTGGTGTTTGCCCTTGAGCTTCATTACAGTGATCAACCCATTATCTAACAGTGCTGATATCCAACGTTGCATCACCATACACATTTTTTAGCCTTTCATGAATGTGAATTGGAGATTCACCTTCTGCAGTCAAAAATTCAATCACTGAATGCTGTCTAATATGAATGTCAATGTCAGCCATTTTACAAGAGGATGCAGTGCTGCCACCTGTTGGCTTAGGAAGTTACTACTGCTGGGGATTGGAGAAGGTTTGGGGAATTGCGCCAATTCAAAGTTTTCACATAAATTACTTATTTAAAGAAAAAAGAAAAGTAGGAGGCATTACTTTTTGACCCACCCTTGTACTAAAGTCCCAGGCTTCATAGTTAAACCCCTGTTTTTAGGTAAATTGGTGGAAATAGTCATTTCTTCCACACTAGCTGTGTATGGGCTAAGGCTTAAATGAGTAGAGCCAGACTGAAACATTCAATGCCATAGCTGGGATTTGAACCATGGATCTCCTACTATCCGTGCAGTTGCTCTATACCAATGACCTGCTATGACCAACATGCCGATATGACATTAAATTCTCCAACTGACTCGTATATATTTTACACTAGATCACTAGGGGTTCTCATATGCTATGAGACACGCACCTTTTGAGGCGACTTGCTATGTTGTAAGTACTAAAGTCCCAGGTTTCATAGTTAAACAACAACGTTTTAGGTAAATTTATGGAAATAATCATTTATTCCACACTAACCATGTGTAGGCTAAGGTTTAAATGAGTAGTGCCAGATATATATTCCCTAGCCACAGCTGGACGAGGAAGGCATATAAAAATCCAGTGAAATCGAAAGGCTCTGCATCAGTCGCACCGAGAGTACAACGAGAGTATTATGGCCATGCCACTGAGGATGTTTGACACAGTTTCAAACAAAACGTCTGGAAGAAGATTTTCCACTAGACCATGGCCTACAAGCCTATATAATCATTTACTTATTTACTTGCATATTTATATATAGTTATGGTATTAGAGTACATAACCACATATAAATGTGTAAGTAAATATATTTTGAAATGGTGCCTTGGCACTGGTGCAATATGCCCACTCTTCTCTTTCTAAAAAAATTAACTTTAAATGCTACAAATGTTAATGGAGAAATTTGAGCAATCCTTTAGAGATAACACAATTTTCTATATCATATAAATGAATTTTAAAAAGTAGTATTATTATCTGACTCTAAAGCAGCTGTAATATCCATAATATCTGATATAAGACATAAAAATTCAAATATTGCAGAATGCTGCAAACTCATGAAATAGTTAATTAAAATAAATAAAAGCTTAACACTTCAATGGATACAGCACATTGTAGAATACATGGTAATGAAACAGTTGACTTTCTAGCATAAAAAGTCAATAAAATTAGGACATACTCATTTGAGCCACTAAGTTATCATTCTAGCAAAAGAATAATTATATCAACATAAATAAAAAAATAAAAAAGATAATGTATTACAAAAAAAAAGAAAACTGAAAAATTTTATGTAACAGCACAACTAAAAGCAATACACTACCAAGGAAATGCTGTGTAGAAACTTTTAAACTTCTAACAGACTATGACTGTCCCAAAATAACATGTATTCAGGATTGGTATAGGGAGATCTCCTCTGTGTCCTTCCTGTACACTTAGATATGGATGGAAACCACATACTCTGCTATCCAACCTTTAGTCAATGTACCAACATGACATAAAAATACAGGTGCAAGAGAGTTTATGGCTTCATTTCTAACTGCTTAACATTAGGTACCACCAACCACATATGCGTATGTTATAATAAGGTATACTCTGTTTGGATTCTGGTACTTGTCCATGCTGTCATAGCTCAAAATAGTATGGATGTTTAGTGAGGCATCAATATTTCTTTTATGCATTAAAGGTACACATCTGATTAGACTCAAGTTGTATCTGATGATACTTACGATGTTGATGTTGAAGTACGTGGCCTAAAATAATGAGAGTTCCCAAAGTATGTCAGACAATTTGAGGCCTAGGAATTATACAACTATTTTTACTGTTGCAAATCTCAAATTATGTAAGAACTTCTGTGATAACAGCACATAATCGTCTAATAAATGCCAGTGTAGGAACATTAGAGATGTAATGAAACAGTTACAAGTTCCTCTAACCCAATGCAAAGCACCTGTACTTAAAATTTCCTTTCAGTTTGATTCCAATTATGGACGACAGCACTGATATAAATGTAAATATTTTAAATAGAGTACTATGTTTATTATTCATATTTTTATTTCATTTATTGCCACTTTACATTCAATATACATAGTTACAGTAACATGAGGTATAAGGACAATCAATTATATTAATTTAGTTTTACATATATAAGCATGTGTATGCAAACTTTGAACAGTAGAGTCAGAACAGATAAATTAAGTGCCATTAGCTGGAATTTGAACATAGAGCTGCTATGTTATTTGGCTACCAGGTTAATATGCCAGCATGACATTTAATTCTACAACTGATGTATTTTTACCCGGTAGGTGACGAGGATATCTCATATATGAGAACACTTAGCCTAATGGCGGCTTAGAAATCACAAAAGCATAAGTCCCAGGATTTTTAAGGTATTATTAGAGGTATTTTACACATTCAAACACAAATTTTTTAATACAAATATATTTGGAACCAAAAACATTTATATTAATTAGAATTTAATAATCAATTTTTGGAATTTTTCATTCTTGTCGGAGCAAATTAAATTAAACCTTCCTTTTCCTGCTGCTCATAGGCTGTGTCTCACTTCCAGGCATCATACATTGATCATAACTCTCTGAAATTAGAAAGAAAATAATGATAAAATTAAGGTAATTAGAAAACTGCAAAGAAGTCCCAATACATTGTTTAATTATTTACATAGGAATAACTAATATGAGACTCATATTACGATGTTAGGAAGGTCCTAACAAAACGCATTCTAGGTAAACATTAGCAACATATGCAGCATTAAGTACTAGTTTGACTCAAAATTATATTAATTTTGTGCCTCATTTTATCATAGTCTTTACTCATAGGAATAAAGTGAAGTAGTTTATTGATCCAGTAAATCATTCAGTACAGTTGTGTGCAAATGATGTTGGACAAGTTGGTTTATATTAGTGAACCAACTAAAGGATGCAATTGCTCAAATGGTGCTATTGTCTTCATAACAATTGTACATTTTAATGGTATACATATTTAGATATACAGACTGAACCGTTTGAGATGTCAGAAAATTATAAAATTATATTTATGAAGTTAATGCACATACCTCTTAGCAATTTTTGGTAATGTAAGGGGAAAAGTTGGGAGCTAACAAGTGAGTGATGTTTCCAGTGGCATTACAAAGCACCCAAAGGAAGCACAACAAAATAAAATGGTCGTAATGCAATAACAGCATGCTCAGTGTGTCGCATGGTATTCAAATTTAGTGTAATGGTGACCCACAGAGCTTTCACAGCTGTCAGTATGATCCATCACATTGAGGCAATGTTAAATGTCACAACATGTTCTTGGAAAATAGCATGGACCCATTTCATGGCCTCCTAATAGCTCAGACAAAATACTGCAGATTTTTTTTCTTTTTTTTTATGCGGGAGGCATTCCTCAAGTCAAAGGTGTATGCAGAAAAACTAAAGAATCTAGGCAACCTGCAGAGGGATATTACAGCAGCTTTGAGCAGATCACTCCAGAAATGCTCCAAGGCATGTGGCACTACATGGGGGCTAGTTATGAATTCTGCCAGATTGGTAATGGTGGTCATTTTGAGTGCCAATATGCTGGACACAAAATTCCTAACTGTCTGACGCAAATGTATATTAACACTCTGCTCAAAAGATTACCCTGATCTTCATTAATAGAAGCCTCTCAGATAATGCACTAATTACGCTATGTGGATATTACATCTATCTATCATTTGTAGTACTGCACATTCCACTGGCTGAAGTAATGCATTCATTGGTGCTTAGCACACGTCCAAGAAGCTTATCAGTACCCCTTTCACTCTTACAAGAATAATCAGTGCATTATCTGAAATGTTTGTACTAATAAAGATAAAGCTAGGGTAACCTTTCGAGCAGCACGATAATACTATTACCAACCAATAAAGTTGAATAGTTTTCTTTGTATACAGTCTTACTTTTCTGACCTCTCAAACAAATCACTCTGCATAATAATTACACACGAGTAAACATTTAATGCTTGAATTAAAAAACGTTAACATTTCTTACTTCTTATACTGGATCATTGCAAAAAGGAGGAAAGAGAAGAGCTAGCATGGATGAGTACAGGAACACTGTTTATGAAGGGACTAATGGGGTAGAGCTATGTGGGGGAGAAGAGAGCATGGAACATTATATGTTAGAGTGCACGGAAATATCAGAGTGGAGAAATTAGATATGGTAGGAAAAATGGGATAAAATGGACAAAAAAGTAGCCATGAGAATGTTGACAGAAAAAGGGGAAAAGAAGAATTTGAACTTGGGGGAGTGTTTTAAAAAGTTAAAAGGAAACTGGAGTAGAAGAAAACAAAGTAGGAGCAGAAAAGAATAGAGAAGGGAGGAGGAAAGGAAAGAGGGCACATGAAGATCAGCCCAAAACCAGTGAGTCAGCCGGGGAATGAACGGCTAGAAGACACCTTACTTAGGGTACGGTAAGCAATAGAAATGTTGCAAAATATTATAAATTATGTAAAATGAAAATAAAGGTATATTCATGCAGAAAATGAAGCTAGTCACAGTGAAGCAACAAATACATTTATTTATGTAATAAAGGTATATGCATTCATTCATACTTTTTATTATCACATAGTATGTTGCTGATGAAACAATACAGATTGTTTTAAAAAAATTTCAGTACGGTAACAGCAGTGAACAATAAAATAGGACAATAGTTTTGACGTGAATTATGCTACTTTCTCTATGCTTTTTATTTTCTGGTAATCTGTTATAAAATTTACAATTGGAGTACACAATTCCATCTTGATAGAATTTAGTACTTGCCTTTATCATGTGTAAATTGCTATGTTGTCTGGTGTTATGTTAATGAATAACTGCATTTATGATTAATATGTTGCAGTCATTGTCAAGAAGGTTTTATGCAAAAGGAATGGATTCATATATGGAGGGAGTAAAGAGTATGGAACAATGCTTGTAATTTTGTTTTTAGAGTTTTGTGAAATGATATTTTTTAGAAAAGCTGTAAGTTATCAACATGCTTTAATATTACTATCATTGTGAATACGGCGTGATATTCTTTTATAGTAGCCAATGTTTTTGTTCCTCAGGTGTTGGAACGTCAAGGTAGATTCTTTTTTGAAATGTAATTTAAATTTATTAGGACATATTACAGCACATGAAATTTAAGCCAAGAAAACGCATTCATTAGAAAATTTGTGGTGTTGTGTTGTAACACATGATAATATCACTTCAAAAGGTGCTCAAAATGGCCTCCATTTACTGCCAAAGCCTGTCATTGAATTTTAGTTAATTTGATGGAAATTATTCATTTCTTCACACTAGTCATATATGGATTGAAAGAGTCTGCATGAAAAATTAAATGCCACGGCCGGGATTTGAACCACGGATCTACTGGTTTCCGTCCAGTCGCTCTTACCCATTGAGCTACCATGGCCAATTTGCCGTCAATTCACCAATTGACTCATATAATTAGAATTAAATAATTATTAAATTAAAATTGAATTACATTACGTAAATTTAAACAATGACGTACATTCCCCATGTAGGTACCTTACAAAAAACTGGCAACCCAATCGCAGATAGCGGTACCTATGCCAAAGCGTGAACTCAGTCCGCCAATTCATTACAGATAAAACTGTAACAGTTAGATATAGATTCAGGAGCTAAGATATCTGTTTTACCAGCAGCTCCTAAAGAAGAATTGTCCCAAGAAATTCACACTTTTCACTGAAAGTGCTGCTTAATCGTGATGCTGGAGATCAGTTCAGCTCCTCTTGGAGACGGCCTTAAAATGGTAATCCGTCGGCTTAAGAAGCACAGATCTATACAGCTTGATTATCAACTTAAGTAATTACGTTTCTTTTAACCAATTAACTTTCTATACTCACCCCATCTGCTGTTCAGTGTTGCGAGTAGTGGTAGATTTTGTATTTGTTATTTGTGTTACATCCAAGAAGAAGGGCGGCAGTTGGAGGCGGTAGTTGGAGGCTATGTGGATCTCTTCTTTCTGCGTGTTTACCTTCAACTTGAATGTAGTAATCTATAATGGACACTTCTATTTCTTTAGGTATGAAGAGCTGTATACATCTGGATAAATCTTGAATTCGTCCTTGTCATTCAGAATTTTTGAAATTCCACTTCTCTCGTTCGGCCTTCGATAAAGTGGTGCATAATAGCCTAAAGGTGTAAATATGGGATGGAGATCAGCAGGCCATATTCCCAAACCAAAGCGCTGATATGGAGCAGAAGAGACAATTTGCCACAGTAATAAGCATCACCAGGAACATCAGGTGTGTTGGTTCAATAGACATTCTGGAACAGCGCCATTAAGTATCCAGATTATTTGATTTTGACGCACTAAATAAATGCACAGAATACGATAATATCTTAAACCTCAGTTTATATTTAAAACACAATAAGAAAGACTAAAACAATTCAATCAAAATCACTGGTATAAATAGCTCCATTGGTGCAATTAACTATAAATTTCGCAAAATTTAAAAGTTATTGGTTTACGATATTCTTTTGTTTCGTTATTTAATTTATACTCCTAGGTCACAATTAATAAAGGAGACATGACCTCCTATGATTTAAGAACTGAATGGTTGTCACGGCAGTAATGTTGTTATTATACTCTGCCTCACACTAGTTTAGTTCTGCTTGGTTCTGCTGAAAATAACAAGGGGAGCTGTCTCAACTCGCTACGTGTTAGACTCTACATGCACGCACATGCGTTTTGTATATAAGTATATAAGTGTATATATACACTATATATAGAGCAGCGCTAACTTTTAGACAATAAATGTAATTGGGTTACACATTAAAGTATTAAATTTATGAGTTGGAATACTAATAGAATCATGCAGTAACATAATGGTTTACCTTTAATCGGATTTCTACGAAAATTTTAATTTGCCGCAGATATGTACATCTCCACATCACAATATCTTCTCTGTCCACTATAACTGACTTCCACCCTCGCTTTTTAAATTTCAATCCAATATCTATCAACAACCAATGGAGAGAACTTGGTGAAAAATAGGAAAGTCTGTGTCATAATTTACCGCATGCGAAACCTTATTTAGAGTCGGTGGTTCAATTCTGAGAAAAATAATCATGAACTTTACTGCGTATAGCTCTTTTCATAAAATCGTCTATTTCTCCATGCGCTATTTGCATTTAGGCGATTTTCTCGGTGATCTTAGAGTTCCGGATGCTTGCTGTTCCATTCTAACATTATGTACACTACTTGCGGAAACACCAAGGATCTCACCAGTTTCTTTCTCAATGTTTTTTATAGACGATTCCGGGTTTCTTTCTTTAAGCACCGCGAAACAATGCGCGATCATTCGCCTCTCGCCAGGTTCTAAAGGTTTAGTCTCGATTGTGTTTCATTTCAGCTGAACCACTGGCCTGCTCCATGATGAAAAGCTTACTGATTTTTAATTTCATATATATAAGTGTTGCTGGGCTTGTTATGTATGCGAGATGTACAGGAAATACAGTGTTAAATATCAGAAGCAACTCCAGACTATGCACAATAACACCTTAATCAGCATTCGACTCGATACAGACCTCGTTGTGAGAGAGCGGCCTGGTATAGGAATGAAAAAATATTATATAATCGCAGTGTCCTTTAGCAATTGTTAAATAAAATACATCTTAATTTAACATACTAAGTTAAAGGTGTGTACAATTTCATCTGACTTCTGTCTAATCTGTATATAGCAAACTATGGCGATCCGAATCGCGATAGCGCGGCTTGTGTACACAAAGAGCCTGGAGATAAGGAGTATGCCGGAACAAATAGAGATAGCGCGAGATATAGGACAGGCCGGCACTGATAAGTTTTCCCGTGTGGAACATTCTGGTGAAGTCTTGATTGTTTTATAGAACATTCGTTATCTTGTTTTTTCCAGAAATCTCTGGAATTTATGAATGGGTGTATAAAAATAAGCCATATCTAGCGATCGAGTGAGTCGCAAACAGAGCAATAGTAGTAAACAGCTGTGAATTGTTGTAACGAGAGCTGATATAAACAGGTGTAATCAGAACGCTGTTGTGATCATCGACCTTGGTGGATTGTATTTGTGATATAATACTGCTACTGTGAGTGTATTTCTAAGCAAATAAAGAACGATTTGAATTTATGCAAATTGGACTCAATTCTACGAACCCACAAGGTCACAATACTATTACCTATGTATATATCTGTTGTAAATATTCCTTTCAGGACTCACAAGCCCAGAACAAACCTTTGTGGTATGTGAAGCAGAAATAAATTAATTTCTCTCCGAAATTATCTAGCGCAAAGCAGTGATCAGAAAACCACTTACAGCACTGTTCTTGTAGATGGAGTTTATCGTACGCAAGCAAATAAAAGAAAACGTCCATTAATTTCGCTAAGCCAATCAACAGCTTAACAGTTTTCTGTCCCAATATCCCTGTCTCTCTTCCCACCCAGATGTTTACAATAGAATTAAACTAGGACGAGACAGATTATAGTCATGGCATCCTGTAAATAGCTTTGCCAAAACAAAGAAACCCTATAAATTTTCCCAAAATCAAAAATTAAAATAGGACATTCCTTAGGAGACAACTTAATATAACAAATTTGCTATATTTTTCCAGAAAATATAAAATTTTGGACTATAAAAATTCTGTCATTTATCAATTTAATTGCTTTTAAGGCGACCAGCTTTACAATGGAAGGACCAAACGTAATTTAGAAACCAGGATGAAGGAACATTTTATAAACATTAGGTTTAAGCAACCTAATAAATCGGCCGTGGCAGAACAAAATTTAATCTTGAAATGAATCTGCAAGTTAGATAATTAAAGCAACCAAATGATCCGATAGATTTACTGGTTTTGGAGACAAAATTTATTTTTAAGAATGGAGATCGCTTAAGAAATTTTCGGGCCCCACCAATCGATTCTGTGTTTAAATTTGTTTCATTTTCAGATAGAATTTAAAAGAAATGGAACTGTTAGAGACTGCCGCGCGTCTCTGTGTCCTACGACCTGTGGTATGTACTCTCCTGCGGTTTATTTACTCCTTCCTTTTCCTTCTGAGGATAGATATGATGCATCTATGTAGGTTAGAGGTGTATGACCCTTATATTACTTCAACTCTCATTAATTATTCTACTCTTTGCTACAAACACGACAAAAGAAATAAAGTAACTTGTTCGTAGCAGTCATATTTTCAAATTTTGGTAATGAATACAAAAATAGCACGAAACCTAGCAGCAGCAACGATCACAACTGAAAAAAAATCAAAATACGGTGCGTGCGACGTTGTACAGTTAAGCACGCATACTGGCTCGCTTTGCCGGAGCATGCGGCTAAATTTTTGCGCGCTATAAAGACACCTACTTAAGAATTATTTTGTTTTCAGCCTGTTACCTAGCTATTTTTTCTAAGGATTGCTGTCCAAACCCCATGCTTGTAGCCTATCTGGTTTCGGAGATATGGAAAGATAAGGACGCCTGACTAGAAAGCAAAGGACTATTAAGTGTCAATGGTAGTTATGCGGTGGATCCGGTGGTTTGACCTTGAAGTTCATGCCATTTGACCTTGAAAAAGTCACGTACAGGTTTAGTGGCGGATTGGGATGATTTCCAGTTTTGGTGTAGGAGATATTGTTTTGCGTCATCTTGACTCTCTGCATCTCCAATCCACCCCTCGACGCACCCCTACCCACCCCCATCCACCCCACGCACACCCACGCGTCTTCTGGACCTCTTGAATCTCCAGACGCACCCCTATCCACTTCGTACACCCCCGTGCACCCTCTTGACTCTCTGCATTCCCCGTGCACCACCTGCCAGCCCCTGGCACCCTCGGGACCGGCTGCGTCCTCCGGAGAAGTTTACGAACTTACCAGCTTGGTGGCTGGTGACGTAGTGGACCTTTAATGCGTTGGTAATGGTCTAAAAGGGGTTATATGTTTTACGTTTTTAAGAATACAACGAAATAAAGGTCACGTGACTTTAGGAGAAGAAATGGAGAGTCGCAAGTGTCTAGTTGGGCGTCCAAGGATCAAAAGGAAGAAAATTGGGTGAGAACAATATTGAAAATAAGGCATGAAGGGACTTATAAGGTTTTGATTTGTTAAAGTAGGAATGTTTTTGATTGGTCAAAAGGGCTAAAGGCAAAAGTGTGATTGGTGGAAATAAAAATATTTCTGGATCATTAAAAAATCTGAAGGAAAGGAATACGGGGAATTAAAAGTGCAAATTAGAAGCAGGTGGCGAGGAAGTGATATGAGAGTGAAAATTAAATTGTTTCCTACATTGTAATCGGATAAATTTGTGGAATATTTGTTATCTTGGCTTTAACTCATAAATCTCCAGTTTATAGGAAAAAGCATTGTGTGAGCATTTCAGCCATTTAAAACAGTCTCTTCCGGGTAACAGAAAAAACGCAGAATTGCAACTTATCTGATACCAGATGAGTATATATATGAGCGCGCAGCTTCCTGCTTTCGCTTTACACCATTCAACTATACATTCAACTCCATTAACATGAATTAGAGGAATAATCAGTTTAGGATGGTTTTGAGGTAGCTTACAGTAATTTAGTTTAAATTTTAACAAAAGTTTTCCAAATGATTTTCGCTTTGAGAGAATTATTGAAAAGATTTAGAAATAAAAAGGAATTTCTAATTTACACTCTCACATGAATTTCCTTCCTTGATTTTATAATTGACACTTTCACATGAATTTCTCACCTCAGCCTCAAAAGTTAAACCTTTACATGAATTTCTCATCTTGTTCTTCTAAATTACACTCACATGAATTTCTCACCTCAGGCTTCTAAGTTATACTTTCACACGAATTTCTCACCCCGTTCTTCATATTTACTCTTTCACATGGATGTCGCACCTTTTTGTTCTAATTGACATTTTTACATGGATCTCTCACCTCAGGCTTCTAAGTTAAACTTTCACATGAATTTCTCTCCTTGTTCTTCCAATTTACGCTTTCATATAAATTTTTCAGCTCTTTCTCCTAGTTGACACTTTTACATGAGTTTGTCAGGCTTCTAAGTTAAACTTTCACATGAACTTTCTTCCTTGTTCCTCTAATTGACAGTTTCAGGTGATTTTCTCTCCTGAAATTTTTGTCACTCCCCGGTATGTGTAGGTGATTTTGCTTGCTCAACTTCCTTTGCGCTGATGACGCAGCAGATCCCACGGTAGAAGATATTCCTGATTCTGCAAACTTAAACCACTGCAAACTACATGAAGAAACGCTGTCCCACTGCTGACTGGTTTGTTTGACTCTGCATTTCTCATGCTTTCTGCCACGTTTGGGTGATTTAGCTTACACTACTTCCTGTCCCCTAAAGGCGCGGCGGATGTTACGATAGAAGATCTTGATCTTGCTGATTCTGAAAACTTAAACTATTGCAAACTGTATCAAGAAACGCCATCCCTCTGCTGATTGGATAGTTGAACCTAGCATTTCTCACGCTCTTAGGCACGCGTGGGTATTTCGATTACGTAACTTTGAGTATAAAAGGCGGGACGAGGCCGCGCGTACGGTATTTCAAGTTTGAAGAGATGGAGCAGGAAGACATCCAAATATTTCGTGAATGAGTACGATATACCTATTCCTGATGATGTGCTACCCAAACTCGATGAAGAGAAGAAAGCATTTATTAAATTCGGGGGTGACGTGGAATCCAAACCCGAGGAGGAGGATGAGCGGAGAGAGGAGGATGAGGTAGCAGAGGAGGATGAGGTAAGAGAGGAACCGCAAGTTGATATTATAGAACATAGGCAAATAAAAATGAAAAACTGTATTCTGGATACTCGGAAACCAATATAGCGGTGCCTTCGATACCCGACGGTGCAGATCCAAGGGACTGGGTTCATGGAATATTTCGGCAAATTTTACAATTTTTTAACAGGAACCTGCTACAAAAGTTGCCAGGGTGGTAATATCGATAACGGATGTTCAACATCCCGATAGACCGTTTAACATCAGCGTTCGAAAATTTGACCAGGTAGATCCGGATGTCATTTTGCGTTCTATTGAGCGAGTTATGCAAAGTAGCAAGGACTTTTTAATGGAGGGGCCTCTTAAAATAAACTGTGTATGGACGAAGGAAGTCCTGGTTTCATGCTTTAAAATGTGTGATGAATGCAAAACGAATAAAGGAATAATAGAAATACGAAACACAGACAGATTGTGTTTGGTTAGAGCAATAGCCGTTTGAAAAGCAGAGGTAGACCACGATAAAGCCTACCCTAGTATTAAGAGGTGAGAGTTTGAGCAACTGGATAGAGAAAAAGCTTTGTGCTGGTCTACAGGAAAGGGAGATGAAATATGTTCCTTGGACGATGTGAAAGTTTTGAAGGCGTCTTACCCGGGTATTGCATCACAGTGTTTGAAGATCATACCGGAAAAATGTTTTTTACAAACCAAATACGCTTACCGATAAATGTATTGATATCATGTACCACGAAGGTCATTTAATTATATTGTTAAATTGTACAAAGCGATAAAATATTGCTGGTTTTGCAGATACTGCAGTGTTCCATGTAAGGACAAACAGGAAAGGCACAAGTGCGATAAAAGATGTACTAAATGTCACCCTGACTACCATCACCATTTCCAAACTTACGTGGCATGCGATGCCTTTGCCCGCCAGTTTAATGCGCGGCAGTGCTTCGAAAGCCACTTGATGAAAGGCACCTTTTATTTTAAGCAGTTATCCAAATTTGATGTTGAAAAAAAACCCGTTTAAGATGCGATAAACTCTATAGTACAAGAAACAGGAAAATACAGCACCAGTGCTGCGAGAAATATTGTAGGAACGGTAACAACCCCGTAGAGGGGAATCATCAATGATACATTTAACCGTATAAGGCCTCTTTAACCAAGAAACCCTTTATATTCATGTTTATTGACTTCGAATGTATACAGGATACCGAGTATGCATAAAATCCAGAAGTGCGGGTGCATGAGGCCAATTTGTGTTTCTTGTATCAGGCGTGTTCATAGTGCATTATCGAAAACGTAAACATAGCCTATTGTACACAATGTGGCATGAGGGAGTCTTTAAGGACACGATAAGGACACGGTGAAGCATATTCCAGAGCATGCTACGCAAGGTAGGTTTAAATCATGGGATTTGGTCGTTTTGGCCCACAATTTACGATCCTAAGATAGCCAATTTATCCTGAAACATATGGTAGGCACTTTAAAATGGAAACCCGAATAGATCATGAATTGAAAAAATATACCGAATAAAATACTTACACGTAACGCTTCTCGATACTCTAAATGTTATACCTATGGCTCTTTCGCGATTCTCCAAACCCTTTCAGCTTCGGGAGTGCAAGGGTTACTTTCCATTTCTGTTTAACTCTAGGGAAAATCAAAGATATGTAGGGCCATTTCCAGAGAAAAAGTTTAATTCTCGCGAAAACAGGTTCAAAGCCAAACTTAAAGATTTCGAGGACTGGCACTTAAACATGGTAACCGAAGGATATGTGTTTGACATGCAAGAAGAAATGGTAGAGTTCTGCAAGTCGTACGTTTGCCTGTTATTTTTTGGGGCAACAAAATTTCGAAAGGAATTCAATGCCGAAAATGGCATCGACCTGTTCAGAGAATGTGTTACCATAGTCAATGCCTGCATGAACGAGTACAAGAAAAGGTTTATGCCCGTTAACAAAATTCCCCAGATACCGCAAGGAGGTTATCCCATCGGCGATACTCAATTTCAAATGCTTGTATATGATTGGCGCGGTTGGAACTGAAACACCACATCATAGTTCAGAATGCCTACAGGGGCAGAGAGATAAAAGTTTTGCGTCATAAGGTATATGACTACAGCGACGATCGATCGTTGTATCTTTTTCATGGTTGCTTTTTTCATGGGCGTCAAAAGTGTTTCCCTGATCGCTATTCTAAAATATATGCTACTGGCGATAAAACCCATGCTTCTAGGTTTGAGAGCACCAAAAGTGTGATCAACAAACTGAGAACTGCGGGATACACGGTGACGGAGACGTGGGAGTGCGAATTTAGATTTAAGATTCGGGAGTGTGAAGATTTGGCAACTCACGTCAACCGTTTTGGTAAATTTTTACCTTAACCCCTCCATCCCAGGGATGCGTTCTTTGGAGGGCTCATCAACTGCACCAACGTGTATCGGCAAGTGAGAAGGAATGAGAAAATATTTTATTACGACGTATTCAGCTTGTATCCTTATGTGAATAAGAGGAATACTTATCCGGTGCGTCACCCCAAAATTTACGTGGATAATTTTCCAAATATGGATGTCGTTCAAGGTGGTTTGATAAAGCGTTTGGTATTAACTCTTCAAAACCTATATCACCCCGTGCTACCCTCAAGAATTAGGGAAAATTTATGTTCCCGCTATGCCGCACGTGTGCAGAGGAAGAGAGTCAAAGTGAGTATGAATTCTCGGACGAAGATAGGTGTTTAACTGGCACGTTGTTGATTAAAGAAATGAAGGTTGCCTAGCAAAAGGGGTAGCGAATATTGTCCATAGAAGAAATTTGGGAGAATGAGATGATTCGATATAATCCTAAACCTGGGCAGCATGTTCTCTTTGACAAGTATGTCAACCAGTTCCTCAAACTGAAAACTGAACGCTTCAGGTGGCCCTCTCACCGCGCCACGGAAACGGAAGGACATACATATACTGAAAACCTTTTAAGGAGAGGTGTCCAACTGGACAATAACAGAATTGAGCAGCATCCTAAGAAACGAGAGCTGGAAAAATTGATGCTAAATTCCTTTTGGGTGAATATGGACAGAGAGATAACCACCCAACTTTCGAGATGATCATGGAGCGCTCCCGCTTACTGGAACTCTTAAAGGATTCGACGGTGGAGGTAAAATCCTACATGCCTGCAACGGACGATATCATCTACGAGACGGGCAAGTATAACGACATCGGAAATGTCAACACCACTTCCAATGTCGTCAGTCTACATTACAGCGCACGCCCGTTTGGTCTTGTATTCTTATTTTGACCGTTTGGGTAGGTGCGTGTGTTACTTTGACACCGATTACGTTATCGCCACTTACGCACTGGGAGATTGGATCCCTCGAACAGGGGCATATTTGGGCGATATGACTGATGAACTTGAAAAATTTGAACCAGGTGCATACATAACGAAATTTTTTTCTTGTGGACTCAAAGGTTACAGTTTTGAAGTGTGGTGTCCAAAGGAACGAAAAAAGCATATGGTGTGCACAATTAGAGTAATAATCTTAAATTAAAGAATTTTGAGAACCGTCAATGCCGACGTTATGGAAGCTATAATTCTAAACGAACTGTCAAAATATGTCACATTACACGGAAAGCGAATTGCTTGAGGAAAACTATGGACCGTAACTACCGAGCTATATACGAAAACATTTCGCATGCTAGTGAACAAGCGCGGACTTCAGGACAATTATGACTCATACCCATATGGGTACAAAATGATTCGAACCGAAGAAGGGTAGCCATGGTTGCTAAAGCGGCATGGATGAACTTTGGCAAATACTTGTCCAGTCCTACCTTCCGACCACGGTGATTGGTCAGGTGCAGACCCAAGGTCAACCCCCCGGGCCGTCGCGCCACGTGCGCGCACTTGCGCGCAAAGACGTACGTCTGTGGGTCAGCGAGTCTGCTATTTAGACGGCGCCCCGCTTCCCACCGGCAAGGGAAGTACGGCAAACGTGCCTAAGTCATGCTGTTCGACTGGGTGTGTCAACAAGTGAGTACTTCAGTATAGGTGAGTACACAATTGTGACCCATACCCATATGGGTATAAAGGGTTCGAGCCAAAGGACGGCAGTCATTGTTGCTGCAAGTAAGGAGGAGGACATCTTTTGTCCCAAAAGTGAAATTAGACTTTAACAAAGCTCCGCAAGCATTATAGAAAGACGATGTTCCCATGTTATACAAAGGAGCCCGAAGTTCGGAAAGCATCTCGTCCGTAGGATAAAGATGGTGTTCCCATGTTTAAGCCCGACGTGATGAAAGCCTCTAAAGCTTTGGAAGAGAATGAAAATGCTCCGATGAGCTTCAACAATATGAAACGCCACTTGGATTCCATGTTGACTCGTCTAAAAACGTCGAGAAGAAGGAAATCCACAAAAAAGACCAATCGTAACTGAACACGCTTTGATTCTTGAACCTTACATGAAACCCATCAATTTGTACGCACTTCTTGCGAAAAAAGCGTTCCCTGACACTCGATGATCCACCAATGTTCAAATTGGTCGCTATAGAGAAACGCAAAACGCATGGAAGAAGGAAGGCAAAAACGGAAGAGTATATACCGAGGCATGCTTCGGGCGAAAGAATGAAACCGGTGAACTGGCAAACCTTTCTTGCGCACAAACGGGATTCTAGAACAGAAATGTTAGACTATCCGAATTCTCGTGCCGTGGAACCTAAGAATCATCCAAAAACGGATAAGACATTGACTCTCGAAATCCCTAAAGTTTAAAACACATTCTTCCCAAATATCATTCCTGAGGAGGAGGATATTTTAAAAGGGTGCGAAGAAATTATTTTAGACTCGGGCACGAAATTTAAGCGCGCCAACCCGGGAAATGTGTTGGAGGACTCTTCCCAGGCAGAAGTCATTTTAGACTCGGGCAAAAATTTTGGGCGCGTGAAGTCAGAGGTCATCCCCTATATACCCAAATTTACGTTTCCAAGTACCATGCAGGTTGCTGGACCGTCCCGATCGGGTACGTCCACCATTGTGAAACGCCTAATTGCCAATTCCAAGCAAATGTATGACAAACCCATAGGAAGAATCGTTTGGTGTCACCCTCCCGAATATCCTCCAAGCCTAGGAAACACATTCGATCATTGCACGCTTGATGCATACACTCATGGAGGAATTCCACCCCTAAATTCCATGAACCGGAAACCTCATCGTGGTGGATGGCTCTACCGAAGTGTCCAATTTTTTCTCTAAAGATTCTCATCACCTTAATTTCGGCATCGTTTACATTCTACAGAATATATTCCTTCCAGTATTACACTTTCGCACCATTTCCCTTAATGTTAATTACATCGTAGTGTTTAAGAACAACAGGGATAAGATGTAAATTGAAAGATGGAAACCCGAAATTCATAGTTTCATTGGAAGCCTTACAAAAACAACGGAAAAGCCACACGGATACCTGATTCTGGACTGCTCTCAATACACTCCAGATAAATATCGAAATCAAACAGGCATTCATCACGAGGAAACGCCTTCTTTCTTCGTTAAGGTATAAATACCCTTTAATGAGAAATTTGTAGGTTCATTATAAAGGCTAAGATACGCAAGCTCACTTTACCTCTCATTGCGAACGAGATTGAAGATAAGGTAGCTCTGCCCAGGCGAAACTTCTGAAGCACGCTTAAGCTGAAACCATTAAGGCTATTTCGGAATGCATTCACAACGTCTGTAACGAAAATTTGCGCACATCTCCCTCTTGTAACAGCCGTTTAAAGAGGCACAAAACGTGCTGGAGACGATTAGTTGATTTTACCGGCTTTTTTCTACCAGTGCTTGGTTCAATAGCAAGTGCTTCAGTTTCTAAGTTTACGTAAAACATGAAGCATGCAATGCACATTGTGGTGGTTCGATCCGAACCGAAGAGCGCTAAAGACCTTCATAACGTAGAAAAGGCAATTTCTGATCTTTCTAACGACATCTCCGGCATCATGGATGCCAAAATGGCACCTGAAGACGAATGCAACATTGTCAAATACAAACTGGCTCATTATTACGGTATAATTTCTAAATTGAGACGTCCCGAGGACGATGGTGAAGAAAAAGAAGCGCTTCATTTAAATACCGAACGGCCACGAAAACTAACGCAAATCGATTCAGGGACTTCCGAGGAGAAAAAAATTAAAAGGCTCGCACCATGACCCACATTTACAATCGTTACGGATTCCGACCTATAGCAGCCCTGGAATGGGAGACGCCACCCTAGAACGGATCTACAAACAAATTGATCACTATGCGGACTTGCACATGGCTGACAATCTGCGCAAGGCTACCGGTCTTACCAAATCTCGAATCGAAAAATTATTTTGAACCAAAGAGAGCTACACGGTTCATAAACCTGTCAGAAAGCGTTATCCCACTAAGCATTATGAATTTACAAATATAGATGTCCTTTGGGAGGCCAATCTGAACGTTTTGGATTCCTACAAGGTGCAAAAAACTCCATATAAGTACATTTTAGCGGCTATCGTGTTTTCTCTAAATGTGCTTGGGCCCGTTCCTTGGTAACTAAAGCGGGAGAGGAACTGGTAAAAGCTTTTAGTCATACTTCTGACCCCGAAACGAAAAATCCCCAAAGATTTGTGCACGGATAAGGGAACAGAATTTAAGAACCGAACCTTTCAGCAGTTTCTCAGAATACACAATGTTTCCCATTTCACCACCAACAGTAAAGTTAAAGCTGCCGTGGTGGAACGATTCAACAGATCCTTAAAGACCAAAATGTGGGGATATTTCACTCACAAAACTCATATAAGTATGTAGACGTTTTGCAAAAGCTGATCCGTTTATACAACTGTTCATATCATCGCTCCATTAAAATGGCTCCGCAAGACGTTTCAGAAGGTAACATTCTTAAGGGATATCATAACCTTTTTCAACCTTTGTCTATTTCCACTCAAAGATTTAAGGTGTGGGATTACGTTCGCATTTCCAAAGAGAAAATGACCTTCGACAAGGGATACGAACAAAATT
Source organism: Mantis religiosa (assembly GCA_030765055.1). Lineage (NCBI taxonomy): Eukaryota > Metazoa > Arthropoda > Insecta > Mantodea > Mantidae > Mantis > Mantis religiosa. The sequence continues at coordinate 222,325 of JAUKNK010000182.1, forward strand.
GGACCGATGAAATGTTTCAAGTTTCCAGGGCCATTCAAAGTTCACCCATCGTTTACAAAATTTGCGATTTGGCTGGAAAACCTACCGAGGGATACTTTTACACCCAATAACTTCAACGCGTAAGCCTTCCCCTTTCTTTCAAGGTGGATAAAGTTGTTCGATCCAGGGGTGGAGGAGCGAAAAAGGAGGTTTTGTCATTTGGAAAAGTTATCCTGAAAAATTTAACTCGTGGGTTTATATCACTGATATGATTCGCGATTCGCAAGAGGTTCTTCCCCATCACGCTTACCAGCAATGCGTTCATGGATCGCTTTACCGACAACACCACCTCGCGCTTCTCCAATTACTTACCCGAAAGATTGGTGCTGGAGGGTGAGTGGAAGGTGGCCCTTACTAAACTGAGATATCCCAATTTCCAACCACACTCTCAGTGGCACTTGCAAGACTTACAATGTAGACGGGTTGGACCCCGCGTATTCCCCTTTTACCGTGAAGCTTCAAAATGTCATAGCAAAGGATAGAGCGCCGCTTTTGTCTGCAATCAACAAGAGCATTCGAAACGAAATAAATGTCCAAAAATTCTTTTTTGCCAAAGACGGCAGGGTGAACATGTACCGAGCCGCCATCGAAAAGGAGCAGGAAGTCGTCGAAAAAGAAAAAAACCGGCATAGACACCACTTTACCTCAAATATCCGTCTCAAACGTCCTTCCCCGAGAAAGTATTACCCCTCATAAGATTATACTTGTTTCCTCCTCCTCTGTTTCCATTGGGCGGGATGCAGAATCTACTCCAGCAGACATTCAGCTCAGGACCAACCGCCCAAAAAGAAGAAAAAGATGAATTACGAGGAAGCAGAACCCAGGTGCGTGGTGACCTCATTGGTTCCATCACCGATGGTTTGCAGAATGCTCCTAATGCCATTGGAGAAACAAAAAGGAACTTGAATATTAGCCTTAAAGAGCATTTTAGGAACATCAGCAACAAAACAATGGATAAATTGGCAGTAGCATACCATATTTGGAAGGAGAATCATGATAGGGAACGAGAAATCCACTTATTAAAAACTTTCCAAAGTCCAGCTGCATTAAACACGTGGGAAAAAATCTTCATAAAGAAATATGAGAGAATTTTTTTTAATTTCGACACTGCCTTTCATGAAAACCAAAACTTCAAGTTCATCAAGATACCGACAGAGATGCACCTATTGCCTCCAATGAGTTCAACAAACCAACGTCTATTAGTCGACAACAGCTGATGATGTTAGGAAGATCTTAACGAAACTCGTTCTGGGTAAATACTAGCAATAAGTGCAGCATTGAGTATTAGTTTGACTCAAAATTATATTAATTTTGTGCTTCATTGTATCATATTCCTTACACATTGGAAAATAATATGTATGCTTGTTTTGATACCTTCTTCTCCAAATCTGTCTCTTGCTTTATGGAAATTAGTCCCATCTTGCACTGGAGCATGTATAAGTGTGTGTTGTCTTGAATGAGAGGTTAAAACACTTATAAAAACATAAACTTGTATTTGGATAAAGAGCATGTGCATAGGTTTTCTTTTTCTCGCAAAACATTTGCCACATTTTTGATAGAGTCAACATGAAAAATTCAATAGCATGGCTGGGGTCTTATCCAAGGATCACCTGGTTTCCGTCCAGTCGCTCTTACCCTTGAGCTACCATGGCCAACTTGGCGTCATGACACCAAATTCTCCATTTAATTCGTATATTGCCCTGGTAATCAAAAACCTTAGCCTATATACGGCTAGTGTGAAGAAATGATTAATTTCCATCACTTAACTAAAGTTTTCCACATTTATATACAAATATAATAATTTGTGACTTAAAACCACTTATTTTATAAGAAATTATGACAATTCTTATAAACTCTTCAGGACCGCAATTTCATGTACATTCATACACATCTTCAGCTGGAAAAACAAAGCTGTCATCATCGTCACTTAACAGTAGATGTTGATATGTTCTTGTTAGTACTACCAAAGTCTGAAAATAAAACAAATTTAAAAACAGAATCGACTGGCGATATTTGAAATTTATTACGATGTTTGTGTTTAAAATAAATATCATTTCCCAAACCATTAAATCTCTCGGACCATTTAATTTAACTCATTACAGCTGAAGATGTATATGAATATACATGGAATTGCAATCCTGGAGAATTTATAAGAATTATCATCATTTCTTATAAGATAAGTGAAGTTTTAAGTTACCAACTATTTTATTTGTATACATTTGTTTTCTTTACTGTTAATAGCTTTATATTTTGCTTATTTTTCACATTTGTTTATTTATCTTGGTTTATTGTTTAAGGCTACACAGGTGATCAGCCATGTCAAATTTAAGAACATAGAGCTTTTGGCCCTTTTTACACTCTATGGCCTTCATCAGAAACTGAATGATGCTGCGAAACGTAACCCTATACATATATTAATCGGTGGGCGGAGCACGCCCTGCCCAGGCCAATGACCGAGTGAAAATGTTGGATTGGCTCAGCTTGCTATGGACACAGCTACCCTCTGCTTTGACATTTTCTGTGAGGTTGGTCAATGAACGCGTGTGGTTGGAGTTACTGTCGTTTTCAGCACGGTCCATCACTTGAACAGTGCAGTTGGAGTCCGCAGTCAAAATGTTTTTGATGGCTAATGTGCAGGCAGGGCTCAGTTGAAGACCAGAATCCCTATTGAAATTGTCTTACATATCTTGGTCCACTTTATTTAGATGTTTTACTTTCTTATGGAAATCATTAGTGTCTTCATATGTCAGATCTACTCTACAATCCTTACTTACCCTCTTTATTGACTTTGTTGGATAATCTTATAATTCCTTGGATAGATTTTATGGGTTGTTGTTCATTATTAGGTTTTGTAGCTTGAACAAGACATTTTCTTCTATTTTTCCTGCCACTATCAGGTTCAGTCACTGAAGAATCAAACCGCATTTCGTCGATGACTTAGCTTGTGGTTGCAAGAGACTGGTTCAATCTATGTATATAACACTAGTGACATGTCGTAGAAGTGATTCAGAAAATGTTACATTCTTTACAATGTGATTAACAATGGACTATGTTGCAGCAATGCTGCTCTATCCTGAGTGTGGAACATGTTTGATTGTTAGGTCTTTTTAATGCCGCTTTGAGATAGATGCTGATAAAAGGTTCTGAAAGAGTATGTGACAACAGAGTTTGTTGTTAATATAAACCACATGCCAAGTGGTATTGTCATTCTCTTCCCTTCGAATCAGAATACCAAATGAGTTCTGTGAATTGCATCCTCCAACGTTAAGTTATATCGGGCGATGAATGAAATGGTTGAAATGATGCTCAAATGAGTCCAGGGTCCCTGGAGCTTAGTTACCTGACATTTGTCTATCAGGAACAGGGAAAACCCCGGTAAAAAGCCTTATCCAGGTAACTCACCCTAAACGAGATTTGAACTTGGGACCTCTTGAACGTGAGGCAGGCATGCCACCTTGATGCTACAGAGGCAAGCGCACAGCCTCAAAGCCCTCTCAAAACATGAAAAGGGGATACACAAAACGAGGAAAGCAAGGTCAGACAAACAGAATATTACAAATTATTATCAAGTTAGTGCTGGCTCCTGACAGGTGACAAATACTTTCATTTAGACTGTGTTCTATTGACTTTTGTAAAATCGCTGTGCATGCGCTCTATCCAGTAATGAAAATATACTTATGATTCACCATGCTGTACACCGGGCAAATATCGAGTTATGCAAAATTTGATTTCACAGACCAATTGGTGAGAGAAAACATACCGATCCCATATACAACTCACTTTCTCCAAATTTGTGCTCTATCAAATTTTGAAAAAATGCTCCTCAAATGTTTAGTTCAATAAATTAGAATAATTAGTGACCAGTATATATCATAACAGACATCTATCTTAATGAGTATGGAACATGATACAATGAAGCTCAAAATTAATATAATTTTGAGCCAAAGAAGTACCGCATGCTCCATATATCGCCAGTGTTTACCTAGAATGCATTTCATTAGGACCTTCCTAAGATCTTCAGCTAGTGTCGACTATATTGAATTTTGATGGGTGAACTCTTTGGTGGTGATTGGAGCATCTCTCTTGTTTTCCTGATGAACTTGCAGTTTGAGTTCTCATCAAAGAAGAGTTTTTACTTCATATTTCTTTGTGAATATCTTATCCCATGTGGTTAATTTTACAACAATGGAATCCTTTTCTTAGACCTGAAACTAATCAGGAAACGCATAAGCTAGAATTTGACATATTTAAGAAAAAAACACACACAGAAAATTTCATAATATCAGATGGATACAAACCAAGACACCAAATTCTCCATTTGACTCGTATATATTCCCGGTAATTTAGTTTCATTACGGCAAGTTGGCCATGGTAGCTCAATGGGTTAGAGCGACTGGATGGAAACCAGGAGATCCGTGGTTCAAATCCCGACCGTGGCATTGAATTTTTCATGTTAACTTTATCAATCAAAGACCTTAGGTTATATACGGATAGTGTGAAGAAATGACTAATTTCCATCGAGTAACTAATATAATAAGAGTTAAATGATGAAACCTGGGACTCAAGTACTTACGATAGTAAGTCACCACAAACGGTATATCTCAAATGCAAGAGCTCCTAGTAGTTTACTGAGGAAATATACGAGTCAAATGGAGAATTAAGTGTCAAGGTGGCAAGTTGGCCATGGTAGCTCAATGGGTCAGAGCAACTGGACTGAAACAAGGAGATCTGTGGTTCAAATCCCAGCCATGGTGCTGAAGTTTTCATGTTGACTCTATAAAAAATCTTAGCCTATATATGGCTAGTGTGAAGAAATTATTAATTTCATCAATTAACTAAAATTGATTTTCAGATTTTTATTTCTAGGGGGACAGTAAAGATAAATTGTATATGGGTGAAGTAGAAACTGTGGATAAGCTGCATATTTAAGAGAATGGTTTGAAAAGTTTCCAACCTCATCATAAAGATGGCAGCAGTCATAAATAAAAGCTAGTGAATTTCATTTTTCACCTGTTGACAGTTACTCACTAAAGTTTCAGTCATTTAGGATGCTCAATTGTGATGTAACAGTCGTTTGAGTGAGTTGATATGAGTGTTTTTATGAAAATGGACAAAATTGAGCATCAAGCTGTCCTTATATATTTGTTTTTGAAAGGCAATATGCCCACGCAAATCAAAGATGAGTTGATTTTGTGTATGGGAAATCTGCACCATAGTTTACCACAGTGAAATTTTGGGCAGCTCAATTTAAAGGTGGCCGTAAGAGCTTGGGAGACAATGAACGTTCGGGACATCCAAAAACTGCAACATCCCCAAATGGTGCTAAACGACCACCTAATTAAAGTATGAGATATAGCAGGGGCTATGAACATGTGAAACGAACGTGTTTGTCCTATATTAAATCAACATTTAGACATAAGAAAGATGTCTGTGCATTGGATGCTGCGCTTTCTCATGTTTGACCAAATACCTGTTTGAATGAACATTTCCAGCACTCTATTGGCGCAGTTTAGGCGCAATAAATCCAAGTTTTGATGCCAATTAATTACTGTAGATGAAACTTGGATACACTATTATACACCCAAAAAATACAGTCCAAACAGTGGACTACAAAGGGGGAATTGGCTACAAAAAAAGCCAAAACTTTTTTTTGGCTGCGAAAGTGATGGCGACTGTTTTTTGGGATTGTCATGGAGTTATTTTAATCGGTTATCGACTAAAAGGAAAAGCCATTACATGAGCATACTACGTATCATTACTTGCCAAACTGAAGGCAGAACTTGCAGAAGAATGGCCACATTTGCAGAGAAATAAAATCCTGTTTAACCAAGACAACGCAACGGCTCACACCTCAGCGGTTGCGATGGCAAAAATCCATGAATTATAGTTTGAACTACTTGACTTACCAGATCTAGCAAAAAGCGACTTCATTTTGTTCCTTCATCTGAAAATTGCGCTCGGAGGACAGAGATTTTCGTCAAATGAAGAGGCAGTCACCTTGATGAACAATTACTTTGCAGAGAAAAACGCTGAGTACTATTTGGACGGGTTGCAGAGGTGGGATCATCGGTGGGAGAAGTGTGTATAGTTACAAGGAGATTATGCTGAGGAAAAAACCGTTTCTGAAAAATTGTCTTGTATCTATATTAGGTCGGAAACTTTTCAGACTACCTGTGTAATTCTACTAAGGCTACTGCTCTAGGTAGCCCAACATATCTTTGTTAAGATTGCTTGTAAAGCTGGTATATTTTATTGATTACCTTTGACATTCCCCATATTTCTGCAGCATACAACATCCTTGACTCTACCAGTGTATCATACATTTTCTCTAACCATTTACTTTACATATCAAGTTCCACTTTACATTTCTTATTCCTGCCATTGCAGCCTTCCTTTAGCAACCACCTTCCTGTCGTATGTTTACCATTCTCCAATATTATTCGTCCTTACTCCTAAGTACTCATATTCTTTCACCACTTCTAATTTTTGTCCTTATAAAAACCATTGTTCCTCTTTAATTTTGATCCTTCTTTAAAGACCTTTGAACTATTTGTATTTATTTTAATCCCCCACTCCTCACAAATCTTTTGGATTTCATTTATTGCTCTTTGTAATCTTAATGCTGTTATTGCTCCTACTGTTAGATCATCTGCACATGACGAACCTGGTATCTCCCTATTTCCTACTATCGAACAACATTGATTTCTTCCTTTCATTCTGTCCGCTATATCATCTACAAATAAATAAAATAAAATTGGACTTAATTTACAGCACTGCCTTAAACCCATCTTCTGTTCTGTCATCTCTGTTATCTTGTTCCTTTCACATCTTACACAAAATTTAATTCCTCTGTATATCTTCGTTATTTCTTTTATAAATTCATCACTTACTCCTATTATTCTCAATTTGTATATTAGTGCATCTCTATAGTGTCTTGTGCTTTTCCAAATCTGCAAAATGAGTTAATTGGAGAATTTAATGTCAGGATGGTACGTTGGTCATGGTAGCTCAATGGATTAGAGTGACTGGACGGAAACCAGGAAATCCATGATTTATATCCCGGCCATGGCAATGAATTTTTCATGTTCACTCTATGAAAAACCTTAGCCTATATGTAGCTAGTGAGAGGAAATGATTAATTTCCATCAATTAACTTTTTTTTCACGCCGTATCAGAGGAATGCATAACCATTAATTTCTGTTATCCATTTTACCACTACCTAAGCCCTTCACTATATATTTTGCAAGCAAAATGCAGATTCCATGTTTGAATTTGATCTTCTATCTAAACTTTACAATATTAAAATACACTTTCTTCAAAAACTGTCTTTTCTGTCTCTGCAACGAGAAGGAACTACATATGTAGCAGCAGTTAATTGAAGTGTTCATTTTCTCGTAGAAGAGAGGGAAGCCATTGTAAACAATGCATCACTAAATTAGATGTACAAAAAATACAAAACAATGATGAACCTTTTGTGGAAATGTCATTACTGATCACTGCGAGCAATAGAAAGCAACTAAAGTTCTTAGATGTTAACACACACAATATGTGTATCAGACAACAGTTGACAGTTTTACTGTCTTGCATCAGTGATAACTCACCTCTTAGCTGCAAATGCAACATATGTTACCTTATTATTCATCTTTTGCTGCAAAAAGGTATACATATAATCACAATCATTTATAGTGTCCAATATATAAAAATATCAAGTTTCATAAAAATGATACATAAGAGGGCTGTTCAATAATGAATGATCACAATTTTTTTGACAACGTACCTTTAGTCATCCTCATAATTTTTATGGTCCTTTTTAAAATAGTCTCCCCTAAAATGTGATATACTTGTCCCAGTATTTCTACCAGTATTCAAAGACATGCTGGAAACCATTTTTGAGAGATCCTTCAAATTCGCTTCCGCAGCCTTCACCACTGCTTCTGATGATGGATAATGCCTCCCATGAAGGCGTTTCTTCAAGTTAGCGAATAGAAAAAGTCACATGGGGCTAAATCCGGATTATAGGGAGTGTGAGGGATGCACTTCACGTTGATTTTTGCAAGATATTCAGGAACAACTTTCTCAATATGGAGCTGCACATTATTGTGGTGCAGCATCCAGCTTGCTTCACGGAAATGTGGTCTTTTACGCCTGACATGGACTTGCATTGTTTTTAGGACATCGCTGTAGTATTGTACAGTTACTGATGTGTGTACAGGTACAACATGCTGATAAACCAGTTCCCAGCAGAAGCAGCCACCTTTGTTTTTTTTTGGGGGGGGGAGTTGGTGATGAAGGAGATTTCCACATTGAACTTTACTGTTTGATCTCAGGATCAAAATGATATAGCCAAGTTTCATCAGCAGTGATTACGTTTGAAAAAAACTCCGGATCTTCCTTAACATCAAGTTTAGCTGCATGTTACCTCCATTACAGTGGTAGGCGATACTGAACATGTCTGAAATTGCTTGGTTCTCACAGGCGGGAACCAGGATTACCAACAATGAAACTACTACAGTGTGTTTGTTTCACATTAAGATACAAGAATATAATAAGATTGAATTGGAGTGCGAAAAATTATGACCGTAAAAAACTTATGATCATTCTTTATTGAACAGCCCTCATATTATGTAAAAATTGTCATTCTCAAATCAGCGTGTTTGCTTCCATAAGCCTAATTTAATCAAAACGGGGAAGTGTCGCAGGCAGTGTAATTAGTAACATATTAAATGCAACACAGAATAAAGAATAAAGTGTTAATAATGTAAGAAGTTTCACATAACAGTGATATAATGGCAAGTAAGGCATTCCATTTTCGCATAAATTTCACTGTAGTACGACATAAATTCATAATTAAAATGCATCTTTTAAATTACATGTTATGTGTACGTAAACCTTAAAACCATTTTATGTCAGTAGTCATTCCATGTGAGTTCATTACCTTATCATGGCATAAACCTCTCTAATAGCATGATTCAATTATTTGGGCTTTTGCATACCAAATAAAATCTTTGTAATCATATGAAATATGGGATTAAAAATAATATTCTCATACAATGTAATGAACAATAACCGAGCTTTGTCCTGGAATTTTGTAGTGTCATATGCATCAGGTGACAAAATATTTGAATTCAGTTGATAACTGACTTTACTTAAATGATATTTATACAGCATTTGAATAATTCATTGGGCCATTGGTAGAAGTAGACTACTCAGCCAATAAGATGCATCATGTTGCCACATACTTTAAGATGCAGTTATCTAGCTACCAGTGCATTTAATTACAACAAAGTATTATAAGTTTTTATTTGTTTCCATCCACTCCCACCTGTTCAGTGTGCAGGACTCCTTCACTTGCATCTTGTATAGTTTCCAAAGCTTGCTTCTTATTGTTTACTGTATATCATGGCAGCCATATAGCGATTATTATTGACTGAATTTGTTACTGAACTTTAAAATTAGTACTTGACTGAATGTTGCATATAATACATGATCATATGATAAGAAATGTATATAAAATTGAATACAATGAATAAATTTTTAAACAATATTCTTGCTCAGAGAGTAATTCTCCTTTCCATAGCTGTTAAGTAATTTGCAAAGTTACTTAAGAGAAGAAACAATTGAAAAATTATATGGTTTCAGAAATTATTCTCTCAACTGCCCTTTGCAAAGTTCTTTTTAAGGATTATTATTTATGTTATACAATTGTTTTAGCAGTATTTACAATTTTTGATACTGAATGTGCTTAAATGTCCTTGCTTTGCATATTTGATTTTCTAAGGCTTGCTGTTTGCTAACACAGCTGTGTGTGATTTTGCTTATTTGCATGTTGCACAATAATGCTTTATACTGCTGTTTACCATACTATTGCCTAGAAATTATTCTTTGAATTAGCAATTACTTCTTTTAAAACAAATGATAGTTATAAATAAAAAACATTTAAAGAAAAAAGGGCTGCAGAATTCAATAGTTCCTAAGACTTTATATACATATGTATATACATTTTTTTTCCTTTGCTTTTTTTTTTTACAGCGGTAGGAGAACCAGGATAAACTCATTCAAGCCCTTTTAGTGAACTTCATAAAAGGCATACAATTAGAGTAAGAATAACAGTGTTTTTTCGATATACTTCAATTTTCATTATTTGGATGTTAGCAATGAGTACTCGTGATGTCAATTTTGCTTGTATGTTTGCACACCTACTCTTAAATAAAGAAGCAAAGGTGATTCATTATTAGTGGCTACGATTTCTATGGCAAAGAAGGAAAATGCGCAGATGTTAAGAGGGAGTAAGTATTGTATACTTGTGGGTTCGTGAAATTAAAACTCCAGGTTACAAACACCAAAAATTGCACTTTATTTCCATAGAAACACACTTTGTCAACTTTTACAGTCGCAGCATTACATCACATACACTATGCAACTTGCAAGGTCAACGACCACTACACAGCTGTTCACGCACGCAAGTTCAATTACCGACTCACTTCCTGTGGCAGGCAGGCTCTCTTTTTATAGAGTACTCACATTCCAGAATATTCTCAAACTATCGAGACACGGCTATAACAAAGACGAACTCTCGAGAAATCCGTCTCCTTCCCTCCACCGTTTCGGCAAGCACTGCCTGTCTCTTTGAACTAGTCACTTGCACCGCCTTGATCAACAATGGGCTCGCAACACTATACTCTTGAAGAAGAATAAGAGAAAGAGCAGGATCTAGATGCAATAGGAAAGGAGATGATATTGTGATATAAAACAGAAGTGGGAGAACTGAAGATAAGGAAGATGTGCTTGGAGTATTGCAAAACCCACAGAGTGTTTTAAATTCCATGATAAGCATATTCAAGAAAGTACGACAGGTTGTTATTGACAAAATACAGGCTAAATATGTAGAAATTGGTGTAATGGAGGTAGGGGACCTAAATGCATTGACAGGTGAAAAAATAGAGAATAATACAAAGGATATAGCTGGTAGTGAATCTTGCAGGAGTAGGAATAAAACATGCAACAAAGAGGTGATTAAGATGATCGACTTTTGTGAAGTCTATAATATGCTTTGCATTATGATTCAAAAGTAGGAATAAGAAAGAGAAATTAACAAATAAAAGTGGGCAAAGTGTGACAGAGTTAGATGTGTACTGTATAGATTTTGAAGTTATGAGTAATTTCAGAAACTATTTGTAGTTGGTTTATTAATACTCGTCCCTTACTTTCTGACTTATCAGTAGCATTTCACTTTTGGAATGAAAACCATGACATTGATACTAATCCAAAACTATTAAAAGGAGTGATAAACCAAAATAAATTGACAACATGGGAGAACATATTCATATGGAAAAATAAGGATAATGTAATAACCTTTGAAATCCCAACAGTAGATAATTTGACAAAGAAGTTCATAGTTCCACTACCAGAGAGAGAGAGCAGACAACAACAGGTGCCAGTTGGAAAGAGATTGAAAGTGGAGGGGAATCCCTTTGCAACTAGTCTCTCATAAATATAAACAACTAAGTGACGAGTATTAATAGACCAACTACAAATAGTTTCTGAGATTAATTTTGATGTCACTGTTACTAAATTACTCCAAACACATATATGAATAATGCTTTTATTACAGTTCTAACAACTCAGTCATATTTCTGAGTCTACAGATTGTGTTAGTACTCAGAAGGAATAAATCATCCCCATTCTACGTTTACTTTGCCTTCAGTTATTCAGTTATCCAATAAGGTGTCTTAGAGAGGAAATGGCCACTAAACAAGTGGCATATCACTAAAATAAAGAGAGCAATTTTATAATTAGAAGAAAGTAAAAGGGAAATTCAATGGATAGATTCTACTTAAAAATTTCAATGCCATGGCCAGTATTTGAACCACAGATCTCCTGGTTTCCATCCAGTCGCTCTTACCCATTTAGCAATGATGGCCAACATGTGGTCCTGACACTAAATTCTCCAGTTGAGTCGTATATATTTTCCCAGTAAACCATAGGGGCTCTCAAATTCGAGATATACCACTTGTGGCGACTTATTGTATTCTATTATACTATTAATAGTAACTCTAATGGTGAAGCTAGGGATTTAAGTACTTACAATAGTAAGTCACCACAACCGGTGTATCCTGATTACAAGAGCCCCTAGTGGGAGAATCTAGTGTCAGCACAGCACGTTGGCCATGGTGGTTCAATGGGTAAGAGCAACTGGACTGAAACCAGGGGATCCGTGGTTCAAATCCAGGACATTGCATTGAATAGATAGAGTCAACATGAAAAATTCAATGCCTTGGCCGGGATTTGAACCACGGATCTCCTGGTTTCCGTCCAGTCACTCTAACCCATTGTGCTACCATGGCCAACGTGCTGTCCTGAAATTAAATTCTCCATTCGACTCGTATAATTCCCCGGTAGACCACTAGGGGCTCTCGCAGTCGAGATACACCGTTTGTGGCAACTTACTATCCTAAGTACTTAAGTCCCAGGTTTCATCATTTAACTCTTATTATATTAGTTAATTGATGGAAATTAATCATTTCTTCACACTAGCCGTATATAGGCTAATGATTTTGATAGAGTCAACATGAAAAATTCACGATTAATGTATGAATAAATTAATTAGTGAAGAAATGATTAATTTCCATCAATTAACTAATATAATAAGAGTTAAATGATGAAGCCTGGGACTCAAGTACTTACGACAGTAAGTCACCACAAACGGTATATCTCAACTGCAAGAGCCCCTAGTAGTTTACTGAGGAAACATACGAGTCAAATGGAGAATTTAATATCAGTACGGCACTTTGGCTATGGTAGCTCAATGGGACGGAAACCAGGAGATCCATGGTTCAAATCCCGGCCATGGCATTGAGATTTTCATACTGACCATCTATCAAAAACCTTAGCCTATATATGGCTAGTGTGAAGAAGTGATTTCCATCAATAAACTAATATAATAAGAGTTAGATGATGAAGCCTGAAACTCAAGTACTTACAATAGTAAGTCGCCACAAATGGTGTATCTTGAATACGAGAGCCCTTAGTGGTCTACTGGGGAATTGTACGAGTCAACTGGAGAATTTAATGTCAGGACAGCACGTAGGCCATGGTAGCTCAATGGGTTAGAGCGACTGGACGGAAACCAGGAGATCCGTGGTTCAAAACCCAGCCATGGCATTGAATTTTTCATGTTGACTCTGTCTATCACAACCTTAGCCTATATATGGCTAGTGTGAAGAAATGATTTATTTCCATCAATTAACTAATCGCATTGAATTTTTCAAGTTGTCTCCATTCATTGAAAACCTTAGCCGATATACACGGCTAGTGTGAAGAAATGATTAATTTCCACCAATTAACTTATATAATAGGAAAAATGTTTCCATTTAAATAATTGATAAACTATAATTTCTATTCTAGTTCTTTCTTTGAAGACAAAATAGAAATGAAAAATTCATTGCCATTGCCACGATTTATACCATGGATCCTGCTCTCAGTTCTGATTCTACATTTTAGAAATTTGCCTACATGCAGTTTGTGTATGTTAATTGACTCACTGACCCTGAACAACAGATTTCAATTTTTGTTTTTGCAGTCAAACAAAAATAGGTGAATTTATTCATATTAGCTGTGTTGAATTCAAATCTGAAATCCACAATTTTGTATCACATACTGTTTCTTGGAGAAATTGGTTTCAATGTTTTTAGAAAATTACGTATAGAATAGATGTAATTCCAATATTGTAGTCAATCCTAAGGTGAAATAATTTCATATAACTCAACATTATAATGAAATTATATGCAGAATCCACTATTTACAGTTAAAGTGAACTAACCATTCATATTTAAGACACAGTCGTGTAAAAACTTAAAAATACACAGTGTTCATTTTTATCTATGGTTTTACTGCCCAAAATTTGATGACATCATCAGCATCGCTGATGGAGCGAGTTTATATATGATTCCTCTAGTGGCTTACAATAGTACTTGATCTGCTGACAGCAGCTTTGAGGCCTCCCTCTACCGGCAGGTAAATATACTATTTGAGGGGTAGGTCATACCCGTGTAATATAAAGGTGCATAATTTCGCCTGGCACGTCGATACGATAACTGTTGTAATCTGTTTTAATCAATGTGAACACTATATGACAGATAAATGCAAACAATATCTTGCAATTTGGTTTTTCTCTGTGAAGATGTATAGCTTAATAGAACTTAATAAAGGAATATCAAATTAATAACAGTATTAGTTTCAAAACAGTTTAGTGAAGAAACAGATTTTTCTTTTATTGTCCTTTAAACAGTGCACGTCATATCAAACAATGAATGAATTAATGAGTGAGTGAGTGAGTGAGTGAACCTGATGACATGATGCTCAAATGAGTCAAGGGTCCCCAGAGCTTAGAGTTATCCAACATTCGTCTTAGTAGGATAAGAGAAAATTCTGGAAAAACCTTATCCAGGTAACTCATCCTGTGCGAGATTCGAACTCGTGGCCTCTTGAGTATGAGGTACACATGCTACCTCACACCATGGAGGTGGGCAAGAAACAGATTATTTATATTATGCATTTATAATATTTACTTATGTTTATTACTTCTAAATTGGTACCATCACTTTATAGCGTTGAGTATTTCTCATTTTCTGAGTAACTGATCTTGTATCTTGTAAATATTTGATGCAGCTATTGCTTTTAAAAGACATAAGGATATCAACATTAATAAAGACATTTTAATTAAACATGAGAATGACAACCAATTTATATCATATACTGATAAAACGTAAGAAGTTTATGTTGCAAACAAAAGTATACAAAATGTATATCAATTTGACGTTACCCGGACACTTTTGACAACATTACACTCTGAGGGACTTGTCTGAATTCTGGATCACATTGCATACACTCCCATATGCAGCGGTTTAAAATATATATGTTGCACCAGTTTTAATGATCGTACAAATGTAGCATTCAACCTTAAAGACTCAGTGCTCTGTCTACATGTCCACCTTTGAAGTAGAAACGTGCTACTTTAGATAAGTACTAGAATGATAATCATGATTACCATTAAGAGGGGTGAAAGGTGAGGCCGATTGTATTAGTTACGTATTAGCGCAATCACACTCAGAACATTGTAGTTACTGTTCTGCAAACATTACCGCTTCTTCTTTGTAGAGGGTGTTATGATTTCTAGATAGACTCACTAGTCAACTATGATGTCATTCTTGCTCAATCAGAGGGCGGGAAATAACATCAGAAATGAACACCGTGTATTATTAATTTTACTCACTTGTTTAAGAAAAACAACTTTTGAGAATACTTTTGCTTTTAGCTAAGATCACGAACCTACCTTATGAGGTACCAACAGTAGTCAGCTAACATACTAGAGACCACTTTCCACTGTATCAGTTCTCCATAGCACATATATCCTGATGAAACCATTCTCCATGCTCATCATTCACAGCCCCCAGGTTGGGAGGGAAGAAGTACAAGTGCGCATGCAGCAAATGTATTTTTAATTTCCTTGTAGTTGTCAGCTTTTGTATCTCCCAGGAAAATTTTGCACACTGTCTTGAATCTCACCCATATATTTTCTCGTTTTTGGAAAGCAGTTCTTCAAAATGCCTGTCTTCCATCAACTTGCATATTTGTGGGCCAGTAAAAATACCTTCTCTTAATTTTACTTCACTAATTCTTGGAAACTTGTCTTAAAAATACCAAAAACTGCTATTTTCTCTGTTCAAAACCTTTACAAAATTTTTCATTAAGCCTAACTTAAATTGAAGCGGTGGTAGCAAAATTTTCTCTTAGTTAACTAATGCTTCGTACTTAACACTCTCTTCACCGGTGTTAAAGCGCTCCTTACAGGCGGCTCAGTTACTTCATAAAGTTTTTCTTTAGCCTGACTGTTCCACTCACATATAAAACAACAAAACTTGGTGAAACCACTCTGCATTCCCAGGAGTAACCCTATGACCCTTAAATCTCCACAGATTTGCTGTTCATACTTTGCATAGCTTATAGCTTTCAAAATTTTCTTCAAATTCTCATATGTTCAAAAACAATATTTTTCCAGTTAATGTTCTGCCCTTTATACTGCTCTGACCATACCACTGAAGTTCTTTCTTCATTGATTTTAATACTGAAACTTCAGAGCTTATATACAAGGGCTGTTCATTAAAAATGATCACACTATTTTTCTGACAACGTACCTTTACTCATCCTCATAATTTTGATGGTCCTTCTCAAAATAGTCTCCCCTAAATGTGATGCACTTGTCCCAGCATTTCTGCCAGTCTTCAAAGACATGCTGAAAACCATTTTTTAAAGATCGTTCAAAATCGCCTATGCTGCCTTCACCAATGTTTTGATGATGGATAATGCCTCCCATGAAGGCGTTTGTTCAAGTTAGGGAATAGAAAAAGGTCACATAGGGCTAAATTCAGATTATAGGGAGGGTGAGGGATGCACTTCACGTTGATTTTTTCAAGATATTCAGGAACAACATAGGCAATATGCGGCCGCGCATTATCGTGGTGCAGCATCCAGCCTACTTCACGGAAATGTGGTCTTTTGCACCTGACATGGACTTGCATTGTTTTCAGGACATCCCTGTAGTATTGTCCAGTTACTGATGTGTGTGCAGGTACAACGTGCTGATAAACCATTGACCATAATTTTCCCAGTAGAAGCAACCACTTTAGCTATTTTGGGGAGTTGGTGATGAAGGAGATTTCCACACTGAGCTTTAATGTTTGCTCTCAGGATCAAAATGATGTAGCCAAGTTTCACCAGCAGTGATTACGTTTGAAAGAAGCTCCAGATCGTCCTCTAACACCAAGTTTAACTGCATGTTTCCTCCATTGCAGCGGTAGGCGACACTGAACATGTCTGAACTTGCCTGGTTCTCGCAGTCAGGAACCAGGAGTACCAACAACGAAACTACTACGGCGTGTTTGTTTCACATTAAGCTAACAGAATATAGTATGATTGAATTTTAGTGCGAAAAAATATGACTGTAAAAGAATTATGATCATTCTTTATTGAACAGGCCTCATACTTCAGGAGACAAGGGGTAATTTCTGCTGAGCCCTGCATGGCCTGAAAATGTAGCCAAACAACGTTTTTCCACCTGCCTGTTCAGCAGCTCTTTTCCCAGCCACTATTTTTTTATTATTGTGGTCCAAGTATGTTTGCCCTGAATTCTGTATGTATTAATTTTCATTCCTCTTCCCTTTATTATACTTAATTTTTAATTTCCATTCCCTATTTATATCCTTACCATACTTGGACTTAGCAACACAATATGACCTTCCTCCTCTGTTGTTACAATGTTTCTGCAACCGAGCGACCCGCAGTGTATTAAAATAAAAGAAGAAAAGACGCTTAATTTGCATGATTGCCAACATACCTTTGAATATACCTCACTCTGGTCGGTTACGTTTATAGTGAAAACTCAGCACCCTAGAGAAGTGAGGGTTACAACCTTTTTTGGCTGCAGGTATTCATTTAATGATAGAATGCAGAGATGGTTAGGGAAACAGGAAAAGCTATTAATTCAAAGAAGGTTTTAGGAAAGAAAGACAAGAAAAAGTATATTGGAAATTGTCAATAATTAAGCAAATAAGTGTGAGTCAACTATGCAGAAAATGACGCTAGCTACAGTGAAGCAGTAAATATTACAAAAATATAAATATTTGTTATTAAGGCTTCACTTATCTTAAGAAATTGGTGTTAATACTTCTTTGTAATGGAGATCGATTTCACAAACAGATCATTTGTATCTTTAGTCCACAAGCAAACTCCTTTTCAAATTTAATAATTTTTCTAGCAAATATAGGAACTACTTAATGTTTTAAACAAAGATTTAGAAAACGAATGTCAGCAAGAATAGACCTTTTCTTCTTTTGAAGTTTTAAATATGGCTTAATTTCAGATTTAGTATCCATAAAATTTAAATTAAATGCACAAATGCTGTTATAAGCAAAATTATCAATATTAACCTAAAAAATGAAAACAACGAAAACAGATGCTTCAAATTAAAAACTACTGATTACATGGAAAATGAAGCTAGCTACAGTGAAGCGATAAATATTACACAAATATAAATATTTGATACTAAGGCTTCACTTATCTTAAGAAATTGATATTAATACTTCCTTCAAATGCAGACCGATTTCACAAACAGATCGTTTGTATCTTCAGTCCACAAACAAACTCTGACCTAAAAACTTAGTTTGTTTGTGGACTGAAGATACCAACGATCTGTTTGTGAAATCGATATCCATTAGAAAGAAGTATTAATACCAACTTCTTAAGATAAGTGAAGCCTTAGTAACAAATATTTGTATTTGTGTAAGTGTGAGTCAATTTTAGAATTTAATGTTATGCGAGCACATTGCATTGGTAGTTCAGTACCTTCTAGGTAGGGGAATGAGAGATCCATGTTTCATTTTCAGGTTATGGCATTTAATTTTTTATTCTAAGAGTACCTTCCCAGATAATAAAACGACAATGGTAGATAAATATTTGAGCATTAGAAACTGGGATTTATATGATTGCTATTGATCTAGAAAAAGCATTTGGGAGGAACTATGATTTATGCTGTTTAAGGGGAGACATCTGTGAAAAATACTAAAATCCCGAGTTTACATCAGAAGTGCTTGAAATTTTGTCATTAGGTGGGGTACAGGGAATCTAGGTAAGCTATCAAAATTCATCTATCTTAAATAGTTTAAAAAATAGTCCTCTTTATAGTGTAATATTTGTATGTTATACAAATGTCCCAAGTCATAGAGCTTTTCTTTTAGAAACTTTAAATTTTAGATTCAGGTTTCTATGCACATCAGTAATAAAAGTTGCTATACTTTTAAAGTATGTGTCAACTATTTTTGGAGAAATTTTTTTATGTATGAATATACTAAATTTTCCTTATTTTTTTGTAATTTTGAGATTTAAAATTCAATAATAAATAAACTATTTAATTTAAATCAAGAAAGACACCAACTTTAATTGAACATGTATTTAGGAATATGTATGCAAAGTTTCATACAAATTCGTTGAGAATTGCAGAAGTTGGAGCCTTTTGAAAATCAAAATAGTTGAGAAATTGAAAGTAAACAAAAATGAATTTAAAGATTTAGATAGAAATTACACTACTTCAAATTTTATGTATTTACACTACTTTGTTTACTTTGAAATTCCCATGCATCATATGCAGGCCATACAGCTATCTTATTACCTTCTTTCCCTTTAATTAGGTTACCTTTGACTCTTTTTTTTTTGTTATTTTTGTATCTACCATAGTTTTTACAACAAAAAATATATAATTGAATTTTTTGCTGCAATTTCTTTAGATTAGGAAACATGTTACATTGTCTACAATTTTTGTAATAAATGATTGAAACGTTGGATTCCGGTTCCTTTAGATATTAGTTACAAAACAGTATATACTCATTTGCCCATTTGTAATGGTTCTGGGGGAGACATCTTAAGGAATATGATAGAACTTTTGTGAATTTTTTGTGAATTTTCTGTTTTCAATACCAGTCATTATTAAGTGTTTGATATGCAGGCATAATGATACCAATTTTTATTGCAAACTTATCTATGAATATACATATATGCCAAACTTAAAGAAAGTAATGGAAAACAGGAGTGTATGGAGTATTTGCAGTATTAAAAAATGCTAAAATTTGGACACAAAAATATAATCTAGTTAGAAGCTCTAGATATAAACAGTTTTTTCTATATATGGAGATTTAACTGTATTGGAAAACTACAGTAAAGCAAAACAATTACTAAATTATAATTAGTTGTATTTATTACAGATCAGCTTCACTTACGTACCTATATTGAGGACATGTTTCACACATTGCATCATCGCCTCTAATGCAACTGAAGCTTGATCCAGTGGTGTGGGTAGTTCTGGAGCTGCTGCTGCTATCTGTTTAGTTTGTGATGAATTTAAATATGGGGTTGTCTTCTAGGGGATTTCGAAGCTTATTAGTTGGTTTTTATGTTTTTCTCTGTATATTGTCTCCCATATGATGAGTTCACTATGTTTTTGTACGTATTTTAGTAATTTGGTGCTATCCCCAATTTCATGATTTTCAGACCAGAAATGAGCTGCTATTGTGGACTTGTCAATATTTTGGTACCTTATGTGCCTAAAATGTTCTTTCTTTCTAGTGCCTCTGTTTCTTTTTGTCCTCCCTATGTAAATTTTTTCACAGTCTTTACATTTAACCTTGTAAATGCCTGACTTTTCTTCTGGTTTTATCTTATCAGTATTATTACTGTTAAGTAGGGTTTTAATGTTATAATTGTTTTTTGGTGCCAATGTTATATTGTATTTCTTGATTATTTTTGGATCTTTTTTGTGGCCCTGGGGTGGTAAGTAAATTTAGCAAATCTATCTTATTGTTTCATTGGTGAAAGAGCTGTGATCTGTTTTAATCTTTTTTGAAGTTTTAATGATTTTAGTTTTTTATCTACAAGGCTTTTTCCATATCCATTTTAATTGCTTTTTTAATATTTGATGGTATTCTTTTTGATATTCTTGCTGGCTGAGGGGTAGATTTACTAATCTGTGTGTGACACTGTTGATGGTGGTATGTTTGTGTGGAATTGGGTTGAAACTATTTGCTTTGATGTAATTATCTGTGTGTGTGTTGCTTTTCTATGAATACCAAATTCCAGTTTTTCATTGTTTTTTTGTGATTATCGGCTGCAAAAAAGGTAGAGTACAGTCCTCTTCAGTTTCTACTACGAATTGTATGCTGAGTTCTTGAAGGTTGAGTTGTTTCAAAGCATCATCTATCTGTTTGTAGTATACTATTGCAAAGATGTTTACGTATCTGTACCATGTTTTAAAAATGAGAGGAAAGGCTTTACTTATATGTGTTTTGAAAAAGCTCATGTTTAAATTGGCCAAAAATGGTGATAGTGGGCTTTCCATAACTAGTCCTGAAATTTGTTTGTAATACTTTCCATCGAAGACGAAATAATTTTGGTGTATACATAATCAGTCATTGCCAAATATTCTTCTATTGTATTGGCATCTAGGTTAATAGAAGTTAGCCATTTTTTAAGCTGAATGAAAAGTTTGTCTATTGGGATACTAGGAAAGAGGGAGAGGACATCAAAGTGTCTTGAGGCTTTAGTTTAAGATTTTGAGCTTTTTCTACCATGTCTAAAAAGTTTTTTATGCTCAGAGTATTGAATTGTGAAAAGGATTGACATTTTTTGTATAGTCATTTTGCCAGAAGGTAAGTAGGAGTGTTAAAATTATTTAAAATGGGTCTCTTTGGTATGTAGGGTTTGTATATTTTAGGCAACCCATATACTCTTGCAAGGTTAGGGTTGTCCGGTTTGATAGTCTTTTGTTCTGCAGTTTTTAAAATTTTACTATTATTGATGGTTTTGTGTACATCTTTTATGCATCGGTTGAGTGGATTTGAATATATTTCTTTGAATTCTTTTTGTTGTAGTACATCTAACATTTTTGCCTTGTGTGTCTAAAATTACTATTTTATTCCCTTTATCAGAACTTGAGAAGATGACATCGTTTTTTGTTGATGACTTAATTATATTAATTTGTTTCACATGTTTTCCTGGTTTTTATTTGCTAAGTTTTCCAAAATAAATTTAGATATTTTGCCTAATTATAGTTTTATCCGTAGTCTTTAAGCCTTCTACTGCTATTTTAATATCTACAATGAACTCATAAGGGTGGTTGGAGTATGATATACACGTTTTCAGGCCTTGGTTTAGCATATCTGTTTCTTCAGTGTTAAAAGTTTGCTTAGAGAGGCTAGCTACATTGTCCTGGAGTATGTTCTTTGGTGAAAGTTTGTTATGTTTTGGTTGCAAATGATTTTAATTATACTTTAGTTTCTCCTTTTGACTATAAACTTTTTGTTTGACTTTATAATTTATTTATTCAAATGATTTAGTCTCTAAATGGTCCTATGCTTTGTTTCCCAGTAATTTTACCAGTTTCAAGTGTAGGTTGGACAATGAGAGGTCTATATTTGTTAGTTTTCTGTAGTGGTTAGCTAACAGTAGAGAACAATTATCTGCTGAAAAAGCTAACCACTACAGAAAACTAAATAATATAGACCTCTCATTGTACAACCTACACTTGAAACTGGTAAAATTATTAGGAAACACTGCTTAGGACCATTTAGAGGCTGGTGTGAATTAAATACCTACTGTTGCAACAAGAAAGCAATATAATATAATGTTAAGTCAGGGTTTGTTCCTATACTAAACAATAGTAATATGATAACAGCTTTCACTTGCATATAAACCATATATCACATACATATATGTGGAAATGTTTGTTTTATTTTAGAAGTAGTAAGGGGTAAACAATATATAAAAATGTAAGCAGACGTGGTCAGTAGCTTTAACAAGCATCCAGAAGATGTCTCTGCACATTACAACACTCTATGGAATCAAACTGCATAGTTTAAACATGCGAATTCCTTCAATTTCTATGCGACATGCTAGCAAAGGCAATATAAATGGCCACACCCACCCATACACGGGCATTTAAATAATGACTTAGTGGTTCTTTAAATGGACTAGGGCATAACTGATAGCAGATTCTTAAACTACGGTGTTTAAACATAATTCTAAGGCAAAAAATGTAAAATGTAGTTTTTTGTTTCCTTGGTTTGGTCCTGTTGGACAAAATTTCACCTATGCCTCCCCTTAAGAAAGGGGTAGGTGAATCATTTATAAAGAATACAAAAAATGCAAATAATGAATGCTGTGCAAAAATATCTAAGCAAAGAATTATTAAAGGGAGCATAAATAAATCTCAGCTTACACAGGGGTACGTACTTACCCCAGTGCTATTTAATTTTTTCGTTGATAATATAAAAGGATAGAAGAATTTATAAGTATTCATAAGTCATTAATAAAGGAAGTGGCAGAGTTAGTGTTTGCAGGTGATATAATGTCCGGTTCTAGTTCAGTTCTATTGAAGCAATTTGCAAATACTTCAAAGATATGGAGTTGAAAATGAAAAATGAAAATGAAAAATAATGATCTTTAATACAGAATATAAATTGAATAAGACAGAGAAATGGTCTTGGGAAGGAGCAGAATTAGAAATAGCAACGCAAATTGACAGGTAATCAGAGTATTATGAATAAAATACCAGAAAATACAAATTACATGGCTAGAAAGTATATAGAGTATGGTAGCAGAAGCAAGATGTTGCATACAGCAGAGATATGGAGGCTAGAAAAAAGGCTGGGAAAATGTGAACGTAATACATAAAAGCTTTTGCATAATAACTATAAATTACTAAGCAATGCACCAAATGGATAGGGTAAGCAGAACTAGGAAAGGTCGGAGTAAAATGTAACCTAGTAGAAGGAGCAGTCTGTAAACGAGTACAAAATAAATTTATTAAAGATATATTATATACTGAAATAATGGTTGGATGCACAAAATAGAGTTAACATGGAACAAATAGGAATTGAAGGACGTGAGCAGTAAAAACAAAAGTGAGTGTTTCTGGAAAGAAACTATATCAAGAGTTGTGGGCTAGAAAAGCAAGAAATTGTAATCAGTTTTAATGAAAAAAGGTCAATAATATATTATATGTACCTATTTAAAAATGAAATGGGGTAGAGAAAAATAACATCAAAGTATTCAACAAAGTGGCTAGAAAGGCTACACAAGGGCAAGGACTGCTGTAATGAATATAAGTGGCCTAAGCGGGGTGGGGGGGAAGGGTGAAGTGATGCATAAAATGTAAATTGTGTTATGATTGACATTATATTGTGGAATGCGATGATACAGTAAAGGAGATAGAGAATTTAGTACTAGGAATGGAAGAGATTTTCCAATGACATTAGGAATAAAGCATTTGACAGTGTATCGCATGTAATGCTGCTGAACAAATTACAGAGTTATGGCATAAGGGGGAAATTTCACACAATATTAAAATCCTATTTAGTAAACAGAAAACAATGTACAGTATTTAGAACCAAGAGTAGATATACAATAGAATCAATCACATCCAGTATTGAAATAGTCACAGTAGGAGTGCCTCAGGAATCTGTCCTAGGAGCAATACTTTTTTTGATTTATGTGAATGATCTTCCTATAACTACACACTCAAAAACGGTGACGTATGCCAATGACACCTCATTGATATTTGGTACTAGGGAAGTAAATGGAATGGATTATATGATAACTACACAAGCACAATTTATTTATCATTATTTTACAAACAATAGTTTCACAGTAGATCCTCAAAAATCAGAAAGAGTAATGTTCCAACACCCAATAACAGGTATACTAGTAGTCCTATTAATGTAAATATAAATGGTGAAGAAATCAAGCAATTAGATCAGATAAAATTCTTAGGGGTGATTATTGATTAAAGCCTAACTTTCAGACACCACATTGACTACATATGTAAACAGATAAGTACAAATATTTATTTATTAAGGAACATAGCAAAATATCTAAATTCTGAACATCTGAAATTAACCTATTAAGAAATAATACATTCACATCTACAATATGCAGTTGAGATATGGGACAGCACTTGTATGACTAACATAAACAGATTACTAGTTTTGCAGAAGAAATGTATAAGATATATATATGTATATATATATAATGGTAAATAGAATAGAATCATGTAGATATGTCTTTGTAGAAAACAAAATCCTAATAGTAATATCTTTATATGTTTTTGAAGTTGTCATGTTGGTAGTTAGCAAGGAGGAAATGGGTAATTTAAATAAACATTTTCACAAACTCGAAACAGGAACACAAAATAATTAACATAGAATAACTCTGAATAAGAAGTCAACACATAAAAATCCCTTAATCATGGGAATAATACTATTTAATAAACTACCAAATTCAGTAAAAACAAAAAATGGTAAATTATTAAAAAATGAACTAAACATGTTATAATACAAAAATGTTTGTATAAACTGGGTGAATTGTAAATAAATGTATATAATTTCTTATCTGGATGTATCCAACAACATGTAAGTGTAATTATGTATAAAAGCTCAAGGTTAGATGAACATATTGAGAAGGTAGGACAACAGTTAGGCAAAATAAGGTTAAAATGGTTAAAAAAAATACTAAGAAAAATAGAAAAATCAGAGAAGGGATAAAGTGTAAAATCAAATAATAGAGACAGTAGAGTTCCTCATACATCCAAAGTGTTCATTTTTATTCGTGACTTTCTGCGCTCCGATAGAGCGAGAATGAAATTATTGTTGACTGGTGATTCTATCTTGAAGTCATAATGTCTTCTATGGAGAGGAAGTGGTAATGTTTAGGAACAGTAAGAAAGTTAAAGTGCTCTGAGTGTGGTTGTTCTAATAACTAATAAAAGCAGTCTCCCCTTTCTCCCCTCCTAAGGTAATTGTGATTAACATTTTAGTACATATATATAAATACTACATATTAATACCATGCCACCATGAATATGAGCACAGCAACTTGTCTTCAGTTAGATTGCTAATTTCGTACCACCATTAAAATTGCTGAAACATAAATATAATTTAAACCGCTTCATATAGGAGTTTATGCAATGCTATCCGGCATTCAGACAAGTTCCTTGGAGCTTAGTGTTGTCATAAGTGTCGTGGTACTGTCAAATTGACATACATTTGTTTGCAACATAAACGTCTTACATTTTAAAAGTATATAATATACATTTTTTTTGTCATTCTCATGCTTAATTAAAATGTCTTAATGTTGGTATTCTTATATCTTTTAAAAGCAGTAGGTGCATGAAATATTTCCAAGATAAAGGATCAGTTACTCATAAAAACAGAGACACTGGATGCTATGAAGTTACTGGTAACAATCCAAAGGTAATAATCACAGAAGAGCTTAAATCATTTTTGCAGGAGCTAGTTAGGGAGATGTGACTTTTCGTTGGTTCTTGCCATATTGCAGTCAGGAAAGTACTGCAACTCTACCCATATAGAATCACACGGTTGCATAAGTTGCAAAAGCAAGAACTACAGGCCCATGTAAATTTCTGCAACTACTTTCTGGAGTATTTTGAGGATGATCAGTAACTTAAGTTATTATTCACCTCAGACAAATGCTGGTTCGAGCTGACAAGCTGTGATAGCACACAAAATATCCGCATATGGGATTCTGAGCCTCCAAATCTGTTAGTGAAAATCTCACAGTATTAAAAAAATTGGTGTCTGGCCTGCCATGATGCAACAGGGAATAATCGGCCCAATTTTCTGTGAAGGAAGACTAAAGCTCAGTGATGTAGGGGGGAAATTTTATCTGAGTTTATTGACCAACAGTATGAAAAAGTAAAATCTGATGGCTGGTTCCAGCAGGATGGTGCCCTGCAAATACTGCCAGTGGTATAATTGCTTTCCTGAAAAACATTTTCCTGGAAGGCAAATTTTCAGATCATATTTTCCGAAATGTGCTCAGCATGAATAACAAGAATTATTGTTTTTTCTACACAACAGATCCTGTGTGGCCTCCAAGATCTCCAGATTGGATTTTTTCCTTTCGGGTTATCTCAAAGATCGGGTTTATTCGAGGTGACCAAAGACTTTAGGGCAACTGCAGCAGCTAATCATATATGAGATGACTACAGTTACACCTGCGAACCTGCAAGCTCCATATGAGCATAAGGTGAAAAGAGTAAGGAAGTGCCCTTGATAGAGTCAACATGAAAAATTTCCATGCCATGGCCGGAGTTTGAAAAGCGGATCTCCTGGTTTCCGTCCAGTTGTTCTAACCCATTAAGCTACCATGGCTAACGTGCCGTCCTGACATTAAATTCTCCATTTGACTCGTGTATTACCCCGGTAGACCACTAAGGGATCTCGCAACCGAGATACACCATTTGCGGTGACTTACTTTCGTAAGTACTTGAATCCCCAGACTTCATAATTTAACTCTTATTATTTTAGTTAATGGATGGAAATTAATCATTTCTTGACACTAACCGTATATAACCTAAGGTTTTTTATACTTAGAGTCAACATGAAAAATTCAATGCCATGGCCGGGAGCCCCTAATGGTCTACCGGGGAAATACATGAGTCAAATGGAGAATTTCATGTCAGGACGGCACGTGGGCCATGGTAGCTCAATAGGTTAGAGCGACTGAATGGAAACCATAAGATCCGCGGTTCAAATCCTAGCCATGGCATTGAATTTTTCATGTTAACTCTATTAAAACCTTAGCCTATATACGGCTAGTGTGAAGAAGTGATTAATTTTCATCACTCAACTAAAATAAAGGAAGTGTGTCGCTCTTAATGGTGGTCACAATGAACCATTCGTTTAACGAAGTGCTGATATTTTATTTTCCACATTGGCTCAGCCTTACTTATTTATTTACATATTTGTCTTTAGTTATTTCTTTCCATTTAATTTCCATAAAGCTGTTCACCGAAGTTAATGTTTAACAATTATTGCTTCCAATGTTTCGATAAACGTATACAAGCAGCTCATATTTGGTTAATTTACATCTGTTTCTTGCCTGCCTCTATGGTGTGAGATAGTGTGTGTACCTCACACTCAAAAAGTTGCGAGTTTGAATCTTGCTAAGGATGAGTTACTGGGATACGGTTCTTTCCAGGGTTTTCCCTTATATCCTACAAAGAGGAATGTTGGATAATGCTGAGTTTTGGGGACCCTGTACTCACTTGAGTATTATATCACCCGTTTCATTCATTTATTCATTTATCATTTGATATGACTGTACTGTTGAAAGGACCAGAACAATCTGTTTCTTTACTAAAATGTTTTGAAACTAACACTGTTATTAATTTGGCATTCCTTTATTAAATTATATTAAGTTATACATCTTCACAGAGAATCACCAAATTGCAAGATATTCTTTGGAGATTAATTCTTCTTTCACACTGGCCGTGTGTAGGCTAAACTTTGCAAAGATAGAGTCAGACTGAAAAATTCAATGTTATAGCGGGGATTTGAACCACGAATCTTCTGGTTGCCATCCAGCCGCTCTGACCTTTGAGGTACTATGGCCAACATGCCGATATGACATTAGATTCTGCAACTGGAGAATCGTTTTCCGGTAAACCACTTAGGATTTCTCATAAACACATGAGACAACTACCTTAATGGCGACTTCCAAGGTGTAAGTACTTTAAGGCCCAGACTTTATAGTTAACCACTATTACACCAATTAATGGAAATTATTTGTTCTTTCACACTGGCCATGTGTAGGCTAAAGTATGGAAAGATAGAGTCAGACTGGAAAGTTCTATGCCATAGCCGGGATTTGAACCATGGATCTTCTGGTTGCCGTCCAGCCGCTTTAACCCTTGAGCTACTCTGGTTAACGTGCCGATATGACATTAAATTCTCCAATTGGCTCGTGTTTTTTCCTGTAAACCAATTAGGAGCTCTCATAAACACATGAGACAACTACCTTAATGGCGACTTATAAGGTGTAACTACTTTAAGGCCCGGCTTTATATTTAACCACTATTAGGTCAATTAATGGAAATTAATTGTTCTTTCACACTGGCCGTGTGTAGGCTAAATTATGGAAAGATAGAGTCAGACTGGAAAATTCAATGCCATAGCTGGGATTTGAACCACTGATCTTCTGATTGCCGTCCAGTTGCTCTAACCCTTGAGCTACTATGGCCAACATGCCGATATGACATTAAATTCTCCAACTGACTGGTATTATTCCCGGTATACCACTTAGGAGTTCTCATAACCATTTATGAATATATCTGTCATTTATAGTCTTCACATTCATTAAAACGAGCTAAAACAATTATCGTATCTACACACCAGGTAAAATTACGCAGCTTTATATACGTGGGCATGACCCATCCCTCAAATAGTATATTTATCTGCCTGTTGAGGAAGACCTCAAAGCTGCTGTCAACACATCAAATACAATGTCTAGGGGAATCATATGTAAACTTACTCCATCAGCAATGCTGTTGATGACATCAAATTTTGCATAGTAAATCACAGATAAAAATGAACACAGTGTACAAGTGAATATTAAATATAAAGCAATTTCAAGAGGCAATGATTGTGTAAATTTTATTCGAAGTTTACAAAAGATAATAAACAATTCATTCATATAAATGATTCAGCAATTAGTTATATTTAATTTGTTGCAACATTTTGCACAAAATAAATGCTAATATAATTGAATTTGCAATATAACTTCTCTTGCAGATACTTTGCCAGCATCCACTCTACTTTCCTGCTGTTGGTTGTCTTTTGAAACTCCTGCAACGGTGATTAACTGCTGAACCTTTGACCACTAATGACAAGGTCTTATGGAAACCACCACAGAATTGATACCACGAGAAACAATCACAAAAGGATATATTTGAAGCTTACTTGGAAGCTGAATTGGATTCATCTATATCCGCTCTTCTCGACATTCAGACAACCAACATAGCTTGGTGGGATAAGCCCATTCTTGTAAGTAACTCGTATAAATACAGATTCTTTTGTATTCATTATTCTTACAAATAAGATAAGAGAATTAAGAATCGCACCACCTTTTGAACTCATATTGGAAATTTTACTCAAACCATGTAGTGTGTGTGTGTAGTGTTTAACTCCCGCTTTTACTACATAAGGCACCGCAGGCGGTGACACTGATGATATATGAGATGAAGATGGAGCACCGGTGGAATGAGGTGGCTGGGTAAACCGGAGGTAACGGAGAAAACCCGCCCCAGCGCCGTGTTGTCCACCACCAATCTCACTGCGGTCGCCTGGGATCGAACCCGGGCCGCCTTGGTGAGAGCCAAGCGGTCTTACCACTGAGCCACGGAGCGGCCGCAAACCATGTAACTCTCCAAATACTTAAAATGAGTGGGTGACATTATGGCATCTTTAATGTTTATCAGTATTGTGCAATTTACTCATATGCATCATCTGTATGTCTTACATACCCAGAATTACTATAATGTAAATACAAGATATTAATTACATAGAAAATGAAGCTAGTTACAGCGAAATAATAAATATTACACAAATATAAATATTTATTAATGAATCTCCACTTATCTTAAGTTGATGTTAATACTTCTTTCTTCTTTCTAAGATCAACTTCGAAGGCACATCGCATTCATCTTCAGTTCATTACAAACAAATTCTGTTGTTAAGGGAATCTCGCTTACCATGTTTTTTCTTTTTTTATGTTATTCTTTCAGCATTACCAACATCTGAAGACGAAACAAACCTAAAACCAGAATCAATTCCCGGTATGTCAAAATTCATTACGCGATGTTTATTTTTTAAAATAAATATTTCTCCTCACTATTAAATCTATGGGAACATTTAATTGTTTTAATAATTTAACTTCGGAGTTTATTTCATGGTTAAATGACCAAAATGATATGCTACGGTCGATTTATAAATTTTTTTATATTTAACGTTACGAAAATATTCTTTCTTTCTGGTTTCCAAACTACGGTTCGTCTTTCCAATATAAACCTGATCAAAATCTAAACAATTAAATTGATAAATACCAGACATTTTATTATTAGGAATTTTATCTTTTTTAGAAAATTGTAATACATTTCAATACTATATTTATTTTGAGGAACTAAAGTTATACCAACTTCTTTAAACATTTTTTGAAAATGTGTATTAACCCAAGGATGGTAAGTAAATTTTTTTAAATTTATAATCATCTTTTACTTTTTTAAGAGTAGAAATATCTTTAATAGTTTTTTGAAATTTAAATTTTTCAATCTTCTTTTTTTATAAAATCCTTATTAAAACCATTAACTAAAGCACTATTAATAATATGTTTATATTCTTTATTATACTCCTCTTTATTCAGGAGTATATTTATTAATCTATAAATCAAACTATTAAAAACAACAAATTTGTGTGAAAGAGGTTGAAAAATTTTATTTTTTATGTAATTATCAATATGAGTAGATTTCCTATAAATACCAAAATTTAATTTGTTATTATTTCTTATTATTTTCAAATCTAGAAAAGGAAGAAATCCATTAATTTCTGTTTCTAATGTGAATTTTATAACTTTATCTTGTAAACTTAGTAATTTTAAAGCATCATTAACATAGGTTTTTCAGGAACAATGGCAAAAATATCAACATATCTATACCATGTTTTAAAAATCAAAGGAAAAACTTTAGTCACCTGAATTTCGAAAAAAGTCATAAAAAGGTTAGCAAGAAAAGGTGAAAGAGAATTACCCATTGCTAAGCCAGAAGTTTGTTGAAAAAATTCACCATTAAAGGTGAAAAAAAAATTTGATCCAAACAAGAATCAGTAAGTTTAACAAAATCAACTATTAAGTCCTCATGTAAATTTATTGAATTCAACCACTTTTTTAAATAATTAAAATGTTTTCTCTAGGAATACTAGGAAATAAGACAGTTACATCAGAAGAAATAAGTCTTTCAATTTTAGATAAAACAACACTATCAATCTTTTTTACTAGTTCAAAAGAATTTTTAATACTTAAGCCTTTAAATTTATCAAAATTACTAAATTTTTTGTGTAACCATTTTGCTAAATTGTAAGTTGGTGAGTTTATAAAATTAACAATAGGTCTCATTTTATTTGTATGCTATTAGCATATTTAGCCATAACGTCACGTCAGTACTATTGCATGTAGTGAGCTAGCAGGTAATATCTACTACCAAGAAATATCTACCGAGCGAGATTGCTCAGCAATAATGTGTGAGACTCCGATCCAGCAGGTCCGCGGCTCAAATCCGGTCAGAAAATCCTCTCTGACTGAGGTTTTATTCTAAGTTTGCCGGCGAGTAGCCTAAACATAAGCTAGGAACGTTTCCTTCGCTAAATTAATTTCCCAAATATTATTTCATTTCATTTATAATCAGTGTCCAATGAATATTGTGACTTTGTGGGTTCGTGAAATTGAAAGTCCAATTGTACCACTCAAAAATGTTCTTTATTTCCACCGAATTACAATCCGAGCACTTGCCGATTACACAGAATTACGTAATGCACACAATTACAATTCACCAGTTCGTCTGTCACAGGTCCACTGTACACTTCTCCGATGCACGTACACAGTCCGCTCCCTCATTGGGCGATCCTCACGACTGCTCGACAAGAACTGGACCGAACTCAGCAGCAGCACAAATCTGGCAGGCTGTTTGGAACAGCCCGAAGGGTGGTCAAATCGTGTACCTGCTCTGGGAAGAGCTTAACCACGTAGTGGCGGGATGTGGATGTTGCAGAATGACGGGTGTAATTTAAGTGGGGTTAGTGTAGGGAGGTAGCTTTTTGCTCCTCAGGGAATGATGAACCGGGTGCTACGGACAGCGAGCACCGCTGGTGGGTTAGTTAATAAACTAGGAAGAAGGTATGTATAATTTTGAATATTCCATAATAACAATTTTGGAGTAGCTGAAATTTAATTTAGGCTGGAATGGAGATCATGTGGTTACCGGTAGTGACCGCAAGACATGCGGGGTAACCGGTATCGCTTATAGCGACGCTCACGAGGAACATAATCCCCAAGGGATCTGACTAGGGCGCTCTGATGTTGGGGCAAACCCTCGAAGAATTTTGTCGCCCGGCGTCTAATTTCATCCTCCACATATCGGAGGGATGAAGCCTCATGAAGTAATCTCACGGGGAACCTTGTACAAACAGAATAAATAATCCGAAGACATTTATTCTGTGCACGTTGGAGCAGAACTAGATGTGAGCCTGCAGCCATACCCCAGACTTCACACGCATAGAGCATGATAGGGAGGACCAGAGCCATAAAGAGGCGCAACTTTAGGGGAACAGACATCGCAGAGCGAAGCACAGGGTATAGTGATGCCACGGCACCACACGACCGATGAGCCTGCTCCTGGATGTGCTCCCGAAAAGTTAGGCCCTTGTCCAGCTTGACTCCCAAGTACTTGATTGAATTCTCCCACCTGATCCCTTGCCCGAAGTAGGTAAATTGGGGGAAGTTGGCGGGAAAGCGGCGCTTGCTGAACAATATCGCTTGGCTTTTCTCCGTATTAATGGACAATCTCCAAAGCGTGCACCATTCCTGGAGGAGGATTAGATATCTTTGGATGGGGTTGAAGGTTCTGCGTGGGTGTCTGTTTGTTGAGAATAGCAGCACGTCGTCAGCATACTGTCCTATGTTGACGTGCTGTTCAGTGGGAAGGTCAGCCACATAGACGCTATACAGCGTCGGGGATAACACAGAACCTTCGGGGACTCCGCCGCGGATAGACCTTCGTGTAGATGTTTTTCCCGCCACTGTGACAGTGAAGAATCTATGTTTTAGGAAAGAGTGAAGAAGGTGTATGACTTGAGTGGGTAGCTCCAGTTGGATGAGTTTGTACAGAAGACCCGCGTGCCAGGTCGTAGAGAAAGCCTTTTCCACGTCCAGAGAAACCGCCGAGGTGAATGCCTTGTCCTGGAAACCCAGGGCTGCAGCCTCCACCACGCGCAGCAACTGCTGTGACGTGGAATGCCCAGGACGAAAGCCAAACTGGTGAGGAGGGATAGCTTGTATGTCACCCAGAAGGGGGGACATGCGGGCTAAGAAAAGTCTCTCGAAAACTTTCGAGAGAACAGAAAGGAGGCTGATGGAGCGGTAGTTGGCAGGATTAACCGGGTCTTTCCCTGGCTTCAAGATGCATATCACCCGAGCCTCTCTCCAACTACGTGGAAAGTGACTCAGAGAGAGAGAGAGACACATATTGAAGACCTTGGTTAGAAATAACACGGCCCTGAAGGGAAGGTGGCGGAGCATGAGTGGCGTTATGCCATCAGGTCCCGCTGCCTTTTTTGGTTTGAGGCGCCGGAGTACGCCCTGAAGCTCACTGGGCCTTATGACTGGGAGTCTGTCCGCCTCAGCCTGGGGTCGCCGAAAGTATCGACGTACCTCCTGCCTAACGCGGTCAGAGAAGGCAGGGTCCTGGGGGTCTTCTCTAGGCCTCATGGTCCTCTCAAGGTAGTCGGCGAACACCATAGCCTTGGCCTGTGGTTCGTAGGACAGGCCTTGGGTACCCTTCCAAGTACTGACCACGCCCGATGCTGCTTAACTTCGGTGATCGGACGAGAACCGGTGTTTTCAGCATGGTATGGCCCTCACTCACTGCAGCCCCCTTTTATAGGGATATCGCTGTTTCTCGAAAGTCTCTCGTTTCAGTGAATCACCGCGAAGGTTCCAGACGGCCGAGGGAGGGGGAAGAAGTGGCTAGCGACCAGTGACACCTCCCTTATCATCCCCTCAGTTAGTGACTGAGATAAATGGATGGGCGTGGATCGAATGCCTCTGGTCCCCTACCCAGCTGTCAGTTGGTCGTGCTTTCCGATAATTGGGTGACAATATGGTACCGTATATATTAAGAATGGCACTAAACACTGAAATAAAACAGAACAACAATATTTGCTTTGTTTTTACAATCTTCAGTGTAAAGGGCTGTTGGTTCGTGGCCGTTTATTATTGGGTCGATGAGCGAGTAAGTACCTGCTCGAATATGCTGTGTACTGAACTGAAAGGCTTGATGTAGGTTGGCTGTTTAGGTTTCTGAACGAGCGCTGTTGTAGCTCTTCTGTAGCAGGGATTTATATAGAATGTCGTTTTGGAAGGACCGAAGGTAACTACCTGAAAAAAAACTTAAAGTTTGGAGCATTTTCAAATGATATAATGCTAGACTACACTTACATATACATACAATGTCAGGAGTTATAATTTCTAACAATTACACTTTTTGGGTTATGAGGCAGTACTATGCATTTTTTGTGTAGAACGCAGCATGTACGAGGGTACCCAAAAGAAACCGGACTCCAAAGTCGCTGCCAATCGTAGACGTAGTGCAGGGTTCTCACGCTAGATAGTGTTAGTAGAGACCCTCATGAAACAGCTGTGCAGACGGCGTCAGTGTAGAGCTGAACGTACAAGTGTGGTATTGTGTTTCTCTGACTTTTGGCGGGTTACCTCTGCGAAGTCGTTATGTCAACTTTAAAATAACAAAGAATTTGTGTGGAATTTTTTTTCCTGCTTAAATAAACTGTAACGGAGACACACCAAATGCTTCAGGAAGCTTTCCAGAATGATGCTATGAGCCGCACACAGGTTTTCGAGTGGTTTGGGCGCTTTAAACGTGGTGAGATGTGTGTTGAAGACCAAGCTCGTTCTGGACGCTCTTCACCATCGGGAAATGAGAAGAACATTGAAAAGGTTCGCCAAAAGATCAACGAGGATCGTTCCAAACGTTCGACCAAATTTCAGCAGCGACAGGAATGCCAGCGGATTTTGAGGGAGGATGTGCAGGGGAAACGTGTTCCTGATAAATTTGTTCCACGCCTTCTCACACAGGAGCACAAAACCATCCGCATGAATGTGTATGTCAGGACTTGAAAACAGAGATTGCGCGTGATCCAAACTTCTTGAACAAAGTCATACAGGGGAGTGGGTGTTACGGATATGACCCAGACACCAAGCAAGCGTCAAGCCAGTGGGGGACTCCCAATTCTCCCAGAGAAAAAAAAAAAACAAAGCAAGTGAGGTCAAATGTGAAGAAGATGATCATTGTCTATTGTCCTTTTTGATACTCGTAGAATTGTGCATCGGGAATTCGTACCCCCTGGCCAGACTGCTAACCAGCACTTTTACTTGGATGCTTTAAGGCGTCTGCAAGAGGATGTGAGGAGGAAAAGCCCGGAAATTTGGTGATCAGGTGACTGGTTTCTGCATCACGACAACGCTCCAGCACACACAGCCTTACGAGTGACCCACTATTTGGCATCCCAGAGGTGGTCCGTTGTTCCCCACGCTCCGTATTCGCCGGACCTGTGACTTTTTCCTATTTACACGAATGAAAAAAATAACGCTAAAAGGGGAGCGTTATGACGATATGGAGGCGGTGAAAACAGCTTCGCAAAGAGCACTGAACAATATCAAAATTGAAGAGTTCCAAACATGCTTCCAACAGTGGGTAAAGAGACTGGACAAGTGCATCGCATGTAATGGAGGGTATTTTGAAGGTGACTGAAGTAATTTTGTAAAAAGGTTCATCAAAAAGTTTTTATGACAACAATCCGGTTTCTTTTGGGTCCCCCCTTGTATACACTTTTCACTATTGTTAACATATTGTCAATTTTAACCTTTTAGAAAGGAATTGAGAATTCAATGTTATTTCTATAAAATATATTTTTTGGAACAATAGTGACTTTCGTCTAAATATCATCATACGAATATAACAGTGAACTGACAGCACGCTTAAGTCCACTTAATCAGATTAAGATGTTGTACTATTCAAGTATATATTTAATTGCCTTAGTGTGGGAACGTTATTTCTATGGAAACAGTGGAAACTGTCAAAATTGTGAATATTGTGACTTTGTGGGTTCGTAGAGTTAAAAGTCCAGGTTGCTGAAATTCAAAATGCTTCTTATTTCCGTAGAAATACACTGTTTGTATACCCCTTTTCAGCAAGCTGACGTAGCATAAACCAACATAACTTCTCGTCACTTCTGCACACGTAAATAAACAAAAGAGTTCACTTTCAAATCACAGGTGTACGAGTTCAATTACGACTAACTCAACTTGCGATCCGCGGCTTTTTTACAGCTCCACTCATTGTCCTAGAAATTTGTGGAATGCTCTTTAACAATTAAGACGGCACTAGAAAGACGAACCTTCCATTTATCTATCTTTATCTGTTTCGGCAAGATTTTTATCTCCGCGCTGCACTGTCTGTCCCTTTGTGTGCGCCGGCCGTGCCAGTCGCAACAATTGGTTCGCGACAATATCTTTAGGACAATGACAACTCAGGAAGTCATATCTTCTAAGTTTCTTATGTTGTTTTAGGAAAGAAAACATTTAGAAGGGAAGGGTTCCCTTGGCGCCCCTTAAGTACTTCCCTGCTCAATTGTTACTTTCCAGAGCTAATTTCCTCCACAGTGTCCCACTGGCGTCAGCCCTTGTTTACTTTTAATCCCGATATCCCGTAGGGGAGGGCATCCGTCCCCTTCAGCTGCCGTGGTGCGGGCGCCCCGAACACTTAGCACTCGTGGTACCTCTGACGTTACTAGAGGAACCTCGGGCCGAACATTCGAGCCCCTCCTTCAGGGAAGCCCGTCTCGGTAGCGTGGTGGTAGCATGTCTGCCTCACGTTCAAGAGGTCCCGAGTTCAAATCTCGGTCAGGGTGAGTTATCTGGATAAGGTTTTTTCCGGGTTTTTCCCTTATCCTGAAAGACAAATGTCGGGTAACTCTAAGCTCTATGGACCCCGGACTCTTTTGAGCATCATTTCGTCCATTTCATTCATCGGCCGATATGACTTAACGTTGCAGGACGTCAGTTACAACAACAAAAGGAAGAATAAGATGGATTGGCCATGTGCAGAGAAGGAAACCAATGTAGTTAAGAAAATATTCATAGATTGGCTGGATGGCAGAAGGAGAAGAGGAGGACACAGGAAAAGATGGGTAGATAATGTAGAAGATGACTTGAGAAAACTAGGGGTTAATATCTAGAGAAGAAAACCAGAGGACCGAGTAGAATGTAAGAGGGTGGTTAGGGAGGCCAAGGACCTACATGGCCTGTAGTGTCAACTATCATCATCATCATCATCATCATCATCATCATCATCATCATCATCAATTTAATCAAAATCGTTACCCAATTTTGAGAAAATCGAAACCATCCAAAACGTTTCTTGTGGTTTGTAGTATTCTCAAAACATGTATTTAAAGTGAAACTCTGGTATCGAATTATTGAATGGAATACACATCCTCTACAGAAAATGCAAGGTATAGTACAGAAAGCAATAAGGACCTACTCGTCGTTTAGGATATTCAATAATGTTGGTACACTGATCCCAGAACCTTGTAGTTTCTTAGAAGTTGTTCTTGCTGACTTTGTGATCGAATGAATGTGTACAAAACGACCTGCACATTTTCTTCCTCAGTTACTAATTTTGGATGGCCACTGCCTAATAAGCAGAGCTAGGACGTTCGTACCGCCCGACGTTCCCTATACAGGCTGTGGCCGACCTTCTACCGGCATTAAAACAAGTCATAGATAAGAAACGCACAACGGAGAGGCACTGAAACCGGTTGCACAGAGAAAAAAAATACTTTTGAGACATTGGTAAATGCACACATACTTAGACCATTATGTACAACATACAAATTCTTATATAGTACATAGGGTTTGTCTCTGTCTGATCTCATTATTTAAATAGGCACATTGTGGCAACACCCAAGCAATTATAACGCAGATTATAGCATTTCTTGATTTAATGTAAAATAATATCCAAATAATAATATTATTTTCTTTAATATTTGAAGACTCTTACTAGAACAAAACTTCAAAGCACGAATTTTACTATATATTTACTCATCTGCGGCCGTGCTAATAAAAACAATAAAGCACCTCTGAAGCCTTTCAAATGAAAAACTCATTCTATGTCCCGTAAAACATCATTTAGTTGATTGATAATCTGTTGCAAATTCTTTAATGATTTTAGCTAATTTATTTTCTCGATCTAGCTTTTCTTTTTTCCATGTTTGCTGAAGTGTCCCACTGAAATGTAAATAATGAGGTAAATAAGGACGTGAATAAGTACAACTCTAGAAAACATACAATGGTTGTTCGGCAAATTTAGTTGCTCATCTTTGAAGAAAAAAAAAATCAAAGATGTTATTCGAATGTCTTCCTTCCTACCAACGTGCTCTGTGTCTGTTTTGCAGTTATGAGTTGCATTTTACAATGAACCTTGCCCTTGCTAGTAGCGCTGCGTGGTATAGCCATGCCTGGCCACTCTTACACTCCTCAAGGAAATCGGTACGAACTTCCTAGCTCTGCTGATGAGGCAGCTTCATAAACTCATTTCTTCGTTTTATTGTACAGGAAACTTACCTGTATGACTTTTAATTAACATATTTCAACGTTAAATCATAAGAGGCGTTGAATGAAATGGGTAAAATGGTGCTCAAATGATCCCACAGTCCATATCGTTTGGAGTTACCAGACATTCATCTTTCCGGATAAGGGGAAACCTCTAGAAATATATACGGATATCCACCCTGACTAAGACTTGAAGTCGGAACCTTCTAAGCGCGAGGGAGACACGTTACCACCTACGCTACGGAAGCTGGGTAAGTGAGTAGTTTTCAATGAAATACTGTCGTACATCATAATTTTTATCAAGTTGACAGAGTTTCTGTTAAATAAACACGCAGATGTACTTTGGACAACATACGATAGAAATATCGCCGACCTGAGCTTTGTTTTTGCACTGATTAACCCAAAGTTTGGCTTATAAACTCATCTATGCTAAATCCCTGTGCAATGTATGCTATTCAGTGGCTAATGGTTATGGTGACAACAACCTGATAATACAGTTCTCTGCCTCAAGTGAACTGTCAGTAGGCCAGGTTATTTAAATGACACCATAGATTTTAGTAGACTATTTATTCTGTATCCGTTTTCAGTCGTATATAATAATCATTCCTGGTATACTGAACTCCTGATATCCTCCTGCTTCTTAGAGTGTCTATTTCCTTCGCCAACAATTTTCTGCCCATTATTTATTCTTTGCCTTATACATAGATGATCTGAAAAGCTTGCAAACCAATAAAGTTACAATATATTTTATTTCATGTTTTTTATATTTGTCAACACAGTTCGCTTGTAACTCTACACATTTCTCCTAGCGATGCCCCCATCTCTGTAACCTGACCAAATAGTACTTAGCGTTTTTCTCTGCAGAATAATTATTCACGTAGGTGATTACCTCTTCATTTGACGAAAATGTCGCAATTTTCAGATGAGGGAAAAAAAGGAGTCACTTGAGGCTAGATATGGGGAGTAAGGCGGATTGTCAAGCAGTTCAAACCGTAGTTCATGGATTTTTCGACATTGTAACCACTGAGGTTTAAGACCTCAGGTGTTGTCTTGGTGAAACAGGATTTTCTTTTTCTGCGAATGTAGCCGTTTTATCGCAAGTTTTTCCTTCAGCTTGACAAGTAACGATGCGCAGTATGCCACTGTGATGGTTTTCCTTTTTGAAAGTAATCGATTAAAATAACTCCATGACTATCCCCCAAAAAGTCTCAAACACTTTACCGGCAGAAAAAAACAGCTTTTGCCCTTTTTGAGCCGCTTTCCTCTCTGTAGTTTACTTCTTGGACTGTATTTTTGTTTCCGGCGTATAACGGTGTATCCAAGGTTCATCTACGGTAATAAATCGGCGCCAAGACTCGGATTTATTGCGCCTAAGCTGCGCCAACAGAGCGTCAGAAATGTTCATTAGAACACATTTTTGCTCTAACGTGAGCAAAGGCGACACCCAACGCGCGGACAGCTTTCTCCTGTTTAGGTGTTGATTTAATATGTAAAAAGCACGTTCTTTTGAGATGTGCATAACCTCTGCTATCCAATTTAATTCGGTTGTCGTCTAGCACCATTAGTTTACTTTTGGCGATGTTTTCGCCGGTATTTGCAGTTTTTGGACGTCCCAAACGTTCATCGTCTTCCCAGCTCTTACGGCTACGTTTAAATTCATATGCCCGAAATTCCTATGTGGTAGATGATGGTACAGAGACCCTATATACAGAATCCAAGTCATCTTTGATTTGCGTAGCCGTATTGCCTTTCATAAACAAATATTTAATGACAGCTCGATAGTCGATGTTGTCCATTTTCATAAAAACACTCACACAAACTCACTCAATCGACTGTTACATAACAACTGAGCGTCCAAAATGACAAACTTTGGTGAGTAACTATCAACAGATGAACAACGAAATTCACTAGCATTTATTTGCGAGTGCTCCCATCTTCACGTTGAGGTCGGAAAATTTTCAGAGCACGCTATTAAAATATTTTCTACTAATTTCTTTCTTATAGTTAATTTTGTTTTACTTGTCAAATTTCTGTTTCAAGGTGTTCATTTAACAATTTATTTATAGTATTTGGTACAAGATACTTGCACATCCCATTAAGGTTTGTCGGTTATTTAAATAATATAAGATTTCTTCTGAATGATGAAAATGTTTCAGGGAATTTCCATAAGAGTTAAAACACGCATTTTTCATGCATATATCATAAATGCGCCTGTTTTAATCGAAGAAGTTGAGTTATTTTTGGTAAATTAAAGAATTTATAAAATGTTCTATTTGAAGTGGGTTAAGGTGGAAAAATTTCTTTAAAGTTATCGTGTAACATCTATGAAAGATACTGAACCTAATTATAATTACCAGGTTTGGCATTTTCCCCGATATAGACACACCTACCTTTTCCTAATTGTCATATTTTTACATTGTGCGACATCAAAGCATCTATTTTCGGCGATTTCTTAATATTACATTATTTACTCCACCTACAAGGTTGTAGAAAATGTATAAAGTGTGTCATCTACATCCGATTACCTGCATTTATCGTACCCAGTGCTACGTTTCAAAGGAAGCTTACATCCGTCATGTACGTTGCTACCGAATTAATTTCACTGATTATTTTAGTATCCTAAAATTAGTATATAGTGTAGAAGACAAATGAGTTACAACTCTGGCAAATAATAAGTCATTGCCAAGGCATATTAAGGGTTGAAAAAAATCATTTAGCTGTAAGTCAAGTACTTAAAGCACTTAGGTTTTCCAGCACGTTTAGAAATAAGGTGACATGGAAACGACTATACTGAAATTCTGAAAAGCGGAAAGGAAAACTTTTTTAGAATTTGGTTAGTCAAAGAATAACAGTTTCCTTTTAGATAAGAATAAGAAAGTTAAGATTTGATAGATAGAGTCAACATGAAAAATGCAATGCTATGGCCGGGATTTGAACCACGGATCTCCTGGTTTCCGTCCAGTCGCTCTAACCCATTGAGCTACCATGGCCAACGTGCCGTCCTGATATTAAATTCTCCAATTGACTCGTATATTTCCCCGGTAGACCATTTGGGGCTAAATTTCCATCAATTAACTAAAGGTTAAGATTTGTCAACGTGTGAAGTAGAAGCTTTGTTTGGTTTAGTTATGGAGTAAGCAGGACTTGAGGTGATCAAAGAATGTGTATTTTTACAATTGGCCAGTCTTTCTCATTATTAGTAATCCACAACACCTAATGACCGAGTTCGGTGTACTATATATTTGGCGGTAACCGCAAAGGAAGTCTCCACATAACCTTTCATTAACTCACGGCAACCTACGCTTCTGAACACCATGACGGAAACAATTAGTTTAAACTGATAAATTATTGTAGTGCGTAGGCTTTCACGGCCGATTCATTTGGCCGATAATGATTATCCAGGCTTGTAGGCCGTGGTCTAGTGAAAAATCTTCTTCCAGACGTTTCGTTCGAAACTGTGTTGAACATCCTCAGTGGCGTGGCCGTAACACTCTCGTTGTACTTTCGGCCGCGACTGATAAAGTAGATTTTCCACTAGACCACGGTCTACAAGCCCGGATAAACATTATCTGCTAAATTATTGATCTGATGGTGGCATGTATAGCACTTATATAGATTCAGAAACAGTTTCACTGATCAAAAAGTTAACACTTTGTTTCAAATATCTAATGTATCAGTCTCCATTAAATATATATTTCAAGTTAACTGGCATTGACTACTCTGGCATCCAACCTCACATATTCTGAGAGAATCCTCATCACTGAAGCTGTCGGTAGCAGATTTATCAACCTTGGCGGTGTGAGAGAGTGCATCAAAGGTGTTGCAAATCGTGTACAGCTCTCTAATTCAAGAGCACTTCTTAAACCACCATAACTCTCGTAAAATTACATTTGTATCCTTGTATGTGCTCTTTAGGTCTGTGTTATTACCTTGTATATAAGGGATTATGGGTAGTGAACGTCCTGTGGGATTGAGATTGGTTCAAGTTCCGTTATCCTTGAACCGTCGGTAGCCGCCGTGTTATTTTGGCAGTTCCTCCACAGAGTGAACGCAGTTATAGAAATACAAAAAGACTCGACCCACGCCGTGGAGAGAAAAAGAGGCTGCAGATTCCTCTCCGAGCTCAGTGTCAAGTCTAATATCTGGACCGTTCATCAGCAGATGCCTTTCTTCCTTCTGAATGTGAATAACGCCAACCTCTTTTAATTAAATAGGATCGCTATCAAGCAAGAGGAATTCCAAGAAGAAGAGTGACGGGGGATATGATGTGGCATGCCTCTGACAGCACACTGGTACACTTCATATACACAGCAGCTGAGATAACACTCTGAATGCTATTTAGACATACGACAGTGTATTCTCATTACACACGTCTGCATGACATGGCTGAATGTCCACTATATTTAATAATCTGCCATATATTTATGACTCCTAAAATATTATAACTGCTCTAATACATATATAGTATCTAGAAAAGGTATTCCATTCCACATGCCGAGATTTTACCACAAATATACATTTTGAGACTCTCTAAATCCATTAACAAAGCTTTGTTTACAAAACAAAGTCTATGTGTTTCACTTTTGAAGCAGAAGTCAAAAAACAAATGTAAATGAAACTTAAGACATGGTACTAAAACCCAGCATCTTCCAATATTACGATACAAAGGCTTTCAAGGAAATTTCCCCTTCTCAAAATAACATTTGTATGAAAAAATTGTTATAACTTTTAGTTTCGTAAGTAGGCTAATGACTTTAATTATTTTATTATATTGTGACTCTGTGGGTTCGTAGAATTAAAAGGCCGAGTTGCAGAAATCAAAAATCTCCTTTATTTTCTTAGAAATACTCTTATAGATTACAGCAGCATTACGTTACATACACCATCAGTCTACCTAGGTCGATCACAAAAACAAACAGTGACAGCAGATTAAATCCTCAGCTCTCGTTACAACAACACAGCTGGCTGTCCCTCATTTCACAACACTGTTTCACAATTAACTCTTAGCGAGCCTTCACGTCCTTAAGTACCTATTCCGTAAATTCGAGATATTTCTGGACCAAACAGGAATCGAATGTTCTATCACCTTCCAGAAGCGTAACCCTATCGGTGCCGGCGGGTCTTTTATCTCGCGCTATCATTATTTCTTCCGGAATACTCCTTATCTCCAGGCTCTTTGTTTACACAAGCCGCGCTCTCGCGATCGATTTCGCGACGATATTTTAAGATATTTTATGGCGAGTCAAATGCACAGCTTTAATTTTCTTGGAATAGCTTTTGAAGTGTCTTTCATTATGAAAAAAAAATATTGCATAAAACTTAAGAGACACACAGAATTTTACTTCATAGCAACTAGCAGGTGACAATAAAGCACACACTTTGTGTCAACTATATGCATATATTGTCGCGGGCGCACTGTTGATTCGAGGCGGAGCGGGCAACGATATCAAAGAGACGGGCAGGGCAGTGCAGTGA
The DNA here is from genome assembly GCA_030765055.1 of Mantis religiosa. Classification (NCBI taxonomy): domain Eukaryota; kingdom Metazoa; phylum Arthropoda; class Insecta; order Mantodea; family Mantidae; genus Mantis; species Mantis religiosa. The sequence goes on from JAUKNK010000182.1 coordinate 266,692, forward strand.
AGGAAGCTCTGCTGAAGTTCACCTGAAGTTGAAGTGAAATTTGTTTGTGGTCGATGACCTTGCAAGCTGTGTGTGTGACGTAATTTTGAACTGTAAACGTTGATAAAAGTGTGCCTCTACGGAAATAAGTAGCAATTTTCAGTGTTTTAAAAATGGACCTTTTATTTCACGAGCCCACAAAGTCACTATACGCTGTGGCGCAGTGGGCTTTTTTGCTTTGGTTTTTGCAATTTACGCCCTCCAACATTAAGTCATATCGGACGATCACTAAAATGGGTGAAAGATGCTCAGATGAGTCCGGAGTCCATGGAGCTTAGAGTTACCCGACATTCATCTATCAGAATTAGGGAAAACCCGGAAAAGCCTTATCCAGTAACTCACCCTGAACGAGATTTGAATTTAGAAGCCCTTGAATATGAGACAGACACGCTACCACCTACGCTACCGAGGCGGGCACAGTAGGCTAAGGCATCATGCCTTGCTTCCTGTCCACAGAAAACGGACCGGGTTCAATTCCACCCCAGGGAGTGCGGATTTTAAGTCCCGGCTATGGGACCGGTGCACACACAGCATCGTGAGGAAATTGAGGACCTACGCTAGGTTGCTAACCCTGGTCAACAAATTCAACTTTCCGGCTGGAGGTGCCGTGATGCTGACCACATCTCCTACCCGTATCGGTTGGATGATCGCCTACCTCTGCCTTGCGTGTATGAGGGCGTGAGGCCGGCACTCGGGATGGCAGGCGTTGGCCTTCTATAGGCCTCGCGTTATCGGTTATATATTTCTATTCGTTTGAATTTCCAGTACTTGAGATGTCACAGGTGACTGTTTTGAGTAACAGAAAAGTAGTTCATTTGGCTACAAAGGTATGTGTGACGTCACTCCCCCACTCCTACACCCTTTGGATAGTGAAGATGAACAAGTAGTTTTCTCTCTCTGCCTCTCTAATGTAACATCCATAGGCCTGAACGGACGTGTTTGTCCGCAGCATATGAGGGCAGGTAACTGGTCGGTGTGGCCAACCATGTATCTTTCTTTATTGTAGTAAACCTCTTCTTGTCTATTGGTATGTGGTTATATAATTACAACTGATAGAAGATCCCAACCTCCTTACAAAGCATGTGACTCCTACCTAATTAGCTTTCCCCCCGTGTAAACTCTGCTTAGTTAACTCGTGTGCACGTCGGCCGAATCCTTTGACGAACCCTTATATTCGCTTTACAACCCCGGCCCTCCTTCTTCCAGACCATTCTGCAAGGTTGCCGCCTTTCTCGTTACGTCATGGGTATTCTACGAGGTTTCGTCTAAATAAATTATCTTATGTCCATTACTGCGAAACTACCTTAGTTTTCACAAATATATGTATATATATATATATATATATATATATATATATATATATATATATATATATCGCCAAGCTACAATTCTACTGGATTCCATAATGACCCTTATCTTATTCAAAGTGCGGTACTTGAATCCAGCGCCTTTAGGAGGCCGCGCAAAGTGCAGTGCCCATAAAGAAAATCACGAATTTCTTGGAAATGTGCAACCAATTCGTCTAACGTGGGCACTCACCCTTTTGCATAGCATCTATAAATTTCTCATCGAATTAAATCGCATGTGAAATTATCTACTTTAGGGAAAAGTTTTCTTTTTTTTCACACTTGATCAGCGTCTTTGGCATTCCTTTCGTCACAATATTTCTTACTGTGTTTCAGTGAATACCCAGAATTTATCATTAGGTTCATTGCATGGCCCCTTACCAAGATTATTTTTCAGCAAATATTTATATGTGTTCAAAACAAACGGTTTAATTTGCTTAGAAAGAGTTCCCGTTATAACTTTGTTTTTGAGGCTTCTCCAGTAACATAACTCGGCCCAGCAACACTTTCCAATTCATTCACACTATTGTCTTCACTTTGATTATTTTTACTTGACTGAAAGTTATCTACTACTTGATTTGCATTTACCACTGCATTTCCCTCCCACGGTCTCCACATCGTGACACACAACGAATTTCTGCAAGCAATGAAACAGATCAACTGAAAGTTGGAACTTTGGCAGTAGACTCCACGTGGAGTAAACGTGCAACTGTCATTTCAAGGAAATCAGGGTTGCTATTGGTCCTCAACGACAGTGTTCCATTTATAAAGCGTGGAAATAGTTTTATGACGGTCATTAATGGGCGGGAGGGTCAGGTTCATTTGAGACCGAACTGCACACCCGTTGACTACACAGACTTCAAGATCTGGCCATGTGCTAATTATCCATTAGCACTCTTGGGTAGATAGTTACAATATTACATTAATCAAATGGGAAATTATTATTCTCTTTATGTCAATATTCTCTTTACTATATTCCTCTTTAGACTTTGTATCTAGAATTAAAACATACTAAAATTCAGAGCAGCTTTATACTTGTTTCGATTAAACTGGATGCTTTATAACCAGAACGATCAAGAAAGTTTCCTGTTTTAAATTTCAAAAGAGCTATATGCCATACCTTGGTGACCAATCCAATGTATTCTGTAAATGAGTTTCTTAATGCGGCTTGGTAAATTGAAATATATAACGTTGCTATACCGCAATAAGGACTATCATGCAAGGAAGTTTGCAATAAAATTAGTTTTACAAATGTTCATTCTCTTTATCACGAAGTAAACCGAAGAATAGGGGTTTTTAAGCAATATTTTGCGGAATAACGGATAGAGCATTTTGTGTAAATACAGTGAAACCTATTTCTTATAATTCAAGTGTATAACAGTTTGTAGCTGTGGTTCAAGACTTCTATATGGGTTCCGGAGAAAGCCAAGTCGTTGTTTGGCTTGTTGCCCACGTTTTCCCTACCATGCTGTGAGCTTCCTCAAGGCACAAGTGCGCTGACTTGTTTTTCATAGGGGTGGCCCCACACCCGCCGCCCTCGGTGACGATCATCCTCTGGGGCTACATCGTCTCCCCATGCACATGCAGTTAGTGAAGCTAAGCGTGCAGCATGCAGGGGATATATTTTGTTAGTATTCATGCTAGGTGTGTTCGGGTTCCGCAGAAGCACCCCGGTTAGCGTCAAGGGTATGTCCAGGGGTTCATGCATGGCCGAGGCCCTTCATGAATCGGTGGGTGTCAGTGCATGCAGTGTGTGTTAGTGTCAATGCTAATACAGTGATATATGTGGAGGTGGGTTAGATTATTTTTAGGTTAGGGATTTCTATGCCGCGGGTTAGTCTACATGCTTAAACGTATTGTTACGAACCCGATCGCGGTAAGGCGGCTTGGCACACAATAGAAGGATAGGTTTCACGGAGATAACGAGCTTGCATAAACAAATAACGCCGGCAAGCAAGATAACTGAGGCAAAGGCCTCGCCGGGTAGATTAACTTACTTTTCTGGAAGATGATAGAATGTTCGAAATATGTAACTAAATGCCTTGTTTGCCAGAAAATTCTAGTGATTGACAGAACACTCTGGTAATCATTAATGGAGATATAAAAGTGATTGTGACACGCTAGCAGGATAGTTGTAGTTGTGAAGCAGTTGTTTTGTTACAGTCAGTGTTGTTGTAACGACAGCTAATACAGAATGTTACTAAAGGTACGGCCAAACTTTCAGGAAACATTCCTCACACACAAAGAAAGAAAATATGTTATGTGGACATGTGACCGGAAACGCTAAATTTCCATGTTAGAACTCATTTTAGTATTTCTCTTAAAATGTAAATTGAAATCATTCGTGCAGCAAATGTCAAAATACCCATTGTGGTTCGTGCACGATGGAGCTCCTGCACATTTCAGTCGAAGTGTTCGTACGCTTCTCAACAACAGATTCGGTGACCAATAGATTGGTAGAGGCGGACCAATTCCATGGCCTCCACGCTCTCCTGACCTCAACCCTCTTGACTTTCATTTATGGGGGCATTTGAAAGCTCTTGTCTACACAACCCAGGTACAAAATGTAGAGACTCTTCGTGCTCGTATTGTGGACGGCTGTGATACAATACGCCATTCTCCAGGGCTGCATCAGCGCATCAGGGATTCCATGCGAAGGAGGATGGATGCATGTAACCTCGCTAACCGGGGACATTTTGAACATTTCCTGTAATAAAGTGTTTGAAGTCACGCTGGTACGTTCTGTTGTCGTGTGTTTCCATTCCATGATTAATGTGATTTGAAGAGAAGTAATAAAATGAGCTCTAAAATGGAAATTAGGCGTTTCCGGACACATGTCCGCATAACATACTTTCTTTCTCTGTGTGTGAGGAATGTTTCCTTAAAGTTTGACCGTACCTTTTTGTAACATCCTGTATAATCAGCTGCAAGGGTTTTTTATTGTCCTCGACCTTGGAAGATTGTGTGATGTAATGTTGTTACGTGAGAATTGGACAGTGTATTGCTACGAAAATAAAGGAGATTTTTAATTTCTGCAACTCGGTCTTTTAATTCTTCGAACCCACAAATTTACAGTATGTACAAGGTGGGGGTAGAGGTCGACAGAAACTACCGTTCTTTGGTCCTGGTGGCCTCTTGGTGTCTGGCAGGTCCTGTAATAAGCAAAGGGAGCAGAGTTTGTTAACTAGGGAATGGCTTGGGTTACCCTGGCAAGGTGTAAGCGTACGTCAATGGCGTTTGTGTTTTCTGTGAGTGTTCTTTCGAGGAGGTATAGGGGACGTTTGTACTTTCCGGGAATGTCAGCATAAGGGCCTAGGCTACGGATGATTGGGTTCGGGTTGGGAGGTAGTCTGTCATACATGTCAGCGGCTAATTTCTTAATGAACTGCTCTACTGTGGGGATTTTAAGCTCAGAGTGGAGTCTGGCTTCAGGGGCTGTGCGACGTTCTTTAGCAATGTGGCGGAAAATTCTATTTTGCAATTGCTGGAGTCGGGTGTTATACGTGAGCGCTGCATAGTTCCAAACGGGGGCTGCATATGTGAGTATAGGTCGTATAAGTGTTTTGTAAATGGCAAGTCCGGCACGTAGTTGTAGGCTGCGCTGACTGTCTGCTTATGCCTGCTTATATACCTGGCGGAGGGGTGCGGGTGTTTCCCGTCTCTGACCGTTGATTGGGCTAATTTGGCCGATGGGGAAGCTTCCTGCGAGTAGGATTTTCCAGGTGTCAGGAAGATGTTTGCCACTGGCTCGGTTCATGCTATCTTTTTCTTTAAATATTTCTATGCTATCGCGTACCAGCCTATGGGGAAAATTGCTGCAATTTGCTATTATTTCTGTAGAGTCGGAATCTAGGTGTTGGCGGTTAATTATGGCGTGATCAGCTATGGCAGACTTTTCCGGTTGGTTTAGCTGGAGGCTTCGGTGGCAAAGAACTTCATGACACCTGGAAGATCATGCTCACAGGAAGCCCCACCATTGGACAACCATCGCCCAATCAACGGTCAGGGGCGGGAAACCCCCGCAACCCTCCGCCAGGTATATAAGCAAGCAGGAACAGACAGTCAGCCGCCGTCATTCCGAGCTCAGCCGTCAAACCGACAACATGGGAGCGAAGAAGAAGCAGTAAATGCCGACCGCAGCACCGCCTGGCAAAGCAGCAGAAAACGCCGGCACAGCTCCTCCCATGAAACCTGTGGGAGAGCAGCCTACACCACCGACACCGAGCTCACTCGAGCCCAGCACAGCCGCCGTCATTGCTCGTCCACCGCAGCAGACAGCCGACAGAGCAGAAGAAAAAGCAGCCTCGCCGCCGGCCGAACCCGTGCCACCGCCGCCGCTCATCTCGACATCTCCGCCGATCTTCAGCGCAGTAGCACGGGGAGTGCACAAGCAATTGACTGAGGCACTCATTGTTAACACTGCCCGACTCCGCTTGCGTTCCCTGGTGAAGGCATGACCTTAACCACTTGTGAGACTGGCGTTCTTGGACGAAATGCACTACCATGCTGCGCTGAGAGACGGCCTCCCTACCTTCCGGCAGGTGCTCCCAGTTGAAGCCAGCTTGGGGGGCCACCCCACTCCATGCCACCGCTGCCGCCGCTACGGACACACACCACCAGACATCACGACGTCGCACATACGCACAAGTCACCATGCACCACCAGGAGACGCACACCAGCCCAGACGAGTACCGAGAACTTCTGCACTTCGTCAACGCCACACTCACAGACCTGTAAGCATTCATTGAGAAGCTGACGGCGCGGGTAGCTACATGGGAGGAAGCCCTGCGTCAGACATTGGATGATGTCAGGGAAGCCGTCCAAGCCCCGAAAAGCGCTCCTCAGGAAGAGGCCAGCGCCACCTCTGAGGCCTTAGAATACTGCAAGGCCAAGCTCGAAAAGATCGTCGACTATATCAACGATACCCGAGCGCCCAGCAGGAAGCTTGAGGAGGCCATCCGCACACACCAAGGCTACAACACGCAGAACATTGATGACCTCAGGAGAACCCTGGCTCCCGATAACGGAACACACCGCCACACGTCCAGCCTCGCTGAGACTCCCGCGCCCATTGGACGCCGCCGCCACAGGACCTGCCTCGCCGCAACCCTCCACGAAACCGAGCCCTTGAGGGAATCGGCCACACCATAGATGACTGCCCTTATGGCGGTTGCACATGTCGAAATTAAAGATCAATAGTCACAACAGTTCACAGGTCGCAGTCAGGGTCCCCTGGATCATGGCTGCTACCTGACTACCACAAGCAGATTTTCCGCAAATCTAGTTTCTATCCACGAACAGCCGTGTTGCTTCGGTGTTACTGGCCATCAACTTCGCCTAAACAGCCCAAACTAACTTAGTACCACAGGCCCCAATAAACAGAATCACCCCAGAACAAAATCCCTTCCATGTCCCATCCTCCTTCCTACCCAGATACCCAATATAACCTGTTGTTGGTTTTTCTTATTACCTTTATTCCCGTCTCCCCCAAGAAAAAAAACAGTCAGCGCACTTGTGCCCTGAGAAAGCCCACAACATGATGGGTCAAACGTCGGCAACAAACCAAACAACTACGCGGCCTTCTCCGGAAGCTCAAGTACCCACATTGACACAGGCCGTGGAAGCCTTCGCAACTACCTAAAAACTTCTATTGTTAAATACTTAGGTAGGCACAAAGTGAGATGGTTTATTTCTGTTCTATGGCAAAAAATAGAAATTTTCTATGCTTTTGTGTTTATAATTTATTTGAGAGCTCTAATACATTTGATGAATTCATGAGAGGTCGGTAGCTCTCCTGGATAACCAATAGGTGCAATGTGTTAATTTTACGGTGCTCATGGACCTCAGAAAGTATTTTTGGTAAAATCTTGACGTAGATATATACAAAAATAACCATTTCAAGCTTAAAACTTCACTTATAAGAAATGATGATACGTTTCTTATAAATTGTCCGGGATCACGATTTCGTGTAAAACTTTTACATATCTTCAGCCGGAAAGAACAAAGCTGTCATCGTAACGAAACGCTAGGTGTTGATATCTTGTTGTTAGTACTAACAAAATCTGAAAATAAAACAAATTTAAAAACAGAATGGACTGCCGGTATTTCAAAATTCATTACGCGATGTCTGTGTTATAAAATAAATATATTTTTCCAAAATATTAAATCTATCGGACCATTTAATTGTTTTAATAATTTAACTTCTCGATTTATTTCATGGTTAAATGACCAAAAATGATCTGATACGGCCCAGTTATGAGTTTGCGTATCAGTCGCGGCCCCCAGAAAGGGAGCCGAGGTCGCATGCAGTACTACAGCGTCGGAGCGCCCTTCGAAAGGATCGCCGTCGACACAGCTGGACCATTCCCAGTGTCCGACGGATGCAACGAGTACCTGATAGTGGTCGTGGACTACTTCACCAAGTGGCCGGAGGTGTCTGCCATTCCGAACCAGGAAGCAAAACAATGACAGACTGCCTCATGGAGCAAGTGTTCTGCCCATTTGGGTGCCGTTAGAGCTCCACAGCGACCAGGGTATTAATTTTCACCCCAACCTGATCAAGGAGGCACTAGAAAGTCTTGGGGTTAACAAGACTCTATATGGTAGAGGAAGCAATGTACTGCACCCCTATATCTTGATACAGAGCTGTCACCGATAATTTATATATTGAGTCTCCCTGAATATTTTTTGAAAGTAAAGTGTGTGTGTGTGTGTGTGTGTGTGTGTGTGTGTGTGTGTGTGTGTGTGTGTGTGTGTGTGTGTGTGTGTTTGTTTGTTTGTGTTCGTTTGTTTGTTTGTTTGTTGTGGTTCAGGTGATATCGTTTAAGAAACACCTAAGTGTGTAACAAGTCTCGTGTCCTAATAGGTAAGGTATCGGACTCTTAATCCGGGGTTCGATTCCCGCCGGAGTTCATTTTCTGCCTGCTGTTTGGTAATCTTTTTCTTTTTATATCACTCTGAAACACTCAAAATGTATAACTAACATGCCACCAGTAGCTTTCCCGAGGGTGGGAGTTTGAAACCCGTTTGAAGACTATTCTTTTTGGTGTCAAATTCTTTATCATGGTGTCCAATGAATTGCCAATATACCAGGTGATCAACTATCGTTTATTTAGGGCTCGTAAAATAACCTCAAACTTGACAAGGGCGCTTTGGTTCGATTTTAAGGAGCCTTTCACGCCCAATATAAAGTGAACCGCTGAGAATCACTTAAACTATAGTAAAATCAAAAATAAAAACTCAACATTAATTTCAACAATGGATGCTCAGCAATGGATGTATATGTATAATTCCATATACAGCTGAGGTTTTTATGTATGGCTGTTCCACACAGTAAAGAGTAATTGTATAAGAAAAGGCTATTTTATTTTATAACCTCTCTCTCTCTTTCTCTCTTTCTCTTTCTCTCTCTCTCTCTCTCTGTGTCTCTCGGTCAACCTCTGACTGGAGTGAAGCGACATTTCTAGTAATATAGCATAAAGAGCACGAAAGTGAACACAAGCCCTCGTGGCCTAATTAGATAGTGCATTGAACTTCGAATCCGGGGATTGCGGGTTCGAATCCCGCCGGGGGCTAATTTTTGCTTCGTTTTGGTAATCTTGAAACCGCGCATTATCAGTAATCAATATTAATACACCTTTATATGGATAAGTACGTATAAAGAGTTTTTTTTATATAAAATTGAAAAACTCATAAACTGTATTAAGTAACATGCCAGCTGAGTCCCGATTTCACGGGTGCAAACCCGTTGCAGTACCTAACTTTTTTTACCCGTTAAATATCTTTAGCATGGTGTCCGTTAAATAGGGAATACACCAAGTGGTCAGGTGTCGTAGATTTAGGGCTCTTGAAAGCACATAAAGCTGGACGTGGGGACATCTCATCATCATTAAGACACAATTTGCTCATAATACGCAATGGGCTGCTGAGAACTACAGAAGTTAAGTGCCTCCATATATAAAAACTCATTAATTGCAACAAGAATTGCTGTTCAACATAGCTAAAGAGCTACGGTACAAGAAGTGACAGGGTTATGTTATTTACATGCCCTCTCCCTCCCTCCCTCCCTCCCTCCCTCCCTCCTTCCCTCCCCCTCTCTTTCTCGGTCTCTCTAGCTGTACCTCTATCTGTGTGCGAAAGTTGATCTATTTATGTGGAACATGATCGTGTTTAGTAGCCCCCGAGACCTAACGCATAAGGCATCATACTCATAGTCCTTGGATTGTGTTCTAGGGTCGTGCCGGGTTTATTTTTTGCCTTCTGTTTGGTAATCTTGAAACCGCTCACGGTCAACGGTTAACTCTGTCGCGAACCCATTATTTACGAAAGCGCGGTGCGGGAGCGATAAGGGACAGATGGAGACGGGTGGAGATAAACGGCCTGTATAAGCGGATAAACATAGCGCGGAGTAAAAAGGCATGCGAACGAAATAAAGGGATAAATGGAATATTCTGCTGCCATCCTGATTGTCTTACAGAACATTCGATATCTTGTTTGTTCCAGAAATATCTAGTAACCTGAGTCGTAGTATATTTAAGGAAGCTGCGTCTCGCCAGGGGACAATTGTAAAGACAGCCGTTAACAGGATTTGTAACAAGAGTTGTTGTAAACAGTGGAACTCGAGTAAGCCCTTTGTTGTGGCCAATAACCTTGGTAGATTGTAGTAGTGTATGTGACGCCATCCTGCTACTTTACGTGAATTTCTACGGAAATAAAGAACATTTTGAATTTCCGCAACTTGGACTTTTAATTCTATGAACCCATAAAGTCACAATTGGTGTCAGAAAGTGGAAAATTCAACGACGGATATGCCATTGGAAAAGATTTTGTCGAAGATTACCGAATTGACCACCTAAATGAAGCCTGCAAACGCAGCCCTCGTTGCCAAATTTGAGGAACAGTTGGCTGGCGTAAAGGAGGACGTAACGCAGTTGGTCGGGCACGTCGAGGAGCTGGCGAGCCACGCTAATGACCTGGAGGAAAAGACCGACAGCAACATTAAAACACTGAACGCCATGGTAGCGGACATCGTCGGCAGGAGGTCGAAGGATGTGAAGGCTGACGTGACGGGACGCGACACATCTACGCGCGTCATATCTCCTAAATAAGACGGCGCGACAACTTCCGAAGACTTCAGCCGCCAGTTCGTCACAGTGTCCCAAGTACAGCAAGTGGTCACCGGAAGAAGAGGCCACACAGCTAATAGGCAGCCTCCAGTGTCGGGCTGCAAAACTCCTAAAGGCGGTTCAGGCAGCGACGGCGCCCAAGGACATCTGGAAAATCCTGGAAAACTGATTCGGAAACCACAGCCTAGTCGCAGCCTCCCTAAGCCAGCTGAAATCAAGATCACAACGGCCAGGACAGACGCTGCAGGAGTTCATCCTGGCGATTGAGCAGCAGGCCAGCGGAGTTTTAGCCGATCTCCCACCCGAGTTCGTATCTCGAGAGGCTGCCTACACATTCGTGGATGGGTTATGGGACATCGAGATACTAAATGTCCTTTCGTACTGGTTTCCAAATTACGTCTTTTCCTTCCAATATAAACTTTATCACAATCGAATCAATCAAACTGATGAATACCAGATTTTTTATTATTATAAATTTTCCTTTAGAGAATTTCAATAAATGTTTCATAAAAATATAAATAAAATAAAAAATAAAAGATAAAAAAATAAAAAATATTAAAAAAATAAAAATATATTTTTTAAATAAAAAATACAGAATTCAAACATTAACATTTTTAATGATATTTCTACCCTTACAAATGAAAATACGATTATAATTTTCAAAATTTATTTACCATCCTTGGGTTAATGAATATTTTCAAAAATTAAAAATTTATTGTATTTCTCTAAAGAAAGATAAAATTCCTTATAATAAAAAATCTGGTGTTTAACAGTTTAATTTCTTCGATTGTGATAAAGTTTATATTGGAAAGACAAAAGGTAACTTTGAAATCAGAACGAAGGATATTTTCCTAACATTAAGTATAAACAGACTGGTAAATCGGCAGTAGCAGATCAGTTTTGGTCATTTATCCATGAAATAAATCGAGAAGTTAAATTATTAAGACAATTAAATGGTCCGATACATTTAGTAGTTTCGGAACAGATATTTATTTTAAAAACAAACATTGCGTAATGAATTTTGAAATACCGGCAGTCAATTCTGTTTTTAAATTTGTTTTTTTTTCAGATTTTGGTAGTACTAACAACAACATAGTGTGGTGAACACGTTATCTACGATAGCGCGGCTTGTGTACACAAAGAGCCGGCAAATAATGATAGCGCAGATAAAATACTTACCGACAAAGATAAGTGAGGTAAATGGAAATTTCTAGTGACCTCTTAATTGATAGAGATTCGGATTCTGTTTTGTTTTAGAACTGTCTAGAAGTCACCAATGGAGTTATATATAAGAGATTGTGACTCGCCAAGACTCAGGATGAAATTAGGCACCGGGCTTCAAAATTATACACAAGTTTACCCAATCATAGAAGCGACTTTGTCAGATCCTTGGGATATTATGACCCCACTAGACGTCGTTCTAGACAGCACCGGTTACCCCGCAAGGCTTGCGGACACCCGAGATAACCCAGGAGCTAATCCGAACAGCAGCTAAAGCTGAGCTCCACATAATTCTTCCAAGCTGCTTAGCATCAAATTTTTTTCCCGAAATTAAAATCAAATTAATACACCAGGGTGCAGGGCATTGCATCATGTCCTTCAACCCCTAGGTACAAATCTGTAACCTTATAACACAACATAAATCTAAAAACCTACACCTTACCCTACAACATCCCAAATCAATATCTTACCTGCGGTAAAACCCTTAAAGGGTGGGCACGCAGCAAAAAAATTCTGGCTAAATACAGCCAGCCAGCACCACATGGCATGGCATGGCATGGCCAAGAGTCAGTCGTAACAGAAGTAAACAGCTGTCAAGTGTTGTTGTAACGAGAGCTGATGTTCTAAGCAGATGTAATCAGAACGCTGTTGTGGTCATCGACCTTGGCGGATTGTGTATGTGTATGCGACGTAACTCTGCTGTAACTTGCCACTGTGAGTGTATTTCTACGCAAATAAAGAACGATTTGAATTTTTACCACTCGCAATGTTAATTATACGTGCCCAAAATGTCGCAATATCAACATCTAGCTTTCGTAACGATTGCGACAGTTTTGTTGTTTCCGGCTGAGAATGAGTAAAAGTTTTACATGAGATTGCGATCCCGGACAAATTGTAAGAAAATGATGATTTCTTATAAGCTGAATGAAGTTTTAAGCTACACATTGCTATATTTGTATATATTTTTATGCTACACGGTTAATAGCTTCATATTTAACGATTTCTTGATAGAGAATTTGTGGTTGGAAGGCAATATTTCCTGTGTCCGCCATAAGCAAGGGCAGACAGAGAGAGAAACAAGATATGAACTGTGAAAACTGTACAAATCTTCCACACTCCGGGATCAAGAGTATCATTTCAGTTACTTCTTTGATCTGTGCAAACCCCATTACGTTTGCAAGCTGGAATAATCAAATGTGCATTGCAGATAACCAAAGCCTGCAGCTAAGCATTAGGATGTTAACAACATTACAAAGCTGGTATCTCCATTTAATGCTCCATTTGGCGATACACTTTACACACTCATGCACCACACAGGGTACATGCATGCACGTACCTCGTGCAACACCAGCACCTGTGTCCTCACTATACAACTTTTACTCTATGCCCTCATTATCTCCCAAATTGGAGTAACACCTTACTCGTACGGCTTTAGGGACAGACCAACTTCTGGATTTTCTGACTGTGTCTGTAATGGTTAAGTCAAAACGAAACTTGTGATGTGCACTAAGAGAATTCTCTCACTCCAAATCCCTCTTTACGTCGAAGCATTTGGTTGTTTTACACTGTTTCAAAATAGCTCTTACAGTTGTAATTACACGCCTAAAGTATTAGCAAAGCCAAAATGACGAGCCAGGGAGCAAGGGGAGATGAATTATACTGAACAAAATCCAAAAAATGCCATGGTATTTTTGTGCTAACTTTGTCTCGAAAACAACTGTTTGCCGGAATTATAAAATAAAGCGCTAAAGCACTACAATAATAATCATAATGGGACAGGCAAGTTTGCTTTGAACACAAACTTCAGTGAAATTTAATATAAGTTAAATATAGTTACTATATCCATCATTCCCTGAATGCCCGCCTCGGTAGCGTGTCTGCCTGACGTTCAAGAGGTCTCGAGTTCGAATCTCGGTCAGAGTGAGTTACCAGGATGAGGTTTTTGCGGGGTTTTCCTTTATCCTTAAAGACGAATGTCGGGTTACGCTAAGCTCCAGAGTAACTTGGGAGGCTTGCATTAGGGAGGTCGGAGTTTCGACCCCTGTTAGTCACTCACTCTGACCTACTCGCCAAGGCTCTCCTCTCTCCTATTTTCCTCATTTCCTCTCACTCTTTCAGGTAGAGGCTTACTCCGTCAATCAAAAGGGAGCAGATAGCTATGAGGCTTACAATCTGGATTTTGTATTTTGGCATCAATCTACATTTACAGTGAATATTTTTTAAATTTTCCTTCTTTCCGGTTCTTTCCGGGGTTTTCCCTTATCCTTAAAGACGAATCTCGGGTAACTCTAAGCTCCAGGGATCCTGAACTCATTTGAGCATCACTTCACCAATTTCATTCAATGTCCAATATGACTAAAGTTGGAGGACGTAAATTACAAAAATTCCCTGAAGACCTTCAACACTCACTTGTTCCTTCTGATGCCTTGGAAAGAGAACAAAATTAGTCAGCGACTCTCAATTTCAAATAGTTGACTATCGCTTCATTCTTCTATACCAGATGCGTTCAAGTTATAACACGTCCTATGTTTTTACAGCTGGGACCCGACAGAAACTTCTGTTTTTTTTTTTTTTTTTTTTTTTTTTAACAGACTGCACTTGAACTCTTTTAAATGAGTGACAAAGGTTGCAACGCTTTACAGTCCATAGAAAAGTAGGGGCAGCGCCGAGAGATAGGACTGTTTTAGATACTAAAATGGCGACGTTTCCATTGCAAGGACAGCGTGTAATTATTCGTTTTCTCCATTTTTGTGGTGTGATACCTATTGAAATTCATCGCGAGTTGAATAAAGAATGTGATGATGGTAGCACGGATGTGTCTAATGTGCGTTCCTGGGTGCGACAGTTCAATGAAGGCAGAACATCGTGTGACAAGAAACCAAGACGGTCTCGGCCTCGCACCAGCCGGTCTGACGACATGATCCACCGAGTTGACAACTTGTTTTGGAGGAACGCCCATTGAGCATTTTCAGATCTTCATGAAGGATTGTGTGCACAGATCCCACGGAAATAACAATTTTTGAGGAGATGTATGCAACCGCCTTGGTTTTTTGTCACAGGATGTTCTGTCTTCATTGAACTGCCGCACTCACGAACGCACATTCGACACATCCATGGTACCATCACCACATACCTCACTCAACTGTCTTGGTTTGTTGTCGCATGATGCTCTGCCTTCATTGAAATGTCGCACTCAGGAACGCACATTAGACACATCCATGATACCATCACCACATGCCTCACTCAACTGTCTTAGTTTGTTGTCACACGATATTCTGTCTTCATTGAACTTCGGCACCCAGGAACGCACATTAGACACATCCATGGTACCATCACCACATGCCTCACTCAACTGTCTTGGTTAGTTGTCACACGATGTTCTGTCTTCATTGAACTGCGGCAACCAGGAACGCACATTAGACACATCCATGGTACAATCACCACATACCCCACTCAACTGTCTTGGTTAGTTTTCACACGATGTTCTGTCTTCATTGAACTGCGGCACTCAGGAACGTACATTATACACGTCCATGGTAACATCACCACATGCCTCACTCAAATGTCTTGGTTTGTTGTCACACGATGCTCTGCCTGCATTGAACTGCCGCACTCAGGAACGTATATTAGACACATCCATGGTACCATCACCACATGCTTCATACACTGTCCTGGTTTGTTGTCACACGATGTTCTGCCTTCATTGAACGATCGCACATAGGAACGCACATTAGACACATCCATGGTACCATCACCACATGCCTCACTGAACTGTCTTGGTTTGTTGTCACAAGATGTTCTGTCTTCATTGAACTGTCGCACGTAGGAATGCACATTAGACATATCTATGGTACCATCATCACATGCCTCACTCAACTGGCGATTAATTTCAATAGGTGTCACACCGAGAAAATGGAGAAAACCAATGACTACACGCTGTTCTTGCAATGAAACCTTCATTATTTTAAGCATCAAAGACAGTCCTTACTCTTGCCGCTTCCTCTAGAGTTCTACGCACTTTGCAGTGCTGCCAATTCTGTCACGCATTCACAAAATGTCTACGTGTATTTATAAATATTACCAGAAGTTCCTAGTTGGTCCAAAACCTCAAAAAATTAGGCTTTTTACTTGAACGCACCTCATGTATGGCTTTCACACACAAAGAAATGTGTAATGAAAGTGTTTCTGCAAACGATGAACTCAATTGACATTAATTAAGTTTGCACAAAGATAAGCTTATAGAAGGTATGATGTAAATAAACAATGTTGGCTAGAGAAAGTGATACGAAAGCAAAACGTCAGATGCTTTTCGTTTAATTTTCTTTTTATAGCAACCTTTAACTTCTAGCGACTTTCAAGAAACAACTGACGGTGGCAGTAAAGCTTTGAAGTGCAACGTTTTTAAAGCGGGATTTAAATAATTTAACGAAGAATAAAAAAGAAGAAAGTAAACTTACCAACATATTACGTTAAAGCCTTTGTCAAAGTAAAACAAGAAAACGGAATATAATGAAAAAATGAGAATTATCAGGAGCAGCACAAAAGTTAACGTTTACCCTTATAAGCATACAATCTGCCACTAAAATAGAAAAGAAAAAAATAAATGACAGACAACGTTGTAATGAAATATTCGTATCATCAGCTCTGTTCAACTTATACCAGGTTGCCCAACTGCCCCGTCTTTCGCATAAGCAGATATCCCTTCTACGTTCAAACGTTGGCATTTCCAGTTAAACGTAGGACAGTAGTGTGAGCTGACTACAGAGGCTAATTCAATCCTGGGGCCTGTCCCTTGTCGTTTGGAGCAGAACCAAGTCCGTATATTGAAGCGCACCATAAGAGATAATTTTAGAGTTGGAAACAGAAAATTAGTTGCACTTCTTTTGCAAAATTATTAAATTCGATGCCACAATTTCACTGGAAATATACGCACTGAGGCATACTGAATAAAGAAAGAGCAATTTAATTATTTATTCCTGTGTGTGAGTGAGAGAGAAAGCGAGAGGAATGAGGGAGAGAGAGCAATGTAACTCAAAAAGGAGAGTTCAGTGCAATACCAAACTTGTGCCCGATTTTACCAACAGATTTTAGAATCGACGGTAACAAATGTAATGTAACAATTGTCACAGCACTAACACAAATGTTATATTTCTTCCATTTACCAACCTGTTTTCTGAAAATGTTAACAAACCTGTGTTAAAGCCAAGAAACTTGTAAATATCACAGCTATAGAAGGCTGGGGATGAGTCGTAGTATTTTCAGAACGTACTGCCATGCGCTTTTGTTTTCATTTTCGTCTGCACAAGGTGCGCACAAGCTGAAAAATGGCGGATGAACAAAATCATAAATAAAGCCGTGAGACAAATTTCTTATCGATGGAGAAAGAATTGTTAATTAAATTGGTGACGAAGTGTAAGGATATCGTGGAAAATAAGAGGACGGATTCGGTGAATGTAAAAGAGAAAGATGTCACGTGGGGAAAAAATTGGAAACGAATTTAATTCAAATGCATGTGTCACTACTACAAACACCTAACAACTTAAAAATCCTTTCATGGAAGTGTTGAAAATAGTGTTGTTGTATAAATTAGATTAATTAGGAGTCGATTAATGACACAAAACAACACTTACTTTTAAATTTTCCCGGAACCAGTTTCTGAGGCCTTCCCTCTATCTTCAGCCGGACATCGACTTGTTCTCATTGGTGTAGCTGGCAATATTTTGTCATCGGTCTCCTCTGGTGGCGGTTCGAGGAACTTGCTGAACAAATCTTTCTGGGGGATGTCGAAATTGAATACTTTGTTCCTATTTTTTGAAATAAAGATTTGTTCCCATGTGGACAGTTCATCTTTTCCTGTTGTATGTTTTAGTAATTTTGGTTCTGGATTTATGTTGTGGTTTTTTTTTCCAAAAATGCGTGGCAACTGCTGATTTTTCTAATTGTTTGCATTTTATGTTCCTAAAGTGTTCCTTTGCTCTTGTTTCTAAATTTCTTTTTGTTTTTCCAATATAAATTTGACTACAGTCACAGCATTCATTACTCCTTAAAAACCTAATTTGCTCAAACATCAAAGATGCCATTACATCTAACAAAAAATCTGGTATATATCAAATTGAATGCTGTGACTGTAGTCAAATTTATATTGGAAAAACCAATTTATCTCTACTAACATGACATAGATGAAAAAATACATAGTTTTATAAGTAGTTCGTTAAAAATGACAAACAAAGGGAAGTCATGTGTGGTACATATTAGATTCTGTAACTAGCAAACACAATTTAAAATGCGTACAACCTTAAGCTTTTCTGAAAATGTAAAGCTAATAACTCTGGTGAAATGAGAATGTTGAATAGGGAAAATTGTCAAAGAAAGAAAAAAATATAAAGAAAGATTTTAAAAATCAACATGGTTATATGTCTAAATCATAGAACACCAATTAAACAACACATTCGTGCTTTTGAAAGTGTTGATATTAAAAAGCAATCGTGTAGGGTGAACTTATCAGTTGCAATTAAATATAACAAAAGTATTAAAACAAACTATACATCGTCACCATTTAAATCAAATTTCACCAATGCTTGGGTGGGTGATCAACTTATAGGCATTTTGTAAAATTCATGAAAATATTGGTGCTATAAGTTTGTGTACAAAATTAAGCCATGTTTCTTGGAGATTAGTATTCTGAAGTTACTTTCAGTTAGTGTGGGTGTTTCATCAAAAAATTGGTACCAAGATGTCAGTGGAAATACATGTTTTGCGACTACATGACTAAATAAAGAATAAAATTTCTGGAAAGACCTTTTGTGCATAAAATTAAAGTAATGGCACTTCATGAAAACAACCCCATTGATCCAAAATAATAGTAAATCATATTTTACTAGACCAAATTATTGATTTGAATTATTTAGGAATTTTCTTAAACAACGATAAATCAAAAGCCTTAATAGAAGTTTTAGGTACATTTATTCCAACGTATTATCGATACAAACAGAAGAACATCAGCAACGAAAGGCCTATAGAGAAGTTTTCCTAGGTTTCTGTCTTTTGGGAAGTTTGTATTGTTGAACTTTCATTAACGATTGGAACCGCGCAAGATGGCTCTGCAGTAACGCTGGAGGCTTGCATTAGGGAGGTCGGAGTTTCGATCCCTGTTGGTCACTCACTCTGACCTGGTTGGCAAGGCTCTCCTCTCCCCTATTTCCCTCATTTCCTCTCCCACTTTCACGGTAGAGGACCACTCCATCGGTCAAAGCGGAGTATATAGCACCGAAACTTTTCATCTGGATTTATTTTGGCATCAATCTACATTTACGGTGAATATTTTTGGTATTTTCCTTCAATTTTGAATAAAATACCGTCATCCAAAGACATTTTAACAACGTATGAAAATTACAGCTAGGGTACACCTGTTCATTCAATGTGATTTTGCGTAACTGAAAAATAAAAAATATATACCGTCTTACTGCACAACAAATATATAGCATAAAATTAATGCATTGTTTTTTTCAGTTTACCACTCCGAAATATTCCTTGTTGGTTCGAATTCTCCAGCACTTATACCCCTCTCAAAAGGCTAAACATTTCTTGTTTACTTTTCCTACCATCTACTTAGTAGATTGAGGAGGTATTGTATTCCAAATGAAAGTTCGCATAGAGATTTTACTGGAAATACATCTTTTGAAGTCCTCAGAAATGATACAAAGCATTATAGGAAAAAGCTCTCTGTGTAGGTGTGCGATATCACCTCAAAACAAAATGCCTAATATACCTAAATCAAAATTGGTATCTAAGCTCAGCATTTTCCATGGACATCACAGAGAGGGTTTCAAGAAAATTCCCTATCATTTATTTACAGAGTGTTATGTTACATTTTGTTTTCTAAAAATAGCTTTAACCACCTTTATTAAAATATCATCTATTTTATATATTCACGTGAAACAGAATGTGTAATTTGATTTTTTTGTTTTGTTTTCGTAATTTACGTCCTCGAACGTTATCATATCGGACGAAGAATGAAATTGGTGAAATGATTCTCAAAGGAGTCCGGGGTCCATGGAGCTTAGAGGTGCCTGACATTCTCATATCAGGATAGGGAAAACCTCCCGAAAAACCTTATACTGATAACTCACCCTGACCGAGATTCGAACTCGGGACCTCCTGAACGTGAGGCAGACACGCTACCGTCTAGGCTAACGAGGTAGGCGAACTGTGTTCGAATAGGTTATCACGACTTATATTTCTGTATAGCACAGCGATGTCTAACGTCATCTATATATGTTAATGACGTAATCTTGTCACTCTACCCCGCCTAATTCGTGTTGTACATGAACTATTTCTGCTTCACTCATTGAAGTAAGCAGGCAGTAAAGAGGTTAGTTTTTAAGTCCCATGAATTTATCATAGCTCGGCGATCAGTAAGTAGAGGCATACCCGCCCTCCGCTTTTCCCCATGTGGTTGGGAACCATTGGTTCAGCAAGTATTCAGGACCATTTCCGGGAAAAACTGTTTAAAGGTTGTTTTTGCCTTGGCCTAGGGAAACGCTGGAAAACCGTCGTGTTGCACCCTAGGAAAATGGCGAAATTAAATATCATTTCTTTATTTTTTGACCCCTGTTCGTTTTTGAGTTTCGCTATTCAGAGACAGACATGCACAGAGCTATTTCTAAAACTTGTTTGTTTTATCTCAGGGACCTCAAAACATATATATGCTGTGAAATTTCAATATGGAACTTTTGGGTGGGAGGCAGTATGTATTTCATATTTATTTGATATTTATTTATTTGTACAGTTTGATGTCATTTCTTCTTGACCTTTGCTCCTTTACTCTAAATCTACTTCTCTCTTATCCTATATAAGAAATCTCCTATACATCTATTCTTATCTCCCATCTCCGTTAGCATGCGTACTGGCAATATCTCTTTACTTACACTGTCCCATTTCTTATTCCATACTTTTCTCCTGTAATTTGTTAACTCCTTACATTCTATCAGGTAATGAACAGTGCTCTCTTCATCTCCACAAAATTCACATATTCCTACCTCATTACTTCTCAACTTTTTAAGTATAATATTCCTACTCTCATCCATGCTATGCCTTCTCTTCCAGTTTTGCCAAATTGATATACCTATATATTTTTAACTACCCAATTTTCTCTTTAATTGCTTATAAACTTTCAAAGATTTCTTTTCTTATATACTTTCCCATATCTCTTGCCTACCAATGAATTGTACTCTAGTTCTCACTTCCTTCCAAAAACCGCTATAATTTATCTCCTCTGCTCTCAATAAATCTTCCATGCCTATCTTCAGTACCGTTCTTTCAGGTTCCGAACACCAACTATTTGTATTTTTAATGCTTTTCTGTTGCTTCAAACACAGATTCAATAATTCCCCTTTCTGAACTTTAATACTGTGACTTTGTGGGTTCATGAAATTAAAAGTCCAGGTTACAAACTCCAAAAATCGACATTATTTCCGTAGAAACATACTTTATTCAACCTGACAGTACATAATTACGTCACATAGACAATACAACTTGCAAGGTCATCGACCACAAACAAAGTTCACACAGCTGCTCGCATACAAAATTTCAATTAGCAACTGTCCCCTTGACGAGCTGCGGCTTTCTTATTTATAGATTAATCACTATCCGGAATGTTCTCAATCAAGACGGTGCTAGAAGAAAGACGAACTCTCCAGAAATTCCTCTCCTTCCCGGTACCGTTTCGGCGATCATTTATCTCCGCAGTGCATTGCCGTCTCTTTCAACACGTCGGCCTCGCCGCCTCGCTTCAACAATGCGTTCGCGACGGTACACTTATATCAGAATTTCAATTTTCTCTCAATTATTACTCCTCACCTTTTTGTGTTACCTAGCTATAGTAATGGCACTTCTCTTGGTGCCAGGGAGGCAGTAAGTACTTAAAACAACTTTTCTGTCTTCATTAAGATGTTCATACAGGAACCTCAAAACGTGTATTTACTATGAAATATCAACATCAATTTTTGGGTGGAATACAATACTTTCATTACTTACTTTATGCAGTAGAGGAAGTTAAGAAAATATAACAAGCCATATATATTTAAACATACAGAATGTACTTTAAATAGCTATAGTGCCTTCACTTGTTTCTCCTCTATTTGTTATTATTGACTTCAATTTTTCAATACCTTCTTTTTTCACTCTGAATGTCACTACTCATTTGTTTCTGATAATGACATGGGAAGGCCCCTTAATGACTAGGCTCCAATGACCTGCTATCAATTCGCCTTTGTCTAACCACCTTGTAGCTTTAATAAATGTGAAAGGTAACTAATTCTGCAACGGTAGATCTTTAATAGAAGCACAAATACACATTTATAGTGTTAATTTGTAGAAGCAAAGTGAAGACGATGGGGGGTCATTTCCAACTTGGTTGCGGCAGAAGAGAAACGCATGAGATCTCCCACCCGCTGATGTACTCTTTATGCCTCGCCTCGCACCTGGGCTTGAATATTCATTACGAGCATGCAAGTGAAGCTTCTCAACTTTATTTTACCTTCCAACGTCAATCCACTCCTCCAGGACCTCCAGGGGTGAAACAATTTGTGACAGATTGTTTTACACTAAAGAAATATAAAGGAAATGTTTATCTGTTAGTATTCTCCCCTCACTACATCTAGGTTTATGGGCCAGTTTAACAGGTGACAGCAAGTTAACCTTTCTTACTGCCAAGTTTGATTATATTAAAAACATTTACTACGATATCAGGGTCTATTCAGCAAGATGGGTTGCAACATACCCACGTCCATACATACACACGTTCTTCTAATTTAGATTGTGTATTCAGAGGTCCTCAAAACATGTATTTCTGATAAAATCTGGTACAGCTTGGTGGTAGGGGAAGTAAAACTATTGATATATATGAGGAGAACTATGGAGGGATTTGACACTATGATCGGTATTGATCTATCCGTAGGGGAGGGAATTCGTCCCCTCAGCTGCCGTGGTGCGGACGCTGCGGACCCTTAGCACTCGTGGTACCTATGACGTTACTAGAGGAACCTCGGGACGAACTGCCGAGCCCCTCCCGTAGGGGAGTTGTTCGGATTGGGTTGGACTCGAGGGGGCAGTGTGTTCCCGACACATTGGGTACCTCCGGCCAGGCTAAGGTCACCCGGAGGGGGTAGAGCGTGTCTCATAAGTCCTGGTTACTAGCCTGCAGAGCTAGTACCTCTGCTAGCTAGATCACCTTCGGCCCCACCGAGGTTCTCGGTAGTCATCTCTGCGGGGTTGACGCGCGAAAGTGGCGTATCCACTTCCATCCCGTCTTGACGTTGTGTTCAGCGGTGGGGCTTTTTAAGAAATCAGATATTGCCCTATGGAAAGAGCCCCGGAGCTATCCATCGCTCCCGGGCAGAAGGAGGCTCGGGTCCTTGGTCCTACTGGTCCAGGGCTGATGGGAGTAGAACCTCTGCGCTTAAACTGTACCTATGCCACAAATGCAGCATCCCTGGAGGTAGGATGAGGCGACAGGAGACAGAGGGCCGCCGACACCAAGAAGTCACTACAGTACAGAAGGCAGAGTCTCTACATTTTACTTAGATGGAATCCTGCCACGGTAGTACAGGAACGGACATTCCCGCCTGCTATGTTTCGGAGGTAGTCCCAGCAGTCCTTTCGGAGGCTGGCAACCGACCTACCGTAGGAGATGGTGTTTCACTCAGAGCATATCATCCTGCCATGCACCGCCGAGACACCCGCCGATACTTATGCCCTGAAAGAGACCACAGTATGACAGGTGATATGAAAAGATAATAAAATGAAATTGAGGATCAGGAAATTTGGGGAATGTAATTAACCCAGCCAGCGACCCGGTAAAATAGTTGAAGAATTTTATGTTATGTTGACAAGCTGGCGATGGTAGCTCAATGGTTAAGAGCAGACGGCCGGAGACCGGAATATCCACGGTTCAAATCTCGGCTATGACATTGACTTTTTCAATCTGATTCTGCCGTTCCATATGTTCTGTTTATTGCTCTATTTACACCTCGTTTTCAACTGCATTGAACAAGTGGGCCTTTTGTCTTTGAAAAATATTGCAAATGAAGAAAAGTGTTACGTTATATACAATTGTGGGCATCAGAACACACTCTGATCTTACAGACTTTGGAGATGATGGAGAATAACCGGTAATCGAAGCTGGTAACCCGCCCACGGCAGACAAGTGCTCCAGCGACTGAGCTGGGAATGCTGCCTTAGTTGCAGTAAGTAAAAGATACAAGAATTGATCCGATGAAAACCTTAAAGTTCATGAAATGTTAGAAAGCGAACATAGAGCAGACGAGAAAGAGAGAACAAGAGAAAAAAAAAGACAAAATGAATGCAAAAGAGAATATTTCCAACGGACGACATCTGTATGAAAATAATGAAAGAGAGGTCAAGAGCTTCTCAGACTTCGAGTACTCCAACCGAATTCCTGCAGCAAAGCTATATAGCAGCAAATCTCGTTTTGGAGTGTGCTTGCGTCTACAATGTCGTCGTCTGATTCCCTTTGATCGAAGCCGAACATTGGAAAATGTCATTATCACATGCTGAAGCATTGAACCGCGAATGAATGAATGAATGAATGAATGTGTAGTGTTTAACTCCCGCTTCTACTACATACGGCACCGCAGGCGGTGACACTGATGATGCATGAGATGAAGATGGAGCACCGGTGGAATGAGATGGCGGGGGAAACCGGAGTTCCCGGAGAAAACCCGCCCCAACGCCGTGTTGTCCACCACAAATCTCACTTTGCGGTCGCCTGGGATCGAACCCGGGGCGCCTTGGTGAGAGCCAAGCGGTCTAACCACTGAGCCACGGCGTGGCCATTGAACCGCGAAGGGAACAGCGCCACTTTTAT
Organism: Mantis religiosa; assembly: GCA_030765055.1. NCBI lineage: Eukaryota > Metazoa > Arthropoda > Insecta > Mantodea > Mantidae > Mantis > Mantis religiosa. Next base: position 291,309 of record JAUKNK010000182.1, read on the forward strand.
ACTTGGTGTTCTTATCTTTTTACATAGATGAGTGAGCAGGTTACTCGATGTAAATATCGAAACCTAACGTGGTCTGAAAGTTAGCCATTGGTTTAACTGCAGCCACGTTTTGTAACCTTCTGCATAAGTTGGTATCGGTTCACCTGCAGTCCGATTGCTAATCGTCTTCCTCTTACCCGCAACTATTAGTTATTTGTTTCAAATGGGAAGAGTTTTCGCCTGTAGCGAATCAGATGCATTCGAGCCTTAACCGTTGCCACCTCGTTACCCCTACTATTTTTATATTTCCCTCTCTCTCACACCTGCGAGTGTTCGTGGCGTTAGAGGTAAGGGAACGCAAACTGAAATTTCCAAAGTTTTATATTAATGCAGTTGCTGAAAGAACAAATGCAACATGAATATTCGTATACTACTCAAATGGTTTGAACATTTAATTTAAAATTAATTATAGTTTATGAATCATTTATTTTTCTAATCCAACAACAATACCAGCGGTGCAACCGTATAGCTGTGAATGTTAATTACATTAAGAGATAATTCGCCATTGTCATTGTCTTCTATATCTGAGTACTGCAAATTTATGATAATAGGTTCCAAAATCTCGTTTCGTGCTATTTATTTCCAAAAGTCGTCTTCTTGTAGTTGATCTGATATCTCACGCAGTTTTCTCAGTCTTGTGTTCCTTGTCAATTTCTTCGTAAATACGTCGTTCAACGTCAGTCAGTTTAAAAATATTTCTGTTTGCAACGTAATTTGAGCCCACATTAACTCTATTGCATTGTTTTGGCAGTAGTGAGGGAGAAGGTGGGTCGTGTCTCATTGCTCCAGCTGATACACTTCTTCATGGAAGAATAACTGAATAATACTTCTTTGAACTCTCTAGAGTAAATATACATCACCAATCATTCATACACAAAGAAATACTGTGACCAGATACTTTCGGCCAGACCAGCAAGAAGTGTATCGTTTCCTCTCATCCAATTTAACAAATACCTTGGCTTATACAAAGTGCATATTTCTTTGATCACATCATGTCAAATATTTACGTTTCAGTTCTGAGTAATTTCAAATATACGTTCACGCATACATGCCAATCAATAATGATGTTCATTACAGTGCTTACGTCGCTATGCATTGTTATAATATAATGGTATCTACTTAATTTATTTGTATTAGGACAACTATTTGAGTTAAAAGTATGGGGTTTATACGGTGATGTTAAATACATTACTCTCTCCTTCCTCATGGAGCAGATTTTGCAAAATCTGAATGTTTTGTCTTAGCGCGAATAGTATTTATTAGAGGTTGAGTAGTTTGCCGCTCGTAACACACCACTTAGGGGGACTGCAATACAACACCGCGGCACTCCGACTGGTTGCTCACCTAGTAGCGCTCAAGGACAAACAACTTCCCATTTGAAACACATAATGGATATACCAGTTAATGACCATTTACGTAGAAGATTAGGGTTAAATGAAGTTGAATATTACAACAGACATTAGAACATTATTTAATTACATTCAACAATTTGTTATTTTGTTAGGCACCAAACAAATTAGATATAGCTTTATTTCACTCAGCCTGTTACGATTTATTTTCATATTGTCACATGGGAAGGGAAAAAGTAGTGTCGAGCAACTTTGGCGTCAGCGCCTCGTTGTTTTTTGTTGTCTAGACGGTAATGACACGCCTTTCAGACCAATCATGAGCTGACGACGTGCTCTGCTACAGTTCCAGATCGGAAGGATCAAATTTCAGAAAGATCAACCGCAGGTATACAAAAGCAGATGTAATACAGACAATTGGGTTGTACAGTAAGCAGTGCTCCGTAATAGGAATCGGCAGGCCGTAAACGGGCAGGAAGTACAGAGTGTATATAAATGAATATCAGGGTTTTAACTCTTAATAATATTTATTACATTCAATTTACAGTTATAAATTATATGTCAAATGAAAAAACAACTCAAACAGTTCTACAAAGAACCTTATAAATGTTCAATGTGACTCCCTTTGTCACACGGCACACATCAAGTTTATAGCCAAGTTCTTCCCAAACGTTGATAAATGTGTATTCAGTAATTGTAGCAATAGCTGCTTCAATCCGGTTTCGTAATTCAGGCAGGTCAGCTGGTACCGGAGACACGTACACACGATATTTGATGAAGCCCGAAAAGGTAAAAATCGCATGGGTGTATGTCAGGAGAACGTGGAGGCCATGCATAGCAAGCTCTGTCATTGGGGCCCTTGCGGCCTATCCAGCGCTCGGGTACAGTGGCATTCAACCAATCGTGTACTTCGTTATGCACCATCTTGCTGGAACATGAAGTTCTCTGGCTCATTTTCCTCCAACTGAGGGAAGAGCCATTGCTCTAGTGTATCAAGGGAAGAAGTGCCCGTTACAGTGGGTTCACCAAAAAAGAAACGCCCATAAACTTTTAGCTGGGATACGGCACAAAAACATTCACTTCAGGGGAATCTCGTTGCATTTGTAACATCTCGTGAGGATTTTCTGAGGCCAAATGCCAACATTATGAGTGTTAAAAGGTCCACTAAGTTTAAAGGTCGACTCATCACTGAAGACAACACGATCCATAAAATCGTCATCGTCATGAAACAACATGTCCTTTGCGAAGTTGGCGCGTAATCCGTGGTCTGTCGGCTTTAGAGCCTGTAATAACTGTAAACAGTAAGGAGGTAGCCGTAAGCGATTTCTCACAAATTTCCAAACAATCGACACAGGAACTTTTAATTCACGACTAGCCTTCCGAACTGATTTCTTTGCGCTGTGTTGTGAAAAAAATCAATTGTGAAAATTAAGAAAGGAAAGAGTCCTTAGAATTTAGTTAAAGAGGTAAACCATGCGAATAATTAGTTAAAGATTTGGCAACGTATAAAGTTTGGATAGGTGGGACCTACGCTTATAAAACAGCATGTCTTACAGTCTCTTGCAGGATACAGAAGTGTTTTGCTACGATAGATTATCGGCAGTTTGTAGCGCCTAACGACCGCGCTTGGTTTATATAAATTTGGCGGTCAACGTGAAAAGATTTACCTTTTAGCATTTTTGCGTCTCACGGCAACTTACTTTCTTATTACGGAAGCAATTATTTTAAAGTTGGTGGTACTTTAGTAGATGGATAAAATACTTAAATAGAATTTCTAGCACCAAGGTACAGAAAAAGTTTAATTTTAATTTTATATTCACTTCAAATAGCTTATTTCTTAGCCAAACTGTAGCGTCTATTTTTATACCACGCGCTCATACCCTCAGAGAAATAGCAGCCGAGAGCAGAACGTCTTTCTGATGTACTTTCCCCATCCAAATTCCCTGCTGCACAGTACCCGCGTAGTTAAAGAGTAGATGACAGAGAAGGTAAATAACCTTTATTAAAGTATACTCTCATTAATGCCATTAATAGGTTTATGTTTACTGCATCCGTGAAGGTATTTGCCTAATAAAACCTCTTATGTATCCGAAATTTTCTTTGTGCTACCTCTATCCAATAGAAGGAACAGATATTTCTCAGTTCCTTTGAGCACACCGTTCTTGAAATTCTTTTTGCCTTACTTGCAGCGTGTCGTATTTTATCATTCGTATCTTTCATCTGCAAAACTTTTCGTGGAATATTTACTTTGTGCTTGAATTAGCCAACCGTAAAAACAGAGATCCAATATTATGATTCAGGTTCGTATAATACTTGGAGTTGAAACTCCGTTAAACCAAAGAAAATTCTCTACATCGCTCGCTACATTTTACCAGGCAATTAAGAGGTAAAAGAAAAATAATTACATTTTTGTGCGGCGAACGATAAAGTTGCCCAGAAACGGATGTCTCGGTAATAGCTGCCTAAAGGAGCAACTGTTCTCGTAATAATGACTCAATTCTGAGAGTAAAATGATTAAATATTGACTTAATTGATTAATAATTTTATAAAAATTCATAGGGAGATAGCTAAGTAATTTCCTTATGTTAAAATACATGGATAAGTATAAGTTTGCCAGCAAATAAGAGATTTTAACCAGGGAAATTGTAAGTAAGGTACTTGTCATGTGAGGGCTGTTCAATAAAGAATTATCAGAATTTCTTTTGACAACGTACCTTCACTCATCATCGTACCTTTGATGGTCCTTCTCAAAATAGTCTCCCCTGAATGCAATGCACTTGTCCCAGCGTTTCTCCCAGTCACCAAAGACATGCTGGAAACCATTTTTTGAGAAATCCTTCAAAATCGCCTCCGCAGCCTTCACCACTGCTTCTGATGATGGATAATACCTTCCACGAAGGCGTTTATTCAGGTTAGGAAATAGAAAAAAGTCACATGGGACTAAATCCGGGCTATAGGGAGGGTGAGGGATGCATTTCACGTTGATTTTTGCAAGATATTCAGTAACAACATTGGCGAAAAGCGGCTGCGCTATATCGTGGTGCAGCATCTAGCCTGCTTCAGGAAATGTGATCTTTTGCGCCTGATATGAACTTGCAATGTTTTCAGAACATCCCTGTAGTATTGTCCAGTTACTGATGTGTGTGCAGGTACAACCTGCTGATAAGCCATTCCATGAATATGAAAGAATGAGATGACCATAACATTCCCAGCAGAAGCGATAACTTTTGCTTTTTGGGGGGATTGGTGATGAAGGAGATATCCACACTGAGCTTTGCTGTTTGCTCTCAGGATCAAAATGATGTAGCCAAGTTTCATCAGCATTGATTAAGTTTGAAACAAACTCCGGTAGCATTCCTGCAGAAATGCCTTTTTTGTGACTGTCAAAACTTATGTAAGAAAAACATTATCATAAGTAGGTTACTCACATATTTTCATGATCGTACAACCCTAACAAGCCAATTTTGAGTTACATACAGCTAACACCAGTATGAGAGAAGAGAAGCAATATATATTAGATTATATTAGATTCTTATTTTGCATATACCAAAATTTTGGCTACATTTACCTTGTTGCTACCTTGGCTTACATGACACACTGGTCTTCTGTTCTGCCAGGTACCTCTTAACCTCCATGCCTCCTTGTTACTTAATTAGTTCCATTCTTCCCCCTCATCTTACTTTCTTATATTCTTCACATTTCTGGCCCATTTTTCTTTTACATTCCTCAAGAACTCACCAATACTTCTTACCTTCTTTTCCTCCCTGCTCGTTAACATTTTTATAGCTACTATCCTCTACTCTACTTTCTCCCATTTTGCCTCCCAAACCTGTTTTCTCCATATTGCAACCTCCTCTCATTCTCTTACATGGTGTTCTATGCTTTCTTTCTCCCACACAATCCACAAATTTCATTTTCCCTACCTCTTATCCCTCTTAGAAATATTGTTCCTGTTCTCATCCAAGCTAACCTTTCTCTCTCTTGCCTATTGCAGTAATCTACATAAGCTTCTCGTCCCCAATTTCTTCGTATTTGTTTGTAAACTTGTAATGATTTCATATTTTCTAGACTTCACCATATTTCCTGTATTTCCATATCTTGTCCTCTAATCCCCTTATATCTCCCATTCCTATTTTTTGCATAATTCCTCCTATCTCTGCTCACCAACTATGAGTTCACTAATCTTCTGTGCTGTCTCATGCATAATTTCATAATTTCCCGGAGAAGTAATATAGTGAAACTATGAAATCAACTTGAAGCACTTAAAAAGCTGATAATATGTATAATAATCATAATGCAAGGATAGTATTGTGACTTTGGGGGCAAGACCTAGAGACTAACAAACCCCCCTATCTGGTCATGTGGACTCAAGACGGGATGGAAGTGGATACGCCAATTACGGGCGCCAACACCAAAATGGGAAGGCTGCCGATATGACCTCGGTGGGGCCGCCTGGCGATATATGTTTATCTGCTTAGACAAGCTGTTTATCTCCGCCAGGCACTATCTGTCACTTTTCTCTCTACGCCGAAACTTTTATGTGCGTCTCGACAGTGTTGTGACTTTGTGGGCTCGTAGAATTAAAATTCCTATTTGCAGAAATTCCAAAATTCTTCTTATTCTGCGTAGAAACACACTTTGGTCAATCCTTACAGTAGCGGAACCAGGTAACATACACAAATACAATCTTTAAGGTCGTCGACCACAAACAAAAGACTTCACTTTCAAAACACAGCTGCGCGCACACGAGTCCAATTACAACTGACTACAGTGGCGATTCGCGGCTTCCCTTTTATACCTCTACTCATTGTTCTAGAAATTAATGATATGTTCTATAACAAACAAGAAACCGAACCTTCCAGTCAGCTAACTGTCTCTTTCTTTATCTGTTTCGGCAGGCTTTTATCTCCGCGACGCACTATCTGTCTCTTTGTGCGCGTCGGCCGCAGCAATGCTCGCGACGGTATGAAGGAAAGAGAAAAATACTATGTACTTCTATGTACTCTAAACATTTACTGACATTTATTAAATACGTATCGAAATCATCCAATACGTAAAATGTAGCTTTTAAAGAAACTAAAAGTCTGGTAAATATATAGATTCAACGAATTCCAACAACTCACTTTATGTCTCAAAGATTTATTTATTATTTGGAAAACACTGCTAAGTTTATCTACTACAAATTAAAAGCAGATTAATGTCTTTCTTGTGAATGCTTTTGTTATTGAAGAAAAACTGAGAGTTATATTCTGACTCAATTAATTCCTAGGGAGAGCATGTTTGCACATTTAAGGGTTTTGCCAATGTTCTCCACTTTTTTCACCAAATTACTAAATGAACCTTTGCAGAATTTGCTTCATATACTTTAAACAATTTCTAAATTATGCGTTTAAAATAAAATGTACACATTTAACACCAAATTCATTAGTCGAACTTCATTCCAGCTTTATGATTAAATATTCCAGTGTGCTGCAGTCACTTTTCAGCATTTACATGTTCCTCATGAAACAAAAGTTTAAGTTAAAGAGTAAAACGTCCGGCACATTTTTCCCAATATTGTTTAATTAAAATTTTCCATGCAGGTATAAATATAAAGAAAATGTGTTAGACCACTCAGGTCACCCATATTTAATATATACCCATTCATTCATTTTTTAATGCATCCATCGGTCCTACCCCATAATTTTTTTTTTTTGTTTTGCTAATACCGTATTCCAAAATGAACAAAAATTGTACTTGATATTTCAACCAAGTATTTATAGCCGCTCCTTTTCTGCCGTGGTTCTCTGTGCCACATTTTATATTGACCGTGAAAACGCGTTGAATTTTACTCAGAGGTCCCTTTATCAGGCTTGAGATGTTTTTACGTGTCACAAATTTATGATACGGCATTACCGGCTTTACTTCCCGTACGAAGTAAGCCAAACGGAGGACTTATCCGCCTTCCCAAAAGCTCCGTCGCTTTCTTTTGGAGTTCAAACCGTAACTTCAGGAACCAGAGGCATGCTTGGCCCTGTAGCGTGTTTGGTTTAAGTTCAAGAGGACCTATGTTCGAATCTCGCTCAGAGCGACTAATTTCCACTGTAAATAGTATGTGTAGTGTGTAACACCCACCCTTACTACATACGGCAGCGCAGGTGGTGACTCTGATGATACACGAGATGAAGATGGAGCACAGGTGGAAGTAGATGACGGGGGCAACAGGAGAAATACCCGCCCCAGCGCTGTGTTGTCCATCACAAATCGTACTCTGCCGTCTCACCGTCTAAGTGAGAGTCCAGCAGTCTAACCACTCAGCCAGTGCGTGGCTAAGGCTTTTTCCGGGGTTCTTCTTTATACTGAAAGATGAATGTCACGTAACTCCATGCGCTATGGACCCTGCGCTCATTTGAGCACCTTTTCACCAATTTCATCGTCGAATATGACTTAACGTTGAAGGACGCAAACAGTGAAAAACAAAACACAGTCAGAGGTGTGTGAATAGTATTATTACTTTTTCTACTGTCTAAGTGGGGGAAGTATAGTATTCCACTTAAAAATTCGATACCTTACTGACATTTTTAAGCTACCGGAACACCCCATTGCAGTTAGTTTTAGCAACAGGTGTGTGTGTGTGTGTGTGTGTGTGTGTGTGTTGTGTGTGTGTGTGTTTGTGTGTGTGTGTGTGTGTGTGAACAACATAATGAAATATCAAAAGTCAATTAAACACCAAAATTGGTATTTAAGTTTAGGATCTTCCAAACCGAGGGTAATGGCGCTGGGGGCAGCCTCTCTGTTCAACATTCGGGAGGCCGAGGATTCGAATGCCGAACTCCAACATTCCTTCATGCCCTGAGTATTGTTTCTCCATTTCACCTCGCTTATGATTTCATAACACCTTTCATCGTGTTTGGCTGTTTCAGAGTTTCTTGTCCTCGGGAGAGAGAGAGAGAGAGAGAGAGAGAGAGAGAGAGAGAGAGAGAGAGAGAGAGAGAGAGAGAGAGAGAAAGAGAGAGGTGTCCATGTGGGGAAGTGGAGCTGGTTAGAGGTAATGAATTATCTGGTTGTTATGGACTCTGCCATCTGCCCAGTCTTAACACCTATTATATTCTCTCAAGCAACCTCTCCCTCCCGGGGACCACCGCGACAGAGCATAAACCTAAAGACTTCGTTGGTCGTAGAGCTGTGTCCCTTCTCCGAACTTTGCCAATGTCATAGAATCCTACAATGACACGAAGACTGAAGAGAATCCCAGCACCACAGACTGATGTATAAATAAATACATTTCGAAAATGTTGTGGTTTTAAAAGTAGCTCTAAAGATTTAGTTTGAAGTAGCATACTGCCGCTGAGGCATTGCTGTGCCGCAAGCTGCAGCCGGCGCGTGAGTGCAGAGCTAGACGCTTACTGAGAGAGAGAAAGAAACAGAGAGAGAAAGTGACAGAGATAGTTTCGTCTCTCTCTCTCTGCACCGCGATTACTATAGAATGATCGACTGAATTCTAGAATAATGACTGAAGGTATAAAAAGCCCGCAAGTGTTAGAGTGGAGTCAGTTGCTAATGAGTTTTAATTGCGTGTGCAGCTGTGTAGTAATTGTAAGTGCGTGAACATTTGAAGTATGCCGCAATGAATTCTTTCGTTTGTTTACGTGCAACTGAGAACGAGGCGACCTTGAAGACTGCGTTTGTATATGTTACGCCATTTTCTAGTGTAAAGGGGTGTACAAGGCGTCTTTTTACTGAAATAAAGACATTTTAACTTTCTGTAAACAGGACTTCTGATTCTACGAACCCCCATAGTCACAATCTATTCAAGACATTTTCCATGACAAATGGAACTTATATCTTGGACTTTTTGGGAATGATCTCAGATATTATGTTCATTCTGAAGTAATTCTTATAACTGTACTAAAACACGCAACGCACAAAAGCTGTACTACACAAAAATTGTAGATCTCTTTAAAACCAACCTTTTATGTTAAGGTGAGAAGTTACTGCACTTAGGGCTAAAATTCAGCTTTTTATGTTTATATTGTATTATTATGTAATCCATCTATATTACAAATATATAGTTAAAAAGTTCATTGTAGTAATATTTTATACCTAATTGTCTTATTATATTAGTGAGTGTTGAGTTCTTGCCACAACCCTTTTCGTAAGCTTTCCGAAAATCTATCACAACTTCTGTAATAATGAACAGATAATTCTGAACTAATCCTTGCTTTGTAAGAGATCTTCCAAGCTTCCTGTTAGTGCAACTTTAGCTCCAATGATGCTAGTATTTCTTTTGTCTTCAGCTGTGTATGTGAACAGTTATTTGCTTTGGATATTTTGTATTAGTTACTGGTGTATATATGATATGAGTAGGCCAAAATCATTTGGAAAGAGAAAGTTTAAGGCAATGATTTTACTAAAAACAGAACAGTAAATGTGGAAAATATAAATAAAATAGAAAATGAAATAATATATAGTACTGAGGTTAGTAGGCCCAGTTAAACAATACATGTGTTAACCATAATAGTAGTCATATACAGAAATTGATGAGCTGCGAGTCCTGAAAGCAGATAAAATGGTTGAAGAACTGATCAAGAACGCAAGAAAAATGAAACTTGGAAAACTTGAAAAAAAAAACAAGTAAGAATACAGAGGGTCAAGACTATGCAGCAGGAATGTTCTGACTCATGTGAGAAATCAGTAATCAATACGAGGTATATTTTTTAAGTCAGTACCGTTTTGGAATGAAAAAAGACGTCCATAGATATCGCAATAATTTTATTTTTACACGAAAGCCTGTACCCTAATCTACTTTTCTTCGTAATTTCCACGAATATTGAGATACTTTTCACAACGTGGTACCAGTTTTTGTCTACCCTCCTCATAAAATTCTGCCGCCTGACGTGTTAACCACTGTATCACAACTGTTTTGACTTCGTTATCGTCTTGAAGACGCTGACCGCCCAGATGTTCCTTCAAGTGCAGAAACAAATGGTAGTCGCTGGGCGCCAGATCAGGGCTGTATGAAGGATGATTTAGAGTTGCCCATTAAAAAGATTTGATGAGATCTTTGGTCCGATTAGCCACATGTGAACGGGCATTGCATGCAGCAAAACGATGAACTTACTCAACTTGCCACGTATTTTGTTCTGAAATTCACGGCGCAGATTGCTCAGTGTCTCACAATAAGACGGTGTATTGATTGTCTCATTACGAGCCAGAAACTTCACTAGCAATACCGCTTTTCTGTCCCGAAAAACTGTGCACATAATTTTCCGGGCAGAAATTGTTTGCTTAAACTTCACATTTGTGGGTGATGATGAATGTCGCCATTCCATGGATTGCTGCTTCGAATCTGGTGTGACGTAGGCCACCCATGTTTCGTCACCAGTAACAATTTGGTCTAAAAAAATCTGCACCTTCATTGTGGTACCGCTCAAGGAAAGTCAATGCACTGCCTAAACGTTGGGTTTTGTGCAAATCCGTCAACATTTTCGGAACCCAACGTGAACACAATTTCCGGTACTTCAAGTTCTCGGTCACAGTGCGATACAACTCACTACGAGAATATTGAGTAAAATAGTTGCACAATGATGACATTGTAAAGCGTCCGTTCTGTCTCACCTTTTCGTCTACTTTCTGCACCAAATCTTCAGTAACGACCGAAGGACGCCCACTCCGTTCTTCATCATGCACATTTGTGCAGAAATCTTTAAATGCTCTCACCCATTTCCTTACCTTTCCATCACTCATAAAGTTTTTTCCATAAACTTCACAGATATCACGATAAATATCGATTGGTTTTACGCCTTTAGCACTAAGAAATCGTATAACAGCCCGTATTCACAATCGTCGGGACTCACGATAGTCGGAGACATCTTAAACACTCAGTAGGCAACGTATACAATGAAGAATCAGACTGTAATGGCGTCAGTGCGTAGAGAAGTGATGTAGGTAACCAGGGCGCATGTGCGGAACGCCGACCGTAGCGCTGCGGCGGCGGAATCGCAAAACGGTACTGACTTAAAAAACATGCCTCGTATATAAACTTTAAAGCTGTTTTTCTCAGTTTCACAATTTTTCAGGTTCTGGTACCCTTCTTAAAATATACGATTCAACCAAATCATATGAATGTTTTTGTGTGTAATAAGCAGACTTATGAGGAAAATAATAATCTTTGAGATTCATAATTGTTGTTTAAAAAAACTATCTGAAATTTCAGTGCCTTTTTAAAAAAATGCTAAAAGTTATAACAAATTATCATTACAAAGTTTTGAAATAATAACAGATATTATTCAAGATAAATTTTCATGTACGTATCAATAATAATTTCGTAGTAATGTGCACCCAAAAATCATGTAAATAGCATTGTGGAGATAAGCACATCCTTTGGGGGGGCTGAACCATTTCGAGACATTCGCAATCGTTTATTTTAATTTTTAGTACTTATATGTCTTTCTGAAATGGGAAGTCTTAATGGTCCTTATCATGCATAGAGTACGGACTTTTAATGTCCTCACTTAGCAACCAACTCGTACTATATATTACATATCACAGCTTAAGGCTCCTGTGATCTTCTATACCCATTAAATGTACATGATATATAGTGAGAATATTTGTACACAGGTTTATCTCTATTAAAAGTAAAGTAAAAAGAACATAGCGTTTTTGAGGATAGTTTATACAGGAGTGTGCGGAAAAAGTAATGTGACTGGATAAGTGACTTTTTTGTAAATTAGCTTTATTTTTTAATACGTAATCCAGAAGTGACTTAACGTAAGGGCACCACAATTCGTAGCCACAGTTGTTTATACAGACATAGGCTTTGGTAAAGGAATCAAAACATTCAGTACCATACGTTGGGTTTTGGACAATTGCCTGACGATCTCTTCAAATACGAAACTGAACTGTCTGCCTATCCGTGTACATTACTGTTCAATAAATCCGATATCAACTTGAAACTAGAGCTTATAGATGCTGCGGTAAATGCTCAGGGAATCTCATCACTGATTCAACATATTTGAAGTTGAGTAGCCCCCGAACGTAATTACACTTGGAGATGGGCTACAGACTCCTTGAGCTTCTCATCACAGCAACACAAATATTTAAGGAAGAAGAACAGCTCAACTTAATGCCTTGGCATACTTTTATCCAACTTTTTGAACAACAAGTAGGTCACGAGATGCCGCATTAAACTTTAAGAAGCTTTCGGTCCACAGTAACCCTTCCATGTTTGTAGAGGATGTTGTTAATCCAAGCATTTCGTTAGTCGCAAACCAACGCCTCATCAGTCATTATCACACAAAAGTTTTTTTACCTCTCTTCAACAAACGCTTGCTACTCCATCTATTTCATGTTAATTTGTTGCAAACGAGGGGTATCCTCTGTGGGCTGTATTCGGGAAGTCCTGGCTCGATTCTTGTGGCAGACCTACCTTACTCATTGGCTTTCCGGGTTTTTTCCCCAGGTCGCCAGGTGAATGATGGGTAGTTAATTACATTCCCCAAATTTCCAAACCCTCCATTTCATCTCCATTAACAAGTCACATCATTCCTCATCTTGTGGTATCTTTCAGAGTATAAGTGTCGGCGGATGCTTCGGCGGTGCATGACAGGATCATATGCTCTTCGGTCTCCGAGTTCAATTTGGTGGGGCTGATTCCGGACCGTAGTCGGGTGAACTGCCGGTTGCGCAGGGCTGCCGGGGAGTTTCCAACTCTTAAAGTGAAGCCCTCTGCACTGTCGTGACTCCCTATGTCCCATCTCGCCTCATACGTCCTCCCGTGGATGTGCCACTATATTCGTTATATATAGTTGAGGTAATTATGCTCGGTAAAAGAACGGAAAACAGCAATAAAATGAATAATCAGATACATTAATAAAACACGAGGGGTAGTTAAGATTTTCACCTACACTCCCATAGGTTAGAAATCTACAAAAACCAAGCCATCAGTGGCTGCATGTTTTGTTTATAACAATCTACCACAAAGTATAAACATATAAAATGCATTCATAGATTCAAAAGAGATAAAAAAATACTGTATTGCTGGAGCATTTTACTCCTTAGACGAATTTAAAACTAGTATTCATGTCATAGCTGTAAAATTGTAAATATTTAGTAAGACAACTGTAACGGAAAGTATTATTAAAAAGTGTAAAGGTAGTTACGAAATTATTGTGTAGAAATAGATTTATATAGGTACGTTCATATGCATTAGTATTGGTGCACATGTAATTATCACTGCAAATATGTTTTTTCTTTTGTTTGTTAATATGTTTAATCCCATGCATTTCTGTTTTTGGCGATGCTATGAATTATCTTGTAATTTTTACAGCAGATAAAAAATGAAATGCAATAAAATGAAATAGGCACGATAGATCATGACTGGTCGCAGTGGCAAATCCGCTCTGTAGCACAATCCAATCCAACATTATTTTGTTGAAATGGTTTTATTATACACCTCCTTGTAGTTACAATGGGAGCAGGGTACGCAGTACACCTTAAGCGATGGTTAATAACTTAAGAACTAGTCACTATGCGATGAGTTTGACTTTGCACTCTCTTTATAGGTCAAGAGAGAGAGAGAGAGAGAGAGAGAGAGAGAGAGCGAGAGAGAGAGAATAATGAGGTTCCACATCAGAAAAATACAGGTATTGTAAACCGCGAACTAACATCTGAAATAAATTACCTGCTCTTCGAGCTTCGTGACTTCGTATTGTGACTTCGAGGGTTACGTAGAATCAGAAGTCAGATTTGCAGATCTTTAAAACACTTTTTATTGAAGTAAACAGAAGTTTTATACAACGCTTGCAGGAGCAAAAAGACGTGACATTGACAGTTAATTGTCTTCAAGGTCGACTCACTGCTTCGTCGCACGTAAACAAAAGAAACTGCTCCGGTGCAGTACAAATGCCCATTGTCGCAATAACCATCACACAAGTCACACAACTACAAAAAAACACAACACAACTACACAACTGATTCTCTAACACCTTTCGGAGCTTCTTATACCTCCCAGCCATCGTTTCTAGAAAGCTGCAGACCGTTCGATAACAATAGCGACGGCAACAGAAAACCGGAAAATTCTAGAGCACCCCTCCTCCCTCTCTCTCTTTCTCTCTCTCTCTCTCTCTCTCTCTCCTCTCTCTCTCTCTCATCTCTCTCTCTCTCTCTCTCTCTCTCTCTCTCTCTCTCTCTCTCTCTCTCTCTCTCTCTCTCTCTCTCTCTCTCTCTCTCTCTCTCTCTCTCTCTCTCTCTCTCTCTCTCTCTCTCTCTCTTCTCTCTCTCTCTCTCTCTCTCTCTCTCTCTCTCTCTCTCTCGGCAAGCGTACAGCCCTTCTGCCCGCGTGTCACTCTGTCTCTTCTTTCCTGCACACGTGCCCAGCTCTTGCTTGTCGCGGCGCCAACAAAGTAATGCGATCGGCGACAATATTATTTGTTAGCAAACTTTCGTGTACTCCTTAAGTTTACCAGTTACCTATACCAGTTTCCCGTAGGGATGTATCCGTCCCCTTCAGCTGCTGTGGTGCGGGCGCTGCGGACACTCAGCACTCCTGCTACCTCTGACGTTACTAGAGAAACCTCGGGCCGAACATTCGAGCCCCTCTCTAAATGGGAGTTGTTCGGGTTGGGTTGCACTCGAGGGGGCGGAGTGTTCCTGACACCCACGGGGAATTGGGTACCTCCGGCCAGGCTACGGCCGTCCGGAGGGGGTAGAGGGTTGCCTCGTAAGTCCTGGGTACTAGCCTACAGATCATGTAGAAGGTGTGCTAGATCTCCAAGCGGCCCCACGAGGTTTACGGTAGTCTTCCTGCGGGGTTGACGCGCCTTAGTGGCGTATCCACTTCCATCCCGTCTTGACGTGTCAGCGGAGTGACTTTTTAAGAAATCAGGTATTGCCCCATTGAAAGAGCCCGGAGTATCCATCGCTCCCGGGTAGAAGAAGGCCAGGGTCCTTGGTCCTACGGGTCCAGGACTAATGGGAGTAGATCCTCTGTACCTAACCAATTAACCTATACCAGTCATTTGGAACTGGGAAGGACATTAGAGTGTATTTTATCTATTAAATGCAAGGCATATATTTAATTTGTAACGAAAATCTTAAACATATGGTATTTGAATAAAAATTATTAGAGCTGCATTAAAGAAACTGAAATTTTTGGAAGCATTTTCATGTAAAGGTTAGTTTGGAGTAAAGGGATTTTCTTCAGTACCTTTGACATCCTTGGAGGATGCTTTACTTAGATATCAATTTTGCCATTTAATTGTACAGATACAATGGACCTTTAATAGACGTGACTTTCAATCCCAAAAGTCCATAGTGCTTTAGGTACCAAGGGTGTCAACACGTCATGCGATGAACCTGGTAACCCCTGAAGAGGTGCTTGCTTGAGTAGCAGCCACCCTGGGCCGTATCTGACAATGACTTTCCCAAGAGACTTCAGTCTGGTGTCACAGTCATGATCCCGACGACTTAGCACAGTCTGCAGTGCTGGACTTTTGGTGGAGTAGTGAAGCTACACACAATTGTTCTACCGGAGGCTCCTATTAAGGACTAGCGCCTTAGCACATTCTCCAGATATGGTGGAGTCTTGAGGGCACACCCAATTGTTGGACCGGAGGCTCCTATTAAGGACCAGCGCCTTAGGACATTCTCCAGATATGGTGGAGTATTGAGGGCACACCCAATTGTTGTACCGGAGACTCCTATTAAGGAACAGCGCCTTAGCACGTTCTCCACTACCGAAGATATGGTGGACTAGTGATGGTACACACAATTTTTGGACCGGAGGTTCCTATAAAGGACCAGCGCCTTAGCATTTTTTCCAGATATTGTGGACTCTTGAGGACACACCCAATTGTTGGACCGGAGGTTCCTATTAAGGACCAGTGCCTTAGCACGTTCTCCACTACCGAACATATGGTGGACTAGTGATGGTACACACAATTTTTGGACCGGAGGCTCCTATTAAGGACCAGCGCCTTAGCACATTCTCCACTACCGAAGATATGGTGGACTAGTGATGGTACACACAATTTTTGGACCGGAGGTTCCTATTAAGGACCAGCGCCTTAGCACATTTTCCAGATATGGTGGAATATTGACAAATATAGATATCAGGGCCGCTGGCAAGAAGTGATGCTTGTGGATTACTGTTGGTCTTTGTATAGTGAGTTTGCGGAACATCATCACAAGAGGCAAACTAAAAGACGACGAAGTCAATAGACCACCAAATGATTCGCTTCAGACTCAACTACCTGCGAAGTATTTTTTCCAGCAATCTATAACTCTTAACATGTACTTACCAGTTAAAAAATCAAATGCACTTTCATTGTTGTTAGCATGTGTGTAATTAAAATTTATCCTTTTCTCTCAATCTGTTAATATGTAATACTTCTACCTTGTGTATATCATATAAACTAGAGCTAAACAGCCCAAAATTAGTAGAAATTGCCTCATGAAGTGCTCGAAACGTTCAAAAAAAATTTGTTGCAGTCCAGTGTAATTTACCGTAAAAGCAGAAGGCTTCCAAAAATGTATACTCTATTAGATTATTAGGAAGTTTGCTATTTAGTGAATGTGTGGGAGTTGGAACTCTTATATTATAATTTGACATAATTTCCAATTAATGAAGCCAGCGATTTGACGTTTGATGTTGCGTGTGAAAACGGTACTCAGTAACTGCGTTACTTCCCGATTCAGCAAATATTTTGTAACTACCATTTAAACCACATCACGGGAACGTTGTGGGAATTTCAACGCTATATAGGCAGGATCTGGTTTGCTAAAGATTAAGGAGAACTACTGGATCAGTATCTGATAACCAGAAACTTGTAGCGATACCAATTTAATGTACATGAAACCAGGAAAAGGCGTTTGGACAAATGCCAACAATCGCAATACGCCATTACCGTGAAAGGATTATGTTTACGAGTTGATGAAGTCATAAGAGGGTAACCAGGAAACGTTGAAGCACGTGAGCCCAATGTAATTTGGAACTCAATCAGAGACGTGACCTACATATTCCGTTCTGAAGGAAAACACCTGGACCAAGTTTCCTGATTTTGTGTCTGGTTATATGTTGACACATTGCATTGACTTATCAGTATGAGAATGGGACACACTCCATGTCTTCTCTGTTGTGACGATATTATACCGCAGATGGAGGTGCTATTTCTCAAGTTGGAACAGAGAATATATTACCTTATACTTGAAAATATCTACACTATCCTGTTTTGTATTCTGTACTGCTTACATAGTAAGTAGCGAAGCCAGATATTGCATTCTATCAACAACTTTGATATTACGATTTCACCAGAAGTACACGTTTTGGGAGACCACTAATATACAAGAAAGTATATACAAACCTAACAATTTGTAACTTAAAACTTCACTTATCTTATAATAAATGATGACCCTTTTCTTATAAATTGTCCGGGATCGCGATTTCATGTAAAACTTTTCCACATCCTCAGCCGGAGACAACAAAGCTGTCGTCATCCTTACGAACGTTAGATGTTACTATGTTCTTGTTAGAACTATCAAAATCTTAAAATAAAACCAAATTAAAAAACAGAATCTACTGCCGGTATTTCAAAATTCATTACGCTGTGTTTTCTTTAAATAGATATCTTTCCCAAACCATCAAATCTATCAGACCATTTAATTATTTCAATAATTTAACTTCTGGACTTATTTCATGGTTAAATTACCAAAAATGGTCTGCTGTGGCCGATTTATCAGTTTGTTTACACTTAATGTTACGAAAATGTTCTTTCGTGCTGTTTCTAAATTACGTTTTGTTTTTCCAATATAAACTTTATTACAAACCAAACAATTAAGCTGATAAATACCAGATCTTTTACTATTAGCGATTTTATCTATTTTACAGAAATACAATAAAGTTCTAATACTATATTTACTTTAAGGAAATAAAGTTGTACCAAACTCTTCAAAAAGCTTTTAAAATATTTATTAACCCAAAGACGGTAAGTAAATTTTTTAAAAGTATAATCGTATTTTATTTTTAAGGGCATAAATGTCATTGAGTTTTTTATATTTGAATTTTTTATTTTTTTATTTCTAAAGTCTTAATTAAAACCATTAATTAAAGCAGAATTAATAATAGTTTTATATTCTTTATTAAATTCATCTTTACTCAGGGTTATATTTATTAATCTATAAATCAAACTATTGAAAACAGCACATTTATATGTATATTTATGTACTTGTGTATATTTGTTTGCTTCACTGTTAATAGCTTCATATTTTACATATATAAGAAAGTACTTTTTGAAAAAGATTCGCACGTGTGTGTCCGGAAATCCGGTTTGCAGAAATTTAAAGCAGGTTTTGGTGCAGTAAAAAGACGTGAAATTGACAATTAGTTGTCTTCAATGCTGATTCGATGTTTTGCTGCACAAAAACAAATGAAAGAAATCACTGTACAATTCAGTCGTCGACTGCCGCAATAAAAAGAAACAACTGCCACTGCCGCTCTAACACCTCACCGGCATTTATACCTCCCCATTGTTTCTAAAAACTCGCAGACCTTCCGAGAATTTCCACGGCAACAATAATGGACAGATCGCCCTGGAGACTCTCCCTGTCTTCTCTCCTGCCGACGCGTCCGGCTCCTGCTTGTGACAGTAGCACAATGCCACACGGTGATAATATGTATTATATACACATAAGTGTGTGTTTGTGAGTGTTTGTGTGTGAGAGAGACAAGGAGAGGGAGCAGCATAACTCAACAGTGGAAAATCAGTTAAGTACCAGAATTGTTATATGTTCAGCCGCTTCCAAGGGGTGCATAGCAGTGGATCACATAGATAATTATCTAGGTTTCATGGTAGTCCATCTTTTCAGTAAATGGAGGGGTGGGGATGCTTCATTTTTTAGATACATTTTGTTTTGAACGAAAATATTTTATCAAGATGAACTTAAATAATGAAGGAAAATAACGAAATCTTGTTGAATGAGTTTGCAAATAAATAACAGAATCATAACTATGAGTAACAAACAAAAGCAATGGCGTGCATTTTGAGAAACGAATAATAACAATAATATTAATAATAATAATAATAATAATAATAATAATAATAATAATAATAATAATAATAATAATAATAATAATAATAATAATAATAATAATAATAATGATAATAATAATAATAATAATAATAATAATAATAATAATAATAATAATAATAATAATAATAATAATGATAATAATAATAATGATAATAATAATAATAATAATAATAATAATAATAATAATAATAATAATAATAATAATAATAATAATAATAATAATAATAATAATAATAATAATAATAATAATAATAATAATAATAATAATAATAATAATAATAATAATAATAATAATAATAATAATAATAATAATAATAATAATAATAATAATAATAATAATAATAATAATAATAATAATAATAATAATAATAATAATAATAATAATAATAATAATAATAATAATAATAATAATAATAATAATAATAATAATAATAATAATAATAATAATAATAATAATAATAATAATAATAATAATAATAATAATAATAATAATAATAATAATAATAATAATAATAATAATAATAATAATAATAATAATAATAATAATAATAATAATAATAATAATAATAATAATAATAATAATAATAATAATAATAATAATAATAATAATAATAATAATAATAATAATAATAATAATAATAATAATAATAATAATAATAATAATAATAATAATAATAATAATAATAATAATAATAATAATAATAATAATAATAATAATAATAATAATAATAATAATAATAATAATAATAATAATAATAATAATAATAATAATAATAATAATAATAATAATAATAATAATAATAATAATAATAATAATAATAATAATAATAATAATAATAATAATAATAATAATAATAATAATAATAATAATAATAATAATAATAATAATAATAATAATAATAATAATAATAATAATAATAATAATAATAATAATAATAATAATAATAATAATAATAATAATAATAATAATAATAATAATAATAATAATAATAATAATAATAATAATAATAATAATAATAATAATAATAATAATAATAATAATAATAATAATAATAATAATAATAATAATAATAATAATAATAATAATAATAATAATAATAATAATAATAATAATAATAATAATAATAATAATAATAGGTATTAATGTGTAATACAAGCAAAATACTAACAGGTTCAGATCAAAACTGAAAAAGTAAGTGTTTTAGTAATCTAACAAAGAAAACAACACACCCAATGTATACAAAAATCACAAAAAGAGTGAAAATCATGTAGTACTACATAAGTAGTGGAACATGTAAGAAGTAGAATAAATAAAAAAGATAATAATAATAGTAAACAAGACACATATATATTCAAAAATTCAAGCAAATATTTGGAAGTACTTTAAAATTGTTTACTCAATAAATAGATATATAATTGTATTTACCTTGAAACCATCATAAAGCGATAGTGTTTTGTTCAAAATCATCAAAGCTATTTTTGATAAATGATCCACGTGGGTGATGGAATCGTTAATTTCCTTTGAAACCTTGGTATCTAACTTTTTGTGAAATGTAATATTTGAGTTACCTATCGCAAGTACGTAGTGGAGTAAGTAAAAAGGGATAAGATATAATGATCTCTCGGATCCTCATTAGTCTTTACAGAAACATGGATCTCGATTGTAAGAAAAACCCCAATCTATTTCTGTAGGCGCACAAAAAGAGACCATTTGCTGGCATCCGGAGGGTCATACGCGGCTAAAAGTCAAAGTTCCATTCTGTCAAACAAACGTAATGAAATTTCTTCCAGCAATAAGCATAGCCATGGAATGTTCTGTGTGAATTTCATGGCTTTAGGTGGATTGAAAGTACCACCTTCCACCTAGAGATAAAAACCTCCTTTGTGGCGGTTGCATTCTCCCTCAGTGTTCAATGCACGTACTAAAGAATAGATGAACTGCCAGTTTTGGTCTCCGAATTGATATTTTGATACCCAAATTAACCTGTAACTGTAATAGTTTTATTTGGGAGATAGATAAATTAATAATATATATATATATATATATATATATATATATATATATATAATTACACTTTGGAAAAATTACGATTTAGGATTTTTTCAGAAGTCATCTGTTCAAGTTTCATATTGAGGTTGAGCAATTCGTTAATTTAGTGTAGTTATACTTGGTGACCTGTGTCAGTAAAAAAAAATTAATTACTTTCATGATCCGCTATATAGAACTCAGTGCACATAAAAATCACGCACAGGACATTCTGAAAATTGCCCACCACGATAAAGTGCCTCACGTTCAAGAGGTCCCGAGTTCGAATCTCGGTCACGATGAGTTATCTAGATAAAGTTCTACCAGGGTTTTCCTTTATCCCAAAAGACGAATGTCGGGTAGCTCTTAGCTTCATGGACCCTGGGCTCTTTTGAACATAATTTCACCCATTTCACTCATCGTTCGATATGACCTAACGTTGGAGGACAAATTAAAAAAAAATGAAAAAATTCTTCTTGATTTTCTTCTTCTTCACTCCATGGTTTGGGCATATAGTCCGTTTCGGCTTCATAGATCTCTCCAGCGTTTCCTGGGTCATCCTCTGTCTCTTCTACACTGTCCACCTCCCGTCTTGAAACGTTCACGTCGTTCGTTACTGGTCCTTCGTTTTAAATTTACGTAATACTGAGTTACAGCGTGCATAGAAAGGAATATACCGATATTGCCTTTGCTTCAAGTATTACTAACTTCGCGATTTTATAATTCACTGAATTCACTGTCCACCTTCCGCCTTGAAACGTTCAACTCACCCGTCACTTGTCTTTCGTTTTAAATTTACGTAATAATGAGTTAGAACATGCATCGAAAGGAATATACCGATCTCGCCTTTGCTTCAAGTGATAATAACTTTGCGATTTTATAATTCACTGAATTATGTGGATAATACACTGTCCACCTCCCGTCTTGAAACGTTCAAGTCACTTGTCCTTCGCACCTCGTTTCAAATTTACGTAATACTGAAGAAAATGTTTCATGTTTCTAGTAATGGCACATGCATTTGAATTAGATTCGTTTAAATTTTTTCCCCAAGTGATATCTTGCTCTTTTACATTCACCGCATCCGTCCTCCTGTTTTCTAAGATATCCTTATATTTCGTCATCAATTTAATTAACAGTTCTTTTTACATCGATGAGAAATTTGTTTCACGGCTTTTGTTTACGATTTTGTCTATCCGCCATTGTTTTAGCTGTGTGCAGACGAAAATGAAAACAAAAGCGCATCGCAGTACCTACGTTCAGGAAATAATACAACTCATTCATAGGCTTCTATAGCTGTAATATTTACAAGTTTCTTGGAGTTATCACGTGTTTGTAACGTTTTCAGAAAACAGATCTGTGAAATGCAAGAAATTTAACAGCTTTGTTCGCACTGTTACAATTGTTACGTTACATTTGTTAACGTCGATTTTAACATGTGTTGGTGAAATCGGGCATGGGCACTGTTGGCCATAGCAGCTTAGTGGCTTAGAGCAACCGGACGGAAACCGGGAGATCCATGGTTCAAATTCCGGCTATGACATTGGCTCTACTCATTCAATGTACTTTAAATATTTGACATTTATCTTTCACATAACTTTTTCTAGTTCCTCTTTTACAAACTACTGTTAACCATTTTGTTAATTCACGTCCTCCAGATTTAAGTCAAATCAGAACGATGAATGAAGTGGGTGAAATGTTGCCCAAATGAGTCCTGGTTCCATTGAGCTTAGAGTTACCAGATCTTCATATTCAGGCTAAGGCAAAGCCCGGAAAACTTAGCTTAACCAGATAAGTCACCCTGATGGAGATTAGAACTTGGGACCTCTTGAAGGTGAGGCATATACGCTACCACTACAGTACAGAGGCGCGCTGTTGTGTGAAAAGGTCTGTGATGACCTGCAGCGAGTGCATTATCTGCAAGATTTTAGAAATACAATGTGTTCGACTTTACAGAGAGCGAACCGTCCGGAAAAGGAGGAGAAGTCGGGTGAATTTCAAAAGTGAATTGACTGTCTAAGTGTACTGTAGTGATAGTGAACATTGGAATTAGTTACGCAGAAAATGAAGCTAGTTACAGTGAAGCAATAAGTATTATACAAATTTAATTATTTGTAACGAAAAGCTTCACTTATGTTAAGAAAAATGATGTTGATTTTTCTTATTATTTGAAATAGTTGAAGTTGAAATCGAAGTTACTATGTTTTTTTTATAGTATCACCAAAATCGGAAAACAAAACAAACTTGAGAACAGAAGCAACTCTTTCATTTTTTTTTCACCTTTTCTTGCTGATCTTTCTAGGGTTTTTTTTTTTTGAAATGCAAGTCACTAAAGCATTCTCTTTGGTTTTTAAAACCTGGTATAGATATCTGTATGATATCTTTACTAATGTTCCTGATAAACAAATAAATGATTCTTTAAAATTACTACATTTAAAAGATAAAGCTATAAAATTGAAATTAGAAACTGAATTTGATGGTTTTCTTCCTTTTTTGGTTTTGAAGATAACAATAAATAATGAAATTTTATTTTGGTATTTATAGGAGATCTATTCATATCGACCCTTTTCCACATAAATTTGCTGTTTTAATAGTTTGATTTAAAGATTAATAATATACCCCTGAATAAAGAAAAATTTAATAAGCTTTCGTGTGTGTTTACTTCATTCTTCTGATATCAGAGTTGTACAAGTGCCTTTGTACGGAAATAAAGAGCATTTTGAACTTCTGCAAATTGTACTTTTAATTTTGGAAAGGTCACAACATTTACTTGTAGCTTCATTGGGAATAGACGATATATAGCAAGTTAATGAAAATCGTTGAGCCAGTTGTACAAAATGAAAATATTTGAAACATGCCCCATGTAAACAACAGCTTGGAATGGAAACATATTTTGAAAAATATACTTGTCTACTCCTTGGAACACGTACGTTTGATATTTAAATCGGATTATATCTTTCAGTTCTCTTACTTAAACATGGGACAATTTGGGAGGCGAAGTAGTAATTAGAAAACAAATTGTCAGTAAAAGGGGAAAAGAACTGGAGAAGTATCGGAAATTATTTACGGAAAGCTAGAGAGGTGGCTAAGAGAAATTAAGAGAAAAAAGGTAGAGTAGGATAGGTGAAATGGCAAAAGTGTAAAAAGGAATAAAGGGCCCCCAATACACAAAAACCTAGGGTTAGGTGTATGGGGACGAATTATTATTCATTGGCAAGCAACATGATAGGATCTTCAATATTTAGGAATATACAGCGTTTTACAGTATGGATTTTATAATTGTATTCTTGATATTTTATTTCCATTTGATGATGTAAAAGGAAGGATGAAAAATATGCTACAAAGTACTTAAACATAGAAAGACACACACACACACACACACACACACACACACACACACACACACACACACACACACAGAGACGTTTTTCTAAAGAGCTTTTTTTAGCTTCTGAAACTTTCAAGCAGGTATTTCCAGTAAAACATCTATGTCCCACTTTTACATGGATGCAATAATTCCTCTACTTGCGATAGTACCGTAGTACAGATACAATACACACACACACACACACACACACACATATATATATATATATATATATATATATATATATATATATATATATATATATATATATATATTTAATTTACGTCCTCCAACGTTAAGTCATGCCGGACAATGAATGAAATGGGTGAAATGATGCTCAAATGAACCCGGGGTCCATAGAGCTTAGAGCTCCTTGACATTCGTCTTTCAGGATAAGGGAAAAGCCTGGGAAAAACCTTGTCCGATAACTCACCCTGACCAAGATTCAAACTCGGACCTCTTGAACATCTATATTTTGTAGTTTTTTGCCATAATCTCAGTTCCTAGTTGTAGACTGGAATTAATAGCTGAGAAGATTTCCCGCGTTACAGAACCCTGGGAGGAAAGCTATGGGATGGAAGTTCTCCAGTTTTAGAGACACGACCCAGCGTGAGGTGCAGATTACCTTGGTTTCTTCTTGCAGCCTCTAGCTGTAAGTGTTACGACATCTCTGGACCTACCTTCAGCAGGACAGACGACTACAACACCGCACCTACGCTGCATCAGTTCCTGATCTCTATAAAGGCTACATCTGATCCTTATTTGAATTTAGCCGTTACACACTTCGCAACAGGATGGAAAGGCTTATTACAGGGTAGGGTGTGTAATTATTCATCACAGCAAACGCAGAGGATTGTCAGTTGTAATTACCGCCCTGCATTTCCGATTGAGAGGGCACTTCTTTCAGATCGCAGCATCAAAGAGGAGCAGTGCGTTATTTGTCTCATACCAATTTGAGTGCACTTCTACATTTGGAAATAAAGCTTCAGTGATAATCACTTTTTCTGCCTAGTATTCATTTTCTAATTAATATAAAATACGTCGGAGAGACTTTTAAACAGCCTAATTTAGATACCCACAACTATAGAGTCTGTTTATGGATTATGGCTTCTCGGGTGTTCAGCCGCGTCAAATTGATGAAGGTCGAGCTTTCGGCCAATGCGAGCTCTATGGCCTTCATCAGGAACAAAGGTCGAGGGGCCAGCCCAACGCCTGAAATGAGCGAAAGAGCTGCATAATAAACGAGGTGAAATGAACGATAGGAAAGAGGAATGATGGAGGAATTGGTGGAACACTGGCGGGGAAACCAGAGGACCAGGAGGAAACCCGCCTCAACACCGTGGTGTCCACCGCAAATCTCAATAATTATTTAGTGGCCGCGCTCAAACCATCGCCAACCGGCTCTCTTTGTAGGGAAAAACAGTTCTTCCCCCTAACCACAATGTCATAAACATCTTAGGAAATACCAACCGGGGTCAGAGGTGAAGAATGTTAGGCACGTGTTTACAGCTGAGAATACCCAGGGTTGCTGTTGTTTAAAATAACGTTTAGAGGCAAAATATATATAAATAAATTAAGCAGAATTCACTGTAAGAAGTAGTCATTGATCTTTTCAAATAAATTTTAAATGATTAATGTATCCTTTAATAATACATAGTGTTGCAACCCTTTATAACATAACTGAAAAAAGATATACCTATGCTGTTATGGCATAGTACTTATATTACCTACAAGAACTAAATGCGTATTATTAACATATTATCCAAGGAAAACTTCGTAAAACATCATTACAATTTTAAAAGGGTTAAATTGCATCAGTATGCATGAATTTGCGAGGGATATTTACTTGCAAATCAAAGAAGCACTTTGGATATTCTGGTAGTTAATAATTTATAAGCAGAGATTGCATGTTAGAGCTTTGTTTATTGCAATCGTGAGCCGATTTATCCTAAAACATTCTCCTTTATTCTATGGCAGCTAGAGGTGGTGAATTTCTGTTGATTTAACAAAGCAATAAATACTCCAAAAGTATAAAAAAAAAGAAAAAGAAATAACCAAGGAATTAAAGAAAAACTAGTAAGGAGACTCTATTACTCTTTAAATTTTCGAAGCTTTTTACAAGGATGCCTACTAATTTTACAAGTTTGAATAAAGTTAAGCAGTGTATTTTCTTTTGGGGGGGCCTTGTGCTAAACGCAATTTAAGTAAATAATCACGTAATTCCGCATAATAATTAAATGTCATAAACGCTTTAGAACTCGAGAAATTTTAGAAATACTGTTAGGTGCATATTACAAGTATGAATGGAAATACATGTTAGCATATCCATATTAGGTTCGATACCCACGGTCTCCACATCTTAATTAAATTACGCAAGTGCTAAACGCCAATAACTATTAAACACTTATGAATTTATAAAACTATACTAAGTAAAACACTATGTAACTTCTATAAATATACGGTTAATTAACACACATGGAAGCACGTTTTCACAGTCTAAGCTAATTTCTGAGGACTCAAGAAAAATGTTGCAACAGCGCTCTAACTTGGTGAACGTATTAAGGACCACCCCATATGTTTAGGGGTGGAAAACCCTTATAATTGCTTACATGTGAGGAGGCGTGGTCAGAAGGGAAAGCTTTGACGCCATCTGGGATACAATGGACGAGGCTACTACAATAAAATTCGGTTATACTGACACATCACTAGAAATATTTGAAAATGTCGGGCCGCGTATATGTATCAGTCAACAACATAACAAAGAACCGTGCCCGCCTCAGTGGCGTAGTTGGTAGTATGTCTGCTTCAGTTCTAGAGGTCCCTAGCTCGAATCTCGGTTAGGGTGAGTTATCTGGATAAGGTTTTTTCGGGTGTTCTTCCGTATCCTGAAAGACGAACGTCGGGTAACTAAGTTCCACGGAACATGAGCTCATTTGAGCCTCATTTCACCCATTTCAGTCATCGTTCGATATGACTTAACGTTGGAAGACGTAAAAAAAGAAAACCGTAGCCAGACGAACATTAAAATTCATATTTAAGCTCAGCATCTGTCACTAAGCGACACAAATATTTTCAATAGGCCATAATTTTTGAACGAATAACAGAACACGCGTACAACTTCGGGAGAATGTAACATACAATTGGGAGATCGCATTATACTATTTACATCTCAGAGAAAATGTTGGAAGTGTCCTCCACCAGAATCTATAACTGCATGTACTCGTCTCAACATATTTTCTGAAGCTTTACGGAGATGATATCAAATTGAGAGAAGGTTATATCCAGCAATATGGAGCAACATGCCATAGATCTATTGACACTATGGAACTTGTAACCAGTTTCCTTCATAATCGAATAATCTCAAAAGGTCAAAAGGTCGGAAACAACGACATATGAGGCGAGCAAAGAGATCCACGTTGGGGCTACAATTTGAAACGATTATTGTTGGTAAGGATTCCACGTTGTTGCGACAATTTGAAGCGAAAATGTTTGGCGAACAAAGAGTTCTGCGTTGACGCGACGATTTGAAACAAATAGTGTTTAGCTTAGGGTAAATCAATGAGGTTTCTCACAGGGTATGCGTGGATATGTGTGAGAAGGATAGTTTAATGACACAAGAATGCCCGTTTCAAACTGATTTATTGGCCGCTTCTTTTTCTTAGAACATCGAACTTGAATTGCCGACCAAGGGTTACCAATAGATCACTGTTCGGAGAGACTGAAGGTGGAATGCTTATTACTCGATAAACTTAATTCGTTCTTCACGTACATATGAACCGACCAATATCATCTCTCACCTCTTCTGGTCTATCCTCAACCAAGACAGAAGAAGTGGACCACCCTAATCGGCCTCACGCCGTGGACTGTGTTATTGGCTTGCCAGCCACGAACTGCTCTAATCGGCCTGACGCCGAAGATCGTCCTCCACATCTGCGCGTGGGTATATGTGTCACTTTAGCTTTCTGAAAGCCCTCTTCATTCAACCAAGGATTCCACTTTGTGGCTATTTTGTCATGACATTAAGAATGGTCCGAAGAATACCCTGTTCAAAGTCAACTGAAACTCTTTAGAAATCTGCTAAGGACAATGTTTCTTACGTTTCTTTTGTTAAAACAACTTATTCACCCAAACTGCTATTCGACTCAATTGCCCTTGCACGTGTTGTAACAAAGAACCAACATTCCTTTGAAATCCATCGTGATTCTTTACTTATTGCAATCCTTTAATTTCGGTATCACCCCCCCCCCCCAGATCCCCTGATCGAACCTCATAGGGTTTTTTTTTTCTTGTTAGGGTATCTAAAAATAAGAGTGTACAAGAATACGCCACAGAAAATTGATGTTAAGGAATCCATTCCAAGCGAAATAAGTAACATTGGCGAGGATACCCTTAGTAAAACTTCAGAGAATATGGTGAGACGAGTGTAGACATGTATAGATGCAGGTGGACGCCACTTCCAACATTTACTCTGAAATGTAAATAGTGTAATGTTATCTCCCAATTGTGCATTATATTCTCCCAAAGTTATTCTTGGTTCAAAATTCATGGCCTATTGAAGTGGTTCAGATTTATATAGATCACACTATGGTATTCTAGCAGTTTTCATTAAAATTTATGCTAACATTACGAAGGTTAAATTGTGTTTGTATACTCAATTAATTTTGATAATTTTTGACACTTAAGGAACCCTAGTAGTTCAGACCACAGTGGTACATCTAGGAAGCGTCTTATACTTTAATCTTATAAATTCCTAAGATATTAAAAATTATTTACCAAATACCTGTACTTAAATACAAACAAATTGGAGTTATAAAAGAACAGTTTGTACAAAAAGGAAACTTTCGCCCTTATTTCAGAATATTAGAGGGTATAAACTGTCTTAGGAAACGCCGTTCTTCATTTCTAAATCCTCTATGTGTAGTGTTTAATGCCCGCTTTTACTACATACGGCACCACAGGCGGTGACACAGATGATACATGAGATGAAGATGGAGCACCGGTGGAATGAGATGGCGGGGGAAACACAATCATTATATTTTAATTAAAATCGTTAGAGCTATTGAGAAAATAGAATAATTACCATGTAATGGGTAATTACAGATGTAGAACTTTTTAAACCTTTCTGCCGCACCTTTTAGAAGACTTTAATATTGAAACTAGTGTTCAACAGACTTTTAGTTTATGAATACAAACAAGTCAGGAAGTTTCGAAAATTTATTTCTGGTGAAATAGATATCGAATTTTGGGCGAAATACTTGACTTAGAGTAATCGAGCGCTGGGCCGTAATGGGTTCCATTTCGATAGCGAAACTTGGTATCGCCGGCTCATTAGGCGAATGCTGTGAAGGTTGCCTATACCTCCGATCCCTCCACTAAACATTTCAACTAGCTTCTAAATTCACCCTGCTCTGCTGTTTAAGGGTTGTAAGTGTCGAGGGGAGAGTCACCGTTCTGGGGATCTCCAAGTGTCCATTTGCGAGTGTAGCTGCCACCGGGAAATTTTAATCTGTAAACTCTTCTCTCCCTCCGTTATAACTGTGTAGAAGAGAACGTAAAACTGAAATGTAAGATAAACACCAAAATTGGTAATTAAATTCTGCATCTTTCAAAAGTGGCTCCATTCTAATCTATCTTTGTATAAAACATTTTCATTATTTTGTAATTATTAAAATGTATTGGAATGGTTTTGATTAAAATAACATTGATGGAAATTAATCATTTTTTCACTAGCTGCATATAGGCCAACGTTTTCGCTAGATAGAGTCAACATGACATGTTCAGTGTCATGGCCGGGATTTGAACCACGGATCTCCTGGTTTCCGTCCAGTTGCTTTTACCCACTGAGCTACCATGGCCAACGTGCCGTCTGATATTATGAGTCAATTGGAGAATTGAGTATATAAGTCAATTGGAGAATTTAATGTCACGACGGCACGCTGCTCATGGTAGCTCAATGGGTAAGAGCGACTGGAGGGAAACCAGGTGATCCGTGGCTCAAATGCCGGCCATAGTATTGAAATTTTCAGGTTAACTATCTATATTTTAAGTATATATGCACAAAAATAAAATGTGTATCTTCAATTACCTATAAAGTCTTCGTTTAGAATTAAATTAAGTACTGGCAATTCCTGATAGATGGAAACGGTGGGGAACACACGTGTAGATCTACTCTTGCTAACACTGCCCAAAAGGAACGAATGAAGGACACAGGTCACAGAGACGCCCGGAGGTCCATGGCATTTACAAGCAGATGACACGTGTCACTATTGGAGCTGGCACCTAATGTCCGAGGGGAGTACTCTTTACATCCGCGCCATCTGTCCAGCACCAAGAAACTACTAGCACATCTAAAGATGAGGAAGAAGTTGAATTCGCCTAAGTGACAAGGAGAAATCACGCAAAAACCCAATCAGGATGTGCGTCAATCCTGGACCTCCTAAAGGCCCGCCTCGGTAGCGTAGATGGTAGCGTGTCCGCCTCACGTTCAAGAGGTCCCGAGTTCAAATCTCGGTCAGGGCGGGTTACCTGGATAAGGTTTTTCCAGGGGTTTTCCCTTATCCTTCTAAACGAATGTCAGGTGACTAAGCTCCATGGAGCCTCGACTAATTTGAGCATCATTTCACTCAATTCATTCATAGTCCGATATGACTTAAGGTTGGAGGACGTAAGTTACAAAAAAAAAAAAAAAAACAACCTCCTAAAGGCAAGTCCTAAACGTTACCATCTCACTTGTTGATACTCGATTGTTTCTCGTGGTCATTCATACAGTAGTCTATTGGTTACGTGCGTTGTTGGTAGAGAAGGTGGTGTATATCGCCCAGCATTTCGATGCCTAGAGATTACGCAAGTGCACGTTTTGAGGTTCCTTGATAAGGTGCATTTGTGTCTCAAAACTAAAAAAAAAAAAAAATAAAAGGTCCAAAACTAAATTTTAAATAGAAAATAATTGGAACAAATGGAATTTGTCAAAAATAGATCGTAAGATTTTGACTGAAATATCATCTATTTAAGACGTTTTCATTACAGATGAAATGTATTAACTTTTAAATTCCTCTTTATTCTGAGCTACCTTTGCATAAGTGATAGCCCAAATCTTGCTACATAAAAATTATATCTCACTAAAGCCCAAAATGTATGTTAAATAGGTAGCTTTTTCGTAGCCCTGGCCATGTCCGAGATATTTGTTCTTATTTCAATTTTGACATACCTATACATTCGCCAAATACGTCAACTCGCTCCGATTCGCCTGAGCGATCCGTATCTACGTTATTTTGAATAAGTGAACTGTTTAATGGTAAGAGAATACTCAAATTAAGTTTACTATTTTCCAAGATTAACCACACAAAACACGCACGCGTTCCATACTTGCAATATTAGTATAGAAATATAGCTTTAAACTAGACTTTAATATAATTTCACGATGTGGTGAAAAGAGCAAAGCAAGGAAAGTAAAACAGGAAGCAAAACGTGTGCAGAAGAGAAATGAAACGGCTTAGCTATAAAACACTCGTCTGGCATGCAATGGAATTAGAAAAAATAATAATTTTGTTCAGCTTTAAGCGCAAGTGGAGTGTCTTCTCTCGGAGAATGCACAAGAGGTGATAAACCGGTGTTTGTGGCAGTCATCTAAAATACAGCGCAAGCCCAGAATATAAATTGCAGCATTACATCGGTAAAGAATATTGAGGGAGGTATAAATATGTAATGGAACAGAAATACCTCGGCCGCATGAGCCTGACGCGCTTCGCTTGTTTTAGCGGTCGGATAGACTAGGAAGCGACCGAACTTACGTGGTTCACCGCGTTGCTTTTTTCCCTGTTCTTATCAAATTAATTTTGTTCCCAGCAATTGTTTATACTCGCGCTCATTGTACCTTCTTTAAAACTAGCCCATGGACAGGAGAAATATTTCTTAATATAAAAGTATACAATATCGCAATTTCAAGGAAATATCTTCTTCAAACTTCCTGAGCATAAAAAGTGGAAGAGAAAAGGCATGTGAATGCCTGGGCTAGAAGTGCAAAAAATAACGAAACTATACTTTGTAGCCATTGTAACAATATAGCTGATACTAGAAATAACCATAGCTAAATAGAATTAGGTGGCATGCACGTCCGAAACGTTTTTTGTAGCAAGTAGGTGTTGCTACAGAATGACCAAAAGCTATTTTATAAATAGAGTCAACATGAAACATTCAACGTCACGGCCGGTAATTGAACAACGGATCTCCCGGTTTCCGTCTAGTCGCTCTAAGCCATTGAGCTGCCATGGCCAACTTGACGTCACGATTTTAATTTGTCCATTTGACTCGTATATTTCCCCGGTAGACCATTGATACCGAAATTAAAGGATTGGAATAAGTAAAGAATCATGATGGGCTTCAAAGGGATGTTGGTTCTTTGTTAAAATGCGTGCAGGTGTAGTTGAGTCGAATAGCAGTTGGGATGAAGAGTTGCTTCAGCCAAAGGAACGTAAGAAACAGTGTCCTTAGCAGAGTTCTAAAGGGCAGCACTTGACTTTTTGAGTAGGCATTCTTCGGAACCCTAATAATGGCATGACGAAATAGTTACATAGGGAATCTTTTTGTGAAAAGAGGGCTTCCAGAAAGTGACAGTCACACATACACACACGCGCAGCCGTGGTCAGACAGTCCACGGCGTGAAGTCGATTAGGGCAGTCCACTTCTTCTGTCTTGGTCAAGGGCTGACCAGAAGTGATGAGAGAAGGTATTTGTCGGTTCATATGTAATTAACGTTTATCGAGTAATAAGCATTTCATTAATAGTAACTCTAAACAGTGATATTGGTAACCCTTGATCGGCAACTTCAAGTTCGATGTTCTGATAAAAAGAAGCAGTCATTAAACCAGTTTGATACAAGCATTCCAGTGTCATTAAAAGCATCCTTCTCATACATATACACGCTTACCCGGAGATAAAACTCATTGCTTAACCCTGAGCTAAACATTATTGTATCAAAGTGCAGCTTGTAGTGGAACTGTGTGCCACTCATTTTATTATTGCTTCAAACTCTCCCGACAAAGTGGAACCCTTTGCTCGCCACATTATTAACTGTATCATCACTAGGGGCCCTCGCATTCGAGATACACTGTTTTTGGCGACTTACTATCGTAAGCACTTGAGTTTCAGGCCATGGTAGATTGAATTTATCATGTTGGCTCTATCTATCAAAAACCTTAGCCTATATACGGCTAATGTGGAGAAATGATTAATTTCCATCAATTAACAAAAATAATAAGAGTTAAATGATGAAGCCTGGGGCTCAAGTACTTACGATAGTAAGTCGCTACAAATGGTGTATCTCGAATGCAAGAGCCCGTAGTGGTCTACCGGGGAAATATACGAGTCAAATGGAGAATTTAATGTCGTGACGGCGAGCTCGTCATGACACCTTGAAGGCTTAGTGCAACTGGACGAAAACCAGGGGATCCGTGGTTCAAATCCCGGCCATGGCATTGAATTTTTCATGTTGACTCTATCTTCCCGTAGGGGAGGGAATCCGTCCCCTTCAGCAGCCGTGGTGTGGGCCCTGCGGACCCATAGCACTGGTGGTATCTCTGACGTTACTAGGAACCTCCGGCCGAACTACTGAGCCCCTTCCGTAGGGGAGTTTTTTGGATTGGGTTGGACTCGATGGGGCAGTGTGTAGCCGACACCCACGGGGAATTGGGTACCTCCGGCCAGGCTACGGCCGCCCGGAGGGAGTAGAGGTGTGCCTAATAAGTCCCAGGTGCTAGCCTGCAGAGCTAGTAGGTGTAATAGATCACCAGGCGGCCCCACCGAGGTTTTCGGTGGTCTTCCCTGCGGGGATGACGCGTGTAAGTGGCGTATACACTTCCACCAGTCTTGACGTAGTAGTCGTTGGGGGGTGGGGCTTTTTAGACTCAAGTTATTGCCCCAAGGAAAGACCCCCGGAGTATCCATCGCTCCCGGGTAGAAGGAGGCCCGGGTCCTTGGTCCTACGGGTCCGGGACTAATGGGAGTAGATCTTCTGCCGTTAAACGTTGACTCTATCTATCAAAGACCTTAGCCTGTATACGGCTCGTGAGAAGAAATTATTAATTTACATCAATTAACTAAAATAAAGCTATTTTCATTTATCAATTTATTGAAGAAAGTTTACATGGAATATTTTCTTTCTAAAATGTGTCCTGTAGTTCCTATCAGCAACAGGAGTTGCAAGTACGAGCCATTGGTTTAATTCTCAAACGCAGACGTGCTATAAAGCCTCTCATTTCACAATATACCAGGTGAGACAGCTGCCCTTTTTGCTCGAGTTTTATGCAATGTTCGTTTTATTCTCCAACATAAAAGCATCGACCCCATTACTAGGTTCTACCCGCGTACTTAACATGGATGTTAAAAACGCGATGAAATAAATATTAATACAGATGGTATTGCATCGCTGTAACATCTAATGCTGATTAGACAGCTGATGTTTGCACGTCTTCAAATGTTCGCTGGAACCAGAGAATACTGTAAGTTAAACGGGATGTTTATGTAACACGTTACCAGATAGCTCGTTAAAACAACCGCGAAACTCCGATGTCATTTGTCTACTGTGAAGGTAGTTCGTTACTTTTTTGTGTGTGTAATTTACGTTCTCCAACGTTAAGTCATATCGGACAACGAATGGAATAGATGCAATGATGCACAAATGAGCCCAGGGTCCATAGAGCTTAGAGTTACCCGATATTCCTGTTTCAGGATAAGAGAAAACACTGGAAAAAGCTTATCGAGATAACTCACCTTGACCGAGATTCGAACTCGGGACCTCTTCAACGTGAGGCAGACATGCTACCACCACGCTACCTAGGCGGACGTGAAGGTGGTGCGAATCCCCTCTATAGGCATACTAATTTTTTACCACATAGAACTCACAATTTACAATTGTTACTCTGAGAATTGTAATTTTTATTTTTAATTGTTTTATTTATGTGTTATGGTGCTTTTAGGTGTCATTTCGTTGGTGAACTGCAAGTGGGTAATTGTTTAAACACATCTATATGTAGTTAAAATTGAAACAGGAAAACACAAGGGAATTAGAGTACCAGAGTTTAACATGGAAGTTAAATGCAATTTTGCACTACGAGTTATTGTCCTATTAAAAATGTGGTTCCAAATTGGTATTGTGTCCTTGTGGGTTCGTAAAATTAAAAGACCGAGTTGCAGACATTAAAAATCTCCTTTGTTTTCGTAGAAATACTCTTATAGATTACAGCAGCATTACGTTACGTACACCATCAGTCTACCAAGGTCGATGACAATAACAGTGATAGCAGATTACATCATTAGCTCTCGTTACAATAACACTTCCAGCTGTCTCTCGTTTCACAACACTGTTTCACAACTGACTAACTTTGCGAGCCGTCACTTGCTTAAATACCTAATTCTAGATTCTATATATTTCCGGAAGAATAAAGAAACCTTTGTTTCGGTAAGTCTTTTATCTCAAGCGCTATGTTTGTCTGCTTATGCAAGCTCGTTATCTGAAACTTTATCCGCCGACTGTTTTCTTATTTGTGCCGAAACTTTTATGCCTGTTGCCGTGACAGTATGTCTTGGGGTGATGGAATGACCCTATTCCTATTCCTGGAGACACTACTCTAACGAAGCAAGTGCTCGAACTGATGGCTTTGGGTAATGCTAACCCTCAAGGACTTTATAATTAAATTATTTTGAATTCGACTTCCAAGTTTTGATGAACATAATAAAACAATTACATTGCTGAGACTCAAACCTGTGCCATTGGATGTTAGGGCACAGAAGGCGTCATAATCCCATTGAACTATTTCCAGACTGGGTTCAGTAGTGTGACTTGTATGCCTGGCGCTATACCTTTAACAATCGTGCCTGATTTAGCCCGTTAGGACAGACTTAATCATTTGCTGGGCGTTTTAATATTATTACTTACATGGCAAAGGCTGTTATGCGTTATAATTGAGATGCACGAGACTTAGTTTACGCAAAAATCTAAATAAACTATATGTCCGTTTCGACTGTCCGGGTTCATGATGTATGAGGCGTGTCTCTAATCTTTTTCTCTAATTTTTGAAAGCAAACCGCTGCTATACGTACAAGAATGCGCCATTTTCTATTTAGCTGACGCTGTTAGTGTACTCATATGTAAGGTCCATTTTTTCCTAGGGGTTTACTGAATTACTTTAGCATGTACACTCTAATAAAAAGTTTGTAAAATCGTCTGGTAACCGGAATGCCCTCTCAGTAAAGGAGTCGTATGCTTATGAGGTGTACTTTGGCGAACAGTACGTTTTGTCCCTTAAATCGCTATTCCTCTGAATTTTGAGCATTCCTCTCTCTAAGAAAGTCAAGCGGTACAGTTTAGTAAGCGCAAATCTGGACTAAGGTACACATGCTATTTGATGGGTGGTCTAACTCCGAAAAAAGTAAGGCAGTTGACTCACCTGGTATAGAAAAACAAGATGGTTGAAAAGGGAGGATTGCTCCAGTGGTTTTGTATAAACAGATCTGCTAATGTCAGCTCAACTTTTTAAGCAAATGCTCCAGCCAACTGATATCAGTTTTACGGACATTAATAGCTGTGTCAATGGACTGTCCGGACTGTCCTTCAATTCTGGATTTTTTGTGTGTGTAATTTACGTCCTCCAACGTTAAGTCATATCGGACGATGAATGAGATTAATGACATGATGCTTACACGTGTCCGCGGTCCATGGAGCATAGAGCTACCCGACATTCGTATTTCAGGATAAGGGAAAACCCCGGAAAAATCTTATTCAGGTAACTTGACCCTAACCGAGATTCGAAATCGGGACCTCTTTAACGTGAGGCAGACACGCTGCCATTTACGCTACCAAGGTGGGCGGCTTGAGATTACGATTACTACGGAGAGGATTCAGCACAGAAGCGTGTGGTTTATTTTACCGTATGCCGACGACAAGAAAGCAAGAGACAAATGAATGAGAGAGGAGCTTGAACTGTTTATCTGCTCCAGTAACGGATCTGTTTACTAGGAAATGAGTGTATGAGAGTACATATGAGTCACCCATGTTACCTGATCTAATGCTCGGTTCAGTAACTGCAGTGATAGGTATTAGTATGCGTTGAGTTACGTGACAATATTTGTGTATTTTAAACGGACCTTGCATCCTTGTCATACTGGGAAGGCAAGCATAAACACCGTTGGAAGAGCAACAGTGATTACGTTACACATTCCTCTAGCTTGCCTTCTTCTTGTGGGTCTATAGTACCTAAGCCCCAAGTGGGGCAACCCTGAGAGGAAGGATGAGGGGCAGCGACCTGGGTGAGTGATTAGACCACTTGACTCTCATCAATACGGCCAGGATTCGCACCCAGGTGACCACAAAGTGAGAGTTTTGGAAGACAACACGGCGCGTGGGTGGGTTTTCTCCGGGATCTCTGGTTTCCCCCGCCATCTCATTCCACCGTTGCTTCATGTTCATCTCATATATCATTACTGTCACCGCCTGCGGTGCCACATGTGGTAAAAGCGGGCGTTACACACACGGAAGAATGAGACTAGTGGAGATAAAGAGCGGCCGAAGCAAGGCCGACCCTGAAAGAGACTACCAGATGAGAGATGATGTAAAATGTAGGGACAGGAGATTTGGGGGAAGTACTCAAGTTGTTTTCGGGAAACAAGCCAGGTGAAAAGACGATTAGAAATTGACGTTTCGGTAGTGTGCATCTTTCCCATCATCAGAATACTTATCAAATTTTATAACCACAAATGAATCACTGCATATCACACATATGTTCAGACCAGTGGAAGACAAGCTGGACTTCCAAGTTCCGGGAGTGTACCGCATTCTCTGTGAATGTGGAGCATCGCATATGGGATAAACCGGAAGGATCATCGCTACCAGAATAAACGAACATGAAGGGAGCATTCGTTTAATCCAACCTGAGAAGTCTGGACTGGCAGAGCATTGTTTTGATAACGACTGTGTGGTCAACTTTCGGGAGACGACCATCTTGGCAATATGCAACAGCTACTGGGAGCGGAGAATTAAGGAGAATTTGGCCATTTGCTCTGAGAAGAGCACGCTTAATCGTGATGCTGGATTTCAGTTCAGCTCCTCCTGAAAACTGGCCTTAAAATGGAAATCCGTTGATTTAAAAAGCAAAAATCAATAAAGCTTAATAATAAAGTTAAGTAGCTACGTCTCTTTGACACAATTTTCTATACTCAGGCCAAGTCCTGACCGGGCATTTAATTTACTGAAAACAGTCTTTTCTTCAGTAATACGAATTTCAATAGTGTTTTGTCTTTGTTTATATTTCTGTTATATCCAGTGATTCATTTTTGGTTAAAACACTTACTAAATATCCTAATGATGGGAGAGATGCACACTTCCGAAACGTCGATTTCAAATTGTCTTTTCACCTGTCTTGCTTCCCGTGAACAACTTGAGCATATTCGTCGTCAGGAAAGCTTCAGGTCTTATTTCGGGGGATGTAATTATACTACCTAGCATTTGGCTGGTGACCCGGGAAAAACTCGAAAAAACAATGGGTCAGGTAAATCGCCCACAGGAATCGAATCCGGGCCTCTTGAATGCGGGCCACAACGAAACCGCCCGTTCGGTATCAACCTGGTAGAATTGTAACTAAAAATAAATGTCTCAAATGCTTTCATTGCTTATGGAAAAGCTGCTACAATTTAGAATGTACAGTCAGGTTACAGGGAGGGCTGTTCAATAAAGAATTATCACAATCTCTTTTTGAGAACGTACCTTTACTCATCCTCATAATTGTGATAATCCTTCAGAAAATAGTCTCCCCTGAATGCGATACACTTGTCCCAGCGTTTCTGCCAGACTTCAAAGACATGCTGGAAACCATTTTGAGAGATCCTTCAAAATCGTAATCGCAGCCTTCACCACTACTTCTGATGATGGATAGTGCCTCCCACGAAGGCGTTTCTTCAAGTTAGGGAATAGAAAACAGTCACATGGGGCTTAATCCAGACTCTAGGGAGGGTGAGGGATGCACTTCATGTTGATGTTTGAAGATATTCAGGAACAACATTGGTAGTATGCAGCCACACATTATCGTGGTGCAGCATCTAGCCTGCTTCACGGAAATGTGGTCTTATGCACTTGATATGGAATTGCAATGTCTTCAGGACATCCCTGTGGTATTGTCCAGTTACTGATGTGTGTGCACGTACAACATGCTGATAAACCATTCCATGAATATCAAAGAATGAGATGACCATAACTTTCCCAGCAGAAGCAACCACTTTTGCTTATTTGAG
Organism: Mantis religiosa; assembly: GCA_030765055.1. NCBI lineage: Eukaryota > Metazoa > Arthropoda > Insecta > Mantodea > Mantidae > Mantis > Mantis religiosa. Next base: position 331,429 of record JAUKNK010000182.1, read on the forward strand.
GGTTAATGATAAAGGAGATTTCCACACTGAGCTTTGCTGTTTGCTCTCAGGATCAAATGATGTAGCCAAGTTTCATCAGCAGTGATTAAATTTGAAAGAAACTCCGGATTTTCCTCTAACATCAACTTTAACTGCATGCAGACTTTGTGGTGTTATTCCTCCACTCGCAGCAGATAGGAAGCACGCCGACTGTTTGGAAGTTCAGGTCGAGATTTGATTAAATAAAAGTCATGAGACCTTTTCTCAGGTTTGGATTTTCGGTGACAGAAATGAAATTTTTTAAGACTTCGATTTCGTAATATATCATTTAATTGTATAATCTGAATTACAATTCACTCGTTACTATTACGAATACGGAATAACTCTTTTTGAAGGTTATTCACTTTCCACTGCAAAACTTTTATATTCACCGCGACATTCTTCCCCCGTCATGAAACAAGACTGAAGAACATATCTATCTCAAGATTATTGATTTTCTGTAACTATCGTTACTCCTCTATTAATTTTGTGGTTGTCCGATGTACTGCTACATAACCGCATTACGTAATACAGTTATTACTACGGCCAATCACAAAATTACACATATATTTGTCTTTAATATGTAATTACATGGCCTTCTAAGTCATATCAGAAAACGATATCCATATAAAAAGTTCTAACTAAAACATATCTTTAAAACCTGCATGCGAATGTCATTTTGTTCGGCAATCAACAGTCTTGGAACTCATCGCGCACAAACACGTCTCATGTGTAATGGTTCTGTCAACAAAGTATGGGTGGCGCCCAATGAAATGTTAAATATTTCAGAAAGTGATCTTAAGGTAATTCGTCGATCCTCTCTCACAATGCAGCAGCAGTGTTGATGTTCTTCTGTTGATGTTTTCACCGTAACTACCTTTCTTTGAAATTGATTGTATACCCTCTTTAAACATTTTAAGCCACTTTCGAGCTGTGATGTAGGGAGTAACATACACTCCATAGTTCTCCAGTCACATTATATAGGCCTCAACTGATTATTTGCTGAGACGAAAGCAGAATATCAAAGCCTCATATTTCTCCTCGCGTGTTACCTCCATTGCAGCGGTAGGCAATACTGAACATGTATGAATTTACCTGGTTCTCACAGGTGGGAACCAGGAGTACTAATAATGAAAGTACTACGGCGTTTTGCTTACATTAAGCTAACAGAATATAATAAGTTTGAATTTCAGTGTGAAAAATTATGACCGTAAAAAGCTATGATAATTCTTTATTGAACAGCCCTCGTATATATCACAATCTCCAGGAATTTTCAGAAGAGAACTTCATTGTTCCAGAACACACACGCAACCCAGACTACAATTACAGAACTATCTCTCCTTGTAAATTCTGTACAAAGTAATAACTGATGAATTCTAGAAAAACGAACAGCTGCCTTGACTCACTAACAAAACGATCATCTTCACCCCAACCAGCAATATCTACACAGAAAAAGATCAACTTCATATTTCTCTTCAACATTTCGAGATTGGATTCTTCCACGAGAAGATTGGCTCATGCCACAGTTCTCACTGATAATCCATACAAAAATAAAGTAGAGGATGTCAAGAAACAGCAAACAGAAAAAAGAGCAGAAAGGACTTCAGATTGATGTGCCAAGAGAGCATTTAATGATGGCTGCACAAATGTGAATGATGAAGAACGGAGTCGGTGTCCTTCGGTCGTTACTGAAGATTTGGTGCAGAAAGTGGAAGAAAAGGTGAGACAAAACACACACTTTACAATTTCATTGTTGTGCGAATATTTTCCTGAATATTTTCGTAGTGATTTGTATCGCATTGTGACCGAGAACTTGAAGTACCGGAAATTGTGTTCACGTTGGGTTCCGAAAATGTTGACGGATTTGCACAAAACCCAACATATAGGCAGTGCATTGACTTTCCTTGAGCGGTACCACAATGAAGGTGAAGATTTTTTAGACCAAATTGTTGCTGGTGACGAAACATGGGTGGCTTGCGTCACACCAGAATCGAAACAACAATCCATGGAATGTCGACATTCATCATCACCCACAAAAGTGAAGTTTAAGCAAATAATTTCTGCCCGGAAAATCATGTGCGCAGTTTTTTGGGACAGAAAAGGAGTATTGCTCCGGAGTTTCTACCTCGTAATGAGACAATCAATCCAGCGTCTTATTGGGAGATATTGAATAATCTGCGCCGTGCAGTCCAGAACAAAAGACGTGGCAAGCTGAGTAAGGGTATAGTTTTGCTGCATGGCAATGCCCGTCCACATGTGGCTAATTGGACCAAAGATCTCATCAAATATTTTCAATGGAAAACTCTAGATCATCCTCAATACAGCTCGCACAGCGAATACCATTTGTTCCTACACTTGAAGAAACATCTGGGCGGTCAGCGTCTTCAAGACAATAACGAAGTCAAAACAGTTGTGATACAGTGGTTAACACGTCAGGCAGCAGAATTTTATGAGGAGGGTATTCAAAAACTGGTGCCACGTTATGACCAGTGCCTCAATATTCACGGAAATTGTGTAGAAAAGTAGATTAAGGTACAGGCTTTCATGTAAAAATAAAATTATTGCGATATCTATGCACGTCTTTTTTAATTCCAAAACGCTGCTGACTTAAAAGCATGCCTTATATATAAAATGATATAAGTCTGCAGCTAAATAAATATTAATGAGCTCAAGAGTACAATATCAAAGTTATAGCTTCCATTAATGTTTAATCAGGATTATTCTTCATTCTCAAAGTCTGGAAGTGCGAGTAGTAGTGCAAATGTGTGTGCGAATTTAATGTTTATAAACAAAACACAGTTCAAGGAATTGTAAATAAGTGAACTGCATTGCCGATGAATGAGTGCTCCATAAAATGGATCTCCAGTATTAAAGGTGACATGTATAAATGGAAGAGGGAGTTGGAAACAATATATAGAAAGAATTGGGACGAAGGGAACAGCTTAATTACTGACCCTAAGGGAGTTGAAACCCAAGATGAGATGTTTAGAACTAGAATATGGAGAGGCTGAGATAATCTATACCGTACTAATCACACCCTAGGGATGGCCTTAAATTGTTAGACGTTTGGACCACTTTTTTTGGAGCTAACGAGGTTCTTAGGCAACATCTGTGCTCTAATTGAAACATGATCTACAAAGGATTCGAGTAACACTCCCAATGGCGTTAATAGTTATAGCATTAAGTAAAGGCATGCTGAGCATGTGCACAATTCTTCTCGTTGCTGTTTCATTGTGTTATTGATTATCGGAAACAGCGACGCTCGCCTTCTACTATTTTAAACTCCGAACACAACTAAAATAATTCTCTGATTTCACCATGATGGAAATCCCTGCACTTCGGCAACCTCTAGGTCACATATTATAACCTTGTTAGTTTAGGTACCAAGTCTGTTCCAGTAAAAAGGGTGGGGGGAAAGGACGGTTACATGAAAACTGTCCTAAAAACCACAAATTGTTGTGAATATGAAATATTTACTTTAAAATATTACTAGAACAATGCAGCAATAATAGCAATTTATTAGTAGCATTTCTGAATGCATGTAATATGTAAGTTACTAACCTCCCTACCCCTGTGCTGCCTCCAATATTTTGATGAATCTGCTGCTAGGAATGAACATTGTTGTAGAGTATTCCTAGCTAGATGTCAGAATAGACAACACCATTTAACTTAACTAATACATTTAATTAATGCTACTAAATGAGCTATTGGAAGTGAGTTGTGACTGTTTAAGGATGTAGAACAAATTGTTTATGAATATTAGCAATGCTGATATATTATATCTACTAAAGCATTAAGAACTGTGCAGTTTAAAATAGCTACTTTCTTAATAACTACAAGAAACGTAAGTGGCCGCAAGTCACTGAAATTCTATGCAAGTAGTTCCCTCGCGGCTACCGACAAATATACATTACACCATACGCGGGGTATTAGCCCTACATATTGCCGATAACCAAACGAGGAAAATGTTTATGTAGTATATACGATTCCAAATAACGGAGTTTTGGAAATATACGCTGTTTTGTCAACATAACTACACCCGACTAGGTTCCCACATGTCCTATCTACTGTGAAATTTGCTTCTGAAGTTAAACACTTTTGGGGACCTGATAAATTCTAAGTTCTACTACGCGTTTATAATACTCAGAACAGGCCAACATACTTGTGTTTTAATAGCAAAAGTAATACGACATAACCTCAATTTAAGTTTTAAAAGGTTGTTACTCAAGTTTAATGTAGAACAACGGATGTTACGTTTAAAGAAGTATTATAATAGGAAACAAATTGGTTTAATGTAATTATTAATAATAATGGTGATGAAAATAGTAATTTCATCCACACTTGCCGTGTGTAGGCTAAGGTTTAAATGAGTAAAGCCAGACTGAAAAATTCAATGCCGTAGCCGGGAATTGCATAAGTCCCAGGATATGTCATTGAATTCTTCAGTCTGGCTCTACTCATTCAAACCTTGGCCTACACATGGCTAGCGTGGAAGAAATGATTATTTCCATGAATTTGCCTGAAAAACATAGTGGTTTAACTATGAAGCCTGCTAGTTAAGTGTGAGATTATGCCGGGTTAAGGCCACGTCAACAGCTAGGTTACTTGAGCCCCTCTATTACATAGCCATCACTTATTAAATATTCACACTATCGCTTGAAGCCTACAGTATTCCCTCATTCCCTTTGAAAGGCGATAATTTCTGAAAATAATATGACGTAGAGGAATAAGAGTTTATGAAAAGAGTTTGTAGAGAATATTATGTGAATGAAACGATAACATTTTTTATTATTGCATTTTATAAGTTTGCGTCAAGATTGTCTCTGTGATCGAAGGCTGTAGATTTTAGTCAAACACAAAGAGTTTCAAATACCTTTGTTTTCATATTTTGAGGATACAACGGGTTTATTGCAAATTAACTGTTCTTTCACACTGGTCGTGTGTAGGATCAAGTATAGAAAGGTAGAGTCAGACTGAAAAATGCAGTGCCATAGCCGCTATTTGAACCATTAATCTTCTGGTTGCCGTCTATCCGCTCCAACCCTTGAGCTACACTGGCCAACGTGCCGACATGACATTAAATTCTCCAACTGATTCGTGTATTTTCGCGGCAAACCACTTTGGTCTGACTCTATCTTTCCACAGTTTAGCCTACACAGCGCTAGTGTGAAGAACAATTAATTTCCATTAATTGACCTAATTAGTGCATAAATATAAAGCCCGGGCCTTAAAGTACTTACACGTTGTAAGTCGCCATTAAGGTAGTTGTCTCATGTGTTTATGAGAAGTCCTAAGTGGTGTACCGGGAAAAACACGAGTCAGTTGGAGAATTTACCGTCATGTTTACATGTTGGCCATAGTAGCTCAATGGTTAGTGTGGCTGGATGGCAACCAGAAGATCCGTGGTTCAAATCCGGCTATGGCATTGAATTTGTCAACGGGTTTATTGTTTATGGCGACCGTGAGAGCTCCGAGTCAATCCTAACGTCTACTTTGGTAGTAGCTGCGCTTTTGGTGAACATTAGCCGTTATGCGCAGTATTTTACTCTAGAGAATTGGTTTTGACTGTCTCCAGAAGGTTTGCTTTCGAGAACGTACCGCCCGGGTTCCGGCTCTGTATATCAATCCGACCGCCGAACTGCGAGGTGCTCATAAATCAGTCAGCCAGTCAAGTGTAGCAGACTAGGATAGTAAGAAAGCTTACAAAATGTTCAATAATCAGCGAACGAGTGTAGTTCAGTCTAAGTTGTGATAAATTAATGAATATTCCATTGATTCGATTCAACAGATGAGTTTTTAGTGTGTTCAAAGACTACTTAAGTATAACGATAGCAATACCCTAACCGCTTATAAGACAAATAGTTTGTTCAGCGGTGCCTTATTATTTGTTTCAGTATTTTCTCTGCACATAATTTAGTGGGACATAAGTATTTAAGAAGCAATAGAGAACTCAATAGATATACAGGGTGCTCCTCACGTATAAGTTAGCTGGAAGATCGGTTTGTTTATTAAGTGTATTACCGCAATCTGTAGATGCTATAAATTATGCTACTAAATAATCTGGATATAGCTAGAAGATTGAGTAAGAAAGATTCTCTAACAAAGTACCAAACAGTTCGCTTAAAATCTGCTTTATTTGGCATTCAAATAGTTGGTTCAATGCTAACGTAGTCAGACTTTCTTTTACAATATAACACTTTGAAAGGTCCCTATAATATAACGTTATGTCTCTTTAGCACGCACATTTTGTGCTGCCAACAACTTCTCTGACCAAGTTCACCTCTAACACAGAGCTACATGTTGTTTCACTGCCGGTTCCACAGCTTGGCGATTCCTCACAGCGCAGCCAACTTGCTGACATAGGAAGTGCTTCTTGGAACGTTCCATGGTCTGCCGACTCCGCATCACGGAGCTTGGAACGTACCACACTTCTATGTGGTCCTTACTGACCGACAGGCTCGTGAACTACCCAACGCCTCCGACTCCCCCACATAGCTTCACTGAAGCTCTAAGGATCAAACCCACTATTCTCACTACTACTTACTCAGTCCGGGCATCACAACGGCTTTATATGCCTGCCAGGCGCGGTAAAACCTTCTGATACTAGAATAATCTCGAAGTGCAGCCTCGAACACTCTTGCGTAAAAACAACAGAGCCCCGGCCTCGAGACGTCAGCTCATGCCGTGAGATACCGTCTGTTCTTGAACGTGTGCCTTTCCTGTTTCACCAGATAATAAACAACAAGGTGAGGCAATTCCTCTGCTCCCCCTCCTTCGAGGCAGATCCAAGATGGTGGTTGTTACCCTACTTGACTATACTCCTCCAAAATAGCTTCGATGTGACAATACATATTACTTTCAGAGGAATGGTACGATATCAGACCTGGTGTAAAACAAAGCATATGTTTTGAATGTTTAGAACCAACAGATGTCATTTTTGGATTTTTATCCTACTGAAGGTAACAATCCCAAACTCTATGCACTCTTCTTAAGATTGTTTTCAAGAATCCTCTTGTACTCAAACTTTCCCTTGACCACCAGGACCCCAAAGCCAGATGACTCCACTGTTGCCTTCATGAAGGTACCTTGTTCTTAGCCCCCCATCCTATGTTTGTGCCACACTCTCGTGTCGAATAAGCACAGTTTGCTCTCGTTCGGTAGAGAACGTTCCACCACGTGCTGTACAGCAACTTCTAGACGCTTTTTCTGATTCACACAATACACCTATAGTTTCCTTTTAGAAACACGGGCATTGTAACAGGCACTAATTAAAACGTCTACAACTCTTTTCGCGTGAACCAATGGGTCAGAATCTTATTCCAAGGATTCTCTAACCTCATTCTTGGATTCCACTCCATCATTTTAACTGTTTGTCTCTTCTCTCTGGTAGTGATTTTAGGGTGAGCGTAATTTTTAGGTTTATTTACAATACTAAATCTATCAAGCGCTGAACAATAATTTTTCTCGTGTTGACTGCACTGTTTCGGTGACGGATTTGCTTTGTTTGTACATGTTTATTACAATAGCCCTCTCTTCTACTTTTGTCTGCATACCTTTAAGTCCTAGTTTGCCTGCGGACGCATTCGAGAACACAACTTTGAGCGACTGTTTCGCGGGACAAAATAAATACAATGGCTATGAGTTAGTGGGGATATGGGTGCAACCAACCATATTTCTATTTGTGTGAATACGTACGTGAAGTTATGTTGTTCATAAATGGAACAGCAGGATAAATACGGCACAACTTTTTTTGATAAATGCATGCAATTCGCTATTTTAAATAATTTATGCAAGAGGGAGAATGCTAACATTGACACGCTTAAAAATGTGATGTATGCATTTGCGTGATTTTCTCTATTTATTCTGGTAAAAACTATTCTTAAAAAGGCTTATCCTTTTATTTACCTCATGAATCCTTGTAGAAATGGTTTTATTATACTCGGCGTCAATAAATAAGGGGCGTTGACAGCTTTTTTGCCATTTACGTATTCCAACGTGAAGTCATATCGGACGATGCTTGAAATGGGTGAAATGATGCTCAAATGAGTACAGAGTCCATGGAGCTTAGAGTTACCCAACATTCGTCTACCAGGATAAGGGGAAACCCCTCTTTGACGTGGTCGCTGGTTTTAAATAAACGAAAGGGAATTGATACGGCCTAGAAATTGCTATAGCAATTATTAGAGCTATGAAGTTTCAAAAACAATAGTAGAAAAATCCTGTTTCCGATATTATAACACTTAATTTGAATTATTTATTTCAATTGCTCAGCACAGTTAGTGCTATACAAATTGTGGAGCTATATACATAATATACATAATAAAATTAAAGTATACAAAGATAGAGGATACTCATATTAGAGTCCTCAAGCAAACTGGTCTGATTAGTGTGAGATTAAATTAAATAACTTCTTCATTACATAATAAAATTACATTATAGAAATAAAATGTCCTGTGGCAAGCATGCCTTCAGTCTTGGTGCAGCATCAAGGCGACGTCCCAGTTGGAAGAATAAAGCACCTGATACATAAGGAAGGTGAGCAAAAATCTGCTTGTCGTTGTAGAGATGTACTCATAAATGCTGACTATGTCCAATTCTCCATGCAGCTGTTTATTCCGGATGTACCACGGTGCGTTTACAGACAATCGTAATATTCTGTTTTGAAACACCTGGAGTTGGTGAATATGAGTAGGTGAAGCACATCCCCATACAGGACTGGCATATAGAAGAAGCGGTCGTAGAATACTCTTGTATAGTAGCAGCGTACATTTGAGTCGTAAAGAGGATTTGCGGTTGAGGATGGGAAACAACTTGTGAAGACGGGCATAGGCTTGATTTAGTTTGTTTTCGATATGTGTACTCCATTTAAGTCGACGATCAAGATGGACGCCAAGATATTTGACTACACAATCAGAAGGTAACCAGGGGACTTCAGTATTATAGAGTCGTATATTTGCCGGAGCAGCAGGCCTGCGCAAGATGAAAAGATTAAGAAGACATTTGCTTGGATTAAGTGCGATACTCCAGCGAGATAACCAGTGTAGGAAAATGTCCAGGGAAGATTGTAGAGTTTCAATAGAGAAGTGTGAGATAAAGATGACTGTATCATCAGCAAACAGTGCGGTACTTGTTGCAGGAAGTTCAGGCATGTCAGCAGTATATAGACTGTAAAGAAGAGGGGCAAGGACGCTACCCTTGGACACGCCGGCTAAAATAGTTTATAACACTTGATTACGATCTGATAGGTTAACCAATTAAAATCTAGTAACAAACTGCATTTCTTATCCTTTGCTGCAGCTGCAAAGAACTTCCAATAGCTCAGCTTGCATGTTTGTATTGGTTAGGGATATCTTCTTTATTATTCGACAGAGCGTTGAGGCGTATTGACCTTCAGGTGATCAGCGCTGCGATGGTTCCTACTCAGGTCTTATCTGGTCGATTAGAAGAGTGATATATTAGTAAGTTCACGTACAGCATGTTACGAAACACAAATAGAGTAATTGAAAGCTGCGTGTGTCCGTATGATGTGATTCCTCACGCCTGTCGATGTATGACATATTGCTGTACAGAAGACATGATTACATCTGAAGAGAGTATACATTCACTGGACTCGCCGTGCTTGTGGGATAAGCTCAGGTAAACATCTGTGTTGCGATTTTTTTTTCCGCTATGCCTTCTAGTTTTGCCATGTAGTTCTGATGGCTTCATTTACGTCATTTTATTTACATAGTTGCTTTATGTTTACGTCTGCATATTTGTGTACCTGTTTTGAGCATTTACAACTATATTAACACTTTTGATGAATTTTTAACTGAGTACAAATATAACATAAGAAAATGTCAACATACTTGTGAACGGAATAAAAGTGTTGTTGATCAAAGCAACCTAATTGCCCGCCCTCAATAGCGTAGATGGTAGCGTATCTGCCTCACGTTCAAGAGGTACCGAGTTAGAATCTCGGTCAGCGTGAGTTACCTGGACAGGATTCTTCCGGGGTTTTCCCTTATCCTGAAAGACGAATGTCGGGTAGGAGGATTAGGATTTCATTAAGGATGGGATTAGGTACGTAGGCCACAATGCTGGGCCCATTGTTCCTATGCCCCGAAATGGGAGCACTCCCGGGAGGAAGGTTGAGACGAAGGAGACAGAAGGCAGACGAGCGTAGGAGCCACGACAGTACAGAGGGCAGGTTCCCTACAGTTTACTTGGATGGGGACTTCCCCCGACAGGCCAGGACAACGAACTCGCTCCCCTGCAGCGGGACAGCAAGCCCAGCAGCCTAGCCTAGCCTAGCCAAAGGTCCCTGGCTGATGGTCACGAAATAGTCCCAGCAGAGGAGCTGAGGCCGGCAACCGACCTACTGGAGGAGAAAGTAGTTTTCTTCAGAGCTCATCATCCTGCCATGCACCGCCGAGACACCCGCCGACACTTCTACCCTGAAAGAGACCACCAGATAAGAGATGATGTGAAATGATAATGGAGACGAAATGGAAGGACAGAAAATTCGGCGATATAATTAACCAACCCAGCATCCGCCTAGCAACCCGGAAACTCCCCCGGAAAAACCCCATGGGTCAGGTAGTTCGGCCACGGGAATCGAACCCGGGCCTCCCGAATGACGGGTAACTCTAAACTCTATTGAACTTGGGCTCATCTCCGCATTATTTCATCAATTTCATTCATCGTTCGATATGACAACGTTGGAGGACGTAAATTAAAGATACCATTATCCAATTAAAGAACAAGTGCGGAAAATAATATGCCCTGTCAGAGAGTATTTCCAAAATGACAAATTGAAACTTTTATTTAAATGTTTTAGCAGTATTTAGGATCAATGAGGTGCAGGGACAACAGTAATCTAAGCGATTCGGATATGGGCGGCATTCTTCCATTACAGAAAGCATCAATAGTTAAGAGAGATGTCTCAATTCTAACATATATATCTTTATTATACATGCATGTTCTATGTTTTAATGTATCTGGAATCATTGTTGTATTATTGTCTTTGTACACGAATAAAAATGCCTGTTCCACACTCCAATCGTCTAGTAAACATAGCCCTAACGTGTTCTCTACATGGTCACGAAAAGCGGCAATGTTGCCCCCCCCCTCTCTTACACACACAGAAATGTCAAACTCCTTCTTGTCTGGCACCGAGTATACATACCTTTTTGTAGGTGCAGAGCGAATAAAGAAGGCTTAAGCCACAGTCAAATCTCTTAACAACTCGTCATTTTTGTTTGCTTTGAAATCCCATTCCCTTTGCTTGGCCAAAATATTAAAAAGGAATAAATAAATTGAAGGAAACAAAGCGAATAATGACTTACTATTTGAGAAAACATGTGTGTGTGTTCCAACACTCCCCACATGACAACCGTGGCCTTCGGGGTAACCTCGCCCCACCACGTGATGGCTGGACCCATTTCTCAGGTGGAGGCACCCAGGGACGGTGTCCATTACCTCCCAAAGACAGTATGACGGTGAGGCGAGAGGACCTACAGCTTATACCGTAGACTCCGAACCACGTTGGGCACAAGGGTGACACTTCACAGGTGTTAGACAGAGGTAAAGGCGTGGGTAGGGTCAACATGAAATCGCCAACTGCAGAGCCGCGAACAAAACCACTGCGCTACCCCGGCGCAGCATTTGAGAAAACATAGAGATATGATAATTCAAACTAATAACAAGAACTATCTCGGAAAGCTACCGCCACACAATTTACTAGAAATGCAAAGGTCATCTAGAATGAAGAAGAATTTTGGGGTTATTCCAAGGAAATTCAAGGTTTACATTTTATTTGCGTTGAAAATATCTTAAAATGTTTATGTAAAAAACTGAAGCTGCTGACAGTGAAGTAAACTAGGTTATTAATAATAACTAAGCACTAGTAACACAACTTCACTTATCTTATTTAAACCCTGGGGACCGGTTTCAAAGCAAACATCTGCTTTATCCTCAGCCACTCAGCTTGACATACACCCACTAACTGAGTGGCTGAGGATAAAGCAGATGTTTGCTTTGAAACCGGTCCCCAGGGTTTAAATAAGATAAGTTAAGTTGTGTTACTAGTGTTTAGTTATTATTAATAATCTTAAAATGTGTTAATAAAAATTCTTAGAGATGCTTTTTGTGCAAAACGAAACCGTTTGAATACTTTCCATTTTAGGGCAGGCTTGTGTAGTCGTGGTGTCACATCCTTGGAAGATGCTGAGATTTCAAGTTGGGTATTTAACCACCTTTATTGTTTTATAGTTATTTTGTTCAAGAACACAGTCCTTTGTTTTTATATCAATGGTCCTTTTGTATACAAGGAGTCTCAAAGTGTGAGTTCTCAGTGAAATCACGCTATCACTTTTTGGATGGAATGCAGTACTTTCCCTATTCAGTAGAGAAATTGAAAAGTTCTACACTGCTAAATAAATATGTCGTTTATGGCAGATTGAGTGTAAAGTTTTCGAATATTTCTGCAGATACATGCCTCATGCCTTTAGAGCTGATATATTCCTCTCCATCACACTAAGTTTCCAAGGTTTTAATAAATCTGAAACACGTTCAGCAATTACAAACGGAAGTGAGCTAATGATCATTTGAGTCTATTAGTGTACCTGGGTTTGTGCTGAGCTGCATTATTTATCAGACATCTTTTACTGACCTGGCTTTTTCATTGCCAGGGAAGGTGGTTTTTCCGTGTGGCTTGTGAATTTATTACTCTTGTGACTTGGTAATAACGCTAGTACAGTCACGAGATAAGGCGATCATTGTTATTGCTCTACTGACGTACAGACTCAGTGGCGGACGTACATCCAGCCCAAAAGAGGGTAATGAAACAAGCAAATGCACAGACAACTGCCGCAGCAGATTTCATGCGAATGAAGAGAGTGAATATTGATAGTATTTTAATACTATTTTTAATTTAAAAATAACACAAGAATCTTCTATGTATTGTCACGGGCTTGCTATAAACGGCAATGCAGAGTTTTTATTGGAGGGAAGCAACGGTAGTGTTTATGTTGCGCTTATGATGAGTGTATTAGCAAGTCACAACAGTGTCTATGCAAGCAGGCTGGAGACAGACGGATTATAAACCTGGATAATGACTAGGGGCGGATTTTGGCCTATTTGCCTAATTTATTCCTTTGTTCAGAAACGTAGGCTTTTAAGTTAAGCACGTTTCCTACAATCATTAGCCTAATTTCTTAGCTTTTATAGCGCCTATAAATGCCTAGTTCTTAGTTTGTGCCTATTCTGATTATTAGTGCATAAAGCTGCCTTTTTAGCCAATTTCTTCTGCTTGTAATTTGTGACAAGAGCTTTCGCATTTGTTGGTTTCAGCGTTAAGTTTTCGGGGAAGAGAAACTTCTTACTGCTGTACACTCAATATACAAAAACGGGTTTATTAAGGAGACACATCTATGCAAATTGGCTCAAAACTTACAACTCTCCCAAATTCAGTGTTTTTGTCATAAACTTAATATAGATATACTTCAATAACCAAGTTTTCTTATTCTAGCGGCACTACAGAAAACGTCACATGACTATTTAAATAACCCTACACCCCTATCGTAGGTGCTATTACGTAATTTAACTTCAGATTTCTCAGATTCCATATTTTATAAATTTTCCTAACTTCAAAATGTTCCACAGGATGCAGTTTTCTATTAATCTGTATGAAATTCTAAACATGCCTGTAAGGCTAACTGCATATTAAGTGTACCCATTTATACTTGTTGTGCTTTTGATATTTGTATTGAAAAGGATTATAATGCTTTCTTCTTACTAAAACCGCTTAGGAAAATAAAAATTGTTAAATAGATATGATTATTTTTCCCTTCGTTGATATGGCGTAAACAAATATTTCACATAGGTACAGGTCATTGCGGCATACCCGCATGTCAGATTTCAATTGGTTGGTGTTTACTTTTGATTTGGGTTCTAATTGGAGCTATGAGATCTCTTATCCTCAGGTGAATGGTTGTAGGAAATGGATTTGTTGTTTGTTGGCTGCTCAGTTGTCTCAATAATACACTGGTTCGTTGCAAAAATGATTTAATTTAATTCTCACTAAGTTCGTTGATTCAGATTGATTTGTAGCGGTGACCACCTGTTACTAAACTTCCTAACAGAATTCTCTTACTTCTTTATACGGCGAATACTTTGCTATTATAAACTTCTGCTGCTGCTCCTCTTACGCTGGTTGCGTTATTCTTGACTTCCCTACATTTCGGACTTAGAAATCTTTGCTACTTCTTCTTCACGCGCACTAACACATCTTTCCCCTCGTAGTATGACTGTTGAAGTGATTTACATTTCGGACTTAGAAATCTTTGCTACTTCCTCTTCACGCGCACTAACACATCTTTCCCCTCGTAGTATGACTGTAGAAGTGAAGTTTTGTCTACTCTGCGATTCAGTTCGTACTTTATTCTGATCCCCACTCTGACTCTTATCACATGACCAAAATAACTCACCCTTCTCCCATTTCTCAAATCTTACATTATTATTGGTTTCTCATTTTATTTCGATTTTTCTTTATTGGTTAGCAAAACTCATCGAACTCATTGACATTACATCCCACCGTGAGTTGGGTCACGCCTACCCTGGGCTCTTTGTAACGGTATACATCGTTATCACCTCAGCAAAGTAAATCCTTTTAGGTCTTACGCTTGACCGCATCTTGAAAACCTTATTGTTCCTACACATTCTTGGTTATAGTTCTCAGGCATTGAACCTTTCCTTAAACAAAGAGGCTAACGGTCACCTCTTCCTGTCTCCCCGACTTGTGTTCAGATTTTACAGAAATATTTTCTCTCCCTTACATGGATTCTAGCATGTTAGTTGTCTTAAATTATATTCTTCCCATCTTATTCTTAATTAAACCACTATTTTAATCATTACTCTAATTTCATATTAATATAACAATATTTTATATTAGTTTAGCAAAGCATTTTCATTAATTTATCTTCTTTTTTAATTCTCGTGATTTCAATTAATTCGCCACCTCCTAATCGCTGTCTGATACTGCGGTTACATAATGCCCGTTTGACAAAAATAAAATACCCATTATTTAAATTTTGTCAAACCCCCGTCATGACATTTCCTCCTTATATATCTTATAATTTCTCATTCCATACTCGAAACATTTTTCGGTGGTCACCGTTTCCCTCATCTTCATCAGTGTGTTACTTTATACACATAGAATGGTCAATATGGTACATCATATACATAGAATTATAGATATGATACATTACGTACATAGACAAGTACACTGTCGTATATGTGGTTATTACCCTATATACAAATAACATTCGTGATACCTCAACTATATATACACTTCACTGAATTATCCTTGTCTCACTTGACATCAACTTGATTTTACCTTATTACATTCCTTAAGTACTACATTAATGTTACTATATTACAGTTTACAATATTACATTTTACATTCAATGATTTTTTTAATATTATTATATTAACTTATTGGGACGTTTCTTTATCTTTCAGTCCTTCACCGTAAGAACATTCGTCCTCACATTATTATAGTTTGCGTAATGATGTCCAAATATGGTTACCTCTACCTGCACTCAGTTGTCTACCTGTAATCAGGTGTTTCGTTTACCTGACAGTAAACATTGGCAGTTCATTGTCCTGTCTTTCCACTTCACTTTTCACTCTAAACTTTCTTTCACTTTGTCACGCCTAAGTCTGTGACCTTTACAATAACAATATGGCCTTTTGGCACATGAATACATCAGTACTTATACTATATTTACATTTCACAAATTATTTTTAAAGATCTTTCTAACATGTTCATTAGCTGTGGTTATTCTTATTACATTATCATTTTGTTTGTGCACAGGAATTTTGGAACTTGCAACTCCCACGCAGTGTTTGAATTTCAAACGAAAACGTTACCCGTACTAATTATATAACTTTTACTTGGTATTCTTTACATCTTCGTATATATAGTTTCAATCACCTTCACACCGGTGATTCTTGGGTCTGCTCTGTACTGTTTACAACGTTTTTTTTACGATATGGCCTTATTAGGGAGATGTTATATCTGCCTATCGGTTTACCATTTCTTGGGTGTATTAGAGCATACGCTCTGTCACCAAATATTTTCTCAATCCGGTATGGGCCTTTCCATACCATATATAGCTTTTTAGTCTTCTTTCCTAACAAATCTGACTTGTCGAACGATTTCACTAGAACTAAGTCGCCGACCTTTGGTTCCCAATTCTTCTTATACCGCAGTTTCTTTGCGTTTCTTTTCTCTACTTTTTCCATTATTCTTTTAACAGCATTCTGGATCCGTTCTCGATCTGTCTCGGTCGTCACTTGTATACTTTCCGGAACACCCTCTATTATTGGTTCCGGTGTTAAATTCCTATGCAATTGGATAGGAGCATATCCTGTGGTTAAATTGACTGAATTATTGAATATAAACTCAATATAGTTGATGTGGTCTGGCCAGGTAGTCTGTTTCAATGAACAAAGGACTCGGAGATGAACACCTGGGTCTTTCATTACGTGCTCGCTTGGATTAGAGCACGGATGGTACGACGTTGTATTATAGATGCGAATTCCGGCATCCTGAATGGTGTGCACGAATCGTCTTCCATGGTGTATGGACGCGTTATCTACTAATAGTGCTTTCATCTTCCCGTATTTGACTATATAGTCTTTCACTATTTTATTCGCGCATGCTGCACTTGTTAATTTCTTGAGAGGGTATATTTTCACAAATTTCGACATCACGTCGATAAGTACAAATAAATATTTTAATCCTCCTCTTCCTGCAGGGAACTTATAAATTTTGATGTCGATATCTCCAGGATTTCATCTAACATTTCCTGTATTTTAAGGTTCACTGCATCCTGTAAATCCAATGGAATAGGTCTGCACTTGTATTTGAATGGGGGAACATTGTATCTCGAATTCATACTCAATATCACTATAGGTCCCAGTGTGTTTCGAAAATACATTTCTATGTTTACATAAAATGTTATAAAGAATCTCTTTTTGGTGGTCGTTAAGTAGGTTCGAGTTTGCTACTGTTTCTCTTATTCTATAGGTCATGTTTACGTTATTTTCGACTACCTGGAAATCATCTGGTAGGTTAATTATCTCCTGTTCACCTGCTTCTGCCTGCCCAAGTCCGTATGACGTCATCTCTAAAAGCCCTTCTCCTCCAGCTATATACTCATCCTTATCATAGTTTCTCATCTCTTCTGCTTCTAATGGATTCATCTTAACTAGCTCCGTCCCTCCTATTCGTAAAAATTCTACAAAAAATGTTTCTCCATCTATTTCTTTTTCTTCATCTGTCAATCTTATCTCATTTTCTGCTTCCCTTGAGCTAAACGGAACTTTAACTATGACGTCTTTAATTTTGATTTCCAAGGCTTCCATTTGATAATTCAACTTAGCTTGAAGCGCATACAACACGTCATTACCCATAATAATGTCTACAGATAGCCTATTAATAACAAAACATACAAATTCTATTGTATCCTCCCCAATGGTGACTTTCAAAAGCATTTGTGTATTAATCTTTTGTTTGGCGCGACCTACCGCCAGAGTACAATATGCACTTTTCACGGGCAATGTTTGCAATTTCATTCCATTGTTTTTAAGTGATAAAAGAATGCTTGACTTATAGCTGAAACTGAGGATCCTGAATCTATGGTAATGTGCCATTTTTCTTTGTTTATTATTGCAGCAATACGTGGAGCATCTCTCAGTTCTTGCAATTCTGTTAAGTGATTGTTTATTTGAGTACCGTTTACTATTTCTGTTTCTGTTTTATTCTGTACCACCCTACTCAGAGCTGTGTCCCTGTTCAAATTAAGAACTAGCGTGTTCATCCGGGTCCGATGCGGGCCGTCGTCTATCGCACACTGGAGTCGTTTCCCGTCTGCTGTGTCGTATCTGGCCTTTCATCCACCTCGGGCGCCGCGTCCCTCGCTGTGGGTGGAGGAGAACGCACCCATTCTCTTGAGAGAAGTTGATTCCTCTGTCTTACTTCAGGTCTGTCTGTATTGTTCTCTCTACCAGCGTCACGTGGTTGATACTGTCTATTAGCTTCTGGTAGTCGGAACGTCGGTCTTGCATTCCCTCTTCGAAGAAATGGGGGGTGACCCCTATTTCCATTCCTAGTTACATGTACATATCTTATAGGGAAATTATATGAATTTGAATTTGGTGGTCCCTGTCTCCCTCTATTGTTGTTAGGGAATTCCCTCGGGACGTGGGCATCGTATCTTTGACGAGTAGCCATATGGTTTGTGTTAAAATTTCGGGGATTGTGTGCCCTTTCCCCGTCATGATTATTATTATTCCACGGTCTGTGTGGATTTCTCACTGGCATTCGATTCTCATGTCTATTTTGTGAATTTTGCGTCCCAACGCTTTGTAAAGCTGTTAATAATGTAATTGCCTCTCTCAATGTCTGAGGTCTTGCTACCACCATGTGATTTCTAATGTTCTCAGGAAGTTGGGGCGTGAGAAGAGAAATCAGTTCGGCTTCCTGTAATGGAGGTTGTAGATATTTACTTATTTGCGAATATCTCAGGAAATAATCAGTAATAGACTCTCCATTATTACCTTGGTATCGGCCATTTGTTATCTGATTCCTTACTTGGTATTGGACATTGGCGTTCCAATACTTTTCTAGGAAAGCTGTTTTGAACAACTCGTAGCTGCATCCTTCTCCCACAGTTACTCGTAGCCAATTAAGTTCGGCAGATTCTATCGCCCTTTGAACTATTATCATCCTATATTGCTCGGGTACACCTCTGATGGCAAAATACTTTTCTAACTCGGCCAAAAATTGTACTGCGTTGTCATTGCGACAATTAAATTTCGGGAGGGGCAATTCGCTTAAAAAATTCATGTGCACTGGTGGATACATATTTACGTTTTTCATATTTACTTCGCTATTATTGCTGTTTTGAGGAGAGACAGAAGGGGCGCTAACCTGTTCGTTCTGCCTCTCTCCATTGTGTGTATGTATAGAACAATTGGAACTCTCAGGTACCTGCCCTTGCTGTCCCAGCTGTAAGCCAGTTACAGTATCTCTGATTTGAGATATCTCGCTTACTGTTTCTCTCAACATTTGTGTATTTTCTGATTGAATATTTGTTACACGTGCTACCTTTTCTTTTAACTTCTCCATGTCAGCTG
This sequence comes from Mantis religiosa, assembly GCA_030765055.1. NCBI lineage: Eukaryota > Metazoa > Arthropoda > Insecta > Mantodea > Mantidae > Mantis > Mantis religiosa. The sequence continues at coordinate 350,632 of JAUKNK010000182.1, forward strand.
CTATACTATTGTTTACAGTGTCAAACCGGTCATTTATCTCTTGTACAAAAGTTACCTGTGTCGTGGTCAGTTCATCTAATCTTATTCTCTCCTTATTAATTTCCTCCCCTATTCTATTTTCTACTCCTGCAACGAGAGATTTGGTAGCTTCTAGGTCACTTCTTATAGTACCTACTTCTCGCTGCAGGGCCTCTTTTACGGTCTGGATTTCCCCTGTTATTCCTTGAATTTTGACAGTGATTCTAGCTTCTGTTTCTTTCCCTTGGCTTGTAATTTGACTTAATTTTTTGTCCATAGCTTTGCTCTGATCTAGTAATTTAGTCTCTAGTGATTTGTCCATAGCTTTGCTCTGATCTAGTAATTTAGCCTCTAGTGATTGGTTCTGTTCTACGAATTTAGCCTCTAGTGATTGGTTCTGTTCTACTAATTTAGTCTCTAGTGATTGACTCTGAATAGGAATTTGCGCCATGAGTTTCTGGAACATCTCTTGTAGATTTTCCATTACCCCAGGATTGTCATTTCTCCTATTTACATTTAAGCTACTTACACCATTTACACCCTCATCTACTGATCCTATAACACTGCTTTCCATTATCTCTTCATTAAGAACTTCTAACTCTTTCTCTGTCTCCATAATTATTTGTTCCCCAGAATTTTCCATTTTAAATTTATTCTGTACGATCTTCTTATTTCTCAAAAGCATTGAACTTCCCCTTTAAATTTTCTAATTTCCCTTCCAAAATAATTATTACTAAGACATTACATAGATATTGATCTCAATGAATGGTATTACATTTACAAGAAATATAAATTGAGTATGTGTAACTCACAGTTCTGTTGTACGGCTGTGGTGTTTATGTGATGTCTTTACCAATTTTTGTCGTGCTGCTCGTCGTCTAGTAGGCTCAGTTGATGTCGAAAGAACTTGAACTTCTCTCTTGGTTGGGGAAAAATTTTACTTGTTAGTTGTTTTTGCCGTCTTCTTCGTAGTCTCTGCTGTCCTCATCGTAGTTGTCGTCGTCGGTCTTCTCACTTCTCCTCGTAGTCGTCCTTCGTCGTCGTTCTTCTCACTTCTCCTCGTCGTTGTCGTCGTTACATTTCACCCATTTCCTACAATTCGAAGCCCCAACGTGTCGGCGCCATTATGCGGCATACCCGCATGTCAGATTTCAATTGGTTGGTGTTTACTTTTGATTTGGGTTCTAATTGGAGCTATGAGATCTCTTATCCTCAGGTGAATGGTTGTAGGAAATGGATTTGTTGTTTGTTGGCTGCTCAGTTGTCTCAATAATACACTGGTTCGTTGCAAAAATGATTTAATTTAATTCTCACTAAGTTCGTTGATTCAGATTGATTTGTAGCGGTGACCACCTGTTACTAAACTTCCTAACAGAATTCTCTTACTTCTTTATACGGCGAATACTTTGCTATTATAAACTTCTGCTGCTGCTCCTCTTACGCTGGTTGCGTTATTCTTGACTTCCCTACATTTCGGACTTAGAAATCTTTGCTACTTCTTCTTCACGCGCACTAACACATCTTTCCCCTCGTAGTATGACTGTTGAAGTGATTTACATTTCGGACTTAGAAATCTTTGCTACTTCCTCTTCACGCGCACTAACACATCTTTCCCCTCGTAGTATGACTGTAGAAGTGAAGTTTTGTCTACTCTGCGATTCAGTTCGTACTTTATTCTGATCCCCACTCTGACTCTTATCACATGACCAAAATAACTCACCCTTCTCCCATTTCTCAAATCTTACATTATTATTGGTTTCTCATTTTATTTCGATTTTTCTTTATTGGTTAGCAAAACTCATCGAACTCATTGACATTACATCCCACCGTGAGTTGGGTCACGCCTACCCTGGGCTCTTTGTAACGGTATACATCGTTATCACCTCAGCAAAGTAAATCCTTTTAGGTCTTACGCTTGACCGCATCTTGAAAACCTTATTGTTCCTACACATTCTTGGTTATAGTTCTCAGGCATTGAACCTTTCCTTAAACAAAGAGGCTAACGGTCACCTCTTCCTGTCTCCCCGACTTGTGTTCAGATTTTACAGAAATATTTTCTCTCCCTTACATGGATTCTAGCATGTTAGTTGTCTTAAATTATATTCTTCCCATCTTATTCTTAATTAAACCACTATTTTAATCATTACTCTAATTTCATATTAATATAACAATATTTTATATTAGTTTAGCAAAGCATTTTCATTAATTTATCTTCTTTTTTAATTCTCGTGATTTCAATTAATTCGCCACCTCCTAATCGCTGTCTGATACTGCGGTTACATAATGCCCGTTTGACAAAAATAAAATACCCATTATTTAAATTTTGTCAAACCCCCGTCATGACATTTCCTCCTTATATATCTTATAATTTCTCATTCCATACTCGAAACATTTTTCGGTGGTCACCGTTTCCCTCATCTTCATCAGTGTGTTACTTTATACACATAGAATGGTCAATATGGTACATCATATACATAGAATTATAGATATGATACATTACGTACATAGACAAGTACACTGTCGTATATGTGGTTATTACCCTATATACAAATAACATTCGTGATACCTCAACTATATATACACTTCACTGAATTATCCTTGTCTCACTTGACATCAACTTGATTTTACCTTATTACATTCCTTAAGTACTACATTAATGTTACTATATTACAGTTTACAATATTACATTTTACATTCAATGATTTTTTTAATATTATTATATTAACTTATTGGGACGTTTCTTTATCTTTCAGTCCTTCACCGTAAGAACATTCGTCCTCACATTATTATAGTTTGCGTAATGATGTCCAAATATGGTTACCTCTACCTGCACTCAGTTGTCTACCTGTAATCAGGTGTTTCGTTTACCTGACAGTAAACATTGGCAGTTCATTGTCCTGTCTTTCCACTTCACTTTTCACTCTAAACTTTCTTTCACTTTGTCACGCCTAAGTCTGTGACCTTTACAATAACAATATGGCCTTTTGGCACATGAATACATCAGTACTTATACTATATTTACATTTCACAAATTATTTTTAAAGATCTTTCTAACATGTTCATTAGCTGTGGTTATTCTTATTACATTATCATTTTGTTTGTGCACAGGAATTTCGGAACTTGCAACTCCCACGCAGTGTTTGAATTTCAAACGAAAACGTTACCCGTACTAATTATATAACTTTTACTTGGTATTCTTTACATCTTCGTATATATAGTTTCAATCACCTTCACACCGGTGATTCTTGGGTCTGCTCTGTACTGTTTACAACGTTTTTTTTACGATATGGCCTTATTAGGGAGATGTTATATCTGCCTATCGGTTTACCATTTCTTGGGTGTATTAGAGCATACGCTCTGTCACCAAATATTTTCTCAATCCGGTATGGGCCTTTCCATACCATATATAGCTTTTTAGTCTTCTTTCCTAACAAATCTGACTTGTCGAACGATTTCACTAGAACTAAGTCGCCGACCTTTGGTTCCCAATTCTTCTTATACCGCAGTTTCTTTGCGTTTCTTTTCTCTACTTTTTCCATTATTCTTTTAACAGCATTCTGGATCCGTTCTCGATCTGTCTCGGTCGTCACTTGTATACTTTCCGGAACACCCTCTATTATTGGTTCCGGTGTTAAATTCCTATGCAATTGGATAGGAGCATATCCTGTGGTTAAATTGACTGAATTATTGAATATAAACTCAATATAGTTGATGTGGTCTGGCCAGGTAGTCTGTTTCAATGAACAAAGGACTCGGAGATGAACACCTGGGTCTTTCATTACGCGCTCGCTTGGATTAGAGCACGGATGGTACGACGTTGTATTATAGATGCGAATTCCGGCATCCTGAATGGTGTGCACGAATCGTCTTCCATGGTGTATGGACGCGTTATCTACTAATAGTGCTTTCATCTTCCCGTATTTGACTATATAGTCTTTCACTATTTTATTCGCGCATGCTGCACTTGTTAATTTCTTGAGAGGGTATATTTTCACAAATTTCGACATCACGTCGATAAGTACAAATAAATATTTTAATCCTCCTCTTCCTGCAGGGAACTTATAAATTTTGATGTCGATATCTCCAGGATTTCATCTAACATTTCCTGTATTTTAAGGTTCACTGCATCCTGTAAATCCAATGGAATAGGTCTGCACTTGTATTTGAATGGGGGAACATTGTATCTCGAATTCATACTCAATATCACTATAGGTCCCAGTGTGTTTCGAAAATACATTTCTATGTTTACATAAAATGTTATAAAGAATCTCTTTTTGGTGGTCGTTAAATAGGTTCGAGTTTGCTACTGTTTCTCTTATTCTATAGGTCATGTTTACGTTATTTTCGACTACCTGGAAATCATCTGGTAGGTTAATTATCTCCTGTTCACCTGCTTCTGCCTGCCCAAGTCCGTATGACGTCATCTCTAAAAGCCCTTCTCCTCCAGCTATATACTCATCCTTATCATAGTTTCTCATCTCTTCTGCTTCTAATGGATTCATCTTAACTAGCTCCGTCCCTCCTATTCGTAAAAATTCTACAAAAAATGTTTCTCCATCTATTTCTTTTTCTTCATCTGTCAATCTTATCTCATTTTCTGCTTCCCTTGAGATAAACGGAACTTTAACTATGACGTCTTTAATTTTGATTTCCAAGGCTTCCATTTGATAATTCAACTTAGCTTGAAGCGCATACAACACGTCATTACCCATAATAATGTCTACAGATAGCCTATTAATAACAAAACATACAAATTCTATTGTATCCTCCCCAATGGTGACTTTCAAAAGCATTTGTGTATTAATCTTTTGTTTGGCGCGACCTACCGCCAGAGTACAATATGCACTTTTCACGGGCAATGTTTGCAATTTCATTCCATTGTTTTTAAGTGATAAAAGAATGCTTGACTTATAGCTGAAACTGAGGATCCTGAATCTATGGTAATGTGCCATTTTTCTTTGTTTATTATTGCAGCAATACGTGGAGCATCTCTCAGTTCTTGCAATTCTGTTAAGTGATTGTTTATTTGAGTACCGTTTACTATTTCTGTTTCTGTTTTATTCTGTACCACCCTACTCAGAGCTGTGTCCCTGTTCAAATTAAGAACTAGCGTGTTCATCCGGGTCCGATGCGGGCCGTCGTCTATCGCACCCTGGAGTCGTTTCCCGTCTGCTGTGTCGTATCTGGCCTTTCATCCACCTCGGGCGCCGCGTCCCTCGCTGTGGGTGGAGGAGAACGCACCCATTCTCTTGAGAGAAGTTGATTCCTCTGTCTTACTTCAGGTCTGTCTGTATTGTTCTCTCTACCAGCGTCACGTGGTTGATACTGTCTATTAGCTTCTGGTAGTCGGAACGTCGGTCTTGCATTCCCTCTTCGAAGAAATGGGGGGTGACCCCTATTTCCATTCCTAGTTACATGTACATATCTTATAGGGAAATTATATGAATTTGAATTTGGTGGTCCCTGTCTCCCTCTATTGTTGTTAGGGAATTCCCTCGGGACGTGGGCATCGTATCTTTGACGAGTAGCCATATGGTTTGTGTTAAAATTTCGGGGATTGTGTGCCCTTTCCCCGTCATGATTATTATTATTCCACGGTCTGTGTGGATTTCTCACTGGCATTCGATTCTCATGTCTATTTTGTGAATTTTGCGTCCCAACGCTTTGTAAAGCTGTTAATAATGTAATTGCCTCTCTCAATGTCTGAGGTCTTGCTACCACCATGTGATTTCTAATGTTCTCAGGAAGTTGGGGCGTGAGAAGAGAAATCAGTTCGGCTTCCTGTAATGGAGGTTGTAGATATTTACTTATTTGCGAATATCTCAGGAAATAATCAGTAATAGACTCTCCATTATTACCTTGGTATCGGCCATTTGTTATCTGATTCCTTACTTGGTATTGGACATTGGCGTTCCAATACTTTTCTAGGAAAGCTGTTTTGAACAACTCGTAGCTGCATTCTTCTCCCACAGTTACTCGTAGCCAATTAAGTTCGGCAGATTCTAACGCCCTTTGAACTATTATCATCCTATATTGCTCGGGTACACCTCTGATGGCAAAATACTTTTCTAACTCGGCCAAAAATTGTACTGCGTTGTCATTGCGACAATTAAATTTCGGGAGGGGCAATTCGCTTAAAAAATTCATGTGCACTGGTGGATACATATTTACGTTTTTCATATTTACTTCGCTATTATTGCTGTTTTGAGGAGAGACAGAAGGGGCGCTAACCTGTTCGTTCTGCCTCTCTCCATTGTGTGTATGTATAGAACAATTGGAACTCTCAGGTACCTGCCCTTGCTGTCCCAGCTGTAAGCCAGTTACAGTATCTCTGATTTGAGATATCTCGCTTACTGTTTCTCTCAACATTTGTGTATTTTCTGATTGAATATTTGTTACACGTGCTACCTTTTCTTTTAACTTCTCCATGTCAGCTGCTATACTATTGTTTACAGTGTCAAACCGGTCATTTATCTCTTGTACAAAAGTTACCTGTGTCGTGGTCAGTTCATCTAATCTTATTCTCTCCTTATTAATTTCCTCCCCTATTCTATTTTCTACTCCTGCAACGAGAGATTTGGTAGCTTCTAGGTCACTTCTTATAGTACCTACTTCTCGCTGCAGGGCCTCTTTTACGGTCTGGATTTCCCCTGTTATTCCTTGAATTTTGACAGTGATTCTAGCTTCTGTTTCTTTCCCTTGGCTTGTAATTTGACTTAATTTTTTGTCCATAGCTTTGCTCTGATCTAGTAATTTAGTCTCTAGTGATTTGTCCATAGCTTTGCTCTGATCTAGTAATTTAGCCTCTAGTGATTGGTTCTGTTCTACGAATTTAGCCTCTAGTGATTGGTTCTGTTCTACTAATTTAGTCTCTAGTGATTGACTCTGAATAGGAATTTGCGCCATGAGTTTCTGGAACATCTCTTGTAGATTTTCCATTACCCCAGGATTGTCATTTCTCCTATTTACATTTAAGCTACTTCCACCATTTACACCCTCATCTACTGATCCTATAACACTGCTTTCCATTATCTCTTCATTAAGAACTTCTAACTCTTTCTCTGTCTCCATAATTATTTGTTCCCCAGAATTTTCCATTTTAAATTTATTCTGTACGATCTTCTTATTTCTCAAAAGCATTGAACTTCCCCTTTAAATTTTCTAATTTCCCTTCCAAAATAATTATTACTAAGACATTACATAGATATTGATCTCAATGAATGGTATTACATTTACAAGAAATATAAATTGAGTATGTGTAACTCACAGTTCTGTTGTACGGCTGTGGTGTTTATGTGATGTCTTTACCAATTTTTGTCGTGCTGCTCGTCGTCTAGTAGGCTCAGTTGATGTCGAAAGAACTTGAACTTCTCTCTTGGTTGGGGAAAAATTTTACTTGTTAGTTGTTTTTGCCGTCTTCTTCGTAGTCTCTGCTGTCCTCATCGTAGTTGTCGTCGTCGGTCTTCTCACTTCTCCTCGTAGTCGTCCTTCGTCGTCGTTCTTCTCACTTCTCCTCGTCGTTGTCGTCGTTACATTTCACCCATTTCCTACAATTCGAAGCCCCAACGTGTCGGCGCCATTATGCGGCATACCCGCATGTCAGATTTCAATTGGTTGGTGTTTACTTTTGATTTGGGTTCTAATTGGAGCTATGAGATTTCTTATCCTCAGGTGAATGGTTGTAGGAAATGGATTTGTTGTTTGTTGGCTGCTCAGTTGTCTCAATAATACACTGGTCCGTTGCAAAAATGATTTAATTTAATTCTCACTAAGTTCGTTGATTCAGATTGATTTGTAGCGGTGACCACCTGTTACTAAACTTCCTAACAGAATTCTCTTACTTCTTTATACGGCGAATACTTTGCTATTATAAACTTCTGCTGCTGCTCCTCTTACGCTGGTTGCGTTATTTTTGACTTCCCTACATTTCGGACTTAGAAATCTTTGCTACTTCTTCTTCACGCGCACTAACACATCTTTCCCCTCGTAGTATGACTGTTGAAGTGATTTACATTTCGGACTTAGAAATCTTTGCTACTTCCTCTTCACGCGCACTAACACATCTTTCCCCTCGTAGTATGACTGTAGAAGTGAAGTTTTGTCTACTCTGCGATTCAGTTCGTACTTTATTCTGATCCCCACTCTGACTCTTATCACATGACCAAAATAACTCACCCTTCTCCCATTTCTCAAATCTTACATTATTATTGGTTTCTCATTTTATTTCGATTTTTCTTTATTGGTTAGCAAAACTCATCGAACTCATTGACGTTACATCCCACCGTGAGTTGGGTCACGCCTACCCTGGGCTCTTTGTAACGGTATACATCGTTATCACCTCAGCAAAGTAAATCCTTTTAGGTCTTACGCTTGACCGCATCTTGAAAACCTTATTGTTCCTACACATTCTTGGTTATAGTTCTCAGGCATTGAACCTTTCCTTAAACAAAGAGGCTAACGGTCACCTCTTCCTGTCTCCCCGACTTGTGTTCAGATTTTACAGAAATATTTTCTCTCCCTTACATGGATTCTAGCATGTTAGTTGTCTTAAATTATATTCTTCCCATCTTATTCTTAATTAAACCGCTATTTTAATCATTACTCAAATTTCATATTAATATAACAATATTTTATATTAGTTTAGCAAAGCATTTTCATTAATTTATCTTCTTTTTTAATTCTCGTGATTTCAATTAATTCGCCACCTCCTAATCGCTGTCTGATACTGCGGTTACATCATTAATGGCTTTAACTGGGTTCAGAAAGTTATACCACAAGAATTCGTTTTTAAAATTACAATATGCGGGACATTTTGAAAATCGCCTCTCATTTACACATGAACTGCTAATTCCTCATAAACTATTGTAACTAGAAAGCTGAAATTTGGTGTTATTCCATTCTTGATCGATCGCAAAAATAAATGGTATAATTTGGTAACAAATCTAACAAAAGCTTCAGATATTTCAGTTTTCACCCTTAAGGCCCCCTCCCAAAACCTCATGTTTTTGTTTTTTGACGTAGTTAATTACTTCACACCTTTTTACATATATTGTTCTTACTTAGCGAAGTGGATTTATATGTATTTTAATTATATGACAGTATCTGTTATTTTAGCTTGCTGTGGAGCCATTAATGAAATCTGTAATAAATGTAGAACTATTTCGCCTAGGAAACCGTTTAGCGAATTTGTTGCAGCATATGTTGCGATGATTGTCATTTTGTTATAGTGCATTTATAGTGCATTTTAAGAGTAATTTTACTAAAATTGTGTATTTATAAGTGTTTACTTAGCAAACTTTTAGTGCCTATTTAAGTGCCTATTTCACTCATTTTTAGTGCCTATAAATCCGCTCCCTAATAATGCCTCAAGGGGTATCATACGTTCTGGGTGTAGCTGTACTACCGAAGCTCTCCGAGTTAATACTTCAGCTTTTACTAATTATAATATTTGACAAAGTATTTTTCGCCCGGTCTTACATTTATAGTACATTTAGGCCCGGTATTACAAAGAAGTTTCAAACCGTAATTAAGATTTAAAGTATAATTTGTGACGGTTGTTTTTATTTAGGCACCATGAGTTGTAAAATTCTTTAACTATATGTAATTCTTAAAGAACCGATATGGACAAATTAAAATGAATAAGAAAGTAAAGTGTTAAAACTCAGTGGGTTATAAAATTATGTAACATGTAAGTGATATGATGTGATTTTTTATCATCGGTAGTTTTAAAAATGAGCCTATGTAATGTGTGACGTGGACCTGTAAAGATTAAGTTTGACTGGTAGTGCTGGCACCGAGAGAAGAAAAAATCAATAACTTTGGGAGCACAGCTAGGAAAGCAGAGCGTCTTTCGACTGCGTAACGTCGAACAGGATACAGAGGTGTTTTGAATTGTGGAATGTCTAAGTGAACTGATTTTCAGAAAACTGTATAGAAAAAAATATCATTCTTATGTAAAGTGTTGTAGGAAAAATTGCCATAAAGAATGACAATGAAATAACATGTTTGGATGTTTATAAATTAAACAAAATTTATTTAAAAATGATCTCTCGCTCGCAACCACGCCTGAGAAAAGGGTTCTCATGTAACGACTGAATCAGTGCAGAATATATTTTTATATACATGAATACATCTGAGGGCCACATCTGAACCAAGGACTCAGATCGAGAAGAAGTGGCAACTTGTGGCTTCATCGTCACCATCCAGGAGGGCAGCAGACATAACCATTACCCCCGCAGCAACGTGAGACAACCACATCTTACACGTACGTAAAGGGAATTCCTGGTACAAAATGGATCCCAACGTGGGGCTTCGAGAAGTTTCGGGCTTTAAGAAGTTTCCGTTGCAAATTTTAAGTTTTGCTTTCTATTATAAACGTTCAATTTCAGTGAACTTTACTAGAAGTAGTCTTCCATCGAACAACAGATTAACGCTATATTGTAATATAACAGATATCGAGGAGGTATTACTTTGTGAGGATGAAGTTATTTAATAATTGAGCTTCTGAACTTCTTAAATAGGCTAATCACTTTCATATGTGGAATGACCATAATTTAACAAGAATAGCATTTTTTATAGGTTGGCAGGTCTACCAACAACAGTTAATTGCGATGTAAGAAGGAGATTAGCGATTGTCCTCTTTTTCCCAGTCTTCCAGTGCACAAAATACAGTTTAACTTAACCAGAAGGTTGTAAAGCGCTGGCTGCAATTAAACCTTTAGTTTGGTTTATGGAAACTTCCAGTTTGTAATACCGGTCCTTAGTACAGCGGTACGTCTTCATTTAGTACTCAGTGGAGGTAAAGTGAAACGTCACGACACGTAGCACTTACCTGAGCTAATATATAATAATAAACCCTGGCGCGACAGCCCTCAGATGGCCAAAGCTTACCAACCCGACTGCCGGCCTTACGCCCACTTACGCACGGCAGAGGTGGGCGATCATTCAATAGATTACGGGGAGGAAATGAGGTCAGCATCTCAGCATCCCCCAGCCAGAACAAGGTTTTCGTGACCAGGGCCGCTTACCTAGCGTAAGCTCCTCACTTTCTTCACGATGCTGAGTGGGCACTAGCCCTACACCCGGGACCTAAAATCCGCACCTCCAGGGATGGAATCGAACCCTGGCCTGCTTTCCATTGCCAGGGCTCAAGGCATGCTGCCATAGCCCGCTCTGCCACGGCGCAGGACAGTTACATCTGATGCCAAAAGTAAATAAGTGAGCATCTGTATGCGGGCAAAGAAAGAAGATTCGCGAAACGTTAAGTGTGAAGTTACCTACACACATTATTATACATTCTGGAGCTGGATGGACTATAGTTCCATTTCTGGATAAACACATTGTTGCTCAATTTGGAGTGCTTTTACCCACTTCCCCGTCGACCTAGGTAGTGGATTCACGGTAAAATGTGAGGCCCTCAATCCGTTTTATTCCGGTTGCTTGGGTTTTCTTGTGGTTTCCCGGGTCGATAGAGTAGTTCTGGTTTACCACAACCAATGCACCTGTTGCCTACCCTCGAAACCCCGACCATGGAGTTTTCGTGCCGAGTATAGGTTTGAGGAAATAAGGACTGCAGCGACAGCTAGAAGATCAACATTTTGGCTGGGAGTGCTAACCTCGATGATCATCCCCAGCATCTTTTACCTGTTTTAGAACTGAAATACCACATTTGGTATTTGAGAATTTGCGCTCTGGAAAGATTTGGTTTGCTTGTCCTACTACGCCACATTCCAGGGTGTTTGACCTTAGGGGTTGAGGGACCGGATGAGCTCCATCTAGAATCGTTGGAGACCCCAAAATTGTGTGTACACATTGTTGTCCTGATCCGGTGTACTGTCCTGTGAGAAGCAAATAGCACCTTGGTGGTCCACATGCTATGCTCTGTTTCTGATGTGGGAGACTCCCACTCTTATGACAGTTCAGAGAATTGAAAGAACTTTTAAGTCGTCCCCTCATATATCTCTTTTTATATAAAAATATATATCTATGTATACAGATATATATTCTTCTTTTCCTTATATAACGGTTTTTTATTGTTTCCGTTTATTTTACTGTCTGTTTTCTGTAATTTCACATATACACACTGTAAACATAAACACCCATGCCCAAGACGGGACTCAAACCCGCGACTCTCTACGCGGCGGAAGGTTAGAGACAGACCCTCTAGCGACCATGGCTACGAGGGCCGTCTCTTTATAAAACTCTGTACAGAACATTACTGGAAACAGCTTATCCATTTATCGATGTTTCGAGAGCGTGCATTTCAACGTTATAAGGTGGAGGTGGACTTACACGCTCCTGAAAATGCGATAATTTAACATCACGTCACCTGTATGCAGCTTGAGGACAACTGGACTATGTTTATTCAACCACCCACTTAATGTTATTCAATATAAAAATTTATAAAAATAGTTTTATTACATATTTACCTGTAGGTACAATAGGAATTGAGTAGGCTCAAATGATTGTGAAACCAAGTCGCTATGTGACAGCTTTGAAATGTAATTCTATTTGCATAGACAAGAGGGGAAGAAAATATGTTTAGCAATACCCTATTTGAGACACATTATAACTACTGGAGAATTCAAACAAAGGGCAGGGAATATTTCAGAATTCAGCACAGAAGTTTTTATTAGAACATAAATTGTCTGTTCTAGCGATGTACAGTTTTCTGTTGAGTAAGGTTTTGTATATCTGTTACAGCTTATCAGTTATACAAACGTCATCTACGCTGAAAAGTAGTTCAAAGATTTTCTTAAAAAAGAAAGATCTACGTTCTACTTTTCAGCAAATTATCTTAAACAAGTGATAATTTAACCATCAAGGTTAGAGCCATTTAAAAAAAATAGGAAAATTTTTACATGTAAAGTGGAGTTTCCTATATAGCTTTCTTTTTAAATCTTCATTTCGCACCTTTAGAAGATGAACATACATACCATATTTTGTATTTAACCGAATTTTCTTATGCGAACATAACACAGGTTAACAAATCTTTTTTCAGCCCGCCCCGGTAGCGAAGATGGTAGCGTGTCTACCTCACGTTCAAGAGGTCCCGAGTACGAATCTCTGTCACGGTGAGTTACCTGGATAAGGTGTTTCCGGCGTTTTCTATTATCCTTAAAGACGAATGTCGGGTAGTTCTAAGATCGATGGAACCCGGACTCATTTAAACATCATTTCACCCATTCCATTCATCGTCCGATATGACTTAAGGGGGGACGTATGCAAATATTCAGGGTCGTACATAAATAGTCATAACATCCAAAGTTTACAAGTTAGAGAAGTGAAACTTAGTATACTCATTTAAGATAATACAGCTAATATGCACAATTGTTTGCATAATTTTCCATTGTTTGTAACTAATGCTACATATTGTTTCTGTATGCAGAGATATTTACAAACTTAAACCCAATTTTTTCAAAATTCACATATGCTATCTTTCTGAAATTTGGTATGTTATTTTAAAATACACTAAAAATGAATTTGTTGGATTTAGATTTCTTATTGAAGCTGTATAGATTTACATACATGTTAATCATATGCATCCTTTAAAAATTAATTTTATATACTTGGTATCACCACATTCCATCTGGAGCTTAATCTTAAATTCTATAACCAACAAAATGTTCATTATGGCATAAGAAAGCTGTGTGCTAAATTGCATCACTGTAGATGAAGTAGAATGAGAGAAAATTGGGTTGAAATTGTAGAAAATGCAAGTTACGGGGAAAGGCAATTAAAAATACAATAAGTATCATTCAGCCTGCCTTTTAATTTTAAGTCAGAACTTCCCATATCTATGGTCTGTATCCTCATTCCGGTGTTCTTCAGCCTTTCTTTTTAAATTCCTCTTCTGCCTTGCTTCTTTCTGCATTAATTTCATAGCTCTTTCTGTACCAGCGATGCGAATGTTGTCGATACTCTACAACATTGTTTCCATAAACACACCAGATTGATACCCTAACTGATGCATAACTCTCTTTCTGTCAACATTCCCATTATTAAACACTATTGCAGCATCAAATGTAGCAATTATCACCTCTACGGAAGACACAAATGATGTTTTGGGACAACTTTTCCATATCAAACTGTTGAGGCTTTCATTTGGGTTTCGTGACTCTCCATAGAGACATATTTCTTAGATCTGGGTGTCTGGGTGTGCTAAGAATTGGTAGGTGGGCTTTATAGATTCGAACACAGCTGATGGAAGACTATGTGTTGCTACTATGCTACTATGCAACACTAGAGCATTCAATTTTTAAATATACATGCAGACCACGTACAGTCATAATATTTTGGTGTTTGATGGTTAATACTATATACTGTTTTACAAAACAATAAAAAAAAGTTATATTTTTTGAACATTTTCTCGTACGTCCCCCCTTAATGTTGGAGGACGTAAATTACAAAAAAAAAATCTTTTTCAAAATCTGACTATATTTCGTTAGTTTATAACATTATTTCCGACGAAGTTGAACTACTTTGTGGAAGTAGAGAAAGTAAAAATGTTGACAATATGATTTCAAGGGACTTCTTTCAATTCTCAGTAAAGCACAACGTATTTAAAGGAAAACTTAAAACTATAGATAAATGGAATGTATCGGCCATATTGATTGCAATTATAAGATTATCAGGTTACGTCAGTTGCACGTGTACTCGGTGACCAAAATTTCTTCTTCTTTCTGTCGTCGGTACTGTTTGGAATTAATGAAACATTCTTTGAGGTTTTTACTCTCCCATATGGAGGACTGATTTTCAAATGAAATGGCTTTGTATTCTAATTCCTTTCTTGTCATAATTCCCCTGAGGCGGCCGCTTCTCAAAGATCAAATCCTGTAAAGCAAAGAAGATTGGTGTCCTTTGATGTTATTGATTTCTACTGATATTCGAATTGTGGTACAGTGTTCTTATCCCGCTTATAGAGGACAAACACAGCACTAAAGAAGAAACGGGATGCTTTACTTTCACGTATATCTCTTCTGAAAGGAATTCTTCAAAAATGCAAACATCTTTTACAATGGACTTTCACTGAATCGGGATAAAGCCTTCCACATACAGCTACCTTATGGAGATCCTGACCTACAGGGCGATCAAATTTATTTTACTGCACTCACATGAGTTTCGCAACAGTTTGTTATTTTTATCTAACACCACTCACTCACCCACTCTATTTTATATAAATTGAGGTAAGCATTGAATATTGTACAAATTTTTCAGTAATATTTTTATCAAATATTTCCCTGCGGGTAAAATGTTAATATTGAAATACAGTAAGCTCGGGCGACAGTCAACTCTTAAGAGCTGGCCGTTATGTAATGCCTTGGACATTCTTTGCACAGCCAGGGAATTAAACCATAACAGCGGTTCCCTATTTGTTACGTCCAAAAGGTATTGAGAAAGCAAAACCAACAACAAATAACAATAATTATAATTTATTCGACGAATGAAGTAACCGTATTTTACCAGTAAAGTATGTTAGGGTTCTAGTTACAAAACATATATACAAAGATCAAAATGACAGAACATGATAATAATTATAACGTTTTAAACATTTGGCCAATAAAGTGCTCAAAGGCTGAATTGCAACATTTTTAAATAATACATTAATCAACCGTGTTTGAAGATCTGCATTACAATATGAAATATATTGATACAGTCCCTGTCAGATAGAGACATTGCCATAAGATATCAATTAATACCAAAAGTCATAAATGTAACTATAAGGGCAAATATAAATGACATATAGTTTGAATAGCCGCGCCTGAATCTTGAAAATTTCTGCCATACTTGAATATAGTGAAAACTGGTGAGTTAACAAGGCCCAGCTGAGGTCATTTAACCCACCTTAGAAAACTTGTAAACAACCACCCTTGCTGTATTGTCTGCCCTGTCCTGAAGGCAAACTTGGTGCCAGAAGGCGCGAAGCGAACCATTGCTACAAACCCAACCGTGCCCCTCACAACAGGCTTTGAGATTTTGACCAACGCTCAGAACGCATGCCTACGCGTACATTTTAGCAAGTGTGCCGTTAGAGAAAGCGACACGTTCGTCATACGTCCTCGCAACAAATTTAAACTAGTCTTAGAGTGGGAATAAGCTTGCACCAAACAGGAATATATTATTGGTCACGTGATTTATGAACATTCCCAAAATTCGGTACGCGTGGGGGAAATTTGAAGATTGGCAGAAAAGTGCTCCACGAGCTAAAATCACTTGTCTTCCGACGTTCCGACGTGCTAGATTATCTGCATTCCGTACTCTGTATTTCGGCGTTTCGGGCCAGGAAGTGATATGTTTCACGTTTGAGAATGTGCGCTAAGTAAGGATCGTGAAGGACCAACGTACGCGGAGAAAAGTGCCAAGGAATATTAAGTAATAATCCTTTAGTATATTCAACCGCAACAAGGCAGGAACTCAACTTCGCGGACAGCACTATGACATTTCGCGCCGCAGTACTGTACAAGACATCACCGTTCACTCCGCGACCTGTACGCGAGACGCGACGCGAAACGATAAACAACTGAGACGTGACATTACAACAGGTGGCGAGTACCCATGATCGGCCAAGGATCACAATAAATCTACTTACGTCTAGGAGTCAAGGTGTTTTCCTTCACGAACCTACAACGAGTCAGGAGGTACCCAGCCCCGAATTTCCCGATGAGAGCCTCCTGCCGAGCTACACCAACGGAAACATCATACCAATGACTGAAATACCTCTATCCTTGATCTCCTATCCAACTACAATTAACCTTATGAGGTAGTGAGTGACTGAGGGATCATTCACCGGGTTCCGATCACGCAGAACTGCCTCAATATTGAATAACATTATATCTCTTTTTGGAATGAAGGTCACATCTAAATATTAAGTGTTCAACAGGTTCATCATGGCATTCACATTTACAGAAGTATCCATCAGTAGAGTCTATATGGAATCTTTGAAAATAAGTATTAAGTTTCCCATGTCCGGTAGCAAACTGGGTCAAAATTAAATTAGGTGAAAGGTACTTGCAGTTTATATGATCAGTAACAGTAGGAACAAATAAATTTCGAGTGATTTGCCCTTTATCGCTGTTTATCCAGGTGCTGTTACACTTTTCAAAAAGTTCTTTTTTCAATGTTTTTGTTTTTAACTAAAGTGATTGTAGACTCTGCAGAAATGAATTCCTTTTGGGATAATGCGTAACGTTTGGCAATTTCATCTGCCCTCCCCCCTCAATCTCTCACCTTTAATTTACGTCCTCTAACGTTAAGTCATATCGGACGATGAATGAAATTGCTGAAAAGACGTTCAAATGCGTCCGGGGTCCATGGAGCTTAGAGTTACCTGACATTCGTATATCAAGTTAAGGGAAACTCCCGAAAACAAACCTTATCCAGCTAACTCATTCTAATCGAGATTCGAACTCGGGAACTCTTGATCTGCCCTCTCGTTTCCACGTATACCCGTATGGCCTCTGGTCCATGTGATAAACATGTGATTGGTGTTTGTTATAATATCGTTCCTTATTTTGGTAGCAAATGAATATGTAGAGTATTTATCTCCGATAACATTGACAGATGCCTGGGAATTACTGTATGTGCATATGCTATAGTTATTACTCTGGCACCACTCCAATTCGGAAACATTTAACTTTATATCTGAATGTTCTTTTAGCATATCTACACTTTTCTCTACCTCTTATATAAGTACTTTTTTTGTAATTTTACGTCCTCCAACGTTAAGTCATATTCGGACGATGAATGGAATAGGTGAAATGATGCTCAAATGAGTCCGGGGTCCATCAAGCTCGAAGTTCGCCGACATTCGTCTTTCAGTATAAAGGAAAACCCCGGACAAACCTTATCCAGGTAACTCACCCTGACCGAGATTCGAACTCGGGACTTCTTGAACGTGAGAGAGACACGCTACCATCTACACTATCCAGGCGGGTGTTACATAGGAGGTAAACCAAGGTACTATATTAAATAAACGTGCTGCAAAGGACGAGTGTTCTACCTATGTTCTGACTACCCACCATATTCCTACTATTACACTTTCCTCACTTGAAAAAAGAAATCCTTCCGAACCTGTTATATTCTTTCTAAACTGGCAAATTTAATCTTTCAAAATAAACAAAAACTCCCACCGCAGTAACTTCTTACGTTAAAGAAACGAGCTTCTTTTTGTACAAGTATAACTAATTATTCATCCTTAACATCATCTCTGTAGCAGAGAAGTCTGTAAACTTTTCAACCAGAAAAACTCGCAACCTTCTTTTAATCAATGTAGATGTAGCTTCAGCCAGAGAACTTGAAGGAATCTGAGGGCATTGGAAGTGGGTAATCTACTGTATATTCATAATATAAAATCGTTAATCAAGGTTCTCTTCTTCAAGCACACCAGCGATCTTCTTGAATAACTATTTGTTGCGAGTTTATTACCTCTACCACTTATCCATTTTAGGTAGAGAGGGAATAGGTATTTCATCAGCGAAACTTTCACCTACGGCACATTTTTTAGTACTAGAATTTTCCAGGTAGAACGAAGGAATTCAACTAACCGCAAGAGGCCACTGGCCACAGAAACACGAGGAAGTCCCTGAAAAGGGAAGTCTGGGATGGAGGGAACTTCCTGAAAGCCTTCTTGTTTAAAACTTGGAAGATTCTGAACATAAATACAGATGCATTTTTTTATATCTTGACAGATGGAGAGCGATGCGCAGTGGTATCTGGACGAGTCCACTTCAGAACGGTTCCAACTGGAGGGGAGGCCAGGTCAGTTGCACGTCAGTTGCCAGCAAGTAAACAAGTGCAGAGCTACTCGGCAATTCTACAGCTTGTTTCAAAAAGAGCGTGTCTCCTGTTTCAAGAGAGAATTTAGAAATGACGCTTCAAGCAGCACATTAGCAAATAAAGTGCTGCATTTAAAAACACGAGAAGTAATATCCAATGTCTATAGATTTATAGAAAGGGGTCAACGCTCTGGGTCTGCTACAAAAATCTGAGAAAGGGCATCTGAGGCAACAGTTGTTTCTGAAAGCAGTTTAGGTCACTTAAAAGAAAGAAAAGCTATTGGTGCTAGTGCAACAATGTCCTTCTCTATACCCAGCAAACAAAGTTTAAGAACATGCACAGAACCTAATTTGGATATTTTAGTTCAGAAGTAGTTAGGAGAACTGAGAATAATCTTCAAAACACAGAAAAACAGAGACCAGCTCTGAAGAAAGTGTTTATGAAGCTTCAAAATTCTGCTAACCTTCAAGGCAGTGTCTGAACATTAAGAAGAGGTCTTTTGAGGTTAGGTTTATTTGAAACAAAAACAGCTATGCGTGACAGACAAATTTTAATCTAACATCGTACCATACGGACAATAGGGCTTAAGTATTTACGAAATATTCAGAGATATCGGAGTGAAGTTTATATAGTTCATATGGATGAAACTTGTATCTGTAGAGCACATAGTTGACCATATGCCTGTATTGAAATTTGTTACAGAGACTGTGCACCGATGTCAAAATGCCGACAGTTGGTTATCATGCATGTTGGACGAGAACATGGTTTTGTTCCAAATGCCTATGTACTATTTAAAATCTAACAAAAGCGTGGGGATTACTACCATAGTGATAATTATAACATAGTTTATAAGAGCTGCATTACTGGCTTCGAGAGAGATTTGCTTTTAAACAGCTTGTGTGGTACTCCCCTCTCGTAATCTTACGCGTGTGGTGCATTGTGGTGATGCACTATCCCCAGCAGTTGCTACTCATCTCCACTGCGCAGGATTTCTGTCCAGATCAAATAATACATCTGTACCATATTTGGTATTGAATCAAATTTTGTTTTCAGTTGTGACGTTTACGGACACACACAGATCTTTTTCTCATAATACTTTTTTTTGGGGGGGGGGGGGGGGGGGAATCAGGCAACCTTAAAATTATATATTTCGGAGGGAAACTCTGAATCGATTTTTGCGTCAAATACAATATTTCCTCTAATTATCGTATTACAAGTATGTAATAGAGAAAGAAAAAGATACACTACTAGAAAACTTAAACAAATAGTAAGCAGTATCTCGGAAGCTGTCAATGATAAGAAAAGTTAACTCAATTTAATTATACAGGTACTGTATTTTATCGCATATTTCCTTCCCTTACGATTTTTCAACACTAAAAAAATTTACCTACTAAACGTCGTATAATTTCCTCTCCTGCTTCGTTCTTATTGGAGCGGACTTCAAATGACTTAACAATGGGCAACAAACAACGCAGCGTAATTGTCACGGACAACAATTTACGCAGTGCTGGATACAAAACTACTCGTGTTGCCATTGCCACAACGTATCGTAAAATTGAAATGTGAAGCTGCAGGCGTGTTTCTAAGTCAGTTTGTTGCATAGGCGTCATAATCAACCAGATATAAATGAAAATAGTGACGAAAGTTAGATCACAGAATGGTCAGAGGAAAGAAACAATGAGACAATACATTCTAGGCCCAATGAAACCGTGGTACATATCCAGTTCATTCGCGAAGTACTATATACCTGTATAACGTTTACATAATACTGTATGGTTTCCCTCCCTTCGGAATTCCTAGAAGCACCACTCGCATCATTCCCTCCCACATGTTTTCAAGCACTTTTTCGAGAAAAAAGGGGGAATTACGCGATAAAATATGGTAATTTACGATATATATACCTTGTGGACACAAGTATGTTGTGGATAATTAAACACTTACCTGTAGATAAGTATATAGAAGAGGAAATAAAAATTACAAGGGTGGATCAATAAAGAATGGTCATAACTTTTTACGGTCATCATTTCTCGCACTACAGTTCAAGCTTATTATATTCTGTCAGCTTAATGTGAAACAAACACGCCGTAGTAGTTTTTGTTGATACTCCTGATACCCGCCTGTGGGAACCAGGAAAGTTCAGATATGTTCAGTATCGCCTACCACTGAAATGGAGGTAACACGCGAGGAACAATATGTGGCTTTGAAATTCTGCTTTCCTTTCAACAAATCTTCAGGTGAAGCCTATACAAATTTACAGGAGGCCTATGGAGAGTCTGTTCTTCCCTACAGCACAGCTAGAAGGTGGTTTAAAATGTTTAAAGAGGGGAGACAGTAAATTTCAAAGGAAGGTGCTCCAGTTACTGTTCTTACGGAAGAAAACATCAGCACTGTTGCTGCCATTGTGAGAGAGGATTGATAAATTACCTTAAGATCACTTCCTGAAATACTGAACATTTCATTGGGTGCCAACCACACGTTGGTGACAGAAACATTACATATGAGACGTCTTTGTGCGCGATGGGTTCCAAAACTGTTGATTCCCGAACAAAAGGACATTCAGATGCAGGTCTGCATGCAGTTAAAGTTGATGTTAGAGGAAGATCCGGAGTTTCTTTCAAACGTAATCATTGCTGCTGAAACTTGGCTACATCACTTTGATCCTGAGAGCAAACAGCATAGCCCAGTGTGGAAATCTTCATCGCCAACTCCCAAAAAAGCAAAAGAGGTTGCTTCTGCTGAGAAAGTTAGGGCCATCTCATTCTTTGATATTCATGGAATGGTTTATCAGCATGTTGTACGTGCACACAAATAAGTAACTGGACAATACTACAGGGATATCCTGAAAGCATTGCAAGTCCATATCTGGCGCAAAGGACCACATTTCTGTGAAGCCGGCTGGATGCTGCACCACGATAATGCACGCTCACATATTGCCAATGCTGTTGCTGAATATCTTGCAACAATCAACGTGAAGTGCATCCCACACCCTCCCTATAGTCTGGATTTAGCCCCATGGGACTATTTTCAATTCTCTAACTTTAATAAACGGCTTCGAGGGAGGCATTATTCATCATCAGAAGCAGTGATGAAGGCTGCGGAGGCGATTTTGAAGGATCTCTCAAAAATGGTTTCCAGCATGTCTTTGAAGACTGGCAGAAACGCTGGGACAAGTGCATCACTTTCAGGGGAGACCATTTTGAGAATGGCCATCAAAATTATGAGGATGAGTAAAGGTACGTTGTCAAAAAATGTTATCATTCTTTATTGAACAGCCCTCATATACTATTACCTTTTAGTTTATTGAGTCTTTTCTGTTAAGGCAGACTTTACTGGTGTTGTTAGCTCTCGGAAACGAGGTTCTGGATTATTTCGAAAATAGCTTGGACTTTCCTTGTGGTTTATGAAGAGATGGAAATGCATGGGTCAGCCCATCAAATAGCGTGAGTATATTTAAGTTTCCAACGTATTACATCACTGGGTAGCTCTCAACAAACTTTCGTATATCAAAGTTTGTAACACTATAGGTCGGTTACAGAAGCTGTTAAGTCATGCAGTGTTTTGAGACCCCCATGACGTACTAGTAATAACTAAATCTCTACAGTTTTAGACTCCTGTTTTTTATAGGAACATATGAAGTGTACATCATAATCATTATTCTCATGTATTTTATTTACACGTAAATAATATTTTTTCACGATAAGGACCCAGAGGCCTTAATAATGACATTATCATATCATATTACTACTTTTTCGACGCTTCTCTGGCAATTTTTAGAATTAAATTTTTTGCTACATTATATTGCATAATTTCCATTTTGTCACTTTTAGTTTTATCATTACCACTAAGGAAAAGTCAGTAGGATTGCGTCATAAACGGCATACAGGTTTTACTTTCAGTTTCATTCAGAATCTTTAAGAGAAAAGCATGAAACCTTCAGTCATGTGTATCAAAGTTTAGTTCGAACATTAAAAAATACGAGGCATGCTTTTTAAGTCAGCACCGTTTTGCGATTCCGCCGCTGCAGCGCTACGGTCGGCGTTCCGCGCATGCGCGCTGGTTAGCTACATCTCTTGTCTACGCACTGACACCATTACAGTCTGATTCTTCCTTGTATGCGTTGGTTACTGCGTGTTTAAGATGCCTCCGACAGTCGTGAGTCCCGCCGATTGTGAAGTACGGGCTCTCTACTAATTCTTAGTGCTAAAGGCGTAAAACCGATCGATATTCATCGTGAGATCTCTGAAGTTTACGGACAAAACATTATGAGTCCTTCAGTCGTTACTGAAGATTTGGTGCAGAAAGTGGACGACAAGGTGAGAGAAAACAGACGCTTTACAATTACATCATTGTGCGACTATTTTCCTCAATATTCTCGTAGTGTATTGTATCACATCGTGACCGAGAACTTGAAGTACCGGAAGTTGTGTTCACGTTGGGTTCCGAAAATGTTGACGGATTTGCACATAACGCAACGTTTAGGCAGTGCATTGTCTTTCCTTGAGCGGTACCACAATGAAGGTGAAGATTTTTAGACCAAATTGTTACTGGTGACGAAAGATGGGTGGCCTACGTCACACCAGAATCTAAACAACAATCCACGAAATGGCGACATTCATCATCACCCACAAAAGTTAAGTTTAAGCCAACAATTTCTGCCCGGAAAATTATGTGCACAGTTTTTTGGGACAGAAAAGGAGTATTGCTAGTGGATTTTCTGCCTCGTAATGAGACAATCAGTGCAGCGCCTAATTGTGAGACAGTGAACAATCTGCGCCGTGAAATCCAGAGCAAAAGACGTGGCAAGCTGAGTAAGGGTATCGTTTTGCTGCATGACAATGCCCGTCCACATGTGGCTAATCGGACCAAAGGTCTCATCAAATCTTTTCAATGGGAAACTCTAGATCATCCTTGATCTGGCGCCCAGCGACTACCATTTGTTCCTGCACCTGAAGAAACATCTGGGCGGTCAGCGTATTCTAGACGATAACGAAGTCAAAATAGTTGTGATACAGTGGTTAACACGTCAGGCGGCAGAATTTTATGAGGAGGGTATTCAAAAACTAGTGCCACGTTATGAAAAGTACCTCAATATTCATGGAAATTATGTATAAAAGTAGATTAAGGTATGGGCTTTCATGTAAAAATAAAATTATTGCGATATCTATACACGTCTTTTTTAATTCCAAAACGGCACTGACTTAAAAAACATGCCTCGAATAATGTACTATACTGAACTAAATAACGATTTATAATATAGAGTATTAACCGGGCTTGTGGGCTGTGGTCTACTATGCCCCTTCTTCATCTTCCCAGGAGTTTCGTCTGCCACTGCGGCAGACTTCTTGAGTGGCGTGCGATCGAAGTGTCCTGGCGGAAGTCTCAACAGCATCTCCTGAAGATGTCTGCCGCAGTTGCAGATGAAACGTCTGGGACGATGAAGAATGGTCCCAGTAGATCACAGCCGACAAGCCCGGTTAATACTTTATATTATACTGACACCGGCCGTGAAAGCTTACGAATTTTAATAACTAACGATTACTTATTAAACCGAACGGAGCTTAAATTACGTCACCATCCACTCCAAATTCAAAATAAAATAAACTAACTTAGTTGTTACTTTAGATATATATAGTGCCATCCATATAAATCTGAACCACTTCAATAGGCCATAACTTTTGAACCAATAATAGGACAGACGTGCATTTTGGGAGAAATAATACACAATTGTGAGATTACGTAACACTATATACATATCAGAGAAAACGTAGTACATATGTATTTTTTATCTTGAAAAGTGCAGAGCGATGTATCTGGACGAGTCCACCTCAGAACGGTTGCAACTGGAGGGGAGGGCAGGTCAGTTGCGTACCAGTTGCGAGCTAATAAAAACGTGCAGAGCTACTCGGTAACACTACAGCTTAATTCAAAATGTGCTTGTCTCCTGGTTCCAAGAGGGCATTTATAAATGACTCCTCGTTGCAGCACATTAGGAAATATAGTGCTACATTTAAAAACACGAGAAGTAATAGCCAATATCCATAGATTTATAAAAAAGGAAAAATGGCCTGGGTCAGCTATAAAAATCTGGGGAATAGTATCTGAGGCAACAGTTGTGTCTGAAAGCAGTTTAGGAGAATTATTAAGGAAAGAAAAGCCATTCGTGCTAGTGCAACAACTGCCTTCTCTATGCCCAGTAAACAAAGATTAAGCATATGCACAAAATCTAATTTGGATGTTTTAATTCAGAAGTAGTTAGGCGAAATATCAATAATTCTTGAAGCACAAAAAACAAAGACCAACTTTGAAGAAAGTGCTTATCAAGCTTAAAAATTCTACTGACTTTCAACGCAACTTCTGAACATTAGAAAGAGTTCTTTTGAAGCTAGGATTATTTGAAAAAAAAAAAATAGCACTGAGCGTGACAGACAAATTTTAATCGAAAATCGCACCATACGTGCTGAAAGGCTTAAGTATTTACGAAATATTCCAAGATATCGAAGTGAAGTTTATATGGATGAAACTTATATAAATACAGCACAAACTGGACCATATGCCTGGAGTGAAATGCGTTACAGGGATTCTGCAGCGATATTGAAAGCCCGACAGTTGTTTATCAGTCCTGCTGGAGGAGAACAAGGTTTTGTTCCGAATGTGTATGTACTGTTTGAGATCCAAAAAAAGCGTGAAGATTACTACCATAGTAAGAATTACAACTTAGTTTATAAGAGCTGCAAAAACTGGCTTCGAGAATGGAATTTGTTTTTAGACACCTTATGCAGTGCCCTCCCCTCTCGTAATCTTACGCGTGTGACGCATTGTGGCGATAGGTGCACTATCACAGTTGCTACTCATCCCTACCGCGCAGGATTCCTGTCCAGATAAAATAATACATCTGTAGGTCTCCTCTACCATCATCTATACATGTTTTCACTCGTATCACCATATTCTCTTGAACTTCTACGGAGAGAATTCTCACCAATGTTACTTATTTCGGTTCGAATGGTTTCCTTGAGAACATAAGCTGTCCATTGCCTATTCTTGTATACTCTATTTTTAGATTCCCCCCAATAAAGAATCCGGCGAGGTAAGGTCTGGGGAGCCATAGACAATTTGAGATTATTCGATTATCAAATAAACTGGTTACAAGTTCCATGGTGTCATTAGATGTATGGCACGTTGCTCCATCTTGCTGGATATAACCTTCCCTCAATTCAATATCTCCGTAAAACTTCAGATAATATGGTGAGACCAGTGCAAACATGCATAGATGCTGGTGGAGGACACTTCCAACATTTTCTCTGAGATGTAAATAGTGTAATGTAATCTCCCAATTGTGTATTATATTTTCCCAAAGCTGCACGTGTGCCCTATTATTGGTTCAGTTTTATATGGATCGACTATATAAAGGCATCATTGAGGATGTATATACGGATAGTACACGCTCTCTTCGGTTTTGGAGGTCTACGACAGCCACCTCTTGGACTGTGTATTACTTTGTATGAAAAAAAAAATGTTCCAAACGCTCGAACTAGGAGCATGTAAGACATAGATTGCTGATCAATGACATAGCTTCCACCTTTTCAGGAGTATGAGCTCTATGGAGACGATCCTTGCATTCCTTTTTGCAGCTCCGCTGTTCCTTCAAACATTTTCTCATCCAACGTGAAATCTATTCGGATTGGATTAAATTTGTACAAAATACTCGTAGGGTGCAAATAATAGAAACGTTATTTTTAAAATAAGTCTCTGTCATAAAGAGAGTTGAGTACTCCATCGCACCTGAAACAACATTGAGGGATGGAGCCACTGTGTTAGTCAAAGCGAGTGATGGAACAAGTACATTATCGCATAGACAATCAGTTTTTCTGCAGATCCCATATTTTACTAACGTTACGTCATTAATGCTATAACAATAAGCAGGTGATGATAATGTTATGCTGCAGTGTATTCATCCTTCTGGGAGATGAATTTCCTACTTAACCATTGAAGAAGATGCAGTTCTGTAGCGCAGAATCATTTGCAAACATTTCTCGATTTGGATTCCTAGTTTATCGATTACACAGTAAAGTAAACTATATGATGCTTTTAATCTATAGAGAAGAGACTTACCTTTCTCCTGCGCCGTCATGAGGCTGGAGGACAATGTCTGACGCAATTTGCTGAGCGCAGTACCTGACTCACTGCCGCTAGAGTCAGGTATGCTGCTCTCTTTGGTCGTAGCCATCTGAAACAAACATATACTGTTGATACAATCTCACTGTTATGTTTAAGTGAATTTCTCTCTATCAATTCTTCAACTATTCTTTAAAATACATATGCCTCTATTTACTCCATGTAGAACAAGAACAAGGGAAAACAGTTCTCTTTGTATGAACAGAAAGGAAAAGAAAACAAACAATAACAATTTTGGAAATTAAATGCTCTTTCATGCTATCCCTGTGTAGGACGCACTATGAAAAGATAGAGCCAGACTGAAAATTTCAATATCATAGCCGGGATTTCAACCACGGATCTTCTGGTCTCCGTCCAGCCGCTCTAAACCATTGAACTTCTATGGTCATCGTGCCGACATAACATTAAATTCTACAACTGACTCTTGTATAAATTCATTGTTCTTTCACACTATAAAAGGGTAAAACCAGACAGAAGAACTTAATGCCATAACCGGGATTTGAACCACGGATCTACTGGTTTCCGTCCAGCTGCTCTAAGCGGAAACCAGAAGATCTGTGATTCATATCCCGGCTATAACATTGAATTTTTCAGTCTGGCTCTACCCTTTCAATAACAATTTTGCATTTGAGCTAGGCATAAGTGTTTAACAATTCAAATAATAACAAGGAAGGCCTCGGATTTGTTTATCTTCACAAAAATAAACTAAAAATTAGGATAACACCAATAATAACATTATTAATGTAATAAATTAGGATCCTTTAATGAGATATGCACGTTCTATGTAGTAAGACTTTGTTTATCTTACAGATATATATATATGTTCTATCAATATCTTCTAATCTTATCTCAACTTCTTTCCAGAAGCCTCTATACCCATACTCTGCATTTATCCAAGAATGACCCATACCTATCTGCTTCAACACGTCGTTCATTTTATGTGCCCAAGACCCTCCCCAGTTACTTCACTTTTGAATATGAAAACATTCTTTAATAATATTGCCATTCATTGTAGTAAAAAACATCATGCGTATATTTCCCTGGATATACACGTTTTGAGGTCCCTCAATAGAAAATTGGGATAAATAGCAAATTTGGTACTTGGGTTCTGGATCTTGGAAGGTAAAAAGCATACAGGTACTCAAAAGCATCCAAGTCCAAACGAAGTTTTACATTGAAAAGTTTTTGACAGCTCTTGTTTTCTCAAAAATAGCTCTTAAGGTTTTGATCAAACTGCCAAACTGGGAATTTTCTGAGAAGGTAGTCTGCATCATGTAGGAAATTCATGTAGTTTTATATAACCGGTGCATGTATAGCAATCGATGAAAACAAATGAAGGAGACGAATTTAAAGTATGCAGTTTAATTCGAATAAGTATTTATGTGGTGTCAGATATTTCTGAGATACCAGTTATGAATAGTTCAATATTTTGTGATTCTTTTAACGTCATATGGAGCTTCAGTTGAAAGATTATTACATTATAGGGTCAGAAAAAGGGGCTGATTTTACTAATATCTGTATCTATAACAAAACGTGTGATGTGGGTGTCTCTGAAAAGATTTATCCAGATTAAAATGAAGAAATACAAAAATATGTTTTAATATAAATAGTTTGGATACCGCAAATATGCCAAGAGGTAGAGAGTTATAAGAATGACTAATGTTTTCTATTTAGTTTACATTAAATCATTATCTTATAAATGCAAATAACTGTCTTTGCCGGAGTGATAAATTATGGTAATAAAAATATACTTATTACCTTTTATAGAACTAGTTTCATTGCTAAATACTATACATGTAAACATTACGTGTTTTATGAACATATGATTCCAGGTTTCTTTCTAGTATTATCTCAAACAAAAGGTAGTAAAAGTATATCTGTACCAACAAATCTTCAGTTAATTAATAACGGTACTTATAGCAGGAATACGTAAATGACAAGTAGAGGAAGAAAGAATAAACTACGAAGAACGAGCTATAGAAATTTGAGTGACTCGAACCAGAGAAACACAAAGATACTTAACACTAATTTATATTATGATGATGATTATGATGATTATGATGATGATGATGATGAAGATGATGATGATGATGATGATGATGATGATGATGATGATGATGATGATGATGATGATGATGATGATGATGATGATGATGATGATGATGATGATGATGATGATGATGATGATGATGATGATGATGATGATGATGATGATGATGATGATGATGATGATGATGATGATGATGATGATGATGATGATGATGATGATGATGATGATGATGATGATGATGATGATGATGATGATGATGATGATGATGATGATGAAAGTTGGTACTACAGGTCTGTAGTTGGCCTTCCTAACCACCTTTCATTCTACACGATCCTCTCCTTTTCTTGTCCAATCTTAAACCCACAACTTTCTCAAGTCTTCTTCTGCATTATCTACCCATCTTTTCCTGGGTCTTCCTCTTCTCCTTCTGCCATCAAGCTTTCCTACTAATATCTTTTTAACTACACTGGTTTCCGGCATTCTCTGCACATGGCCAATCCACCTTATTCTTCCTTCTTTAATTTGTAATACTATATTAGGTTGTCCATACAGGCACTGTAACTCCAAGTTAATCCACATTTTCCTTCCGTCCAAGTCCCTTATCACTCCAAATATATTTCTCAAAATCTTCCTTTCCCACCGTAATAGTTACTGTTCTTCTCTGATTGTCAACACCCTACTTTCTGAACCATACATTACTATGGGTCTCAGTACAGTTATTTTATATATTTTAATTTTAGTATTCCTACTGACGTTCCTTGATTTAAACATATTCTGAAAGGCATAGAAACATCTGTTACCACTTGCTATTCTTTCTTGAATTTCCACTGATGTTTTATTATCTACTGTTACTATAGATCCCAGGTATTTACATTTTTCAATCCTTTGACGTTCTTTCTCATGTAATTTAAATTAGGTTCTCTTCTTCTTGCATCCCCATCACCTCCCATCTTCATATATTTGTTTTTAATAACGTTTACTACCAATCCGACATCTTGTGCTTTATCGTCCAACAATATATAACTTTCCTCAAGAGCTCTTATATTCCTTGCTAGAATTGCCACATCGTCAGCGTGTGCCACTATTTGAACTGATCTGGAAAGTATGGTCGAATTACTTTCTCCAGTGCTAAATTAGACAGCAGTTTGGATAGCACATTTTGTCTCAACCCCTCTCCACAGTAAAACGAACTTATATAAGGACCTATAACTGATATTTGAAGACTAACATGTTAACATCTCGAAAACTTACTCAAATTCAAAAGTATTTTCAAATATACCTCTGCTGTATTATTCTCGCTAAAGATCACCAAAGTGGGTCTGCATTAAGTTATATCTGCTTCTTTCCGGTTGAGGGAAGAGATAACAGAACTGGCTTACTGGTCTGATACACAGCACATGATGTGACAGCAGCTACAAAGTGGCAGCACTGGTCCATAAAATGAAGTCTTGACCAAGTACCTTAGGAATAGTAAGAAATGCAGTATGGCCAGGTAAGACTTATTGCTTTTTTGGGGTTTCTGTACACATTGCAACTAACTATAGTAGCAGTAGCAGTAATGCTGGTCACTACTCGGGGAAGCATAGGGCCTTGATAAAACTATGCCATCGAACTCTGTTGCTTGGCAGGGCTTTAATTTCATGCCAGCATTTTCCTGACTCGTTCACTTCGTCTTTGAACGTGTTATACCACATTGTCCTGGACTTTCTGTAGGTCTACTCATTCTCTGGGCGTTCCAATCAAATGACACTTTTGGGATGTTATCTTCTCCCCTCAAAACTTGACTGAATCACTTCCACTTTCTAAATTTAATTTCATTAGAGATTTCATGCAGATCTGCTCTTTTCCATAGTAACCTGTTTGT
Source organism: Mantis religiosa (assembly GCA_030765055.1). Classification (NCBI taxonomy): domain Eukaryota; kingdom Metazoa; phylum Arthropoda; class Insecta; order Mantodea; family Mantidae; genus Mantis; species Mantis religiosa. The sequence continues at coordinate 381,510 of JAUKNK010000182.1, forward strand.
TATAACCTCCGTCCACCAGTAACCCGTGATATTTCTCAAGTAACGATTTATATAGACTTGTAATACTTTTCCCATTTTCTGAACTGTTTTCCAAGTTTCGCAGTCATGTAGTAAAACTGAGTTAATATTTGAATCAAATACCCTAATAAAAGCCTTAAGGAAATTTTCTTTCACCGCTAGATTGATTTCAATTGGATGAAGGCATATCTGCCGTTCTTTATTGTGGCATTAACATTTTCACCAGAACCGCCATTCACATAAATTATATTTACGCAAATTCATTTGTACCTTCTATGTCCACTCCTAACAGAAGGGCGGTTTCACGCTTATTTAATTCCAGTCCAGCAGAAAGCTATAAGTAGTAAAAAACTCCCATTGGAAGGATCAGGGCAGAGTATGTTGATGCAGTTTATACGGAATAACATAGGGTTATGTGAGATCCGCCACTGATATAACGCGCGCTATGTTGTCGAGAAAATAGAAAGTGGAGGAAGTCCACTCCCTCCTCATTATCTTCGAGGCTGTGTTATGGACTCATTATGGTCGAAATACAGGAAGGATGTTCACAAATTTCAGTGACAGGTCTGGGCAACATATTTCACAAAGTTTGCTGTAAGAGCTTAGCGTTGGCAATTTCAACAATGTTCGCATCTAAACACTCAGTGATAAATAGGCACTAAAATAGCTCTCTCGACATGCTGTACTGCGATTATAAAAAGAGAACATATATTTGTGTATTTGGAGTGATCTATAAAATCACTCAACATAGCTTGTACACATACATAAACTAGTACATAATGCTCATGTACATCATGTACAGGCGCCCAATTAAACAAGTTAAATGGATTTTCATTAATTTATTTATAAACGTGAAACTCAGGTAACGTGAAACGTGAAAGTTTATTAAAAAATTATATCTCTTAAAAAACTTTAAAGAACTCTTAATAATCATCATATATAGTAATATTATGAGGGTGGTCTGAAACGTTTCCTACCTCAACATGAAGATGGCAGCACTCATGAATAAAAGCTAGTGAATTTATTGTTTCATCTTTTGACAGTTACTCACCAGAGTTTCAGCCATTCCGGATGGTCAGACAGACGTTTGAGTGAGTTGATATGAGTGTTTTTATGAAAATGAGCAAAATCAAGTATCGAGCTGTCATTAATTTTTGAAAGGCAACGCCTAGGCAAATCAAAGATGTGTTGGATTCTGTGTATGGGAACTCTGCGCCATCATTTACCACAGTGAAATTTTGGGCAGCTGAATTTAAACGTGGCCGTAAGAACTTGAGAGATGAACATTCGGGATGTCCAAAACTGCAACTACCGACAAAAGCATCACCAAAGTTCACCAAATGGTTCTAGACAATCGCCAAATTTAAGTAAGGGAGATAGCAGAGGCTATGAGCATATTAAAAGAACGTGTTTGTCACATAAAAAATCAACATTTAGACATGAGAAAGCTGTCCGCACGTGGGGTTACCTGTTTGTTCACGTTAGACTAAAAACGTGTTGGAATGAACATTTTCAACGATTTGTTGGCACAGTTTAGGTGCCATAAATCCGAGTTTTAGCGCCAATTAATTACTGTAGATGAAACTAGGATACACGATTGTATGCCCAAAACAAAATACAGTTCAAACAGTGGACTGCATAGGGGGAACCGGCTCCCAATTTTTTTTTCTGGGAAAGTGATAGTGACTGTTTTTTTTGGGATAGTTATGAAGTTATTTTAATTGATTATCTTCAAAAAGAAAAAAACCATTACAGGAGCATACTATGCATCATTACTTCACGAGCTGAAGGCAGAACTTGCAGAAAAACGGCCACATTTGAAGTAAAAGAAAATCCTGCTTCACCAAGACAACGCACCGTCTCACACCTCAGTGGTGCAATGGCGAAAATCCACGGTTTACGGTTTGAATTGCTTGACCATCTGCCTTACCAGATCTAGCCCCAAATGACATTTTTGTTCCCTCATCTGAAAATTTTGTGCTTGGATGTCAGAGATTTACATCAAATGAAGAGCTAATCAACTTTGTCAACAATTATTTTGCAGAGAAAAACTCGGAGTATTATTTGGGCAGGTTACAGAGATGGGAGCATTGCTGAGAGAAGTGTGTAGAGTTACAAGGAGACTATGTTGAAGAATGAGAAAAAGTTCTGAAAAAAGTATCTTGTATCTTTATTAGGTCGGAAACTTTTCAGACCACCCACATATGTTACTTATACTTTCTCACTTGATGTTTTAGAAATGTTCTTCAGTAAGTTAGTGCTGAGCCTAGTTTGAGCAATGTATAAAGCACTTGTTTCAAGCTATTTTTATTTTCTCTACTACCTATTCCATCCAAAAATTCAACATAATTTTTTCACCAGAATTACATGTTTTTTGATACCACCTGAATATAAAAGTGTTTTTGAAAAATGTTACAAAAAGCAAGATATAATTATGATAGATACAATGGCAATATATAATTATCTGCAATTTTAATGCTCAGCTGGGAGTTGATAATAGGGGATTTGAGCATGGCCTGATTGTCTCCAGTGATAATGGTAAACTTTTTTTTTTCCCCTTCCCAACAGTCTGGAAATTTTTTCTTACTATTGGTGGAACTATTCTTCCTCACAAGGTATCTTGGATGCCTCCTTATCATAAAATCAAGAACCAGAGAGATTATTTTGCGATTAGCAGGAATTTTAGATCATTAGTCATGGATGTAAGGAACAAAAGAAGTGCAGATATGAGAAATACCCACCACGTAATGGATATCTAAAATTAAGATAAAGAATTGAATTACATTGTTAGCAGAAGGAAATCAAGTAAGTGTCTTAGATTTAAGTATTGAACACAATGACCTAAAATAAAATGGACTTACAACTAAGGTAGGGAAAAAGTTTTATGTTATAAGCAAAGAGGCAAGGAAGTATGAATCTCAGATAAATCTTGGAAATTAATTAAACCAAGTAAAGACCTTAAAACATTAGCTAAAGGTAACTATGAAGGGTACTGTTTATATTTTCAGTCTAATAATTAAAACAAAAGTAACTTCTGATTGAAAACTGCTCTATTGTTTTTCAAAATATTCTTTTTTATGATCAATACACTTTTGCATCTTTTGAACGATTTGTCAAATCATTTGTTCCAGTATTCTTGAGACACCTCCAAAACATGGTTTTTGAAGGCATCAACAGCTTCTTCTGCCAATGAAAATCTTTGTCTTAAGCAATTTATTCTTGATGTTCAGAAGTCATTGGTGAAAGTTAATGTACACAGACAGATATGTGTGCGCATGCACACACACACACACACACTCGGTCTTATTGGCTCAGTTAGGAGCTGTCCTATTGATCTCAAGCTCATGGGTTCAAATCTGACTCAAATTGATGGTATTCATGTGCTTAAAAGTGTCAGCCCATTCAGTAGATTTAATGGCATGTAAAAGAATTCTTGCTGAATGAGCTTCTGACATAACAGTGGCACCGATATATTTCTGGAAACAGGCAGATTGCTAAGAAAACAAAATATTTTACTTACATATACACATACAGACTTTTTTCTAAAAATTATTTTTTGGTTTCAAGGTGCTGGTGAAATCTTTAACACATTTTTGAGTGGAATACAGTACCTCTGCAGCTTACTATGAGTCGTAGAGAAACTAAAAAGGTGTATGTGGTGTTAGCTGCAAAACTTGAAATTAAAAGTATGTCAAATACAAAACTTTGTATTTATGTTCAGTATCTTCAAAGAATAAAACTCTCTCATTCCCTCACATCAAATTGTTTTATTATACTAAACATTTTTAATTCTTTTTATTTTCTGAAATGCCTCCCACAGTTTTGATTAAAATACCATAAGTTAAAATATTTACATGACTAATAAAATATTTTGAATTTTCTACAAATAGCTTATGAAATCCACTTTGGAATGAATTTTGTATAATTGGTATAACACTACTACATTACTTTGGCTCCACAAAACAAGTTCAGTGTACAACACCTTTTGAAATCATATAATACAAAAGAGAAACTTACAAACAAAACTCAGGTGTATACTGTATAAATTGCAAAGATTGTGACAACTTTTAAATTGGCAAAACAAAAAGGAATTTGAACACTAAGCTTAAGGAACATTTTAGGGACATCAAGAATAAAGAAATAGACAAATCAGCAGTAGCATACCATTTTTGAAATGAGAACCAGGATAAAGAACAAGAAATACATTTATTAAAAAGTGTTCAGAGTCAACTTGGAAAAGATATTCATAAGGAAATATGAAGGAAATCTTCAATTTAGCACCACCTTTGAAGAGAACGCCAACTTCAAGTTAATCAGGACAACAGAAATGCCCCAATTGTCTCCAAAGAGTTTACCAAATCAAAATTCAACAGTTGACATTAGCTGAGGATGTTAGGTAGGTACTAACAAAACACGTTCTAGATAGACACTAGCAATATATGTAACATGAAGTACCAGTTCTACTCAAAATTATATTAATTTTGTGCTTCATTGTATTGTGTGTGTGTGTGTGTGTGTGTGTGTGTGTGTGTGTGTGTGTGTGTGTGTGTGTGTGTGTGTGTGTGTGTGTGTGCGTGCGTGTTCGTGCATGCATGCATGTTTTGGAAATAAAATAAAGATGTAGCCAATTTTTGTTGTGTTAGTCTAAATAAATTTAAAATTATGTTGTTGGCATACCACAGAATTACATTTCCTCCTCTCTTCTTAAAACTGGCTCTTCAGGTGTATTGTTTACTTTCCCATTCATCTACATAGCTTGTAGACAAGTCAGCAGCACTAAAATGAAATAAATTTTACTAGAAGTAAAGTTTGTGTATATGTTTAAACATAACTTATAAAATTTATGCTTAATTGTTGGTCTGGATGCCTATTTGTTGGGGTGGTGGTCTGCTAATCCCTAAGTCACAGGTTCAAACCCAGTTGACACTGAACAAGCATGCTTGTTTACTTATTCCACGTATGAAACTCCATCTTACAACTTGTACATTAGGGTTATAATTTTAAAAGAATTAAAATAGCATCATTATAGACATTTTACAGTGTTTAATGGATATGGTGAATACATTTTGCAAAATTCTTGTAACACCTACAAAAATTTAATGAATGGTTTTATAAATTCTAGACCTAGAATGTCCAGGATGAAATTCTGGCACTCTAGCAACACTTGATATAATCATAGCAATTGTTTGAATGCTTAACAAACAAAATATTTTTAAGGACAGCTGCAAGAAATGCTTCAGAAAAATAAAGCATTTAAAAGCAACCAAATAAATACATTTATCTTTCTAGCCACTCTAATTTCAACATGTTTCTGTTTCAAAAAAAATACTAGAAAGAAAAGCAAAGTCAAGAGGTTGTAATTTTTTTCCCTTTCTTTTTTGATATTTAACAACCTTTATCTGCGTAGGTCATGGATGGCCATCACTGGCAAAGCATGGCTTGATATTTAGGGAAGGGGCTTCTGTATATCTGCAACTCCTGGACTTGAGTTTGAAACTTGTTGCCTGTATGTAGGAAAATGTCCTCAGGAGCAGCTTCTTAGAATTAAAGGCTATAACACCATTAGATCTATTTTGACAAATTCATTATGTGAATCTGGAAGTTCACTGCTTAGCTAACATGGTATTAATTGTTGCATACACATCATTATGATAAACAGAAGAAAATTTGAGCTGAAATAATTAATCGATCCAACCATGCACTTTGATATGAATTAAAGACCAACCCCAAGAAATCCATCTAGAGTCCGTATACAAACCTACAACACTATTTTAAAGATTATAATTCCTAAAAGATAACAGTACTAAGTCTTAAATATTAAAAGCAGAAACATTATTAACAGTGAAGTATTCTTCATATTTGAGTTTAATTTTTGAGTCACTGTTTACACTCAAACTTCACTTACTTGTTGTATAATTGAAATGTTTTCAAGATCATTCGATCTCATCCTCAGCTTTGTGGTGAGTAAATGAACATTCCTCTTCTTCCACTACTACGGAGCTCCAATCACTCTGCCATCTGGTGTTAGGGGCACTGAGTTTTAATACTTTATTTAATGCCAGGATTTCAAAATTTATAACTTTATCAAGGTTTTTATTTATGAATATTCGATATTTGGAAAAAATATTCATTAACAAAAACCGTGGTCCCAGCTGAACCGGGTAAATGAGGTTCCACTGTACTTTAGCAAAATAAGCTAGAAAATGAGGAAGAAATAGTGAATATTTAGCTACTACCACAGGATGTTACAGTCATAGTCATATGGAGAAAATAACTATTAGTCCGTGATTAAAGAAACACCCTGAAGATCGATGGATAAATAGCAAAGAACTCAATCCATGGTTCAAATACATTTATTCTTCTAAACGGGAATCAGACTTAACAAAACCTGGATTTAGCTGGAAAAAAAATGACTTGCTTTATTGCAGATTTGGTTAAATGGGAAATAAAAACATATGTTAATAGAATGAAAATTATATAAGAAAGAAAATGTTTAATTCCTTGTATCATTAAAAAATATAAGCATACTAGGACGTTAAATTTAACACTTAAACCTTAAATTACAACACTTGCGTCGAAGAAGATAATAAAAGGACCTATTAAAATTACCAATAGTTTGAAACATAACCCTAAGTGAGTATTATAGTAAGTTAGAAGGGTACTTAAAGACTTTAGAGGAGGATGGGGGGAGGAGGAGGAGGAGGAGGAGGAGGAGGAGGAGGAGGAGGAGGAGGAGGAGGAAGAGGAGGAGGAGGAGGAGGAGGAGGAGGTGGAGGAGGAGGAGGAGGAGGAGGAGGAGGAGGAGGAGGAGGAGGAGGAGGAGGAGGAGGAGGAGGAGGAGGAGGAGGAGGAGGAGGAGGAGGAGGAGGAGGAGGAGGAGGAGGAGGAGGAGGAGGAGGAGGAGGAGGAGGAGGAGGAGGAGGAGGAGGAGGAGGAGGAGGAGGAGGAGGAGGAGGAGGAGGAGGAGGAGGAGGAGGAGGAGGAGGAGGAGGAGGAGGAGGAGGAGGAGGAGGAGGAGGAGGAGGAGGAGGAGGAGGAGGAGGAGGAGGAGGAGGAGGAGGAGGAGGAGGAGGAGGAGGAGGAGGAGGAGGAGGAGGAGGAGGAGCTGATGACAGAAGTTATACTTTCAAATATCTAAAACCATTAAGTTCTTATTACAGATGTCAGCTATAAGGCCTTAAGGAGTTTTAAGCTGGTGCCATATAGTAATCAATATTTTTCATTGGTACAATTTTTGTTATACTTTAAAGTATAATAAATATCTTCAAAATTTAACATTTTGTAATATTCTTTGGAAAATAATGATTAAGATCCTCAGTGATGAACTATATAATTCTAGCTCTGAAAACAACACATTTTACAATGCATGGAGCTAACAAATATATAATAAAAATAATAATAATTATCTGTCAACCAATTATGGAGCCACCCAATAAATTTGGTTTGTTTCCAAGTAAAGGAATCACAGGTTTTGGTTTTGTGGTGGTTGATGAAGAAGTTAAGGTGCTGTTAGGGCGTTGTACATTTTCTCTGATGTCAATATCTGGTCGATCAGAATCAGGACTTGCATTTTCATTGCTTAACAATGAGCTTACTTGACCACCAGTATTATTTAGAGGTTTGACTATGGTGGTGGGGGAATTAGATGTCATCAAAGAACTCTTATTGCCCCTTTGAGGAATCACTGGTTTGGAGATGTCTGCTACAGAAGATAAGATTCCACTTCCCAGAATATTTCTTAGTCTTTGAGAGAATGTTGAATTTACAAGTGACAGTGCACCTTGTTCAAATACTGCCAGTGCCTCCTCACTAAATTTAGTGACTCCCCATAGTGCTTTACATGTTGCTGACTGCCATCTATATTTTTGTTTACCTTTATACCTTCTGCTATTTTTCCTAGTTGTTCTCATTAGTCTTCCCTGTTTTCCAAAGCCATTTTTGTCTTACCTTGCCAATAAATTTTCCCGATCTTATTATGTTTTCTTCTGATCTCAGATTCAAGATTCTTTTGCCTCTTATTTCATTTGATATGTTTTCCCACTTATGCAAAAGAAATTTGTCTCTCCAATATTTTGTTTTTTGATAGTCAAAACTATAATGCCAAGTACTATCTTTCTTTTCTGAACATTGGACATCTTCCCTTAATATATCCATTCCTTATACCCCTTAAGTATATTACTCCTGTTCTAAACAATGCCAACCCTTCTCTTCCTATTTTATCACAGATGTCAATATATTTTTCTCTTCCACAATCATTTTTCAAGGTTTTATATACTTTCAGAGATCTTTTGTTATTAAAATTAGCCCATAATTCTTGTTTTTCAATATCTTCAATTCTTGTTTTTACTTCTTTCCAGAATCCCTTGTCTATTCTTCCACTATCTAACCATAATGAACCCATACCTACCTCCTGTAAAATCTTTTGAATTTTATATATTCAAGTCTCTCTCCCCTTTATTCAAGTTTGTGCTACCAAACACTGTTTAACAATATTTTCCTCATCTAAATTTCATATTCTGAGCCAATATTAGAATTCTTTCCATGACCTTGCTTTTGTAACCTAATCTTCCTAATTCCATTAAAGCTGCCTCATTTTGTGAGGATCTCGGTAAGCCTAAAACAAGTCTTCAAAATAGTCTATTTATAACATTTATCGCTTTCCATCCTTCATCTGGCCTCCATATTTCTATTCCATATAGCATTCTGCTTTCTACAATTGAACTAAACACCCTTTCTAACCATTTTACTTGCATATTTGGTATTTTGTTAATACATGATCTAATAAGACTCACAGCCATTTTTCCATCTGCCAGTGCTTTCCTTTTTTGGTCACTCCATTCACCATTACTAGTTAATCTTACTCCTAGGTAATCAATATTCTTAATCCCCTTAATTTCTGAACCTTTCCACCACCATTTCTCTTCTCTAAACAGACTATATAATAGACTGTGTCATTTGCCCTAGCCACTCTTCCCAAAATCATCTATGCAATATGTAAATGTAAATTATTGCATAATGTAGGTACTATGTAGTTGGAGAAACAAGGTTGCAATGGCTGTCTAACCGAAGAGTGGCCAGTTTCAGATTTCCTACTTTAATTCTGAATATTTTTAGTATATCTATGCATCCTCCATTTATTCATCCAATTAGTTGTGGAACATGTACGTACAAGGGGGATCCAGAAAGTAAGTTCTGTTTCAATTTATCTCCACTGCAACGCTGCGATCGCTGTCAGCTACGTACGGCTTGTTGTGCTTGTTTACAATGTCTGTGTTGATTGAAAATCCCGCCGCTTTGAAATCAGATGTGTGATTCATTTTCTGAATGCTAGGAAAGTGAAACCAATTGAAATTTATCAGCAAATTTGTGATTTCAAAAGGGGTTGTGTTTCTTTACGACAACACACGACTACGCACTGCAAATGCGACGAAAAACATCCTACAGGAATTTGACTGGGATGTGTTTGAACACCCCCCTCCCCCCGTACAGCCCTGACCTCGCTCCTAGCAACTTTCATCTGTTTTTGCATCTCAAATCTTTCCTTGGCGGTGAACACTTCAACAATGACGAAGGGATGAAAGAAAATGTTTCCAATTGGTTGAAGACACAGGCGGCAAACTTCTATGAAGAAGGTATGCAAAAACTTCTGCCTCGCTATGACAAATGCCTGCAAAATTTAGGAAGTTATGTGGAAAAGTAGTTTAAGAGTTGTAGAGCTTTGTGCAATAAATAATTTTTCTATATCTGTACACAACTTAATTTTATTGCCAAACAGAACTTACTTTCTGGACATACCTCGTATATTACAGGAAGCTTAGCTGCAGAATAAAGTATTATTTGATAGAACGGCCTGTGTTTTCAATTAAAACTACAACCTGCAGTTAGCACAGATATGAATATCTAGAAACAGTTGATGCAAACCAAGTTAAAAAAAAAGTAAAAAAGTATTTTTGTTATCAATGTATTGTTCATTTTATTGAATACTAGGAAAAATCTTTTTTAACAGCCAAAACAGTGATACAGAAATTATGGATCCATTGAATAAATTAACACTTATGATAAAATTAAATATAAATATTTTATGAATTTGTTAAGAGATTGTAGGTTTGACAATAGATTATGAGTACAGTTAGGCATGGAGTAAAATGACATTAAATATGGTAATTAGCAACAGCTGGTTTTCAGACAAAAAGATTTTCGGTTGGTTACGTGATGAGAGGGTAAGGTCACTAATTCAAATTTGCCAGAAGAAAAAATTTACATAGCAAGGACAAAAAGAAACAGGCACTAGGAAGAAACAACATTTTAGGCACCTAAGATACAAAAATAATGATAAGTCTGCAATAGCAGCTCATTTCTGGTCTGAAAATTTTGAAATTGAAGATAGCACCAAATTACTAAAATACGTGCAAAAACATAGTGAGCTCGTCATCTGGGAGAAAATATTCATAGAAAAGAATAAACACCAACTAATGAACTTCAAAATCTTGCCAGAAGATAGCCCCTCATTTAAATTCATCACAAAATCAACAGATGGCAGCAACAACTCCAGAACTACCCCCTGGTAGAACTACCTGGGTCAAGCTTTAGTCACATTAGAGCTGCTGATGCGAAAGATGGTTCGCGAAACATGTCCTCAATATGGGTATGTAAGTGAAGCTGATGTGTAGTAAATATGACTCATCCATAATTATATAATTGTTTTGTTTCACTGTGGGTTCCAATACAGTTAAATGTTGATATATTGCCCCAAGAGGTTTGGCATGCTAGCTTAGGATTCTTTAAATATAAGAGTATTTCTTAGAAATTTATAGAGACTTTAAAATGGAGAGAAGCTAATTTCAGAGATGTATAAATGAAGTGGCAATATCATATATTAGAAGCTACTAATGGGAGTTTTTGAGTCATTAGCAAAAGGGGAGGTTATTAGAAGAATTTGAAACTGAATAGCACATTCTGGGCATAATCTCAAACACTTCTGATTGGATTGATGGTGAGAACGGATATAGCTAGATTAGGCATCATTCTTGCCATAAGGGTAGAACCACATGTAATCGCTTGGTAGAAGATCTGGATACTTTAACACCAGACATTCAGATAATAGTTTCCATTGGTCCAAAAATTCTCCTTTAAAGTGAATACTGTTTATTAAAAGTTTCAGAGTCAGACTCCGGTGTCATCCTTTCTTTGATCAATATTCACCCATTTATACCCTTAGGTAGGTTTCTCTGCTAAAGTGTGAAGAAGCAATAACTGCTTCAACTTGGCAAAGCAGCATGAGCCACAACCAGACAGCTACAAACTGATGCAACGTTGTGAAGTAAGGCCCATTGTCTTCAACAGAAGCATGATTTTTAGCACACAAACATGTAATGTTAGGAGCATTGCAGTAAATTATTTTTCAACTTTGAGAGTATTGCATTTACTGGCAATGACTTATAAGTATAAAGAAAGACTGAAAAAATATTATCAGGCATCATTTAAAAACTTTGCTGAAACAAATGTTGGTATTAAAGCTAATTTTGTAAACTATGTACATAGTGTCATGAACCCAAAATTTACAATAGTGTGCCGCAGAGAGATAAAGGACAGAGAGTGCCGGCTGGAGATAAACAGCTTGCCTAAGAAAATAAAGATAGTGCAGAGATAAAAGGCATGCCAAAACAGATAAGGTTAGAAAATTCTAGTAACATCTTGATTGTCTTACAGAACATTCAATTTCTTATTTGTTACAGAATATTGCAGAAATATATAGTGATATCAGTAGTGGTATATATAAGAGGCGAGATGCCAGTCATAGTCGTAAACGGTGGAAACTCTTGCAACAAGAGTTGCTGTATACAGTGAAAGTTGAGTAAGCTCTTTGTTGTGGTAAACGTCCTTGGTAGATTTTAGTTGTGTATGTGACGTAACTCTGCTACTGTGAGGAAATTCCAAAGTGTATTTCTACGGAAATAAAGAACGTTTTGAATTTTTGCAACTTGGACTTTTAATTCTATGAGCCCACAAAGTCACAGTAGTAATAGTATAGTACAAGATGTTTTAAATAAAATGAATTTTGATATTTTGCAGTATTCTCGCTGAAGAATGTAACTTGACAACTATAGATATGAAACCACTCACCCATATCTAGCAAATTGTGCTATAATATCTGTGGTGATATCCATGACCTTTTGATCTTGTGGGTCAGTATTGACATTGCCATAATTCTCTGGGTAGAACACAAATGGTAGATCATCTCCATGGCCAATTCCTGAAAAAATAAATAAAAAAGTATATATATAGATATATATATATATATCTATATATATATACTGAGATGTATATATATACATAAAAGCATGTGTATATTAAAAGCAAAGGAGACAAAGATGGCAATTCTATAATATGTATGCTTTAAATAAGAAGCTGAATACTAACCTTTCTTAGGTTTGGTTTCATTTGTGCTTGCAGCGAGAGTTAAACCTTCTAGAAAATAAACACTAACATGTCTTTTATCTTTGGATAGATGGGCAAAGCTATAAAGGAATGCTTTTGGCACCTTTTTAGACCACACCTTGGCCATTTGAAAAGCTGGAAGATTAAAGAGAGAATCACCTGTTGCCTGAAATGATAATAGAAGCATTTTCAGTTAATATGATTACCAATATGCAGCCATATTTATAAGGATAGTATACAAGAAAATGTTCAACATTTAATTTTTTTTCCTTGTAATTTATGTTCTTTAACTCTTTAAGTCATATCGGACTTTGAATGTAATGAGTGAAATGATGCTCAAATGGGCCCAGGGTCCATGGAGCTTAGAGTTACCCGATGTTTGTCTTTTAGGATAAGGGAAAACCCGGGAAAAACCTTATCCAGGTAACTCACCCTGACCGAGATTTGAATTCAGAATCTCTTGAACGTAAGGCAGACATGCTACCATCTATGCTACACGAGACGTGCATTTAATTTTCTATCTTCTTATATCGATGAAAAGTATGCTGTGGTTGTTATGAAGAATAAGAGAGGAAGCAGCGGAACTTATGCTTGTGCGTCAGCATCTTATTTTAATTCTATTTAGAATACTTTTGAAGATTATTGCAGTACATATGCTTCTTTTTATAATTTTACTTTAAATTAAATTATTTCACGACAGTAAGATGAAAGAATGCTGATAATGAAGGAGATGAAGAAGTAACAAAAAAGTAATGAAAAAATAATTAAATGGAGTATGTGGTTTCCTGCTATAAACAGTAAAATAAAGACAAATTGACTTTCACCATAATATTGTTATTTTAGCTTAAGCTTTTGTCAAATATTCCATTATATATAATACTGTAATTATATTTACTACACTAATGAATAAAAGTTTGTAAACTCGTCTTAATTGCTACTGCATCCTCTGTGTCCAGGTATGATGTTTTTTGAATTGACATACATAGTGATTGCTTTCTATCCCATACAACACTTATGCACAGAATTGTCTACCCTTTCCTTATACACTGTTATGCAAATCATCCATTAGAAGGCATTCAAGAAGGACATAAGTCACGTATGTTGCTTAGCACATTGCATAAATTAAAAAATAAATAGGGGTAGGTGACTTGCCTGGTATACTTGACTTTCTAAAATATATTGTAAACTCCCATGAAGAAGACAAAAATACAAGTATTCATAATATTAGAACAAAGGAAAATTACTTCAGAAATTCATTAGAAAAGAAATTTGTTGAAAGTAAGGCAATATATTTATACACTTACCTCACTGGATTAAAGAAATAGAGATGTAACAAAGAAAACCAAAAATAAAACAAATTAAGACTTATTAAGAATGCTTTCTATACAGTAAAAGAATATGAAAATGTAAAATTAAATAATGATCAACTTAATAAAATTGTAGAATTAAAAGTTTAAATATAGATAGTAGTACCTCTTTATTTAAATTGTAACTTTATTTATACTTCACATTCATTCATTTATTATCTGCTTAAAAGAATACAAAACATATTCAAAGCATCAACAATTTGAATATGTGCAACCCGAAAATCACATAGTTTAATATCTATATAAACATGTTCTAAAATAACCTAATTACAATAACAAATCATAAACTATACACTATTACACTTATATTATAAAGTTACTATTTATTTAGTCAATATTATCTAAGATATTCGTCAATTGAATAATAGCAACCTTCCATACAATATTTCTTTATTTTTTCTTGAATATGTTGAGATTATGAATACTTTTCAGACAGGTTGGCAGTTTATTATACAGTTTATGAGCTGCAGCAGTAGGTCTGGTTTTATATAGTTCTAATCTGTGTGACTGTAAATGAAAATTTGTATTACCTCTGGTGTAGTGATCATGTATTTGTTTATTTGTTTTACCTTAATTTGCCTGTTAAATAATTCTACTATTACTTCATATATTTAAAGTGAATATACAGTTGAAATATTTAGGCCCTTGAAGGTTTGCCTACAAGAGTCTGTTTGTTTCATTCCCATAATTAGTCTTATTGCTCTTTTTTTGGAGAAGGAATACTCCGTTAGTGTGTTTTTTAGCACAGCATCCCCACACTGTTAAACCATATGATATATGCGGGTATGTCAATCCATAATATAACATTGTCTGTGTATTAACATCAACTATGCTCATCATTTTTTTTCATTATAAATAACGCTGAGCTCATTTTGTTGCATATATGATCAATATGTTTGTCCCATGTTAGGTTTTTATCCACAATTAGTCCTAGAAAATTTGCGAAATCGACTACATTTACTTCCTTGTTTTCAATTCTTATCTTTGTATTTGATGGTGACCTGTTCTGTGGAGTTTGAAACTGAATATAATTGTCTTATTTAAGTTGATGTGTAAGTTATTGGACCTAAACAATCTCAATAGCAATAGAAATGTGAAGAGTGACTTACCTCAACAAGCTTGAGAAGCACAGAATTTGGATCCTTAAAAGCTCCAAAATATTTAGCAGTACCCTGTTGAAGTAGCTCATCAGTTCTGTTAAAGATTTTTCCAACCACAGCTGAAAAATGTTGTTAGTCTATTAGCTATATATTAAACAAATATTGTGTAAATAATTACTCTTTTATATGAAGTCCATGAGATATAAATTTGGTAATGCTGGCAGTAGCAGTAATGGAGATGGTGTGCAAATAACTTCTTTTGTCCAGAAATGTATTAATTATTGTAATAGTTAAGATATAAATCCCTTTACCAGCAACTTTCAGTTTGACTTCTGCAGCTACTGTAAATAAACATATTGTGAGACTGTTGTAAAGAAATACATTAACTGAAAATTATAAATTCTATATCTGGAGTAATTATTTTGTAGTGCATATTCACATCCACCAATATTAATGGAGCTATACCATTCCCTTCTTGGAGAGGATTATGAAAATCTCAAGGCTTCTGTCTATCTTGGTTGAAGTGATATTGTTTTGTGTATTTTGTTAACAATGCATTATTTACTTTGGCATTAAAAAATATTTTAATTGTTAATGCCTCAATTGTGCATATCTCAATAGTGCTCATGTGTCAGAGTTTCGTCCATAGGAGTCCTTTTCATGTTACTAAATCTACTGACACTGTTAAGTATACTTAAAAACCATTGATCTGATCTAGATTTGAATCTGTGACACTGGAGCGTACCTAACCAAATGAGTCACTCTAATGATACTTTAGCACTGTTTTATCTCAGTGCTATATTACAATAATTTCTTGTAATTGCCTTTCATTTGAATTGTCTTCAAAATCAAAGGCATATAAACAAATGTGATACTGAAAAAAGTTACTCTAAGCAGTTATTTTTTTAGGAATGCTACCAACACTTTTTAGAACATAAAATTAAGTTGCTGTGATTTTACTCTCAAAAACAGCATTTTGCTGTGCCCAAGCTGAAAGTAGCAGGACTAGCCAATAGATGGTAAAAATCTATGATATTGCATTTTGACATTTTGTCCTGCCCCTCAGTTTGAATCTTCTAACACATAGCTCATTTATTGTTTCATTAGTTTAAGCAGAAAGGCAGTATGCAATAAATATTGTAAAAATTTGTCTACATAACTTATCAATATTACTATTATTAGTAAAAGCTGCATATTAAATTTCAATTTTGGAACATGTGACAAAAAGTTTGATAGAGTTATTAAGCAAGCCATCCAGATTAAACTCCATCCATTTAAATAGAGATTCGAACTTCAGTTGAGTACACCTTGGGCTCCAGCCATAAAATATAATTGCCATAGAAACCCTGACTAGATGACGGACTGCGCAAAAAACTCATGATGGGAGGACTCCAATCCAGATGATGGACCGCACAGAAAACTATAAAAAAACATGCGGCCATCCTTTATATAAGGGCTGTTCAATAAAGAATGCTCATAATTCTTTTTCAGTCATAATTTTTTGCATAAAAATTCAGTCTTATTATATTCTGATAGTTTAATGTGAAACAAACACGCCGTAGTAGTTTCATTGTTGGTACTCCTGGTTGCCACCTGTGAGAACCAGGCAAGTTTAGACATGTTCAGTATCGCCTACCGCTGCTATGGAGGTAAAATGCAGTTAAAGTTGATGTTGGAGGAAGATTCATAGTTTCCTTCAAATGTAATCACTGCTGACGAAACTTGGCTACATCATTTTCATCCTTAGAGCAAACAGCAAAGCTCAGTGTGGAAATCTCCTTCATCACCAACCCCCAAAAAGCAAAAGTGGTTACTTCTGCTGGAAAATGTATGGTCATTTCATTCTTTGATATTCATGGAATGGTTTATCAGCATGTTGTACCTGCACACACATCAGTAGCTGTACTATACTACATGGATGTCCCGAAAACATTGCAAGTCCATACCAGGCGCAAAAGACCACATTTCCGTAAAGCAGGCTGGATGTTGCACCACGATAATGCGCAGCCGCATTTTGCCAATGTTGTTGCTGAATATCTTGCAAAAATCAGCATGAAGTGTAACCCTCACCCTCCCTATAGAACGGATTTAGCCCCATGTGACTTTTTTCTATTCCCTAACTTGAAGAAACACATTTGTGGGAGACATTATCCATCATCAGAAGCAGTGGTGAAGGCTGCGGAGGCGATTTTGAAAGATCTCTCAAAAATGGTTTCCAGCATGTTTTTGAAGACTGGCAGAAATGCTGGGACAAGTGCATCGCATTCAGGGGAGACTATTTTGAGAAGGACCATTAAAATTATGAGGATCAGTAAAGGTACGTTATTGGACAGCCCTCGTATGAACCAGCCAGACCAATGGCACACTGCTATTCAGTGGGGTGACACAAGCCTTATCCACATGAGGAAGGCTATATATATGGGGACAGTTCGCCAGCTTTTTCATTCAGTTCCTTAAGAAGGCCATGGAGCTTGCGATGGCCAAAAGCTCAAAATGAGTAAATTTGATATGGATGGTCACCCATAAAGCTTTTATTATTAACTATATTTAAAACTAAATAGTTGCTAGCAAAAATGAATTTGATTTTTTGGTTTTGGTAATACGAGAAATACATCATTGAGAATGAAAATAAAGGCAGAATAATTATACGTACGAGATTTTGTAACAATTCCTTTGATGAACTGCTCAAAAAATTGTGGAATGGCTTTGATTTTCTCCAATACCTCATTTTGATACTTTCCTGTAATGGATATAAAAAAGAATATTAATGAACATGGGGTATATCAATAAATAGAAATTATATATTTAAATGGAATACAAGTATGATTTCACAAAAATCACAGGATTTGCCATTATATATAGATTTAGTGACATATGTAATGGGAATATCTAATGAAAACCAATAAAAAATATTCTAAGAGTCATTAAATAATTTTTGTTACCAGTCTTATGAAATCTACTCATAAATCTATTTCCTGCTGATCTATTTATATAGATAGTGTCTTACAATATAGATAGTGCCTCAGAAACTTATTCATATATTTTAGTTAATTGATGGTAGCTCGATGGGTCAGAACGACTGGATAGAAACCAGGAGATCCGTAGCCCAAATCCCGGCCACGGCATCAATCCCCCATGTGGACTCCATTGAAAAGAGCGTTAGCCTATATACGGTCAGTGTGGAGAAATGACCAACCTCCATCAAATTAAATAAAGGTATATTTGTTGACTATGATAGTGCTTGCTGAGTAGGGTATTGTTACTTTGTGGGTTCGTAGAATTAAAAGGCCGAGTTGCAGAAATTAAAAATCTCCTTTATTTCCATAGAAATACACTGTCCACTTCTCACGTAACAACATTACATCACACAATCTTCCAAGGTCGAGGACAACAATAAACACTTGCAGCTGATTACGTTAGCTCTCTTTACAACAACACTGACTGTTACACAAAAACTGCTTCACAACTACAACTGTCCTGCTAGCATGTCACAATCCCTTTTATATCCCCATTCATGATTACCAGACTGTTCTGTCAATCACTAGAAGTTTCTGGAAACAAGGCATCTAATTGCATAATTCGAACATTCTATCACCTTAATCTACCCGGCAGGGTCTTTGACTCAGTTTTCTTGCCTGCCGGCACTATCTGTTTACACACGTTCGTTATCTACGTGAAGCCTATCCATCTATTTATCCATTTGCGCCGAAACTTCAATGCCCGTTACTGCGACAGTATCTAAGTGCCAACTTCTGTAATATTTTGGGATGAAGTGGCAATTTTTCTCCTCTACGAAATTTTATTCATATATTATTTTTATATTCTAATATTTAAATTACATTAAAGCAAAGCCATTGAGTAAGTCAAGAATTACATTAGAAAATAATAAATATATCAAATCTTTACGTAGAAAATGAAGATAGCTACAGTGAAGCAATGAATATTACACAAATGTACATATTTGTTACAAAGGCTTAACTTATCTTAAGAAAATGATTTTATTTCTTCTTTCTAATTGAGATCAATTTTACAAACAAATTGCTTGCATCGTCAGTCCATCAACACACTTTGTTGTCAAGGATTCTGGTGACCATGTTATGTTTTTTCAGTATTACTGTGATGGCCGGTCCAGGCCGCGCACTTCACACCTTAACACTCCCTACACAGGCTAAAATTAGGTGAGGAATTTAGGCCCTACAAACCCTAAAGCTCAGAGGTCCAGGTAAGGGTACACAACATACAAAGAACTGACTCAATGTTGCCCCCAATAAGCAACTTTAAATGCTTTAATTCATTATTACAATCCTTGATTATAACAAACATAACTAATTCATTATAACAATATGTGCTCCCTTTAAATAGTACAAGAAACGAGCATCACAATCTTTATAAAATTGCTCTGTAAAGAACATTTACTCCTGAAAGATCAATAGTAAAGTATGAGGGTAACAAGGGTCCCACAAAACATTTAAATTGCCGATGGTGCTATCCAGTAACTACACAGAAAGCATTTACCCAAATAAATAACTGAGTAGAGCAGTTACATGAATAACATCTCAAATCCATTGAATACATAAGTGACAGTAAAATTCTGTCCCTCATTTAACGATAATTCTAAGCAACTAGCAGCCACCCCTGTGTTTTTAGACCCAGAAACCTAAAGAGGAAAAAAAGTAATAAAGCTTCTGGTCCCGGAACTGAAGGAAAGAGTCCTTAAAACTATCATGGCTCACCAAAGGTGATCATCTAAACACAAAGAATATTTAGCAAAACCCGAAACTTGGAGCACTTACCCTCAGACTTAAACCCGTCGAGCACCATGCGCCAACTCCCTTCCCGATTTGAGGCAGTGCACACAAGAAGCTTTGGGAACTGCAGCGCTCCAAGACAGCAAAGGCGGGAAGCTGAAGTGAAACAGCAGCACCTCGAACTGGGAAGGCAAGGAACAGAAAAAAAGGTGTCAGAGGGAAAACAAATGGCACATTACCAAAATCTGAAAATGAAGCAAACCTAAAAACAGAATCAACTGCTGGTATTTCAAAATTAATTACACGATGTTTATTTTTTAAAATAAATAACTTTTCCCAAACCATTAAATCTATCGGACCATTTCGTTGTTTTAATAATTTAATTTCAGGATTTATCTCATGGTTAAATGATCAAAAATGATCTGCTATGGCCGATTTATCAGTTTGTTTATACTTATTATTATGAAACTGTTCTGTCGTTCTGGTTTCGAAATTACGTTTCGTCTTTCCAATACAAACCTGATCACAATGTAAACAATTATTATTTTTATTAAAACAATTAAATGGTCCGATAGATTTAATGGTTTGGGAAATGATATTTATTTTAAAAAGTAAATATCGCATAATGAATTTAGAAATACCAGGAGTTGATTCTATTTTTAGGTTTGTTTCGTTTTCAGATTTTGCTAATACTGAAAAAACATAATAAAATGGTAACTGGAATCCTGGATGACGAAGTGTATTGATGGACTGATGATGTAAGAAATTTGTTTGTGAAATCGATCTCAATTAGAAAGAAGAATTAACATCATTTTCTTAAGATAAATGAAGTTTTTGTTACAAACAGTTATATATGTGTAACATCAAATCTTAATCCTTTAATAAATTAAAGTAAATTGATAGTCAAAATGGATAGTTTTTAGACAGGTCCAGCGACTGGTAATTGTATAAACTAAATTAAAGTAAGAAAAGCAGTGTTAAGGACATACCATGAAGAGCTGTTGCAGTCTCATCTCTAGTAACACCAGTAAGTAAAGGTATGTTTGGAAAGTTGCTTTCTTTCAAAGCATCTGCAGGAGACTGGGGAAGAAAGCTGGGCAAAAATATAGGATCATCTCCAACTTCAACACATGGCGCAGGACCAAGGAGACCAGTCAGGCCTGCCAATACTTCTTGAGCAGCCAAGTGCCATTGCTAAAATGGGATACTGAATCTCAGTGAAAAGGTGAACTCATTTTTCATACAATTTTACATGTTTGGCTGCAACTAAAAATTGACACAGTCTGCAGTAATAAAAAAAAATATCTGTAAACAAAAAAATAATTTCAATAAACCAGAAAAATTATATGATTTTTTATTGATGCTAACCTGAAACCCATTATCAGCTTCTATGAGAGATTTCACTGGTAGCTGTTGAAGACACCTTACCATCTCAAGTATTGGAGATTCAGGGCAACCATTTCTTGTTGCAAGATCCCTCCCTGTTTGTAGTGGATTGTAGTCAATAGCAAAAGTTGATAATGCAGTTCCACTCATGGCTAGCACTCCATTTAGAAAGCCTGGGTGAAGTAAAGCAGAATTTAGTATAATTAATCCCTATCAGTGACAAAGTTTGGAAAAAGATATTTGTATACATATAAAGTGTAGAGAATGTAGAAGACAGCTTTATTTTTGAAAAGAGCTTATGTTATAGTTATATGCTTAGTTGCACTTTTATACAGTTATATTTTAATACAGTTATATAAACCTGTTATCATTATCTACTTAGTGCTTTTTATTTTTTTTTTAATTTACGTCCTCCAAAGTTAAGTCATATCATATGAGGAATGGAATGGATGAAATGATGCTCTCATGAGCCCAGGGTCCATAGAGCTTAGAGTCACCCGACATTTGTCTTTAAGGATAAGGGAAAACCCCAGAAAAAACTTATCCAGGTAACTCACCCTGACCGAGATGTGAATTCGGGACCTCTTGAACGTGAGTCAGACACGCTGCCACTATGCCACAGAGGCAGGTGCCACTTAGTGCTGATATAAGTGTATTAAAGGACAAACAGGGAATTACTGAATCTGTGCATGAAGCAACAGAAAAGCATTAAGAACACAAATAGTTGCAATTCCTTTCTTGGAAGTGTTGAAAACAGTGTTGTTATGATAAATTAACTTTAAAGAGAGTCGATTAAAGACACTAGACAACACTTACTTTTAAATTTTTTTTTAATTTAAAAGTAAGTGTTGTCTAGTGTCTTATATCGACTCTCTTTAAAGTTAACACAAATAGTTGTTGGTCAGAATTGGAAAGAATGGTGTTGAAGATAGGCATGGGATATCTATGGAGAGGAGAGGAGATAAATTATAGCAGTTTTTGGAAGGAAGTGAGAACTAGAGTACAAGACATAATAGGCAAGAGATATGGGAAAGTATAGAAGAAAAGATATCTTTGAAATTTTATAAGCAATTAAAGACAGAATGGGGTAGGGAAAAATATATAGATAAATGTGAGAAAACTGAAAGAGAAGGCATAGCATGGATGAGAGTAGCAATAATATAGCTAAAAGGGTTGAGAAGTAATGAGGTAGGGATATGTGAATTTTGTGGAGATGAAGAGAGCACTGTTCATTATCTGATAGAATGTAAGGAGTTAACAAATTACACCAGAAAAATGTGTGATAAGAAATGGTGCAGTGTGAGCAAAGAGGTAGTGACATTACACCTTTCTTTTTTTTATATAATTTACGTCCTCCAACGTCAAGTCATATCGGACGGCGAGTGAAATTGTTGAAATTATGCTCAAATGAACCCGGGTCCATAGAGCTTAGAGTTACCCCACATTTGTCTTTGAGGATAAGGAAAACCCTGGAAAAACCCTCATCCAGGTAACTCAACCTGACTGAGATTCGAACTTGAGACCTCTTGAACGTGAGGCAGACAAGCTACCATCCATGCTACCGAGGTGGGCAGCCATTACGCATACTAACGGGGATGGGTGAAAAGAAAAATAGGTGTATAGGAGAATTCTTATATAGGTTAAGAGAAAAGTGGTTTGGGGTAAAAGAAGAAAAGGTCAAGAAGAAATAACACCAAGCTGCTCAGGAAAACCAAAGGCTTATGGCCAGGGTACCTGAGTCAGCGAGTAAATCTTAGGGTCAGCAATTTTATGTATTTGTACAGGATGTATAATAGTCCATGTTTGATGTTAAAGTTATTGTAGTGAAACTGTAGTGGAAACTGTACAAATAAGTATCAAATAACACATATCTACTTAGCGGATCAATAAAACTAAAGGCAACAAAAAGAGTTCATTATTTGTACAACTTGCTTTTTGATATGCATGTCCTAAAGTAATTTTGCTGAACAGTTTTGCAGAAGAATCAGTATGGACATATCTTTTAGAGCAATCATTAAATTAATTAATCGATGGCATACATAACAGCCCAAAGTGGGCCTGGATCTGCCAACCCAACTGGTGGTTTCATGTGATTACACATAGCAGAGGTGGTTATCATCGAACAATATTGGGGAGGAGATGTAATCAGCATCTCTGCACCCCAAGCTGGAAAGTTGGCATTCTTTGACCGGGATTTGCTAACTATAGCAGCTCCTCAAATTCCTTATGGTGTTAAGTAGGTACCGATCCTATGCCAAGGACTTAAAATCTGCACCCCTATAGTTGGGATAAGACCTGGGCACATTCTATCCCGGAGTACAATGCTCCAGCTCAGCATGCTATAGTGCAGATCTTAGAGCAATTACACTGTAATCATAACTAAGAGATAATCTTATCCCATAAGCTCCATTAATAAAGGAGGCTCAATGGTTAGTGGAAGAATCAGGGATAAAGTGTACCTGATTTAATAAAAATATTAGATGAAGCTACCTTATCATGGAAAAACTCCATAGAAAACATACAGGTGTCTCCATTATGTACTTCAGTCATTAGAGGAGGCTCTTTGAGAACAGATAATGATGGTAATGCTGAAATGTAAGATGTTCAATGTTTTGCCATTTCGGAAATGATGGAGAGATTGAACATAATTCTCAAGGTCAGTTTCCTTGATCTATATTCTTCCTTCTTATTTAATTAACTGCATCCATTTGGTGTCCATTTAAATTTAACAGGGGTCTCTTGAGTTCCATAAAAATTAAAAAGATTAAAAGAGGGTAATAGATAACTGCAAACCATAGAAGGTAATCCATCCATCCAAGTTAATTTTTGAAAATACTGCCTCTCTGAAATTGTTTCATGGATCCTGTTCATCTGAAAGATGCACTTCAGCTCAAGAAGGAGCTTGACGACAACCTCCAAAACCAAGATTGTACTCCACATTATATTGTCACCTAATTATCGGAAAGCACAACCAACGACAGCTGAGTAAGGGACCAGAGGCCATCCCGCACCCACCCATTAATCTCAGTCACTAACTGAGGGGATGATTAGGGAAGTTTCACTTGTCGCTGGCCGCCTCTTCCACCTTCCTCTGCCGTCTGGAACCTTCGCGGTGATTCAGTGAAAACGAGAGACGTCTAGAAAACAGTGATATTCCTATAAAAAGGGCTGCTATGAGTGAGTTGAGTCAGTGCTTGGCAAGCAGTGAAGGAGCGCCGTGTTGGTGAACGGACGAGAAGACTCTGTCGGAGGAGTGTACGTAATTGCCAGAGTAAAAAGGGAACTGTAACGGACGAACTGGTGAATCATAATTGTGTGCATTACGTAATTCTGTGTAATTGGCAAGTGTTCAACTGTAAGTCGGTGGAAATAAAGAACATTTTTGAGTGGTGTAATCAGACTTTTAATCTCATGAACCCACAACGTCACAATATTTTAGTACTCTAATCACCTCAATTTGAAGTATAATGCATATAGAAATCTAATATGTTTAAAACGTTCAATTGCAATTATATACCCGACTGAGGCTGTTTCCGAGGTTTCCATTAAGGCAAATGCTGGGTATCTGTTGCATAATTATGCAAACCTTTGTTATTTTCTTAAACATTGTATATTGTTAGATAGAGTCAACATGAAAAATTCAATGCCACGGCCAGGATCTGAACCATGGATCTCCTGATTTCCGTCCAGTCACTCTAACCCATTGAGCTACCATGGCCAACGTGCCCTCATGACATTAAATCCTCCATTTGACTCAAATATTTCCCCAGTAAACCACTAAGGACTCTCGCATTCAAGATACACTTTTTGTGGTGACTTACTATCGTAAGTAATTGAGTCCCAGGCTTCATCATTTAATTCTTATTATTTTAGTTAATTGATGGAAATAAATCTTTTCTTAATACTAGCTGCATATAGGGTAAGGGTTTTTTGATAGATAGAGTCAACAAGAAAAATTCAATGCCACGGCCGGGATCTGAACCATATGGTGAACTCAGTTGCAGATGCAAACTAGAATTGGCAAAACATATCAACATATAAGAAGATTAAAAAACATGAGGCAAATGAATGATAATACAACTTACCAAAGCTTTAATACTTTTGCTTTATTGTGAGTATTCCAACAATGAAAAATTTAAATGCCAAGTTTAGTGGTGATTATGTTGCAAAAATAAAAATTTTGTATTTTTTATATATTTTTTGAGCTTGTGTTTTATTTCTCACACAGAACTTTTTAAACAATCATTAAGTAAATTTCAATGCAACAGTAAGACATCATTGGCTGTTTTCTAAAAATTGGTAACATATTTTAATTTAATATCATTTTAATCAAAACTGTCTGGTGCCATGGCATAGTGGGTTGTAGCATTGTGCTTTGGTTCCCTGCCACATAATTCGGCTGGGATTGATCCCAGTCAGCATCATGAGGAAATTGAGGAGCTAAGTTAGGTGGCAAACCCTTGTCTAGAAAGTCAACTTTCCAGCTGGGAGTGCAGTGATGCTGACCACATCTCCTCCCCTGGCATATTGGTTGGATGATTGCCCACCTCCGCCTTGCATATGTGGGTGTGAAGCCGGCAGTCTCGTTGGCAGGCTCTGGCCATCTTGCAGGCTGTTACACCATGGATTATGTTTTTTAATCAAAACTGGTACATCCATTTGCTCAGAAAACAAACAAACAAACAAGAAAAGATTTTTCTAGATAACGGTTATTTTCTGGCAGTGACAGAAAGGTGAATTCCTGAAAATTATTGTCTGCTTTCTTGTGGATTGTCCAACTTAAAGTTGGCATTTATTAAACTTTTAGTTTTGAATCATGTTCACAGCCTGATACATATTGTGACTTTGTGGCTTCGTAGAATTAAAAGTCCAATTAGCGGAAATTCAAATCGTTCTTTATTTGCGTAGAAATAGACTTCGTAGCAGCAGAATTACATCACATACATACAGTTTTGATCTACCAAGGTCGATGGCCAAAACAAACAGCGTTCTGATTACATCTGTTTACAGCACCCCTGTTACAACATCCGTACACCTGTTTACTACTACTGCTCTGTTTACAACTGACTCTGGGCGAGTCATCGCTTCCTTAAATACCTCATTGATAATTCTAGATATTTCTTGAACAAACAAGCAATCGAATGTTCTATAAAACAATCAAGACGTAACCAGAATGTTCCAATTACCTCACTTATCTGTGTCGGCTCTTTATTTCCACACTGTCTGCCTATCAGTTCCTTTGTGTAAACAAGCCACGCGAACCCTTTTAGTGCATACATCGCCAGTCGTAAAAAGGGATTCGCGACAATATAAACATAATTTCTTTTAGTTTCGAGGAGGCTAAAGAGGTAAATTCTTAATGAAATATGAACTAAAACTTTTGAATTGAATGCTATAATTGACAACTGTAATTAAAAGTTCAAATAATTGCTTTTACCAGAGAGTCAGTTAAATTGAAAACATACTTAAATGTAAATTACACAAACAATTATGGGTAAGCAATGACTTTATATACCTTGCTGCGAATACATGTGATTCTTAAGCTTTAGGTAACTTCATTAGTGTAGCCAAGAAGCCGACTCTGGCGGCATTGAAGAATAAAATTAAAGTCAAATGTTACTCTTGAGGTTGTATTGCAATTTAACCATAATATAAATCCTGAAGTTAAAATATTAAAACAATTAAATGTCCTGATAGATTTAATGGTTTGCGAAAAGATATTTATTTAAAAAAAAAAAACATTGCGTAAGGAATTTTGAAATACCAGAAGTTGATTCTATTCTTAACTTTGTTTTGTTTTCAGATTTTGGTAATACTGAAAAAACATAAAAACACAGTAACTCCCTTAACTGCAAATTTGTTTTCTCCTGTCGTTTTCTTTGACTGATGATGGGGACAAAATTCATAAAATCAATTTCAATTAGAAAGTAGAATTAACATCATTTCTTTAAGATAAGTGAGGTTTTTGTTACAAATTATTATATTTGTATAATATTCATTGCTTCACTGCAGCTAGCTTCATTTTCTACGTAATCATTGTATTTTAATTGTTACTGATATTGTGCAATTGCATATTTCAGAACAATAGTTGAGAGAGAACTTTACCTTTTGTAACTTTAGACAGAGATAACAGCATAGCACTACTTGCTCCTGTTCCTTGGCCAAATACAGTCACTTTTTGAGGATTTCCCTCCAAAAAGCTGATGTTATCTTTTATCCATTCAAGGACTAATGTCATGTCAAACATTCCTGCATTTCCAGGCAGTTCCTTCACTCCAGCACTCAGGAATCCTGTGAGGCAAAGTAAAGAGAATTACGAAGGTAGCTGTTGTGTGAAAAGCATCATGAGTAGCTTTTAAAGTTGCCATATGAGTTATAAGAGACACGTTCTTTGCATCCCAGGCGGCATCAAAGCAAAAGCAGAGCTTTCTCTTCTGACCACATATCCCACATGGGAGCAACTGCAAGGGTCTTCTACCCTCAAACATATGGGGTGGTCCTTTTCAATATGTTCACCAAGTTAAAGCGCTGTTGCAATATTTTTCTCGTGTCCTCAGAACTTCAATACCTTGTATTAGCTTAGAATGTGCACACATGCTTCTTATGTGTGTTAATTAAGCTTATATTTATAGAAGTTACATAGTGTTTTACTTAGTGTAGTTAGTGTAGTTTTATACATTTATTAGTGTTTAATAGTTACTAGCATTTATCACCTGTGTAAATTAATTAAGATGTGGAGACTGTGGGAATCGAACCTAACATGGATATATTAACATGGATTTCCATTCATACTTGTAATATACACCTAACAGTATTTCTAACCTTTCTCGAGTTCTAAAAGTTATTGACATATTTAATTATTATGCGGAATGTATGTGATTATTTATTTAAATTGTGTTTAACAGAGGCCCCCCTCCCACAAAAAAAAGAAAAAAATTACCCTGCTTAACTTTATTCAAACTTATAAAATTAGCAGACAGCCTTGTAAAATGCTTTCAGCATATAAAACGAGTAATAGATATTCCTTGATAGTCAACATGAAAAATTCCATGCCATGGGCGGAATTTTTCATGTTGACTCTTTCTATCAAAATCCTTAGCCTATATATGGCTAGTAGGAAGAAATGATTAATTTCCATCAATTAACTAAAAAAGATTTTCCTTAAATCCTTTCATGGAAGTGTTGAAAACAGTGTTGTTGTATAAATTAAATTTATTGGGAGTCGATTAATGACACTAAAAAACACTTTTAAATTTTCCCGGAACTAGTTTCAGAGGCCTTCCCTCTATCTTCAGCCGGACACCGACTGGTTCTCATTGGTGTAGCTGGCAATATTTTGTCATCGGTCTCCTCTGGTGGCGGTTCGAGGAACTTGCTAAACAAATACCGCCACCAGAGGAGACCGATAACAAAACATTGCCAGCTACACCAATGAGAACCAGTCGATGTCCGGCTGAAGATAGAGGGAAGGCCTCTGAAACTAGTTCCGGGAAAATTTAAAAGTAAGTGTTGTTTAGTGTCATTAATCGACTCCCAATAAATTTAAGATTTTCCTTACTTGTTTTTCTTTAATTCTTTAGTTCGTAGCTGTAGCTGCCATAGAATATAGGAAAATGTTTTAGGATAAATCGGCTCACAATTGCAATAAACAAAGCTCTAACGTACAGTATTTGCTTATAAATTATTATCAACTGCCAGAATATCCAAAGTGCTTCTTTAATTTGCAAGTAAATATCCCTCGCACATTTATGCATACTGATGCAATTTAACCCTTTTAAAATTGTAATGATGGTCCTACAACAAGGCAACAGAATGTTTTACTAATATATATATATATATATATATATATATATATATATATTCAGTTATGTTATAAAGCGTTGTAATATTATGTATTATTACAGGATACATTAATTATGTACAGTGAATTCAGCTTGATTTTTTTTTATTCTAAACGATATTTTAAACAATGACAACCCTGGGTAATCTCAGCTGTAAACACGTGCCTAATGTTCTTCATCCCGCCAACCCGGTATGTATCGTAAGATGTTTATGATGTCGTTAGGGGTAAGAACAGTTTTTCCAGACAAAGCCAGCCGCCTGGGGTTCGTTTAAGTGCGGTTACTATAACAGCAAATGGCTGCTGAAAATATTGTTCAGTAATAGAACATATGGAAAACCATTTTAGTTAGACATATAAATAAAATCCAGTTATAGTTCCATAATGTAAACATGAAATACTAAGTACAAATACTTTTTTATTGCATCTTTCTGTAATTAATTAGACAAAATTTATAAATTTGGTGAATCACCAGTCACCCAAATTATGCAAATTGTATGTGATAAATAAGATATCTATCTATCAACAATTTTAAAACTGTATTTACTTCATCGTAACTGCATGAACAAGTTATATGAGTAGTTGCGGATATTGAAATGTTTCCTTTATTAACATACATACCATGGGATCCCAGTCTTTATTGAATAATGACAACAACAATTTTTTTATTCACAAGATGTTTAACACCATATTGAGATGCTGAGCCTCATCTGAAACCACCACCATGGATCCACATCATCACTGGAAGGCCTTCATTTCCATTTGCTAGCTAAAATAAAAATATAAAAATATGGTTTTGTGTATCAATAACTGTTATCAGAATTGTATGACTGATCAGCATTAAAAGCTGTACGATCTCAGTTTCCAGATGATACTTTGAAATCAAAACCACGACTGCAGGCAATTACAGCCAAAAATGGTCAGATCTCAAAGTTGAAAATGGAAGCAAGGATTCCCAAACAGTCTTTCAAATAAAAATATTAGTGACAATGTCAAGATCAAATCTTGCATTATTTGTTAATATTTGTACAGCAAGTAGTTTTGACAGCTCCAGTTATTAAAAGAATAATTTTATTTTGAATGTAGATCACTTTAAAGCACAGTAAAGACGACTACCTCTCCAAAAATAAAACTTTAAGAGGAAGCAAATTAATCAATAAGAAAGAATTATACAAAATTAGAGTAGATAATCCAACATTACCAAGAATATATGGGTTTCCAAAAATACATAAAGCAGGAAAAGCCATAGAGACCTATTACTACAATTTGACCAAATGGTTATTAAGAAATTCATAAGTTTCCCAAATTTTGAAAGAGCAAATTTAAAAAAAAATTCTTTAGACTTAGCAGAAAAAAATTAAAGTCAAAAGTTAGACAAAAATGACAAACTGGTTTCATTTGATGTGACATAATTATTTCTAAAGATACCAACAAAAAATTACACACACTGCTAAAGATGGCTAAATACAATAGAAATGGAAATAGTAGAAGTAGAAGGATATATCTCATTAACAAACATATGCA
Source organism: Mantis religiosa (assembly GCA_030765055.1). Classification (NCBI taxonomy): domain Eukaryota; kingdom Metazoa; phylum Arthropoda; class Insecta; order Mantodea; family Mantidae; genus Mantis; species Mantis religiosa. The sequence continues at coordinate 411,931 of JAUKNK010000182.1, forward strand.
TTAAGAGAACATTCTCAGCTTAAATAGTAAATACTACAGCCACAAATCAGGGTTATCTATGGGGAATCTGTTTTCACCTTTTTTGGAAAATTTATTTACGAGTTTATTTGAAACAACATAAAAATGGCCTTCGCATGTATCTTCAAGGTTTTGACTAACATGTTGATGACATCTTTGTCATAGTTTCAAATACACATTCAGATGATGCATTGAAATTTAACTTTAATGGAACACCACAGTGAAGCGAAATAATTATTAATTTATAGATGAGTCGTATTTATTACACATCAGCTTCACTTACGTACCTAATTTGAGGACATGTCTCGCGAACCATCGTTCGCTTCATCAGCTCTTATTCGACTAAAGCTTGATCCAGTGGTGTGGGTAGTTCTGGAGTTGCTGCTGCCATTTGTTGATTTTGTCATGAATTTAAATGTGGGGTTATCTTCTGGTGGGATTTCAAAATTCATTAGTTGGTTTTTATATATTTTTTTTTATATATATTTTTATATTATTCTCTCCCATATGACGAGTTCAATATGGTTTTGTACGTATTTTAGTAATTTAGTGCTTTCTTCAATTTCATGATTTTCAGACCAGAAATGAGCTGCTATTGCAGACTAAAAAATATTTTTGGATCTTAATTGCCTAAAATGTTCTTTCTTTCTAGTGCCTATGTTTCTTTTTGACCTTCCTATGTAAATTTTTTCACAGTCCTTAAGTTGTAAATGCCTGATTTTCTTGTGGTTTTATCTTATCAGTATTATTACTGTTAAGTAGGATTTAATTGTTGTAATTTTTTTTGGTGCTAATGTTATATTGTATTTCTTGAATATTTTTTGGAACTTTTTTGTGGCCCTGGGGATGGTAAGTAAATTTAGAAAATCTAATTTCTTGTTTTCTTGGTGAAAGAGCTGTGATCTGTTTTAATCTTTTTCGAAGTTTGAATGATTTTAGTTTTTTATCTACAATGCTTTTTCCATATCCATTTTAATTGCAGTTTTTAAGATTTGATGCTATTCTTTTTGATATTCTTGCTGGCTGAGGGGTAAATTTACTAATCTGTGTGTGAGACTGTTGATGGTGGCATGTTTGTGTGGTACGGGGTTGAAACTATTTGCTTTGATGTAATTATCTGTGTGTGTTGCTTTTCTATGAATACCAAATTCCAGTTTTTTATTGTTTTTTGTGATTTTTAGGTCCAAAAAAGGTAGAGTACAGTCATCTTCAGTTTCTTTTGTGAATTGTATGCCGGATTCTTGAAGGTTGAGTAGCTTCAAAGCATCATCTATTTGTTTGTAGTGCACTATAGCAAAGATGTCTATGTATCTGTACCATGTTTTAAAAATATGAAGGAAGGCCTTAGTTATGTGTTTTGAAAAAACTCATGTATAAATTGCACAAAAATGGTGATAGCGGGCTTCCCATAGCCAGTCCTGAAATTTGTTTGTAATATTTTCCATCGAAAAAAAAAATAATTTTGGTGTGTACATATTTCAGTCATTGCCAAATATTCTTCCATTGTATTGGCATCTCGGTTAACAGAAGTTAGCCATTTCTTAAGTTGAATCAAAAGTTTGGCTACTCGGATGCTAGGGAAGAGGTAGCGGACATCAAAGGATACTAAAGTGTCTTGAGGGTTTAGTTTAAGAAGCTGATGTGTAATAAATATAACTCATCTACATATAATTTAATAATTCAGATAATGTATTTAAACTATTCACTTTGCAGCAAAATGCTATTAAAATTCATAACAGAAAAGGAAGTCAATGGACAACCCTTTTTCTTGTACCTAAATATCATCAAGAATGACACAAAAATACAATTTTTAACTTACAGGAAGCCATATAATCAGAAAATTACAACAAATTGAAATCGGAGGATAAGTCAGCAGTCGCATTTCATTTTTGGAGCAAAAACCATGACCTTGACCACGGCAGACTCTATACAGGCAGGAAGGTTTCCCCCTCTCTTTGCTAAGAGTGTGATGTAACTAGGCCGTCTGGTCAGCGTGCATCGCTTGATTTATGTCAGTGTCAGGTAAAATTCCATTCTCAAAGTGCCATACAAGTGGTGTGTCCCTCATTGCAAAAGCAATTATACACTAAAAGGAGTTGTTAGAGAATATGTGACATGTTTTATTACCAAAGACAAAATATTGTGTGCAAAGTGGATAGGAAATATCCCAAGAAAGGACTGGATTCCTTCAGATACAAGTGTCATCTGTATTAAACATTTTGAACCAGACTGCATTCAACGTGAAATATCATACCTGGATTCAAAAGGGATAAAAAGAGTGAGTATGAAAAGCCTAAGCTAGAAATTGGTTCCATTCCTACAATTTTTTAAGGCTTGCCAGTATATCTTTCCAAAATGCCGCCGGCAAAAAGAAAGAATCCCAAAGAAAAGCTGCTGACATTAAAAGATGGAAATGAATTACTGATCTTCAAGACTGTAAAGAACGAAATAACGAAATTTGAAGAGTTAATAATGGGAATTGAGAAAAAATGCTTATTACACAATTACAAAACAAGGTAATCAATTTTAAGATTGATAGTGATAAACTTGTTCTCTATAATATTAACTTTGATTCTATGTCAATGGAATTCAATGTGAATATAGAAAAAAGTTAAAACACAACCCAATTTTAGTTAATTGATGGAAATTAATCATTTCTCCACACTAGGCGTATATAGGCTAAGGTTTTTGATAGAGTCAACATGAAAAATTCAATGCCATGGCCGGGATTTGAAGCACGGAACTCCTGGTTTCCGTCCAGTCGCTCTAACCTTTGAGCTATCATGGCCAACATGCCATCCTGACATTAAATTCACCAGTTGACTCATATATTTCCCCAGTAGACCACTAGGGGCTCTCGCATCCGGGATGCACCGTTTGTGGCAACTTACTCTCATAAGTACTTGAGTCTAAGGTTACATCATTTAACTCTTATTATTTTAGCTATTTGATGGAAATTAATCATTTCTTCACACTAGCCGTATATAGGCTAAGGTTTTTGATAGATAGAGTCAACATGAAAAATTCAATGACATGGCCGGGATTTGAACCACGGATCTCCTGGTTTCCGTCCAGTCGCTCTTAACCTTTGAGCTACCATGGCCAACGTGCCGTCCTGACATTAAATTCTCTGGTAGACCACTTGGGGCTCTTACATCAAAAACCTTAGCCTATATACGGCTAGTGTGGAGAAATGATTAATTTCCATCAATTAACTAAAATAATAAGAGTTAAATGATGAAGCCTGGGACTTAAGTACTTACGATAGTAAGCCGCCACAAACGGTGTATCTCGGATGCGAGAGCTTCTAGTGGTCTACCGGCAAAATATATGAGTCAACTGGAGAATTTAATGTCAGGACGGCACGTTGGCCATGGTAGCTGAAATTGATCATGTTGTTTACTTTATATATGATACTGTCCACTTGCTGAAAAACATAAGAAATAATTGGCTAAATCTAAAGGGCGAATAGCACATTTTCATTTTGTGATTTTGAAATTCCTAGTAAAACTTCCAGTACAAATCCAATAAAAAAGCAGAATTCAAACATGGTAAAAAAGATTACAAGTTAAACCACCACAAGAATTTATACCCCACTAACATTGAAAGACAGCAAGTATCCCTTGCTTTAAAATTTTCCATGAAAGCACTAGGGCATTAAGGTTGTTTATGGATATAACAAGACAGCTGATTTTCTTGGTATTTAATGGAAATGGTGCTTCATTTCGGCATGCAGAAATAATGAATTCGGATATCCATTTGATTCCATGGAGGATACGAAATTGCAGTTTCTTGAAAATGTCATTATTTGGGTAAAAGATTGGATGAAAGTTAAAGTTGGAGGATCTCTAACAAATTACACCGGTAAAGCTTTAATACAAAGTACAAATTTCCTTATAAACATTATTAGACTCTCTCTCTCTCTCTCTCTCTCTCTCTCTCTCTCTCTCTCTCTCTCTCTCTCTCTCTCTCTCTCTCTCTCTCTACTTTAAATGAGAAATATGTGATGTGTGGAAAATTTCAAACTAATAAATTAAAGAAAAGGTTTAGTATGCATATACAATTTAGTGGTGGAAACTACAATATTGGTGTGATTAAAATAATTGACGCACAGGAAAAATTAGAGCAAAAACTGTGTCAGGAATAAAATACATGCGATATGGTATGTTGACTCTGTATCTGGATTTAATTAATACCAATAAGGAGAAGGGAATGTCAATAGTGAAGAAATCGACGACAGTACCACGGATGTAGGATATTTTAGATATTGATTGTGGTATGGTATAAGCAATTGATAAATCAGCCCTGTTATATGTTTGCAGTTATGCAGCATTTAAAACTGCCACAAAAATAAAGTGTGAGCATTGCACAAAGGTAATAAAAAGGGAAACCATTGGCAATGAATACCTTGAAGCTGACAGTAGAGGAGGATTGTTGGTCCCAACTGCATTAGTTTTAATGTTGGGGTAATAGTATTTAGAGTAATGAGTGTGCTTGTATTTGAATGGTATGAACATACATGCTTTCAAGAATGCAACAAAAGCTTGTACACGGCTAATGTGAAGGAACAGTTAATTTCCATCAATTAACTTAAATAATAAGAGTTTAATGATGAAGCCTGGGACTCGAAGCCTGTACATGGCTAATGTGAAGGAAAAGTTAATTTCCATCAATTAACTTAAATAATTAGAGTTTAATTATTAAGCCTGGGACTCGAAGATTGTACATGGCTAATGTGAAGGAACAATTTCCATCAATTAACTTTTGCCGGCCCTCGTAGCTACGGTCGTTAGAGCTCATGTCTCTAGCACTCCGCCGCATAGAAGGTTGCGGCTATGAGTACCACCTTGGGCATGGGTGTTTATGTGTATAGTGGATATGTATGAAACTACAGAAAACAGATAGTAAAATAAATGGAAACAATAAAAACGGTTAAATAAGGAACATAAAAATAAATATCTATTTACATAGATATATATGTCTTTTGAAGAAAAAAATTAACTTAAATAATGTTTTAATGATGAAGCTGGGACTCGAGTAGTAAGTTGCCACAAATGGTGTATCTTGAATACGAGAGCCCCTAGTGGTTCACCAGGAAAATATATGAGTCAACTGGAGAGTTTAATGTCCTGACATAATGCTGGCCATGATCGCTCAATGAGTAAATGCGACTGGACGGAAACCAGAAGATCCTTGGTTCAAATCCCGGACATGGCGTTGAATTTTTCAGTTTGACTCCCTCATTTGTCTTTAAAAAGTTATAAATTATTTTTTGAAAAGTTATAAATCCTTTTCTAAGTTCTTTTTGTGAAGTTCGTAACAAATTATTATATTTTATTGTAATATTTGTGTTGCTTCACTATTATTATCTTTATCTTTTTAAATAAAATTTATTTTACTTGATTTTGTATTTTGGAAAGTAATGGAAAAAATTGATTTAATTACTCTAACATTTACTTTTCTGTAATTTTCCTTATAATCATTAGTTACTCTTTACAAAATATAGTTTTTACTCAATTTACCTCTTGAATCCAAATTTTAATTGTTACATTTTAATAATCAATAAACATCATATCAAAAGTTTAGTAATATTTGAACTCCAAACCTGCAAGTAGCACATCAAGGATAAAACCACCTCACTGTACCACAAATTATGGCACTCATACTTATTTACTGTCATGCTTAAAATGCCTAAATGTTGTTACAGGCACAAATTAAGTTTTTATATGCACATAAAATTAAATCAATAGCATAAGGTGAAATTTCCATTTAGGGAAGCAAATATTGAGAAACTGAAATCATTAGCAGGAATTTTGATTAAATATCTCTCTAATCTTAAGCCATATATTATGTGAAAGGAAAATAAAGTTATGTACCATGTATTTATAAATAAGAGGGATTCATCTCTTTCTGTGTGGAGTTTCTCATGTAAGTTTAATTATTTTGAGAGCACAAAGTTACATACTGCAGAGGAACTCTTGGATGCAGGCACGTATTCAGAAGTCAATTTCCGGGGGGGTCCAAAAATCTACGTTGAATTATTTGCTTTTAATAATTAATCAGGAATGTATTTTTATCATGTTAGTAAAACTAAAAACGGATGTAATATATTACATTCACATTACTTTCTCCACCCAATCTTCTACAAATTGTTCTCAGATAAGCTTGCTTTTGTCTTGTTTCTTTGGATAAAGTTTATAGAAAGTCCTTTAATTGCACATTTTTGTCCTTATACCTGGGATAAAGTGATATAAGCAGCAATCAGATATTTAAAAACGAACCACTGATTGATGCATTTGAAGTATTAGTTCTCCTTGAATGAAAAAGGGAACAGGATCTTAGAAGTTAAAAATTACATACCTTTAAGTAAGTATCTGAGAATTTTAATCACTAACAAATAATATATCGGAATTAGTTAACTGTGCAATACATTATTATAATTGACATTATTTGTGTATTTTAACGAGTTACTTGTGCAGTAACTTTTCGTTTATCTGTTAGGTATAGAATAGTTACCTATACAGGCTTCACTTCCAGTAAAGCAAAGTTCAGGATTTATCCTCAGAAAATTCACAACAGGCATTCTATTTGTTATGCAGCTATCTTAAATATGTAGTGTTTAAATGAAAATTATTGAAGCCATTTTCGGACGATTTTATTGAAAGTCTTCGTTTCGCATCCTTGAAAGATAACGAAATTAAATTCTACATTTTATATTCCTCCAATATTTCGGTTCTGGAGCGCGCGCGCAGACATTTATTTTTTAGGTTTTTTCTCTCCCTGTTCTGGTGTCCTCAAAACTTGCATTCCTGATGACATCTCAATATCAACTTTTTAAATGGAATGTAACACGTTTATGCTTACTAAGCACGTGGTAGAAGCAATAAACATTGATCCCGTACTCCCGTACACTGACATGAGTCTCTCTGGTTCTCACAATTTCGCAACCCATATAAAGCACGATTGCTCCATTGCGTATTGTCATCAGGCAAACTGTTTGGTTATAAATGATTTCAACTGGAGCCCGCCTCCATAGTTTGGCGGTAGCGTGTCTGACTCCCGGTGAAGAGATCTTGGCCGCGTAAGGGGAAGGACGGTTTACCTCCACCCACTGTCTGCGAATACAAGACGCAACGTTCCATTATGTAGAGAGAGAGCGAGAAAAAGGGAAATGCTTTCATGAGGAGGTGTGGTAAAGTGAAAAAAATCCACGTTTGCTCATATGAGCGCAAGTTGGGCATCGCAGAAGCGATTTCGAATCAAGATAGTTTTCTCAATAGGGCTTTTTACAGGGCATTCCCTTATCTTAATAAGACGAATGTCGGGTAAAACTTATGTTCTAGTCGCTCTAGACTGATGTGATGGTATCACCCGTTTCATTTACTGCCGAATATGATTATCCAGTTAAAGGACGTTAAAGTATTAAAAATAAATAAATAAAATACTAGGTTTCTTATGAAATTATGCAACGAGCAATTTTGAGACTGTTAAATGTGCATAACAATTATTATATAGGATAAGATGTTTCGAAAATAGCTGATATGAGGGAAATTGAAATTGCGGGAGTTGCGTACTTTAGGAGCTCTACGTCCTCTTTTAACCTGATGTTTTTATCTATGATAACCTGGTTTCTTAGTTAAATAATCATGGAAATTAAAGAGGTGTTTATCGCCTTTCCCCAAAAATTCAAAATTGTCGTGTCTCACACATGCAGCATTTTAATCGTAATCAATAGACATGTTTCTGAGAACAGAAAATTGACCAAAGTTCTTCCTTCCAAAAGAAGTTATTCACTCACTTTAGTCAATGACCCTTGTTTCAGTTTAAATAACTCAGTTCTGAAGACAGTCCTGAGGGCAAGCAAGAAGTGCACAGTAAGGAACAAAAGAAAGTGTAGCAGTTTCAGATTTATTTGATCATTTAATCATTTGTTGCTAATATTTTTCTCAGAAATGTTTATTTCTTGTGAAACTATTATTATTTTTTTATAAAATTACTTATTTAGAGATTAGTTAGTTAATTGATGGAAATTAATCAATTCTTCACACTAGCCGTACATAGGCTAAGGTTTATCATAGATAGAGTCAACATGAAAAATTCAATGCCACGGCCGGGATTTGAACCACGGATCTCCTGATTTCCGTCCAGTCGCTCTTACCCATTGACTTGCTGTCATTACATTCAATTCTTCATTTTACTCGTATATTTCTCCGGTAAAACACTAGAGGCTCTCGCATTCCAGATACACCGTTTGTGGCGACTTACAATTGTAAGTACTTGCATTGTAAACTCGCTTCATCAGGCTTCATCACAGTAATACTTACAATGCAAGTACTTACAATGGTAAACCGCCACAAACGGTGTATCTCGGATGCGAGAGCCTCTAGTGTTTTACCGGGGAAATATACGAGTCAAATGGAGTAACAGCGAGTGGACGAAAACCAGGAGATCCGTGGTTCAAATCCCGGCCGTGGCATTGAATTTTTTATGTTGAATCTATCTACTTATTAAGAGTTTTCATTGCACTAGGCGGCCTTGTCTTTTACAGTGAATAGAGACGATAAGAAGAGAAACTTAAATAAACTTTTTGAATTTATTTTAAACTCAGTTTTATTTCAACTATTTATTTATTAAAGGTTCGGAATGAAAATTCATTTGGAGGGGGTTCGGACCCCCTGGACGCCCCCCTTAAATACTTCCCTGCTTGGATGGAATCCTTAGTGTAACTTGGCAACATGTTAGTACATGGGAGTGTGCAGCATCCAACTAATCCTTTTTACTGTATGTTAACAGACCATTGAGCCTTAAATCTTAAACTTTTGCTGTACTATTTATATTTGGACATTAGTGATAAATACCTAAAAAACAAAAGAAGTAAATTTACACAGAATCTGTAGTTGCAATTGTTTTGTTATAAACTGCTATTGATCAAGAATTAGTCATCATAAGGCGTGTATCTTTAAAAAAAGAAACTGTATATGTAAATGGAAAATACATTCTGCACAAGGGTAGGGGAAGAAATAGTAACACGAAATGGCAAGTTATGTCCAGTACTATTTAATCTGCATATTGATAGTATAATAAAGAAATAACAATGAGTTGTACTTGTCACTTATAAATAATGTCATAATGGTTATTATTTGTAGATGACTTGGCTGTAGTAGGTATCCATTTCAACAGTTAGCTTGCAGCAATCCTTGTTGCAAACAGACTCTAACAACTGAAATTTTAAGGCATCTCTTGAGAATACCCAAATTCTAGATTTAAGAAAGGAACAAAATTAAGTTTATAATGAAAGGTGGAGGAAAGAAGAGGAAAAATATAATGTGGTCCGCATTAGACTCTTTCCCTCCCCAGTTAACTCCTTGAAGTATTTTCACAAAATAAACACATTTTATCAAAGAAAAATTCATTCTTTCTCAAATGAAATATCTTTCAAAATGTACAAAACTTTTAGAATTTCATCAACTATGAAGTAAATCACACTCTTGGTGAAATAATCAATGTTTTTAACATATTGTCGTGTAAAGCTGAAGTTCTTTAATGTGAATAGACTGCCAGCTTCGATCCCTTATCTACATTTGGTAAATGTTAATGCAACTGAAGATACATGCATGTGTACATGTCTCTTTTAAACTGTATCAGAGTTTTCATTCTTTAATTTGGTTCCAATTCTCAAGTTCTATTTATATGGTTCCCTTCTGATGATATTCTGAATGATCTACTTTTAGCTATGTACTATTACTTAGGTAGTACAATATTCACAGCAAAAACATACTCTTAAGCAGTAAAAGCAATTTGCCATCAAATACAATTGAAAACGGAAGTAAATGCAGTCGATAGCACAAATTTACTAGGACTAATTGTGGATAAAAACCTAATATGGGACAAACACATTGATCAGATATGCAACAAAATGAGCTCAGGGTTATTCATAATGAAAAAAATGAGGAACATAAAGGATGTTAATGCACAGACAATGTTATATTATGGATTTATATATATATATATATGTGTGTGTGTGTGTGTGTGTGTGTGTGTGTGTGTGTGTGTGTGTGTGTGTGTGTGTGAGGACGTTGTGCTAAAGACACACTAACCGAGTATTCCTTCTCCAAAAAAGAGTAATAAGACTAATGGGAATGAAACAGATTCTTGTAGGCAAACCTTCAAAGACCTACACATTTTAACTGTATATTCACTTTACATGTATGAAGTAATAGTGTAATTATTTAACAGGCAAGATAAAAGTAAAACAAATAAACAACTACATGAGCACTACACCAGAGGAACTACAAATTTTCATTTACACTCACACAGATTAGAACTATATAAAACCAGACATACTGCTGCAGCTCATGAACTGTATAATAAACTCCCTACCTATCCGAAAAATACTCAATCTTAAAATATTCAAGAAAAAAAAATTAAAGAAATTTTGTATGGAAGGTTGCTATAATTCAATTGATGAATATCTTAGATAATATTGACTAAATAAATAGTATTTGTATAATATTCAATTCAATTCAGATTTGTTTATCCTTTAAAATCAAATCTGGACATAGTGCCTTGATATAGGATACGTCAGTAAATTTACACTTAGTATTACAAAGTTAAATATCAAATATACCTAATCTACATTCAATTATAATGTAACACAAATTGGACATAATTATAAATGAGAGAAATGAACAAGCTAAGTAAATTCATGTTTTATATTATCTGGATTTGTTAAATTTCCTTTACTGTGTAAAAGCAGTGTTCCTGCAAGGAAGCCCTTGTTCTAGTTTTAAACACGTAGTTATCTATGCTTTTGATGTCATTAGGAAGGGAATTATAAACTATTGTACAGGAATGCAGTATTCCATTCTTAGACATTGTAGTTCTAATTGAGGTTATGCGTATATTCTTAATATGCCTCGTGTAATGTATACAAACATTTCCATTGTTCTGAAAGTTAAATCTATTTCTTTTTACAAATAAAGCTGTCTCCAAAATATAAACACATGCCAAAGGAAGTATGCAAAGCTTTTTGAACAGTGGCTTACATGAACATAAGATTCTTCTGTTGCCTATAATTCGATTGGCCTTTTTTTTGTTTAGTAAATATATTGTCACCCGAACGTTGGAACACCCTATAGAGCGGGCAAGCAGGAGACGGTCAGCGTTTGCCACGCCCCCCTCGTTTGTCTTGTTGCGGTGGCGGGGGGTGGCTCCGCCGTCTCTTTCTGTTCCACCTGTGTTCTCGAACTTACAGGATATTTCATCTAATCTAGAACCTTCCAGAATGGCCAGCTGACCCTATATAAGCAATACATCGGGCAAGAGGAAGGAATCAGTTCTTGGCGTAAGAATGCAGGGCTAGTGTACGACGAGAAGACTATGTGAATGCATCGGAGGATTGTACGTAATTACGAGTGCAAGTGAAATTGTAACGAACGAACTGGTGAATCGTAATTGTGTGCATTACGTAATTATGGGTAATTGACAAGAGTTTAACTGTAAGTCGGTGGAAATAAAGAACATTTTTGAGTGGTGCAATTGGACTTTTCATTTCACGAACCCACAAAGTCACACTGGTGTCAGGAAGCGGGACTACAACTACACCGAACGTTACAACCATGGACGCGGCATTGGAAAAGATTTTGGAGAAGATGGAAGAAATGAAGGCCGAATCAACAGTGAAGACGGAGACGGCAAACAACAACTTGGCCACGACAATGACCGCAAAAATGGCCGAACTGACCACGGAAATGAAGGTGGCGAACGAGGCTCTCGCCGCCAAATTTGAAGAACACTTGGCCGGCGTGAGGGTTAACGTGACGGAGCTGGGCAAGCGGATGGGCCAAGTGGACGAGCGCGTCGAGGACCTGGCGAACCGCTTCAATGACCTATAGGAAAAGGCCGACAATAACGCCAAGTCCCTGAACGTCATGGTTGAAGACGTCGAAGACCTCGCGAACCGCGTAAACAACCTGGAGGGAAAGGCCGACAGCAGCGTCAAGTCCCTGAGTGCCATGGCGGAGGACGTCGTCGGCAGGAGGTTGAAGGATTTGAAGGCCGACGCACCGGGACGCAACACATCATCGGCGCGCGTCAAACCTCCGAAATATGACGGCGCGTCAACATTTGAGGTCTTCCGCCACCAGTTCGACACAGTGGCCAAGCTCAACAGATGGTCACCGGAGGAGGAGGCCACACAGTTAATAGCCAGCCTGCAGGGACAGGCGCGGAAGTCCTAAGCGCGGTGCAGACGACGGCGGCGCTCAAGGACATCTGGGAGGCCCTGGAGAACCGTTTTGGGAACCACCGCTTAGCCGCAGCATACCGCAGCCAGCTAAAGGCAAGGTCACAGCAGCCAGGGGAGACGCTGCAGGAGTTCGCCATGGCGACTGAGCAGCTGGCTAGCAAGGCCTTGGTTGACCTGCCACTGGAGTTCGTATCCCAGGAAGCCGCCTAAAACTTTGTCGACGGGGCACGGGACACGGAGATTCGTCAGCGCTTAATGCTCGGCGATTATAAAACCATCCACGAGGCGCTGACAGCGGCATTAAGGATGGAGGCGGCCAAGGTAACATCTATCCCGACGTCGAGAACGAGGAGTGTCCGCTACGCCGGAGACCGAAGACCAGCTGAGGGACGCTGGCGAACACCTAGTGGCCTGTGTTGGGGGTGTGGACAGCCCGGACACCTGTAGAGAGACTGCCCACACCAGGAAGAGCAGCCGGAAAACGAGTAAGGACCGTCGTGAAGAGGGGCACGTCGGCGCCATCACCACTATCCCCTCGAGTGACACTGCACGCCGTCAGCCGGCGTATGGACGACAGCCTCATCGCGGACGGTTGGGTAAGAGGAAAGCCTTGCCGCGTGTTGGTGGACACCGGGGCAGCCGTGACCATTATCAGACCTGACGTGGTGAAGGGTTTGCTGACTAGGAAGCCGAGCCCACCATACCAGCTTGTCACGGCATCGGGCGACTTTGCCAATGGAGAAGGAGGCCCTGCTGGAGCTGACCTTGGGCCGGAGTGTCGTGCGTCTGTGGGTGTTCGTCACGAAGGTGGCTGAGGAGGTGATTCTGGGACTGGATGCCCTCAGGAGCCATGAGGCGACGGTCGACGTCGGCAAGAAGCTACTGTGGCTCAACGGAGAAGAGGTTATACTCCGTCAACCAGAAGAGCGCCTTGTAATTTGCAGGGTCGTTTTGAGCGAAGACGTGGTTGTCCACGCGAGGAGCGAGGTGGTGGTGACCGCGCGACTGGAGGGCCAGAGAACCAGGAACATGATGCTGGACCAGAAGACGCCTGTACACGGACTGTGCGTAGCCAGAGCATTGCTTCCGTACCGAGAGGAGGTGCCCGTGAGACTGCTAAATCCAACGGACGCCGATCACGGCGTTCAGGCCGGGACGGAGTTGGGAACGTGCGTTCCCGTGGTGAGCGTAACAGCTATCGACGAGACACAGGAGCCGGTGCCGAAGCAACACCTGGGCCCCGGATAGAAGGCTCAGTGGGGAGGCCGGCGGTCCAGCTGACCGCAGAACAGCTGGAGAAGGTTCGACAGCTGCTAAGACGGTATCAGGGTGTCTTCGGCCAAGGTGATAGTGACTACGGCCGCACGGACAAAGTGCTTCACCACATCGACACCGGGCACGCCCGGCCTATTCGGCAACCACATAGACGCGTTCCGCTGGCAAAGCAAGGGGCGGTACGAGACATGCTGTAAGACATGAGATCCAGGGGAGTCATTGAAGAGTCTGGCAGTCCTTGGTGTTCCCCTGTAGTCTTAATAACGAAGAAGAACGGCGAGCTGCGCTTCTGCGTAGACTACAGAAAGCTGAACGCTGTCACCCGGAAGGACTGTTTTCCCTTACCCCGGATTGACGACACCCTGGACACGCTAGCTGGTGCACGGTGGTTCTCGACCCTGCACCTGAAGTCGGGCTACCGGCAGGTAGTTCTAGACCCAAGAGACAAGGAGAGGACCGCATTCTCGACGGGCCAAGGGCTCTGGCAATTCACGGTTATGCCCTTTGGCCTCTGCAACGCACCAGCTACCTTCCAGCGCCTCATGGAGTCATTGATGAGAGGGCTGACTTACGATGCCTGCCTGCTATACCTGGACGACATCATCATCGTCGGGAAGACTTTTGAAGATCACCTTGAGAATCTGAGTAAGGTGCTACAGAGACTGCAGGCGACCAACTTAAAGCTGCACGCGAAGAAGTGCCAGCTCTTCCGCAAGGAAGTTAACTACTTAGGCCACATAGTCTCAGACCCGGAGTGGCCACAGACCCGGAGAAGACAAAGGCTGTAAGAGATTGGCCTCGCCCAAGGGATAAGAAAGAGCTGCGCAGTTTCCTGGGGCTGTGCAGTTATTACCGCCGCTTCATAAAGGGGTTCTCCAACGTCGCAAAACCCCTCACCCTCCTGACAGAGGAACACCGCCCTTATATGTGGACGGAGGACGCCGAAGACGCTTTCCAGCACCTGAAGGAAACCCTGTGCAGTGCCCCAATTTTGGTTTTCCCACAACTGGGTGGCGCCTTCATTGTGGACACCGACGCCAGCGACCATTGCATTGGAGGTGTCCTATCGCAGATCCAGGACGGCCATGAGCGGGTGATAGCTCACTACAGCAAGACGCTATCCAAGGCAGAGAAGAACTACTGCGTCACCCGACGAGAGCTACTGGCAGTAGTAAAGACCTTGGGGCACTTCCACAAGTACCTGTACGTTCAGCCATTCCACCTGAGGACTGACCATTCCGCACTAACCTGGCTATTGAGCTTTAAGAACCTGGATGGCCAGACAGCACGTTCTGTCCAGAGGCTGCAGGAGTACGAGTTCACCTCGGAACATCGAAGAGGGAAGAGCCACGGTAACGCTGACGCCATGTCCCGAAGACCCTGTCCAGAAGAGTGCGGCCAGTGCACAAGAGTGGAAGAGAAGGAGCGTACCGCAGCAGTCCGAGTAGTTGTGGCAGTGCATGCGGACGGCTGAATTAGCGCAGGCCTGAGGAGGGAGCAGCTGGCGGACGCAGACTTGGGGCCACTCTTAAGGGAAGTGGAGGCAGGGAGGAGACCAACCTGGGAGGACATCGCACCGAGGAGCGCCACCTACAAGTCGTACTGGGCCCAATGGGACTCGTTGAAAACCAGAGAGGGCGAGCATTTCCGGGTATGGGAGTCACCGGATGGGAAGACGCAGAGAGAACAGTTGGTGCTTACCCGAAGTAAGGTACCGGAAGTCTTGGAAGAAGTGCACGCCGGTACTTCAGGACACCTGCGAGCGAAACGAACGATTGACAAACTGCGGCAGCGCTACTGCTGTCTGAGGCTCCGAGCAGATGCTGAGAGATGGTGCCGTCAGTGTCACGTGTGCGCGGCGAGTCGCGGCCCCCAGACTAGGAGCCGGGGTCACATGCAGCAGTACAACGTCGGAGCGCCATTCGAAGGGATCACCGTTGACATTGCTGGACCGTTCCCAGTTTCCGACCGAGGCAACGAGTACCTAATGGTGGTCGTGGATTACTTCACCAAGTGGCCGGAGGTGTATGCCATCCCAAACCAAGAGGCAAAGACAGCCACAGACTGCCTCGTGGAGCAAGTGTTCTGTCGATTTGGGGTGCCGTTAGAGCTACACACTGACCAGGATACCAACTTTGAGTCCCACCTAATGAAGGAGGCACTACAAAGGCTTGGGGTGAACAAGACCGCCACGACTCCTCTACATCCCCAGTCCGATGACATGGTCGAAGGATACATTAAGACCTTAGAGGAACACCTGAGGAAGGTCGTGGCCAGCCATCAGCGAGACTGGGACGTCAATGTGCCACGGTTCTTCTTGGCCTACCGCTCGTCTACACACGACACAACTGGGATGACGCCAGCCAGCCTAATGTTCGGCCGAGAGTTACGCCTCCCTTGTGACCTGGCTTTTGGAAGCCCTCCAGAAGCGAGACAGCCAGCGATCGAGTATGTGGAGAACTTGGTAGACCATCTCCACGACATGCACGAGATGGCTCGCCAGAACATCCAGAAGGCGAGCGACCGCATGAAGACCAGGTATGACAGGCAAGCCAACAGCCAAGGGTTCCAACAAGGTGATCTGGTCTGGTAGTACCGCTCTACCCGGACTAAGGGACGCTGCCCGAAGCTCCAGCAGCCATGGCAAGGACCGTACCGTGTGGTGAAGAGGATTAACGACGTGGTCTACCGCATCGAGGAGGTTCCCCGAGGGAAGATATTGGTGGTACACCTGGATCGTCTGGCACGCTACGATGGTGCTGTTCGGGACGACCAGCTTTGAGGAGGGAGCAGTGTCACCCGAACTTCGGAACGCCCTATAGATCGGGCAAGCAGGGGACGGTCGGCGTTTGCCACGCCCCCCTCGTTTGTCTTGTGGCGGTGGCGAGGCGTGGCTGGGAGAAAAAAAAAAACATCACTGCGCCGTCTCTTTCTGTTCCACCTGTGGTCTCGTACTTACGGGAAATTTGATCTAATCTAGAACCTTCCAGATCGGCCAGCTGACCCTATATAAGCAACACATCGGGCAAGAGGAGTGAATCAGTTCTTGGCGTAAGAATGCAGTGCTAGTGTACGACGAGAGGACTGTGTGAGTGTATCGGAGGATTGTACGTAGTTACGAGTGCAAGTGGAATTGTAACGGACGAACTGGTGAATCGTAAGTGCGTGCATTACGTAATTATGTGTAATTGGCAAGAGTTTAACTGTAAGTCGGTGAAAATAAAGAACATTTTTGAGTGGTGCAATTGAACTTTTCATTTTATGAACCCACAAAGTCACAATATCTTTGGCTTCTGGTGAATTTCCCCAAAATATTATTCCATATTTAATTATAGAATGTATATGTGCATAATAGGACATTAAAAGTACACGAAGGCTGACATTTTGACTTAATATTCTTTGAGCATATATATATTCCTGCTTAATTTGGTTGTAGATGATTTGTATGTGTTTTCCATACAAATGTAGTAGCGCATAGTTTATGATTTATTATTGTAAATAGGTTACTTTAGAACTTCTTTATGTAGATATTAAATTATGTGATTTTGTGGTTGCACATATTTAACTTGACAATGCGTTGAATATGTTTTGTATTCATTTAAGCACATAATAAATGAATGAATGAAATGCATATTGTACCATATATTGTATTTGTTAGTAGGATGATACACAATAAAACACTTCAAGTATTTGAAAAGGCATATATTTTCTTCTGATTGACAGATTAATTTCCCCTCTTCCCATAATAATTACTGCATGCTCTACAAGCATCCTGAAACCATAGAGCACAAAGTGCCTAGAAGCTGAACACATAAATGTGACATAATTCAGTTCTTAAGAACACTCTTGAACAAGCTGGAGCTGGTGCATTATGCCAATGTTTTTCCTTTTATAAAGAAGAGGGGAAACGTACAACCACTTATGGTAACTGATACCATATATGCATCCCCCAAAGTTTTTCATGATTACATAAACACTCAAATGTAATTATTTTATATGATTCTAAAGCTGCACTCCAAGTTGTTGGTTATACTAGTCAACCATATTAATAAAATCCACAATACAATAGAACCTTGTTTATCTGGACCAACTGGGACCAGGGCCGATTCAAGTTAACAAAAATCTGGTTTATCCTGAGAATGACGGAAAAAGATACAAAACACATGTGCAACATCACCGAAATAGTTTTAATGGAGTTTGGAAATTACTAGCGCACATTTTAACCAAAAAACATGTACACTGTATATATTATAGTTATTATAACTAGACATCAGACTTATTAGCAAATACATATGGTGCATATATTTGCATATTTTAGGTATAGTTGCAAATTACCTGATTATGGCAAGTTTGTACGTATATAAAACATGTTTATACTACTGCATCATATTTTATAAATTAGTAAAAAATGAATAGAGTCAACATGAAAAATTCAATGCTATGGCCGGGATTTGAACCACGGATCTCCTGGTTTCTGTGCAGTCACTCAAATCCAAAACCTTAGCCTAGTGTGAAGAAATAATTAATTTCCATCAATTAACTAAAATAGTAATATAAATACTTTTAAATTTGTATCATATAAAGTAACACAGTGTTCTCATATAATAGAGGCAACCCATATTGAGCCTCTTTTATGTATATGACTCAGCTTCATGTCATATGAGTAAGATGTTTGCAGGATTCCTCGTCAGGGACTTCCTGCTTTGCTATCACCACTGAAGAGAGTATTTCGTTCAGCTGATGGTTGTCCCCTGTGCATTTTGTAATGCCAAAATTCAATAAATATACAAAAGGTGAGCTTCTAAAACAGTGGGTTTAGGAGTGTGAGCCAATGGATAATAATACAGATGGAAAAGTTTCAGCTAAGTTAACATTCAACATTCTTTTTTTAAAGAGCTTCTTGAAGCAAACGTTATTGACACAACAAAAACCTTCTTCTAATTTGAAAAATAAATTTTCCAGTAATTTATGCCAAGCACTAATTGCAGCAAATATCCCGTGAAATTCACTTGGCAATCTCAAAATTTCTTAGATAAATATTGTAATCATACCATTCCAAATGAAATACTCGATCCTCATGAAAAACTATTTTGAGGCTGTTACCAAACAGCAATTAAAGAAATCCAAGATGATTTGAAAGATTTTCTCATATGGAATGTGGTGGATGAAACTACTGACTCCAGTGGATGTCATGTGGCAAACTTACTAGTAGGTCAACTCAGTGAAGATGGGCCAGGAAAGCCGTTTTTAATCGCTTCTAGGCTGTTAGCAAAAACTAATAATTCCATTATCACTATCTCTGTCTATGATTTTTTTTCTGTAATTTATATCCTCCAACATTAAGTCATATCAGATGAGAATGGAATAG
Source organism: Mantis religiosa (assembly GCA_030765055.1). Classification (NCBI taxonomy): domain Eukaryota; kingdom Metazoa; phylum Arthropoda; class Insecta; order Mantodea; family Mantidae; genus Mantis; species Mantis religiosa. The sequence goes on from JAUKNK010000182.1 coordinate 430,839, forward strand.
GTGAAATGATGCTCAAATGACCCTAGGGTCCATAGAGCTTAAAGCTACCCAACATTCATTTTTCAGGATAAGGGAAAACCTCGGAAAAAACCTTATACAGGTAACTCACCCTGATCGAGATTTGAATTTCGGACCTCTTGAATGTGAAGCAGATCGCTACCACCATGCTACCGAGGCAGGCTTTGTCTACAGTGCTTTAAGAATATTATGGCCAGAAGAAGGTACTGAACATAAATTTCGGGTTCTGTTTTCAGATGCTGCAGCCTACATGCTGCGAGCTGCTTCAGCTCTGAAAATATTTTAGCCCCATTTAATCCACGTTACATGTATTGTACATGGGCTACAATATGGGAGCAGTTTCCTGAAGTAAATACCTTAATTTCTACTACAAAGAAAGTCTTTATAAAAGCCTCTGTCACAGCAGCTGCTTATGGGGAAAAACTCTCAGAAAATCCTCTCCCCCAAGACCAATTCTTATAGCTGGGGTTTGTGGATAAACACTGCTCTCTTTTAAGTTGACAATTTCAATGCAGTTAAAGAAGTTGTCTGCAGTCTAAATCCAAGTCATGCTTCAGCAATTCAACGTTTACAGGACACTTCCAAAAATGAAAAATTGCAGAGAGACTTAGTTATTACAAAGGCCCCAATCAAAATCATACCTCAAGCAATACAAAAGCTAGAAACAAGTGGCCCACCTTGGGAGTGTACTTGGTGGCATGTCTGCCTTACGTTCAAGAAATCCCAAGTTCGAATTTCGGTTAGTGTGAGTTACCTAGATAATATCCTGATAGATGAATGTCAGGTAACTCTAAGCTCCATGGACCTCGGACACATTTGAGCATCATTTAACTCATTTCATTCATCGTCCCATATGACTTAACGTTGGAGGACGTAAATTACCAAAAAAAGTGGTTTATACCTTAATGCATCTATATCAATCTTTGAGGAAGTGAAAAATGAACTTAAGTTTGGCCCTTCAAAATATGAGGAAATATTGAGTGCAAAACTCTGCAGTGTATTACAAAAAAGTCCCAATTTTAATATATTATGCTTTGTTAGCAAATATCTTCAAGATGACAGAGTGAAACTTCCAGGAGAAATTCCTCCAGTGCTTGTTAATGCTTATAAATATTATCCAATCACAAGTTGAAAGGTGTTTTCTGCATACAAATTCATATTATTTGATACATGCCATAAATTTGCTCTGGACATTTGGAAAAAATAATCGTGTACTGAAAATCAGATTACAGCCTCCAGAATGACGTAATATAAGAAAGAAGATCAAAGGTGAGTAGCTGAATCAAATTATTTACACATATATATTAGCGGGATAGCTCAAGTGGTTTCGTCTGTGGCCTGTATTTGGGAGGCCTGGGTTCAATTCCCGTGGCTGAACTACCTGACCCATGGTTTTTTTTGGAGGCTTCGCTAGGCGAATGCTGGGTAGGTTAATTACATTCCCTGAATTTTCTGTCCCTCCATTTCATCTCCATTATCATTTCCTTTCATCCCTCATCTGGTGATCTCTTTCAGAGTAGAAATGTTGGCTGCAGTCTCAGTGGTGCATGGCAGGGTGATATGCTCTGAGTGAATCAGTTCTTCCTCCAGTAGGTCAGTTGCCTGTCTCTGAACCAACTGTTGGGACCATCTTTAGACCACAGTATGGATAAATGTCTGTTGTCCTGAACTGCCGGGGGAAGTTTCCATCTAATAAAATGTAGGGACCCTGCCCTCCCCACTGTTGTGGCTCCTTTGGATGGTCAACCTCTGTCTCCTCTCACCTCATCCTTTCTCATGGGGATAGCCCACTTGGCGGTATGAGGTGAAATAGACCGAGTATGGTCGCAGTGCTGAATCCCCTCCGGAAAAAAAACAACATATTAGCATATTTTAGTGAATATTTTAAAACTTTTTACAGCATAAATGCATGCATATTTTATACTTTTTAGTGCGTATAAATCCAATGTCTAATAATAACCTATGTATTTGCATTGTACACAGTACAGCTACAAACTAGTTGCTAGTAAAAAGGCAGTGAGCTTCTGCTGTGTCATTTAGTATGTCGCTTACGAGCAGCACGATATTGCATCTGCTTTAACCTTAGATATTCATTTGGCAATATTTCGGCTTGGCTCTCAAAATAAAGCATCAATTTCTCTATGTTAGCTACTGTGTGTGCATGGGTCATAACGACAGCTGGTTCATCAACACTGCCTGAGTCTGAATATTCTTCATTTTCATTTTCAGTAACACTGCATGATGCAATAGTGTCTTCCTCTGTAATCGGTTTATAACCTCCAATATTGTCAATCTGCAACCAATTGTCTATGTCTTCATCAACAACAGAGCAATTATCAGTATTTTAAAAAAAGTCTATAGAATCATCTTCCACATTTATTTTTTCCTCAATATTGTGTTCTGGAAAGTCACACAGACAACAGACCACAACTTTAAGCAAGTTTCTCTTCCAACCTGGTCCCAAGAATGTAGTGTGAGTGCAATAAATTCGCCTCCTGGCAGGAGAATTAGAGTAATGTACCTACTGCAAACAGCAATTTATCATCTGTAAAGCAAGTCTTGATTTCAATTCCTTTCTTTGAATTGTTGAAAACAGTGTTGTTATGATAAATTTAAAGGGAGTTGATTAATATTACTAAACAACATTTACTTTTAAATTTTTCCGGAACATGTTTCAGAGACTTTGCCTCTATCCTCAACCAGCCATTGACTGGTTCTCATTGGTATAGTTGACGATATTTTGTCATAGGTCTCCTCTGGTGGCGGTTCAAGGAACTTGCTGAACAAATCTTTCTGGGGGATGTCGAAATTGAATTCTTTGTTCCTATTTTTTGAAATGAAGATTTGTTCCCATGTGGATAGTTCTTGTTTTCCTGATGTATGTTTTAGCAGCTTTGGTTCTGGATTTATGTTGTTTTTTTTCCCAAAAATGCGTGGCAACTGCTGATCTTTCTAATTGTTTATATTTTATGTTTCTAAAGTGTTCCTTTGCCCTTGTTTCTAAATTTATTTTGGTTTTTTCAATATAAATTTGACTACAGTCACTGCATTCAATTTGATATATACCAGATGTTTTGTTAGATGCAATGGCATCTTTGATGTTTGAGCAAATTAGGTTTTTTAAGGAGAAATGGTCGACTGGTGCTAGTTGAATGTTTTGTTTTTTAAAGACTTTTTTCGAATTTATCATAGGCCCATGGATGGTAAGTGAATTTTTTGAAATTCATATTAGTTTCTGTAGCTGAGAAGGTTGTGGTTTCCTTGATTAACTTCTTATTTTTTGATAAGTTCACTTTTTTTCTACTAATGATTTGTTAGAAAGATTTGTTCAGCAAGTTCCTTGAACCGCCACCAGAGGAGACCTATGACAAAATATTGTCAACTACACCAATGAGAACCAGTCAGTGGTCGGTTGAAGACAAAGGCAAAGTCTCTGAAACATGTTCCAGAAAAATTTAAAAGTAAGTGTTGTTTAGTGTCATTAATTGACTCCCTTTAAATTTAATTTAAGTCTTGATTTACTATGCTAAACAATGTAATTTTTTTCTTCAAAACTGGTCTGGGTTTCCACATACCATGCTGTTTTTGGAAATGATTGTATATTTTAGTAAAAAAGGAAACTAAAATCAAATTTGAAGTAAAACAAAATTTTTCTAATCAATCAATGAAATGAATCAAAAATATAAAAAACCATTTCTAATTACAATCGACAGATAACATATCAAAATGAAGTCAAAATGGACAAAAAGTTTGAATGATCCATCAATATTTCCTGATTTACAAAGAAAATGTTTTGTTGCTATATTCTGACATACTACAGCAAATGATTAAATAAACATCTTTTCAAATTGTAATAGTAACATTTATAAACTGTTTACTGTGTTTCAAGAAAGAAGTAATGAACATGGAACACCTTCAAAATAGTGATTCTTTTGAGGCTTTGGAAAATCTAATGTAAAAGTAGTGCAAAGTAAGAAGAATGATTTCACTATTAACTCCTGAGCATCACACATAATAGGGGCAGACTGTCATTAAGGGCTAGGGGGGCCTGGCCCCACCCATAATATCATACAACTTATAGGCATTTTTAATTTGAATAAAAAATTGTTTTTACTTATATATTTTATTCAATTATAAAAAACATTGCAAATAATAAAGTTATATTATAATTCTTAATGGTCACCGAAGCATACAACCTGCAGTGTTGTACATGACAACCTAGTCAGTCTCCTTGTTGCAAAGGACCAGATTGTACGAGTCTGCAGTCACTTCTCACCTCTCAATACCCTTTGTCAGTCACTTATCTATACCTTCTTGCTCCCCTACTGTCCTCTTCTTTTGCATTCAGCAACACTTGGAGCCAGCTAGTTGTAGCCCCTGTATTAAGTTTAGCATTCATATGATTGTTGTTGGAATCTTAATTGTTTGGTGGACAAAGCAGTAAAGCTTTAAAATGAATAGAGTGGATTATGAAAACTCCCTTTCATTCATTAAAGGTAGAAAAAAACCTGAAATTAAATGATTTGGGGCACGTCAACTGAATAATTGTATGTTTAAGCAACAAGAAGGCAAAAAGGAAAGGACTTTTTGTAACAGTTTAGTAAGAAACTGTGCTTTTCAGTACATAATTTGAATCACTGTGTCTGAAATTCATGAGAACATCTGACACCAGGTTCATGGTAACTTTGCTCCTCTCTAAAGAAAGTGACAGAAGCGAATTCAGACACCAAAGAAGTGTGTGATATAGTGGTCAACCAAATGAAAGGGTGATTTCAACAGTCTCATATATTCATTACCTTTGGGATTATTGATCCAAAGAAATTTATTACATTCAGAAAAACTTTCCCTGCTGACTCTGAGAAAATTTACCTCAAATTACAATCCCATGATCTACGAAAAAATAAAAAATGAACTGTAAGTAATTTATCATAATGATACATTCAAAGATATCCCTTCAATTTGCAAACTCTCAATTTTTTCATACAACATTCCTTTGAGAAAGCATTTTCCTTAGTACAAAAAACGTGCAAATTGGACTAACAACTTGAGTTTCAACAGCCAAAGCAGAGTGAACTTTAAATACATTGAAAAGAATTAAATCTTTTCTTACGAATATTACAGGCCAAGATAGGGTTAATGGCTTGCCTCTTTGTTCCTTTCACAAATAGGAAATTGGTGAAATCTCTAACTTAAAAAACACAATGATTAAAAAGTTTGCCGCCTAGAAGAATAGGTGTGCTCAGCTCTTGTACAAGTAACACTGCCACTTGATGTTCCATTTTATCTTTTATTATTAGTTACCTACTTGATATTTAAGTTAACAGGGGGAAACTAATCATTTCTTCACACTAGCCGTATATAGGCTATTTTGGAAAAATCTATTTTGATTATCTATCCAAAATATTTGCCTATATAGGGCTAGTGTGAAGAAATGATTAAGTTCCACCAATTAACTTAAATAATAAGAGTTTAATGATGAAGCCTGGGATTCAAGTACTTACAATAGTAAGTCGCCACAAGTGGTGTATCTCAAATACAAGAGCCCCTAGTGGTTTACCAGGAAAATATATATGAGTCAATTGGAGAATTTAATGTCAGGACAGCACATTGGCCATGGTAGCTCAATGGGTAAGAGCGAATGGTCGGAAACCGGGAGGTCCGTGTTTCAAAACCTGGCCATGGTATTGATTTTGTCAGGTTGAATCTATGTACCTACTTGATGCTTAAATATGTATAATGTTTCGCCACATTTCTGCTATGGAGTGTTTTTGGCAGTGCAAGTAAAGGTGACCTGTTTTAAAAGGTATAAATCCACTTCTACTTCCATTACAAGCATCTACACATCTGGTCCCACCAAGAAAAATGCTCACATTTTTGCATGTGACTTGGCTCTGACACACACATGCACACACTCTTAAGAGCCTATCTCTCAGGTGAATGGGTAGCATGTTTGCCTCACATTCAAGAGGTCCTGAGTTCCTATCTTGGTCAGGGTGAGTTATATGGATAAGGTTCTTTCCTTTATCCTGAACGTTTAATGTTGGGTAACTCAGGATCCTGAGCATCATTTCACCCATTTCATTTGTGTCCAGTATGACTTACTACATTGGAAGGTGTTAAAAAAAAGGCCTAAGAATAATAATTACCACAGGGCCAGAAACTTTTTTATTTTATTTAACATTATGCAAAAACTTTTATCTTATAATTACTCTTAAATGAAATGAACTACTTTATCTACCATATTGTCACAGATCGCATTGTTTTGTTGGAGCTGCAACAAGCCAGTGCCGGGCATGTGGACAGGAAGGAAAGACATAGTCGCGCACAAAGCTGAAGCTTGCTACGAGAGAGAAAGAAACGGAAATAGAAAGAGACAGAAAGAAGTTTGGAAATTTCCGCTTTTCTGATGCTGTCGCGATTTCTATCAAATGGTCTACTGCATTCCAGAACAATAACTGGGAGGTATAAATAGTGGCAAAGTGTAAGAAGCAGCTAGTTGTGTTGTAATTGTGCGAGCTGTGTGATGGTGGGCATTTGAACTGTACTGCAGTGATTCTCTTGTTTTACATGTGGTGGAGCAACGAGACGACCTTGAAGACTGCTGTTTGCCAATGTCACATCTTTTTCCTGTTGCAAGGGTTGTACAAAACTTCTATTTACTGCAATAAAGTGTTTTAAATTTCTGCTAACAAGACTTTTGATTCTAGACAATCCAAGAAGTCACAATATGCATAATAGACATTAAAACCATAAATTTGATATTTTAGAAAAATGTGTTCATGTGTGTGAACAGCATAACGAAAAACCAAATGTTCAATAAAACCAATCATGGTATTTAGATTCAGCATCTTCCACAGATTGTTCTCTACCCTTCATCTCCTATGGTTTACAAGTTAAAAGTCTTTCATAATGACAATTTCTGCGAACATTCACTAAAAATTCAAGATATATGTTTAATTTGCCATGGAAATATCTTAAACATATGGTATGTTAATCAAAATCATTAGCTAATTGTTAGAAAATCAATTTTTTTGAAGAATGTTCCATATAAATAGTAGTACAATGGTGGTTTTTCTTAAAAATCTTTGAGTCCCATTCTTGGTAGTGCTGAAATTAAATATGTTTGGTTATACAAGTATGGAAGAATTTAGTAGTGAGATTTAAATGTTTTGGAAAAACTATTTGCAGTCAGTTTTTACACTGTCACATTTTTATATAAATCGGACCTTCGCAATTGGGAATGGAAGCCACAGCTTCAAAAACTAGTCTCTCAAAAAATAAAAATGTAAGTGACGTAATGTTAAAAACTAATAAAGTTTGATATTTAGGCTGCGCCATGGCTGAGTGGTTCGACTGCTTGGCTCTCACCAAGGCAGTCCAGGTTCGATCCCAGATGACTGCAAAGTGAGTTGGACAACATGGCAGAATGGGTTTTCTCCAGTTCCTCTGGTTTCCCCTAAGAGCATTCCATCAAGTGCTCCATTATCATTTTTCCTATCATTCATCTTGCACTCATTTATCATCCACTTCCTTCACCTTCGGACAACATGGTGGGATGGGTTTTCTCCAGTTCCTCCAATTTCCCCTGAGAGCATTCCATCAACTGCTCCATTATCATTTTTCCTATCATTCATCTTGCACTCATTTATCATCCACTTCCTTCACCTTCAAACCAGGCATTTAGCTAATATTCTATCCTGGTTCTCTTTCAGATCCAAAGGTTTGGTTCCTCAGGCCCAACTTTAAAAGTGATAGAAGGACAAGAATCCCCTAACATCATAGTTGTGGTACAGCTAGGGAAGTTAAAAAAGTAGTAGTAGTTTGGTATTTAACTGACTTTTCATTTTTGAATATGCTGTTCATTTGCATGAATGGACCTTTATTTAAAAATGCCCTTTTTATATTCAGGGGGTCTCAAAACATGTATATACACTGATATCACCAGTAAAATGTTTGGGTGAAATGCAACATTTTCCCCTCTTATTATATGAGGTAGAGAAAGTAATAAATTTTGTAAGTTTATATGGGGAAACAGGTCTTGAAATTTAATATACTTCAACTGGTGAGTCATACCAAATGAGTGAATAAAATTACTGAAATGATGCTCAAAGGGTTCTATGATCCTTATAGCTTAATAATTAGCTGGCAGTTTCTATCTGAGAATAAAGGAAAACCTCAGTATAAGCTTTATTCAAGGTAACAGCCCTTATCCCTAAAAAATATTTGAACTAATTCTCTCAATGTGAGGCAGACACACCAGTTCCAAAATAAAGTGATGGACAAAAATGGTTTGCAGATGCTATATAAAGGTATAGGATGGTAGGTAGAAAAAGTCATGTGAATGTAAAACATAATTTTATATTAACATTGAAACAGTACAGCATTTCAATTTTAGATGCTAGAAGATTTTCTTGTGTGGTTCAAATCTAATTTATTTCATTACATATATCCTAAATAAAATACTGGATGGTTAATTCCACAAGAACAAAAGGAGTGTCATGGGGAAGTTCCAGTACAGAAAGATGAGTTAAAACTGTTGGGAGTTACAATATGAAGAAAAAAGACTCTGGAAAGGGATAAATGTAGGCAAAGACTAAGGAACTTAAACCTACGGTGGGCTTAGAAGATGTCCTAGGCAGAATTAAAATTACTTTAGGATCCTGACAGCTAGTGGAGTGGTGGTGGGTAAAGTGATGTTGCTGCTTATAAATGCCTGGGGAGGGGGTGAGTGTGTGGTGTTTTAGGGCCCATCGACAGCGAGGTAAAAATACTGTGGGGTGCATGATGTTTAGATAGAAAAAGCACTAAAACTAACTAAATTAAATTGATGATATTTATATTTCTAACACAAGGGAGCAGTTTTGAAAGATACTGTTAAGGCAATGAACAGATGAAACTGAGACAATGCTGAAAATGTTCAGAAAGTTTAAATGTTTTTTGTAATGTTCTGCCTTGGAGTGTTTCTTAAAAAGCTAGGATTAAGAATAAGCTAGAGAAACTTAATATACTGATTGACTTTATACATAACAGTTTACAGAATTAATTTCTTGAACACCCAAATTAAAATGTCTACTTTCTCTGTATGCCAAATATATTAGCGGGTACAAAGCAAAAGCCTTTTCAAAACAAAAAATTCAGAAACTGTATTTTAACTTGAAGTGTACTTGCTGCAGGTTTAATACACAAGCTACACTTCTAAAAGCTTAAAATGTTAAGTTGTGCATTGCCTTAAGAAAGATAGCAGTAACTGATAATCTATAACTAATGTTTATGATGGCAGGAGGGTAACATCCAGGGAAGAACCACTGAAGTACCCACTGTTTTATTACATCAAACAAAGCAACTGCTGTCATTAGGAAAGTATTACAAAAAAATAAAAGTTAAGTGGAGAATATTTACTAAGTGCTTTTGTTTGTGTAGTATTACAAACTTCCTCGGACATATTGTCAACAATGTTCATTGGATCAGTGTGTGAAATACTATTAAATATCATTAAAATGCCAGTAACAAAAAATAAGAACAGATGAAAATCTTAATAAATGTTAGTATTATAAGCTCAATAAGACGTGTGTTAAATGTTCAAATACAACAAATTATTGGTTTATGATGGTAAAGTCCTGTAAAGCTCCTATTATTGTTTTACTTTTAATAAAATATAACAAAATAACAATCAAAGAAATCAGCTTACTTAAAATAAACTCTAACCAATTAGGCATTCTTAGATTATGAATGCTGAAAGAACAAAACAAGCAATATCTACACTTTATATGACATGTGCATCAACGTGACAACACGGTAACATTTTTTGAAAAACTAAGACAAGCTGGTAAAGGGGGATGGCTTGCCTAATTGGTTGAAGTTATGTAGTGCGGCATTAGAGTGGTATTGTCACTGTCGACACAGAAACTCTCCTTCCCTTAACCTTCAAAGAAACTGTCAGGTTCTTCAGTAATTTAAATTGTACCATAATGATATGTAGTAATATTTGCTTCTGCTTATTTAATGTAGCAAAATGTCTTTTACAATAATATGAAAAAGCACAAAAATGTAGCAAACTGAAGGCAGTATATTTCAGTGTCCTGAATACAATTATGAGTTTGTTTCATGGTATTCCTGTAGGAATTATGAATGACATTTTATCTGCTATTTCACCCCATTCTGCTCTATGCATCTGGAACACTGCTATCCATGCAGTTAAAGCTGTCAGCCACACGATTGCTCCAATGCCAGACAAGATCACATCTGCAAAGTGTAAACAATTCCTTTCTTCACATCTTTCTGTATACAGCATTATTTACAAGGACTATGTATAAAATAAAGAGCACATTTGCAAGCACTTACATTTTTTAATGTCAGCCTGTTCTTCGTACGGTGGTTTCCTGAAGGCTTCTGAGAAGAACCAAACAGCATTTTCACACCAGAGAAAAGGCAGAAATGCAAACCCAGCTGAAAATCAAATCAATACATTTAAAAAATATTGGATGTGTTACAATGATATGACTTCCTCTAGCCACTTTTGTTTATTTTTACAAAACTGCTACAAAGTGTTCTCATGACAGCTTGTCTTTCCATCTATTTCAATCTAATCAAAATAAACCTTTGAAGAAATAGTTTGATTACACATTTTGTTGTAGGTAAAAACTGAATCTAAAAAGCAGAATTATTGTCAGCTATTGCTACATTGTTATAACTTTACCTTAAAATTTCATAATGCTCTATAACATTGCAAGAAACAACAGCAGCAGGAGCTTTCATTAAAAGCTACAAAAGTAGAAAAAAATTCAAACAAATCATAATGGATTTGTTGAATGTCACTAATGCTACAGAAAAAGTCATTTAAAATGTACAGAGATCTGCCTTTTTCTTGTAGTAAATTTTTGTCTATTCTTATGGTTTATTCCTTATACAAATTTGTGCAAAATTTCTCTCAAAGAGGAGCTCGCAGATCTTTCCCAGAAAATTCATGCTTTATTTGTCACATAAATATTTTAAATATATGACAGTTTATTCAAAATTGTAAAGAATCATTTTTTAAAAAATAAAGAAACACTCAACAATTTTCCATGTAAAGGGTAGGCTGTCATGGGGTATTTGTTTGAAAATCTTTGAATAAAATCTTTAAAGATACCAATTTTTTAAAAAAAATGTTTAATTTGAGTTATTATTGTAGCTTTAACAATAAACTTCTTGTGATTACAATAAACAATTATTTTGGTAGTTATTTCTTCTTTTTTTTCTGAAAGTGGACACTAGAACAGCTGGGTAAGAGAAAGGGATGACTTATTTTGTCAGAGAAGTGAAAGGATTCAGAAGGAAAGAGTTTCTAGGATATTGTGGTAAGTTTTGTGCAGTTTCATATTACGACTTGCATCATTGTCTTACAAGGGAACTATCACTATGCTCACGCCTGTATGAGCTTGAGAATTTAACAGCATCATCTCTGCTCTATGTGAGTCTTGTGTATCAAATATGGGGTGTGGAGTATAGCTAGGAATACCTGAAAATGAGTCCAGAATATGTAGGAATATATAGGCATAATAATACAGAGGTGGGAGGGATTGTTTGTTCCTGATGGACAGTGGTCTACACATGCCATAAGTACGCAGCACCCTCCCACACACTCAGGACAGAGCTAATGAGGGATGTTCAGCAGTTACTTGCAAGTGGTCGCAAGAGTACTTTCCAGCTTCAGTTTTGGGCATTTCAGTTCTAATCTGCAGCAGATTTTTGGTGCACATGTTTTACATACAGCAGGCATTATACCTCAAATTTTCAGGTGAATAGCGATGTGGGTACAGTGATAGTTACCTCGTACATATAAGTGAGCCTTTAAAATACCTAATAAATCTCTCATTCAGTACAGGTAAGTTCCCAAAGATTTTAAAAGTAAAACTGTTGAATTTAAAGGGAGTCGATTAATGACACTTTTAAATTTTCCCAGAAAATGTTTCAGAGACTATTTGCCAGGAAAATAAAACCATTGTTCAAAAAAGGGTAAAGAATAGAATTTCAAAACTATAGACCAATCTCTCTAGTATCAACATTTTCTAAAATCACTGAGAAAATTATGTTCATATGATTAACATCCTGTTTTGACAGAATATTTTTCTAGATCAACAACATGGCTTTTGGAAAGGGAGATCAATAGACACAGCCCTTATTCAATTTTTAGATATAGTTTACTCCAGTATGGATAATAAAAGCAAGTTTTGTATTGGCTTATGTTTAAACTTATCTAAAGCATTTGACCTGATCAACCATGATATATTGATATCTAAACTACATTCATATGGTATCAGAAGAGTTGTAAATAACTGGCTTGCCTCGTATTTAGAAGATAGGAAAAAAATGGGAGAATTCAAATTTTTAGGTGCAAATACCAACACACTTCAAAACCAATGCTTGGAAATTAAAAACGGTTAAATGTTGGGTTCCTGAAGGGTATGTCTTAGGCACCCTCTTATTTCAAGTATATATAAATGCTATAACCCATAGTAGAGAAAATTATGTTAAATTTACAATCTTTGCAGGAGACACAAATACACGGTGACTGGAAATAACAAAGGTGCTACAGAATCTGGAAAACATAAATGAAACAATTGTACCATGATTTACTCAAAATAAATTCATTATAAAGATAAAACAGTAGCAATAGGTTTTTGACATAAAGCCAACATAAATATTACTTTTCCAGATTTTCATCTAAATGGCACTGAAGTCACTTATGTGGAACACTCAATTTTTAGGCATCTGGTTCAATCAAAACTTGGATTTCACTGTACACACTGAAGATCTAATCAAGAGATTAAGTAAGCAATGTTACGATATAACAACATTAAAAATGACAACAAATATGCATACAGTTTGAGTAGCATATTTTGCATACTTTCATATCTTTTAAAATAAAGGCATCATCTTCTGGGGAAATTCAAAGGTGTCTGATAAAGCATTCTGCATGCAAAAAGAATTATAAAAATAATTGTTAACCAATTCACATGTTAGCTGTAGAGCATATTTTAAAGATTTTAAAATTATGACGCTTTCATATATATAAAATGTTCTTTTATATATTAAAGCTAATATATGTAATTTTAAGATTTACCAAATGACACATAAACATGATACCAGAGGAAGCTCAAATCTGTCAATAATTAGCCACAATACCACCCTGTTCAAACATTCCTTTACCTATAACGGTATACAATTATATAACAAGTTGCCAGTTTATGTAAAACAGATAAATGAACTAAAGGCTTTCAAAATCAAATGAAACAAATCCTTAGTTGAAGAATGTTTTTGTCCTACACAGAAGCTTTTAGTTACTTTACAATGTGGTATATTTTGTATGTTCTTTTATAAATTTTTCTTTTCTTAAATTGTTATCTATGTATCGTAATTACTATTATATATATTGTCGTGCGGTTTGTTTACACAAAAGGAACTGATAGGCAGGCAGTGTGAAAACCAAGAGCCCGCGGACAAAGGTAACATGCAGGTAAGGGTCTGCCGAGGCAAACAAACTGAGATAAATGGACATTTCCAGTTACTTCTTGACAAATAGGGTTTCAGTGTTCGGAAGGTCCTGATGATATCTCGATTGACATAGAAAAGATGTTTTTCTTTATGGTTCCGGAAATATCTGGAACTTAGGAATGAGGTATTTAAGGAAGTCCTGACTCTCCAAGAGTTAGTTCTGAACAGAGTGAGTAATTAGAAAACAGCTGAGAGTGTTGTTGTAAAGACAGTGGTGTAACAAGAGTGTTGTTGAACGAGAGCTAATGTAATCAGCTGTCAATGTTTGTCATACTCATCGACCTTGGAAGACTATGTTGTATAGATGATGTTATGTTGCTACGTGAGAATTGAACAGTGTATCTGTATGGAAATAAAGAACATTTGGAATATCTGCAACTTGGCCTTTTCATTCTACACACCCACACAGTGACCATATATATTTCTTTGGTATATTTTGTCTCTGTTATTATGTTAATGTTATTCTGTAAATGTTGTGCTTGATATGTTCATTAGGTTGTACAAGATACCAAAGATAAATAATAATGAATATGAGTGTCAGGAACTGCCTTTCTGGAATAGCTACAAACACTGGGTTAAACACCCCCTCTCCCACAAAGTTTACATGTACCAATGGAGGGATTGGGGTACTGTCTACTTTAAACCATGGACACATGTTCAAAAGAAGCTAAGAAAGCATTGCTTTCGCTTTAAATGTTATAATAGATTAGTTTCTATATTTTCATTGAAATACTGTTGTGGAAAATTTAGCAACACAATTATTTTCAAACAACACATGAAAATTGCTGGAAAGCTTGCACCATTGCAAGTAGTTTTCTAGAGCCCTAACAGAGACACGGAATGTTTGCAGTCAGCCAATATTTAATATAATGTTGATACCTCATTTTGTGAAATCAAGGTCGCCTCCCTGTCGGTAGTCCAACTTACTGCTTTTTAAACGTTAGTAAAGAAACTCACGGCACTTTAAGTTTTCTTTATAAATAATAACAGCAGTTTAATATGTGCTGTTGCAGATGTTTCTAATGGAATGTTTGACAACTTTTACTTTGAAATATAGAATTTCAAGTAAGTGGTTTGGTAAATAGGAAAGGCATTTTCTGAAAGCAATTTTGATACTGCAAACTGCTTGCGCTTAATGGTGAGAGCATGAGTGCAGTGGGAATTTAAATGTGTGAGGGAAGAGTGCTCTGTTGTGTGTCAAATTTTATATCAAGCTTTTTCTTCATATATCTATCCAGCATTGGAGAATTTGAAAACAAAAATCAAAATGCGTGTTCAACGTTTTAATATATTTATGGTGTAGAGGGGCTTAGAGGTTGTAGGAGGCACTTAAGTTGCAAGTCATTTGCATCATGTCCTGTAATTAAAGACATTCAGCAGTAATCCAACGATCATGCTTTAGACCAGTGATGCTAATGGAGTGATCACAAGGTTTAAATTAACCCCCTTTTGTTCTTTGATTTATTATTCAAGGAGCATCTATTCGCTTAGTGCTATGTCACTGTAAAGTCTGATGATGATGATGATGATGATGATGATGATGATGATGATGATGATGATGATGATGATGATGATGATGATGATGATGATGATGATGATGATGATGATGATGATGATGATGATGATGATGATGATGATGATGATGATGATGATGATGATGATGATGATGATGATGATGATGATGATGATGATGATGATGATGATGATGATGATGATGATGATGATGATGATGATGATGATGATGATGATGATGATGATGATGATGATGATGATGATGATGATGATGATGATGATGATGATGATGATGATGATGATCACCCTAACCTCAAAACTCCACTCTAAAATCCAGGGGCGGCCGGTGAGGTATTGTATTGATGGTGCCATAAATAAATAAGGGCTATTAAAATATAAATATGTGCACCAATTACGAACGATTTAGGTAATCTTATCAATAATCCAAACTATTTTATAATATACTGTATCAACCAGAACGTACAGGGAAACGGAAATAGATACCTATTACATCGGTACTCTTGTCACGCACAGGTGTAACGAGTGCAGTAACAGTTTGATAATATAGTTCATGAAGAATGTGATACGAAGCGTTCGTGTACGATTTCGTGATAGAGAGACAGTTATTCTTATTGCTTTAGCCATAATTTTGCTCGCGCTGAAATCAAACGAAACAAACTCGAGAAATCTTTGTCTCACACTCACAAACACATACGAGCGAGCACACACGCACGCACACACAGGACGCAATTTTTCACTGCAAAATGGGTAATCTGAATTTTTAAGAATTGTTTAATGAAATTACTAACCTTTAAAAATTAAAAGCGTTGTACTCACCGAAAGCAGCAACTCCATGACTTTATGAAGACAGCTTCAAATGAATTAGTAGGAACGGTATTGAAAATCCATTCGTCGCTCCTTCTTGTTGGCAAATAAATCTATCACCTTTGAATTGAAATTGTCAATTTTGCACACGAACAGCTTTTCACAGGACAGCATTCCTAAGGCACTCAATCGATCTTCTTTCATTGTGTTACGTAGAAAAGTTTTAATCCTCTTGAGCATTGAAAAGCACCGCTCAGCTTCTGATGTCGAGATAGGCATAGTAATTAACAGTTTCAAAACTTTAACAGTCTCTTCAAACGTAGCACAGAGTTCATCCTCTAGAATCAGCGAAAGAAACGGAACCGCACCAGAAACTGCTCTCAACTCAGGCCTAGCATAGAACACTTGAAGCTCTCCCTTCAACTTTCTTTTCTCCAGAAATGTATATGTGTCCGTAATTTCAAGATATTTGTCTGGGAAATGTGTTACATAATTGTCAAACTGGCTTACATCAAATAAGTTGGTTGCAATTAGGTGCCCAGTGAACTGAAAACGTGATTTTATTTCACAAAAGATGGCATCACACACCTCCAAAGCATTTTGCTTTTTGTTATTGTCATCAACCCTTGCTCTCTTGTAAGGCATTGTTTCGTCATTTTCAAAACTAACCTGACTGATGATGGAGTCAATGTCATCTCTGATGTTTTGCATTATTCTTTCAAAGTTATGAATGTCTTGTTTTACCTTGGTTGGTTCAGTTGTCTTCTTTTGAAATTGATTAAAAAGTATGTCCACATGAGGCATTATCTTATAGAAAAACGATAGCCAGAAAATGAAGTCTCTATCATGCAGTCTTTGTTTGTATGAACCAGCTTTTTCAATAGTAGAGGGTAATTTTATGTTCTCACTCGTTTCAATTGTTTCCATGACAGTAATAAGCTCCTTCCTGTTTTCATAAATATCCTTTACTACTCGCGAATGGTAATTCCATCTTGTGAGAGACACACGGGGTAAGCTTTTCTGAATTATGCTATGCAACACTTTCGATCTTTGTGGCGAATTTGAAAAGAAAGAAGAAATGCCTGAAAGATGTGCAAAGAAGATGCGGGCTTTGCGATTAATTGAGGCTGCAGTAGACATTATAAGGTTTAACTGGTGCGCATAGCAATGAATGTAGTGCGCATTTGGGTATTTGTCTTTTATTAATTTCTGTACTCCGTTTGACTCGCCACTCATAACGTTTGCACCATCGTAACTCTGAGCTATTAGTTTTGCTCGGTCATCTCCAATTAAGGGTTCGATTTCTTTCAGAATACACTCCGAGATAGACTGAGCATTCTGACCTTCTGGATTAACAAAATTCCAAAATCTTTCAACGGGGGTTCCATAAACAATCAATCGCAAAACAATAACCAACTGAAATTCGCAAGACACATCAGTGGTTTCATCCGCGATTATTGCAACATAATCCGCACGCTTTATTTCTTTGCGCACTTCCTCGTGATACACTTCCAACATGCACTGCAGGAGTTCGTTTTGAACAGTCTTAGAAATGCCTTTGAAAACTGATGACTGACTGAGATGCACTTGAAGTTCTTTATCCAACTCCGCACTAAACTGAATGAGCTCACGAAAAATCCCCTCATTTTGAGAGGCGTCAGATTCATCGTGTCCCCTAAGAGCCAGCTCCAAAGCACCACAGAACCGAATACAGTGTATAATTAAGTTCAATATATACCTGTTCTTGTCTACTTGTTTGTTATGGCTGTTGACTGTTTGCCTATACTGCGAATCTAATTTGTCCTGAATATTGGTTTTGCCTAGAAATGAAAGACTCAGAACATTGTCCATGTGTCGCTTCGATGTTTCATGCACTTTCATTTTAGACCATAAATGCCCAATATCAGTTATTCCAGTCTTACACCAATGGACATCTCCCCCAAATAACACACAAGGAAAACAAAAAACTGCATTTTTTTCATCACAGCCGCAAATCCATTTGTTCTTTTGATAAATATCGGGATTAAACTTACGGCATCGATTTTTTGTTTGCTGCTGCAGATTCAGATTCGGGAGTGGCCTACCCATTGTTTTTATCTGAATTTTTTCACTTAGAGTCCTGTTACTAAATGAAGTTTTCAGTAATTCACTCACCTTGTTCATGTTCGTAACTTTACTGTGAATTTTAACTTAAAGAAAAAACACTGAACACTGTTTTAAAAATCCGTACTCACGATGAACTACAGCACTACAGGATCACATACAGAACTACTCTAATATTGCTTTGAATACATGTGTCCAACACATGCTGCACGCGCGGGTTTTATGTTCTACCAACAAAACTGCTGCTGTAAAATATGCACATGTTGAAATACTGTCTCTAAATTTTAAAATCTAATACTATATTCACATTAAAAACCCAATTAATTTTATTTATATTTATGTGTTGTGTTTCTGCAACTGATTTCATTAAGCATTAATTTGCGTTTTGAAGTTCCTCAGCTTTAACTTCAGTAGGATGGAGACACTGCATTAAAGGAAGGTATATGGCGAAATGTATTCTTACCATTGTCTTTCGCTAGATGGCAGGATCGAGGTTCTCTGAAGTCCCGTGTTTGACTGCACTCTAGCGGACAAAGCGTAAGTTATGCGCCAGAGAAATCCCGGCACTATCTTATTTGACTTTCTTCCATAAGAAGCCGTGTATAAGCAGACATCTTAGCCCCTAGCCCTAACACAGGCGTTTATGAGCGTAGACAGTGCCATTCAGGAATCGGCACCAAGCTACGGAAAACAACCAAGAGAGAGCGCTGGCGTTCAACGCGCCTATTCAAACGAGGGAGCAACTACTCATAAACAATTCCTTTTGCGCAATTCTTATACACTTCTCTTTCTTTCGCTTTCATACAGATGGTGCCATGGCACAGCGGCACTACCTCAGAAGCCGCCCCTGCTAAAATCCCTCTAACTTTGCCCTGGCTTGGCTCTGGCTTTGCTCCGGCTAGGTTCCGGCCTGCCTATGGTCCCGCTCTGACTTCACTCAGGCTTCGCTCTGGCCTCACACTTCATTCTGTACCTTTAACACTGGCTTCGCTCTCTGCTTTTGCTCTGGCTAGGCCCCGGTCACCACTCCGATCCTGCTCTGGCTTGCCTCTGGCTCTGCTCAAGTTCCGCTTTGGCTCCACTCTGGCTTTGCTCTGGTAATGATCTGGTCACCGCTACGGTCCCGCACTGGCTTGGCTCTAGTTTCGCTCTGGCTTCATTCTAACATTCCTTAACTATACTCTCGCTTGGATCTGTTTTCATTCTGGCTTGGCTCTAGCTAGGTTCTGGCCCCGCTGCTGTCCCGCTCTGGCCTCACACTAACTTTGTTCTGTACCGTAACTCTGGCTTCGCTCTGGCTAGGATTTGGCCAGCACCCCGATCCCGCTCTGGGTTGGCTCTGGCTCCGCTCCGGCTTCACTCATACCTCACTCTACCTTCACTCTGTATTCACTCTAACTTGGCTCTGACTTAGCTCTGGCTAGGCTCCGGCACACCTTCGGTCCCGCTCTGGCTTCGCTCTGGCCTCACTCTACCTTCATTCTTAAACCTAACCCTTGCTTGGCTCTGGCTTCGCTCTAACTTGGCTCTGGCTAGGTTCCAGCTCGTCTCCGGTCCTGCTTTGGCTGCGCTCTGGCTTTGCTCTGGCCTCACACTAACTTCATTCTCTACCTTAACACTGGCTTCGCTCTGCCTTCGGTCTGGCTAAGCCCCGGTCACCACTCTGGTCCCGCTCTGGCTTGGCTCTTGCCCCGCTCAAGCTCCGCTCTGGCTCTGCTCTGGCTAGGCTCCGGTCCCCGCTATGGTCCCGCACTGGCTTGGCTCTGGTTTCACTCTGGCTTCACTCTAACATTCCTTAACTATACTCTTGCTTGAATCTGTCTTTGTTCTAGCTTAGCTCTTGCTAGGTTCTGGTCCCACTCCTGTCCCGCTCTGGCCTCACACTAACTTCGTTCTGCACCTTAACTGTGGCTTGGTTCTGGCTTGTCTCCGGCTTTGCTCTGGCTAGGATTCGGCCACCACCCCGATCCCACTCTGGCTTGGCTCTGGCTTCACTCAAACCTCAATCTAAGTTCACTCTAACTTGGCCCTGGCTTGGCTCTGGCTAGGCTCCGGCCCATCTTCGGTCCCGCTCTGGCCTCACTCTATCTTCATTCTTAAACCTAACCCTGGCTTGGCTCTGGCTTCGCTCTAGCTAGGTTCCCGCCTGCCTCCGGTCCTGCTCTGGCTACTCTCTGGCTTTGCTCTGGCCTCACACTAGCTTCATTCTGTACCTTAACACTGGCTTCGCTCTGCCTTCGCTCTGGCTAGGCCCCGGTCACCACTCTGGTCCCGCTCTGGCTTGGCTCTGGCTCCACTCAAGTTCCCCTCTGGCTATGCCCTGGCTCTACTCAAGCTTTGCTCTGGCTAGGCTCCGGTCCCCGCTTTGGTCCTGCACTGGCTTGGCTCTGGTATAGCTCTGGCTTCGCTCTGGTTTCACTCTAACATTCCATAACTATACTCTTGCTTAGGTCTGTTTTCGTTCTGGCTTGGCTCTCGCTAGGTTCTGGTCCCGCTCCTGTCCCGATCCGGCCTCACACTAACTTTGTTATGTACCGTAACTCTGGCTTAGCTCTGGCTTGACTCCGGCTCCGTTCTGGATTCGCTCTGGCTTTGCTCTCTCTTTGCTGTGGCTCCACTCAGGCTTCTATCTGGCTTTGCTTTGGCTTTACTCTGAATTTAGTTTAATGTACTCTTTTTTAACTTAGATTAGGGTCAATCACAGATATGGACCTTGTTTGTGCATTTGGCATTAGCTCTCTCACCACTCAGAGGCACCCAATCGAGAGATTTGGCTCGGGATCCCGGGATCGCCATTCCCATACCTACCGCAGTAGGCCTCTGGGGGACTGTAAAGTCTGACCACCTGCAACACACAGTAATGAAGGGGAAAAGTAGTAGAACAACACTATGGGTCACAAATTAACATCCCTTGTTTAGATGAACAGATAAAATTGTGCCACCAGTAACACAATGAAATGGTGCAAAAAAATCTTGAGATTTTGAAAAGGTTCATAGAGGTCCTTTTCTTAGATCCTGTGAAAACTTTCATGGTTATGACAAATCCCATAGCTAAACCAATACAGGAAGGAGATGTCAGCATCACAGCATCCGCAGTTGGAAAGTTTACCTTTTAGACCAGAATTCACTACTTAGCATAGCACCTCAATTTCCTCACGATGCTGAGTGGGCACCAGTCCTATACCTGGGACTTAAAATCTGCACCTTCCAGTGGTGGGATCGAACCCATGTGAATTCTGGAGCAAGGAACCAAAGCACAACACTGTAGTTCACTGTGCCATGGCACAAGACCATGACTATCAATAGAGGAAATTATATACACTTCGTTTTTTTGTGAAGTATCACTGGTTCTTGCCAATTGTTTTCAAAATTCTTCAATTTGGTTCTTCAATTTCAATTCCTAATTTAATTTGACTAAAAATGATTTGATCTCTTCTGCTGCCATTGTTACATTAGTCTTGGTTAGGTTAACAAATATCTCAGATTGTTTCATTGCTATTTTCTGAGGCAAAACTACAGACCTAGAAAACCTGAACCAATAAACTAAGATTATTCATTTCCTATCTAATAAGGGAACAGTTGAAGATTTGTTGGATTTGAAGACAAACTTCAGATAGGAAAGCTGAAGTTTTATATGAAGTTATGTATCATGTAAATGACTAATGTGGCCATAAACCAATTCTTCAAGTTATAATGGTGCCTCAGTGATGTCTGGACACTTATGAGAATTGCAAATAAAGGTAAACCAGAACATTTCCTAATGCACTGTTTGGCAACGTATGACCCTATGATTAAATCAGGTCTTGTTACAATCAGCTTCCAAAATAAAAGAATATTAAACTTTTCTTGACACTATCTGACATGGCATCTTTCTTATCAATCATTTAAACATTATTTTGCACTAAATAAAAAGTGTAAGAAAGGCTTCCAAAAGTAGCTCCTACAAGGTGGAATCACAGCAGTAAGTTGGTACAAACTGTACATAAATATTTCCAACATCTTATATCCCTATTTGAGAATACTATAGATGATGATGACTATAACATTGAAACCAAGATAGCATGAAGAGCATATTTGAATTTGCTGAAAAGAGATTTATTATTAATTTACTGTTAAAAATGTATTCTCAAAAATGTTTCATAACTGAGAATTTGTTTAAATGAAATTGAGTTTTTACTATAGATGCTCTTTATCTGCTGTGGTTCTTAGCCTCTGATTCCATACTCAGCATGAAAGACTGCTTAATTTTGCTTTGAGGACTTTTTATCAAGCAGAGGTTCTTTTATGTGCCATAAATCTAATGGCTTTACTTCATTTCTAAAGGAAGCAATACCAAGGATGTTTTATACTTAAAAAAATCCATCACCCTCAGTTAAGTTTGAGCACAACAATTTGTTTAATGTACAACATGAAAACAAATTATTTGCATTCTGTGTAAAAATAATTGCTGATTTTAATATGTTCCTCAGAATTAAGAGATAAAATGCTCCGATTTATTTTAGGAATATGTTATGAACACAAAAGATATTGCAGAAACAAGAAGAAAAAGGCTTCATTTGGATGATGTTGGAGACTTGGAAACAAGCTACTGCAGACTTTTTTTCTATTGAAATAATCAACAGTATCCAGTAACAAATAAATTCAACATACAGTACCTTGAACTTATAGTTCTTAAAACATTGAAAAAAAAGAAAACAATAAAAAGAAAAAACTGCAGAGCATGCTATACTGCAAAACAGTTCTAATTCTTTAATTCATAGTCATGGATCCTTGACATAATGGCTTTACGCTATGGGCAAAGTGTTATATATGACGTAAGCAAAGGTGTTAACAAATGCAGTGTTAACAAACTTGTTACTTTTCATTGGGGTGAATAATCTTGAATTGGCTTATAAAGAAGTGTTAAAGCTTTATGAACAGGTAATAAATATGACTCATCTATAAACTAATAATTGTAAAGACAATTTTGGCAACTACTTTATCCACTGACTATTGCTGCTCTATTGCAATTAAAAGAATTAAGACATTTTTTAAAAATATGGTCAGTCATCTGGACATTTAATCAGCCATTTTAAGTATCTGGCTGTTGCTAATTAGTTACTTTACTAGTTTCATGTTTTTAAGTTTTATTAAGGGCAAGTTACACATGGGTGAAACCCAAAGGCAAATTGTAATAACTGTGCATAGTAAACATTATTTTAAATAAATTTTTTTTACTATTATCCTGGATCATTAGGGCTAAGCTTCGCAGATCTTGCTGCTACATTTTGTCATTGATTGGTAGTTGTGTTCTTTACTACTCTACTTTTTTACAGTACATTTTACATTTCAGCTCAACATTTCTCAGCTACACTTTGCTGTTCTCAACCTGGTCTTTATTTTGGTAGTTGTTGTTATTCATGTCAGTATCTGTGAATTTGGTGAAAAGTGCAATGTGACGAAGTTACCCTTACACAAGTTTCCAATTAAAAAAAGCATTGTTAAAGGAGTCTGTGCTTCAGTCAAAGGTCCTAAAAGTGCTCACAAACTCTAAAAGCAACTCCTAAGGTTTTCTGAGAATATTATTCATATTCTAGATCTTTCAGCTTTAACGTAGGACCCATTTGCAGAAGTTGCTCCTTTTCAGTACCCAAACTGATATTTCTTCACACATTTTTGTGAAGGAAGAAGCAAGCAGAAAAACATTACAATCCATTTTCAACAGCCCATTTGTCATGCTACAACATTTTGAGAAACACTTCATCCCAAATGGACCATAAACTCTTTCTACTTACAGATCGGAGCCAGCACTTAGGTTTATTTCTACAAACACAAACTCAGCCATTGATTCCTTTGTATCACTTCACTTCAAACCCAGCATGGAAAGTCACATCTACCTTCAGTTGATGGCTCATATGAAGAGATATAAAGAAATTGTACAGGAAGAACTGTAACCATTGCACATTTCAAAGATGATGTTCCCTAAATGGCTATGTATTGTGGCTATATTGAGGACTACTTGCTTGTATCATGTTATCTTCCTGCAATTTACCCATTCTTGTCTGTTACTGTGCTTGGATTTTATATTATGAATTAAGAGTTTTAAAACTATATATGTATGTAGTTACTGCTTAGATTTTTATCAAAAAGGTCATTCTCTTTCTTGCCTCCCAATATTTTGAGGTCAATTCTGGATAGTTTTTAAGTTGTTCACAGATAGATGCTCCATATTCATTTCCTCTTCCTTGTTACATAACAGAGAATTTGGAGATAATCCAATTTTATGTAGGTTTTTGCTGAGTCGGGCATGTCTAATATTAAGTCTGAACATGGCAACATTGGTTTTCAAGTTAGTTAAGGAATTATTTTCAAGTTTAAGCATTTTTCTCCTTTGGAATTGAATATATTTGTGATTTAGTTTTATAGTCATTATTCATTTTCTTCTTGATGATATGTTTAACTGATTCCAGTGGTACTTTTGATTGTATCTTATTTTGTATTTTGGTTCCCTTTTTTGCTAGGATGTCTGCCTTCACATTATTACTCAATCCACAGTATGCAGGAATCTTAATTAAATTTTGTATCTGTTTAATGAGACAGTGAATCTCTCTAATGTTTTCTTTTTGGACTCTTGAGTTACAGTTGTTGCTTGCATTGCTGCTCTAGAATCTGATAAAATAAAAATGCTTTACATTTTTGTAGCCAAACAAAAATTTTTGAGAAGTGTAGATTGCATCAATTTCTCCATCAAAATTTGTAGTGTTTTCCCCACATTTTTGTAAAAGGAGAGAGACTGACATGTACCACAAGCTCCAGCTCTCTCTCTCTCTCTCTCTCTCTCTCTCTCTCTCTCTCTCTCTCTCTCTCTCTCTCTCTCTCTCTCTCTCTCTCTCTCTCTCTCTCTCTCTCTCTCTCTCTCTCTCTCTCTCTCTCTCTCTCTCTCTCTCTCTCTCTCACACACACACAAACACACACACACACACACACACACACAATCCATTCTTCTTTAGGGTATTTGGTCTGTAATGTTTCTAATTCACTCAGTTTTGTAATATCTGGGCTTATTTGTTTCTGGAAGATTTCACAAAGGTCTAAATTATATTCTATTTCAAAGCTTTCTATTGATTAATGGGATGTAACAGATTTTCTTTTGCAATGGGTAAGTGTAGTTTTTCTTTTGCCTTTCTTACTTTTTTGCACAATTTTTTTTGGATTTTTAGTGTATATTTAAACTCCTGGTATTTGTCTACTTCATTAAAATTTGGAATTCTTGTAAGTTTTTCCTAAGTTCAGAGCTTGTTTAAAATATACATAAATTACTATATTAACTATTGAGACCGACATCCATAAGCTCACTTGCATTCATCTTTCACATAAAACAGCATTGTGGGTTTTAGCAAGGTTTTCTTCAGTCATAGTGCTAAATGGAGATCCTGAATGATCACAACAAAAAATGAATGGCCTCTATTCTGTAGCTCATTTCTTCACTGCTTAAAATTATGAAATGTTTCTAATTTGGAATCCAATTCCTTGTATCTTGGTTGGTAAATAAGTATTTAATAACTGCACACCATTTAATTTTATGCTTTTTCAGAAAACATAAACTGCCTTTCCCTTTTTTTCAGCATAACAACCAAACAAATGAAAGCACATATAAGAAATTGCAAATAGCATCAACTAAAGCATCACATTTGAAAACTATCCTGGCTATTTAATTCAGTCAGCACAATCTCTGTGTCGGACTAAGAGTTTTCCTAATAGCTCTTGTGCTGAACTAATTTGTAATTGCCCGCCTCGGTGGCATGGTGGTAGAGTGTCTGTCTCACGTTCAAAAGGTCCCGAGTTCGAATCTTGGTCAGGGTGAGTTATCTGGATAAGGTTTTACCGGGGTTTTTCCTTATCCTGAAAGATGAATGTCAGGTACCCTAAGCTCTATGGACCCTGGGCTCATATGAGCATCATTTCACCCATTCCATTCATCGTCCAATATGACTTAACGTTGGAGGACGTAAATTACAAACAAACAATTTGAAATCTATTCTTTTTTATTATATTCACTCAGATGTATTACTTCACTTCTAATTTTAATTGGACATTCTTTACTACTTGATGTCAATTTCATTGAGTTCCAGTTCAGTTTGGCAGATGGTTACTAAAGCTTGAGAACAACTTCAGTGATTTCAGGGTAGGTGCATATTAATTTTGAGTTAGTAAGTAGTTGGCCTCAACTGCTACATTCCTCTGCTTATAAAAATTATATCTTTGCCACACTTTGCAGCTTGGAGCGCTCAATATACCAGCTATGCTTTGCAGCTTACAGTCTGCTATACTTGTTTCTAAGAACACTCTTTAGTTTCTTGCTAGGTGGAGGATGGTGGGATTGACCCCAAGTAATAAAGAATATTCTTAATATCTTTTAAAAGTCTAATCTATCCACACATAGTATGTAATTCCAAAGTTTTAGTCATTGACCCTACAAAGAGATCTAAACATACACTATGGAACGTCATTTGTTACAAATTCCACGATTTATAGGTCAAGTTTTTTTCCAATACTTTTGCTTCATTTGGCAGCCAGGGTAGGCAATAGATGCTGACAAAAAATAACACACACACACACACACACACACACACACACACACACACACACACACACACACACACACACACACACACACACACACACAAAATTACATGTGATTAAGGCGCACTGTTTCTAAGGTTTCACATGCTGTCATTGGTTAATGATACCACTGTGTGCAGGTAACTGATATACTTGAGAATGTTAGATAGAGTCAACGTGAAAAATTCAATGGCATGTTGACTCTATCTCTCAAAAACTTTAGCCTAAATACAGCTAGTGTGAAGAAATGATCAATTTCCAAAATTTAACTAAAACTTGAGAATGTATTCATAATGTATCACAAAACTAAGCCCGGCCAATACTGTTCTAAGATTGCATAAACATTCTTAACAATGTAGGTACAATGCACGTTATGGATGTGGTTTTGGGGTTAAGAATAACTTTGCTTTACACGTTCCGATTCCACTTTTACGTACCTCTGTAATACCACTTACATAGGTAAACCTTTCGGTCATTTTTCATCTTTGCTAAGTGCATCTCCTTAATGTTTAAGCTTGCAAACAAAATCTTAGATATCACTTTCCACAAAGAAAACTGCTTTAAAAGCCTACTGCACAGACCATCATACCCCGATAAACTTATCAAACCGAAACAGATGTAGCGTAGCTTTGACAGCCAGGGTAGGCAATAGATGGTGACAAAAAATAACAGCAGCGGACGTTTTTAAACTGTTTCGTCAACGAACAGTTCGACACCAAATTGAGTTTTTAGAGATGTATTTATCACATCAACTTTTACACAAACTCGTTTCCACTTATATCTTGATGGCTATAGTTCCTGTTTTTCTCTATACTTTTTATTTCTGAGGTTGTGAGGCCATTGACTCCCACACTACTCCCTTAACAGTAATCATTTCACTCTTACGTCCAGAACGTGGTATCTTCCCTTGAATTTAAGTATTACCTGCAGATGACATCACCATGGTAATTGGTAATGAAATTTCTATAGATCTGCAAGCCATGGTAAACGAGACAACTACAGAAATTCAATGGTGGCTTTTAAATAATAAATTATAGTTAATATAGATAAAACTGTACCTATCAGTTTTAGTCAAAAACAGTCAAAAATCTCTGTAAGATCCCATCCAGTTTTTCTTAAATAGATTCTCTGTAACTGAAACTCAGATTACAAAATTTTGGGAATATGGATTTTTTGCAATCTAAACTGGAAGTAACATATAAAGAAACTAGGAGAAAAGCTAAGTCAACTGTGCTACGCATTCAGAATTCTAACAAATGTATTAAGTACTGAAGTATTAAAATAATGTACTTTGGACAGGGGCGGTTCCTCCATAGGGTTGCAGGTTTATGCTACACCCACTGATTCTGAATATACAACAGGTGCATTTTGCACATTAAAGCTGTACTTGTTTGCATTGTTTTATATACAAACATGTTTCAATTACGCTTATCGCCTGTAACTGCCCATAACCGCAGAAGTTGAACTAAACCGTGATTAGCTGTAGGAGCCGCAGGTCTGCAGGTCTGCTTCTTATACATTGCTTAAATGGAGGTTTATAAATCTAGCTCCTCCTACTCTTAGCAACGGCGTGACCTTCAGGCTCAGCTTCTGTGTGTTCTGCTTTTCGAACACAGGGAGAATTTAATTAAATGCATGGAGGTTATTCAGAAGAGAGCTGTGTTAAACAACAACGCCACACTTGTTCAGGCTTCTGGGTTTATGGCCACTTTGAAAAATTATAATTTTGTATTGTGGCTGTCTTTCTTCCCCAAGATCATGCCACATGTGGACATTTTGTACAATCAGCTGCAGAAACGAGACTGCAGTGCAACGTTTGCCATCGCCCCGCTAAACGCATTTGAAAGGGAAGTACAAAATGTAAGAAATAGCGTGGATATCGAGGAACACGAAGACACTGCAATTAAGAGGAGAAGAATAGAAGATCATGATGTGAAAAGAAGAGAAGCTCTTGAAGTATGTGACATTCTTAGAGAAGCAAAGGACAGATTTAGTTTCACGGGGCATCTGGTAGCATCAACTTTGTTTCATCAAGAAAATGTCTAAGACATTTCCAGAGGATTCCCTTAGAGAAAAAATAAGGTTCTATCCTTTTATGATTGGAACAAAAATTCGTAGAGAACTGACTGTAATTTACAGTCGAGAGGAATTTCGTAGATAGTCCGGCGCTTTGTGCTTGATGGACTTCAATAAGGAAAACAATTTGTGTAGTACATTCAGCGAATATGTCAAACTTCTCCGAGTACTGTTGACTATGCCAATGTCTACCGCTGAAGCAGAATGCTGTTTCTCAACTTAAAAATGAATAAAAACTTTCCTTAGGAACACAATGCTACAGGACCGATTGACAGCATTAGCAATGCTTTCAATTGAGAGAGATTTTTTTATGAAGATCAGCGACTTCAACGCAAAAGTTATCGATAGATTCGCCAGGTCTAAGGAGAATACAGCAGAGAATCTGTATAAATAGGTGAGTCATTACTACTCTGTATTTTATTTTTCATTTGTGCACCACCAATAATTTAACCCACCAGCCGCCACTGACTTTGGATATGTAAAACCTATAATTACGTACGGAATAATTCTATTGGGCTCTACATCCAAATCCTCGGGTATATATAAAATGCAAAAAATAAAATTAAAATACATTTAAAAGTTCCCCTAAGAACAGAAAGTAACCCAATATTTCAGGAATTTCATATCTTACATGTTCAGAGTATTTATATTGATGAAGTACTTTCATTTATACATCGGAATAGGTCACTATTTACAACTAATTCAAATTGCCATACATACAATACTACAAACGGTAAAGGTATTAACTTAAATCATCACCGCCTCACTCTGAGTTTACAGTTTTTCTCTCACAAAGGAATTATTCTATATAATATTTTCCCAGCTAAGCTAAAAATACAAATAATAAGAATTTCTAAAAATCTGTAAAAGGCATCCTACTAAATATAATGACTTAGACAACAGATGAATTTTTAAGAAGTAATATTAATTAATAAAAGTAATACTGGGTTTCGTTGTAGGATTTATCTCTTAGACTCCAGTTGTTAAAAAATGTAATGCATTAACATTACTTGACCTGATTCTTCTTTACTTTACATCTTGTAAATTAATTACTATCGTATTATTTTTAATTACTGTTCTATTATTTATAATTGTATTACTCAAAGGAATTGTATTATTTTTATGGGTACAACTTTGACGAAGCCATGAACATTGTATATTCCTACTGCGAATAAAACTTACTTACTTTCAGCTGGAGCTGCTGAAGTTGTGGAATTCCCACTATTCACTATGGCATTTGGTGTTAGCTGTAGGATGCTATAATTGGTTGGACGAATCTGGAATAGGAACAAGATGATCTGGTTCTGCATCTCATGCTAATAGATAGGCTGGATTAACTCTTGTCCATTGACACAATAATTTCTTTATCTTTAATAAGCAGAGTGAAGAATTTTCTCAACTCTTCTTTTTTAACAGGATATCGTCCATGTTATGCAGGTGATAGTATTTTCTTGACTTTGTCATTCCTCAAGAAAACATGTGAAAATAACTTAAAATCTTTATGCACAAATACACTTCTGGTAGTTTTATGCTGGGTAGGAAAAGGTTTAAGTGCTATCATCTAATTCTGTAAATTGGTCACAAAGGTTCCTGGATCCGCTGTTGTCACTGGCATTTTCAAAGAATTTCGCAGGTAATTTAATAGTCTTCCCATATACCATTTGTGCTATAGAATAGTCTGAGTTGTCTTTTAGAGCTAGAAGCACCGTAGGCAAGATATCCGTCCAATTAAAGGAATTGTGTGCCATGATAGCAGTCTTTAAGATTCTATGTAGTCGTTCAATTTTTCCATTTCATTGTAGCTGTAGTATACTTCAATTTAACACCAAACAACACTTCTAGTTTCTTGAAGTTTCTCGAATTGTGGTCCTCGGTCTGTGATATGGGACTCCAGATTTTGCTATCCGGTGGGAGTAATAAGATTTAGCGACTGATTCTGTTGTGAATGACTTCCATCACTGGAAAGACTTCCATCCAGAATGAAACGGAGAACAGAATTTGAGACCACCAGATGAAAGAAACAGGGATTTAGTCACTAAAAGACATACAATACCACAACACATACAATGGTCCTTTGGTCCTTTACCGGCACTAGCTGAAAGACAAATTGAAGAAGCCTTATTAACTAACAAAAAACAATTTCTGGTTAACGAAAACAAAGCAAATTTTCTAGAAGGTAAAAGTGCTGTCACAAAAAATCACATTATGACAAGCACAAACATTCTCTGAAAAGCAAAGAGGGAGATACAACATATGCCAAAGAATATGGACCAGATGATTAAAATCTAACAGATGAGGAAAATATTAGCGATTATTCTGAAAATCCTGACGATCTAGACGCCATGCCTGGGGATAGTCTGCAGTCAAAAACGATGAAAACAAAATGGAGGGAAATGTACACAATATACAGAGGAGAGAAATGACAGAGAACATCTCAGTAAGATCGGCATAGAAAGGAAAAGCAGCATCTTCAGCTGGAAATGGCTCTACATACAGATATGATAATACACAAGCACTGAGACATTCATCAAAAATGATGCGTAGTGCTAGAGAAGATTACAGAAAAGCACACAAGAAAAAATTTGGATGTAAAGAATAGCTTGATCAAGTATCAGCTGAACAACATAAATTCAATCCGGGGACCTATATGGTGCAGCAGATTATTAAGTGCAAGAAACGAAAAGCAGGAGAGCACTGTAACAGATTCAGAAAGTACACAAAGCGAAGAAAACGTTGGGTATGTACAAGAAAGTACTGACGATTTGGGGAAAAAAAATTCCACGTTTTTGACCAGCATAAAGATGAACAGTATTTGCTAATCCAGGATACGATCAAAGAAGAAAATGAGGCACTGGAAAAAGATGAAGTAAAAGAAACATACTCTCTGATAATGATAAAGAATCTCGAGAGGACGAAACTGAAACACCATATTTGGAGAATGTGAACATAATAATCTTCGGAAGACGAGAGTGATAGACGCAGCTACGAAAGAGCTTTGTGTAATTAATAAACCGTTATAAAAATATATTAATAATTATATATGCATATATATTTATCACAAAAATTGTATACACACTACTTATACACTAATATATTGACGACTATTGTTACTGTTTATTCTCTATTCTTTTTTTCTGTTTTTCTTTTATTTTTGTTTCGTATCGATATTTCGTTGTAAGGTCGTTGACTCCTATAATATCCACAAAGGTAAGGAGTATATGTTCTGTGGTAAGGAAAGCACTCAAATGGAACAGTACTCCGTATTCAAGCACGTAAAATGGCATCAGATTAGCGTGAATATTTGAAAATGGAGGTGCAAAATAAGGTATCATTCATACTATGTACACTGACTATAATAAAAAATCGGACAGACTTCGCATTTCACTATATAGCAGCCACGTATTTAGAAGTCAATTTCCGAGGGGCAGGGGTCCAAAAATCTACGTTCATTTATTTGCTTTTAATAAATAAGCAATCAAGGATGTGCTTTTATCATGTAAGTAAAAATAAAAAAGCACATGTAATATATTATATTCACATGACTTTCTCCACCCAAGCTTCTACAAATTGTTCTTAGAAAAGTTTGATTTTGTCTTATTTCTTTGGATAAAGTCTGTAGAAAGGCCTTGCACATTGCACATTTTTTGGTATTATACCTGGGATAAAGTGATATAAGCAGCAATCAGATATTTAAGAAGCGAACCACTGATTGGTGCATTTGAAGTATTAGTTCTCCTTGAATGAGGAAGGGAATAGGAACTTAGAAGTTAAAAATTACATACTTTTAAGCAAGTATCTGGGAATTCTAATCAACAAATTATGATATATCGGAATTGGGTAACTTTGCAATACATTATTGTAATTGACATTATTTTTGTATTTTAATAAGTTCCACAGCTGCTGTGCAGTAACTTTTCGTTTAGCTCTTAAATAACTTCATGTCTGCCTGACAGTGGGTAGAGAAGTTAAGATGAGAAGCTTGAATAAACTTTTCTGATTTATTTTAAAGTAAGTTTTATTTTAAATATTTATTAAAAGTTTGAAACGATAATTCATTAGGGGGGTCAGGATCCCCTGAACACTCCCCCTTAAATACGTCCCTGCTCTAGAGTGCTCTATAAAACAGGATGGATTATGTACTCCTTGTGTTTAGCAAAAACAATTTTCTATGAATATCCATTTTTGAGATTAAAAGTGTGGCTAAACTAAGGGCTCCTCCATTCATCCTTGTTTACATCACGAGTATACGACACAAAAAGTGTAGGACAGCACAAATGAATTGCAATACAAATGAGTAGGTGGAATCTGTCAGTAGACAAAACAACATTGTATAAGAAGTACGTCAACTATGCGCCAAGAAGGCAGGAGAATAGTATGGGGCCCAGAAGTAGGCAGAGTACCTTTGAACAGAGACAGTGATCTATCACTATGATAAGAACAAAACATACCGGGAAATAGCAGAGATTGTGAATCTTAACAAAAGCACAATTAGTGACGTAATTCACCGGTATAAGTATGAAAACGGAATTGAATGTCGAGCAAAGTCAGGGCGACCAAAAGGTTTTACCGATAGGCAAGTCTTTTATTATGTGAAAGGTAAAACGAAATCCGCGTATAAGTGCTCCGGTGATTTGTGCTGAGATTCAGGAAGAACTGGGACTGACAGCCCTGAAACGGTCAGAAGGGCCATGTGAAAACAAGATTTTAATGGTCGCATAGCCAGAAAAAAGCCATACATTTCCAGCAAGTATAAAGGGAAGCAATTAAAATTTGCCAAATACTATGTTAACAAGACAACTGATTGGAAATTAATTGTTCTTTCACACTGGCCGTGTGTAGGCTAAATTGTGGAAACGTAGAGTCAGAATGAAAAATTCAATGCTATAGCCGGGATTTGAACCACGGATCTTCTGGTTTCCGTCCAGCCGCTCTACCATTGTGTAGGCTAAATTGTGGAAACGTAGAGTCAGAATGAAAAATTGGTAGAGCGGCTGGACGGAAACCAGAAGATCCGTGGTTCAAATCCCGGCTATGGCATTGAATTTTTCATTCTGACTCTACGTTTCCACAAGACAACTGATTGGTGGGATCAAGGTATTTTTGTGACAAGCAAATACAACCTTGCTGGTTCCGATGGCAGGGTGGTTGTGTGAAGGAAACCAAACACTGAGCTGGAAGAGCGCAATTTACAAGGCACATTCAAACGCGGCTGAGGGAGTGTAATGGTATGGGGCTGTATTTCCTCTATGGGAGGTGGAAAGCTTTTGTTCATTGACACAACTATGAACAAGGAAGTTATCTTAGCCTATTACAGCAAAATTTAAAACAAAATGCAGAAATGATGGGTATTTTGGACAGCTCATTTAATCAGGATAATGATCCGAAGCATACGTCCCACATTGTGCAGCTATGGATCCTTTAAACTGTCCTCATGTACTGCATCCACTCCCTCCGTCCCTGGATCTTAGTCCCATAGAAGCAGTATGGGATAAACCGGAGAAGCTGTGCGGAAGCCCCCATCACCTCCAAGCAGCACTTGAAGGAGAGGTTGTAAGAAGAATGGAGCAAACTTTCTACAGCCTACAAGAAAAACCTGCTTCACAGCATGCCAAATAGGTTGCGAGAAGTAGTGAAAAGAAGAGGGTCACAAAGTACTAAGCCATATTTTCTATCACACTCAAGTTGCTATCTCCGATTATTTTTGAAGGACAACAGATGCCATATTTCCTTTTAATTCTTAAAAAAGTGTGCATTATATAATTTTTATGTGAAATAACATTTATTTTCTTACAAGAACGTACCATGTAACTGTCAACTATAATTAATTTCAATAAATCAGCTCATAAATGTTGATTTTCACTTTCAAAACTTAGTACTCTGCTTTGTCCGATTATTTATGGGAGTCTCTTTATATGCAAGGAGAGAACCGTCCTGCATTTAAAAGTGTTCAAGTCTGTAATCTTTTTCACATAATTGCATTTCTTCTCCGAGGTTTCCAGTAGTAGTTGTCCCATCTGCATTTACACTTGCTTCTGCTTCTTCTTCTCCAAACTCAATTTTTATCTTGTCCAATTCTGACAACTGTCTACTCTCGTTACAGTTATGAAGTAGTGGTTAGCAGCAGTAGTTTTGTTTGTTTTGTAGATTACAACACATAACATATCTGAGATTTCTGCCTGTATTTAAAAAGAATCACAACAGACAAATGCCAAACTTCGTTCATAGTTTACTGCATGCATGTTAATTATAAGTACCCTTATGTTACTGTCTTAGTTCTTTAATTACGAGAAACTGAAGGTTATTATTTATCTATTGAAAACATATTCATTTAACGTTCTGTGGCATCTACAAAAACCTTGTAAGGTGTAGATGTCCTCTATTTGTCGACACACAGCTCAGATGAGAAAGGAGCTGGAACCCAGCATACGTGAGCTACAGCCAGGTGATGGCTTTCAGAATTGACGTAATGTTTTATTTGTTTGTTCATTTGGTTCTATCACTGAGCAACGCTCTAGGACCTTTAACATGTTATACAGTAAACCTCAAATTTAATGTAAATGGAGCTTAGACGTGGATTTACTGACGAATCAGTGAGATGGAATTACATCTTAGTTCCTCTAGATATAATAAAGAATTCTTGCACTGTACTTAGATTATCCATCAATCCAGAGGAAAGCCAAGCTATCTTATTAAGCGCCACTTTCCCGTCAATTTCCCCATATTCACCTACTCTAGACGGATAGGGTGAACGAATTCTCTCAAATACTTGGGAGTAACACTAAACAAGGGCTTAACGTTTGGGGAACACACAGAGGAGGTATTCCATGGGGCATGCAAAGCATCGGCTTCACTCCATGTTGCGGTCCTGGATGTTGGTTCCCTTGAAGATATGCCTTGTGCGGGCACTAGTAATCTCCATTATGCTTTATGCGTGCAAAGTCTGGGGCATGGTTAGAGATTCTAAAGTGCTGTTACTCCAAAGGATACAGAACTGAAGCATTTGGGCAATATATTCTATAAACCGCTGTTTTCCAGTATCTCCACAAAGCCACATCTCTCCTTTATGTGGCGCCGGGTAACAAATTCTTCAAAAGTTTACCAACAGATAAGAGCGTCCTAGTTATGTCTCTTAGGGATTATCGACCAAGTGAACGATGCTTAAGGCATAACCGGTTTCCCCGCATGGCTTGTGGGGCAAACATGCAACCAAAATTCAATCTACACCTGAAGACTCTGGTACCATAAAAATTACAAACTTCTTTTCCGATAAACACACACCACTAGTGGTGCAAAATAGGCCATTGCCTTGAGACCACAGCCGTTGAAGAGAAAAGAGCTACCTCCTATTAGATTTACAAAGGTGACTCTGCACTATAAACAATATCATAATCAGCATTCACCTCGAGATCTATTGGCCGATCTGAGTTCTTTTCCTTTTTTTTAATTTATATCCTGCAACGATGAACGTAATGGGTGAAATGATGCTCAAATGAGCCCAGGATCCATAGAGCTTAGAGTTACCAAAGATTCATTTTCTGGATATAGGAAAATCCTGGAAAAAGCCATATTTATATAACTCACCCTGACCAAATTCGAACTTGCAACCTCTTCAACATGAGACAGACATGCAAACACCTTCGCTATAGTGTAGGGCATTATTTCAACAGAAGGGTCTGATATAGGTTTGAAAATTATACAACACCAGTATCCTTTAGTAATATTGATACTCAGCACTTTATTGAACAATAATAAGTTAATTGCGTCAGTGCATAGTTTTGCCCGACTTCTAGCCTACTACATACAATAAGTAGGAAAAGTGTTCCACCCAAATATTTGATACATAAATTTCAGTAGAAATATATAGTTTAAGGTCCCCTGAGTAATAAAATTATGCATTAGAACAAGTCCACCCATGCATCTGAGATCAGATTAAATGAAAAACAAAGTCATTAAAAACCAAACGTAGTACTTAAATTCAACATCCCCCAAGTATGCATAACGATTTTCAGAACTAACTTTACATGCTTTAGCAATCGCAGCCTAACCTTTACATGCAAAATGTTTTGAAAATGTTTACTATCCAAAAATAGGTCTAATACATTTCATTAAAGTACTGTGATATTTTTAGGTAAATGAAGTCAATATTTTGAATTTTCTGGAAATGTCGTCAGAAGTAGTCTTCAATCTGAGTGACTTTTGCTGTAAAGAGATGGACAAATTTGTACTACACAATAAGTGTAGATCTTGCTAAAACATACAACTTTTAAAGAAGAGAGTGTCAAGTTGTTAAAAGAGAAATATCTTTTATATAGAATATGAGTATTTGTCAAGCAGTTTTTGAGATTGCTCACTCAGATAAGATGTTCTCCATATCCCCATAAGCGCTTTTTGGTCTAGTTTAGACCATCTTCAGTGGGTGCTGACCAGCTACTGAGGTAGAGAAGAGCCGAACCTTCCAAGAAACTTTTACTCCTGTTGATTTTCATTTGGTTATCGTCTGATTTGTAATGCCAACTTCTGGGACTGGAACACTGTGGCTGGACACAGGTGACTGATGGTCATCTGTGGTGTTGACTGGTTGTAGCTGTTTCTCCTCTGGATGTGGATCAATTGAACTGTAGACCTGTGGTGGCGGATGAATTTCCTCTTCCAACTCGTCCTCTGGACCAATATTTAAGTTACTGGTTGTCTGTGGGAGATGTGCTTCCTCACTCATATGTTCCTGGAGTAAACTAGATTGGTTGACATATGGATTAATTTCAACTGGATCTATGTTCTTTAAGTTGGTTTCAACGACATCAATGTTGGATTTTTTAACTTTTTTAATAAGTTGTAAAACACTGTTTAATGGTGGTATCTCAAAATTCAAAAGGTTTTTTGTTTCACTAATTAGGATATAAATTTTTTCCCAAATATCTAGTTCATTAACTGTTTGTACATGTTTTAATAGTATTATACTTTGGCCAATTTCATGGTTGTGTTTCCAGAAATGGTTGGCAACTGCAGACTTTTCTATTTGTTTAAGTTTTATATTTCTCAAGTGTTCCGTTTGATGGGTTTTTAAATTTCTCTTAGTTCTTCCAATATAATATGCTTCACAATTGTTACATGGTATTTTATATATTCCAGATAATTTTAATTTATCAATAGTGTTGCTTAAAGGTTTTTTGAGCAGATTCTTAAGACTGAAGTTATTTTTTGGGGCTAATTTTATATTATAATTATGAAAAATTCTTTTAAATTTGTTGAATGCCCAAGGGTGATAGGTGAACTTCTTGTAGATAACAGTAGTTTCTGGTTTCTTTAAAGTAGTAAATGAACTTATGTGGTTTTTGTATATATGTTCATTAATTATTTTAAATATAGTTGATTCTTTAAAGCCATTGACCTTTGCAACATGTAAATTATGTTGGTATTCTAGTTGATATTCAGGTTCAAGCATAGGAACATTTATAAGTCTGTGGATTAAGCAATGGAATACTGCAACTTGATGTGATGTTGGATTATAGTTATTGGCTTTGATATAATTATCCACATGTGTATTTTTCCTATGAATACCAAATTTCAATTTATTATGGTACTTGAAAATTTTTAAATCCAAAAAAGGTAAGAATCCTTGATCTTCTATTTCCATAGTAAATTTGATAGATTCATCTTGATTGTTGAGAATTTCTAAGGCTTCATTAATTTTATCTTTGGGTATGATGGAGAAAATGTCATCTACATATCTGTACCATACTTTAAATATATCTGAGTGAGTAGACGTTACCTGAATATCTAAGTTTCTCATATATAAGTCAGATAAGAAAGGAGATAATGGGTTACCCATAGCTAAACCATGTGTTTGAGTGTATAATCTTCCATTAAATGTGAAGGTATTCTGGTCAATACAACTGGTAGTACAAGTTAGTAGATCATGAATCTCACCTTCATTAATATTGATTGAAGTAGTCACTCTTATAGTAGTGAAAAAATCTTCCCAGTTGGGACATTTGTGAACAAAGAAGTGACATCAAAAGATACTAAAATGTCACTATCACTGATTGTAATATTTTTAATATATTCTATAAGTTCAAGAGAATTCTTAATGCTTTTACTTTCAAATTTATTTATAGATGAAAACTTTTTTGAAACCCATTTTGCCAATAAGTAACATGGGAACCTATGTTATTGATAATAGGTCGCATACTGTTATCTTTTTTGTGAGTTTTTGGAAGGCAGTAAA
Source organism: Mantis religiosa (assembly GCA_030765055.1). Classification (NCBI taxonomy): domain Eukaryota; kingdom Metazoa; phylum Arthropoda; class Insecta; order Mantodea; family Mantidae; genus Mantis; species Mantis religiosa. The sequence continues at coordinate 469,732 of JAUKNK010000182.1, forward strand.
TCCGTGGCAGTGTTGGATTACTGACTTTTAATCTTTTTTGATGAGCTAAATCAAAACAATTAGCTTCATTATTAACTTTGTTAATAATTCTTATGTTGGCTTGTAATGGTTTTTTTTCTGTTTCTGAGTAGTCAGACTTTTTGAGAAGTTGCATAACTCTATCTTCATAGTCATTTTTGTTAAGTAAAACAATATGATTTCCTTTATCTGCTTTTACAAATGTAATAGATTTATTATTTAAATGTTTGATAATCTTCAATGCTGGAAAAGTGTATTTACCATATTTTAATTTTTGAAGAACTTTTGTACATTGAGATCTAACATTATCTCTTTCTTGCACAGGAACAGTTTTAATATTTAATTCAATATCTGCTATAAATTCTTTTATATCTTCTGAGAAAGCAACACAGGTTTTCAATCCTTTATTTAACAAATTTAATTCTTCATTACTCAGAGGTTGATCAGATAAATTAATTACTGCTTTATTGTTATTCCTGATTTTTGAAATATACGATAGCTGACATTTTAATATGAACAACTTATGTTTTAAACGTGTATGTTTAATTTTCATCATTTTATTTAAATGAGCATAGAGTAGATTTTCAAAATTATTCCAAAGTGCAGGCCCCAAAGTCTGAGTTAGTTCCATGTGAAGTTGATAAAGCTGCACGTTAATTTGATTAAGCTTTTTGTAATGTAAAAATTTTTCTGTTTTAATTACCGTTTTTTCCGCCATTTTTTGTTGGGTGCAACTCTTCCTGTTTTTTATATATTTTCTTACAAAAACTGGAGTGACGTTATTAATTGAACATAGGTTAAGAAAGTGAATATCTGCTAAAGTATATCTCTTCTTAATTTGTAATGTTTCATAAAATTTCAACTTTCTTTTATAGAAATGATGTTGAGAGTTAAAATTTGTAGCCTCCATGTTCTAGTAGTTGTAATAAGTATGGTATCAGAATTACTTGTAAGCCATCTAGCTTATATATTTTAAAGAAGACATTGTCAAGTTCTTAATAGCGAGATATCTTTTATATAGAATATGAGAAGTTGTCAAGCAGTTTTTGAGATTACTCACTCAGATAAGATGTTCTCCATATCTCCATAAGCGCTTTTCGGTCTAGTTTACACCATCTTCAGTGGGTGCTGACCAGCTACTGAGGTAGAGAAGAGCCGAACCTTCCAAGAAACTTTTACTCCTGTTGATTGTCATTTGGTTATCGTCTGATTTGTAATTCCAACTTCTGGGACTGGAACACTGTGGCTGGACACAGGTGACTGATGGTCATCTGTGGTGTTGACTGGTTGTAGCTGTTTCTCCTCTGGATGTGGATCAATTGAACTGTAGACCTGTGGTGGGGCATGAATTTCCTCTTCCATCTCGTTCTCTGGACCAATATTTAAGTTACTGGTTGTCTGTGGTAGATGTGCTTCCTGACTCATATGTTCCTGGAGTAAACTAGATTGGTTGACATATGGATTAATTTCAAAAAGTAGTCAAGTGTCAAGTAGTCAAGTAGTCATATGTCAACCAATCTAGTTTACTCCAGTAACATATGAGTGAGGAAGCACATCTCCCACAGACAACCAGTAACTTAAATATTGGTCCAGAGAACGAGATGGAAGAGGAAATTCATGCCCCACCACAGGTCTACAGTTCAATTGATCCGCATCCAGAGGAGAACAGCTACAACCAGTCCAGACCACAGATGACCATCAGTCACCTGTGTCCAGCCACAGTGTTCCAGTCCCAGAAGTTGGCATTACAAATCAGACGATAACCAAATAACAATCAACAGGAGTAAAAGTTTCTTAGAAGGCTCGGCTCTTCTCTACCTCAGTAGCTGGTCAGCACCCACTAAAGATGGTCTAAACTAGACCCAAAAGTGCTTATGGAGATATGGAGAACATCTTATCTGAGTGAGTAATCTCAAAAACTGCTTGACAACTACTCATATTCTATATAAAAGATATCTTGCTTTTAACAACTTGACAATGTCTTCTTTAAGATATATAAGCTAGATGGCTTACAAGTAATTCTGATACCATACTTATTACAACTACTAGAACATGGAGGCTACAAATTTTAACTCTCAACATCATTTCTATAAAAGAAAGTTGAAATTTTATGAAACATTACAAATTAAGAAGAGATATACTTTAGCAGATATTCACTTTCTTAACCTATGTTTAATTAATAACGTCACTCCAGTTTTTGTAAGAAAATATATAAAAAACAGGAAGAGTTGCACCCAACAAAAAATGCCGGGAAAAAAAGGTAATTAAAACAGAAAAATTTTTACATTACAAAAAGCTTAATCAAATTAACATGCAGCTTTATCAACTTCACATGGAACTAACTCAGACTTTGGGGCCTGCACTTTGGACTAATTTTGAAAATCTACTCTATACTCATTTAAATAAAATGATGAAAATTAAATATACACGCTTAAAACATAAGTTGTTCATATTAAAAGTCAGCCATCTTATATTCCAAAAATCAAGAATAACAATAAAGCAGTAATTAATTAATCTGATCAACCTCTGAGTAATGAAGAATTAAATTTGCTAAATAAAGGATTGAAAACCTGTGCTGCTTTCTCAGAAGATATAAAAGAATTTATAGCAGATATTGAATTAAATATTAAAACTGTTCCTGTGCAAGAAAGAGATAATGTTAGATCTCAATGTACAAAAGTTCTTCAAAAATTAAAATATGGTAAATACACTTTTCCAGCATTGAAGATTATCAAACATTTAAATAATGAATCTATTACATTTGTAAAAGCAGATAAAGGAAATCAAATTGTTTTACTTAACAAAAATGACTATGAAGATAGAGTTATGCAACTTCTCAAAAAGTCTGACTACTCAGAAACAGAAAAAAACCCATTACAAGCCACATAAGAATTATTAACAAAGTTATTAATGAAGCTAATTGATTTGATTTAGCTCATAAAAAAAGATTAAAAGTCAGTAATCCAACACTGCCACGGATTTACTGCCTTCCAAAAACTCACAAAAAAGATAACAGTATGCGACCTATTATCAATAACATAGGTCCGCCATGTTACTTATTGGCAAAATGGGTTTCAAAAAAGTTTTCATCTTTAAAAAAATTTGAAAGTAAAAGCATTAAGAATTCTCTTGAACTTATAGAATATATTAAAAATATTACAATCAGTGATGGTGCCATTTTAGTATCTTTTGATGTCACTTCTTTGCTCACAAATATCCCAACTGGGAAGATTGCTTCACTACTACAAGAGCGGCTTACTTCAATCAATATTAATGAAGGTGAGATTCATGATCTACTAACTTGTACTACCAGTTGTATTGACCAGAATACCTTCACATTTAATGGAAGATTGTACACTCAAACACATGGTTTAGCTATGGGTAACCCATTATCTCCATTCTTATCTGACTTATATATGAGAAACTTAGAAATTCAAGTAACGTCTACTCACTCAGATATATTTAAAGTATGGTACAGATATGTAGATGACATTTTCTCCATCATACCCAAAGATAAAATTAATGAAGCCTTAGAAATTCTCAACAATCAAGATGAATCTATCAAATTTACTATGGAAATAGAATATCAAGGATTCTTACCTTTTTTGGATTTAAAAATTTTCAAGTACCATAATAAATTGAATTTTGGTATTCATAGGAAAAATACACATGTGGATGATTATATCAAAGCTAATAACTATAATCCAACATCACATCAACTTGCAGTATTCCATTGCTTAATCCACAGACTTATAAAGATACCTATGCTTGAACATGAATATCAACTAGAATACCAACATGTTTTACATGTTGCAAAGATCAATGGCTTTAAAGAATCAACTATATTTAAAATAATTAATGAACATATATACAAAAACCACATAAGTTCATTTACTACTTTAAAGAAACCAGAAACTACTGTTATCTACAAGAAGTTCACCTATCACCCTTGGGCATTCAACAAATTTAAAAGAATTTTTCATAATTATAATATAAAATTAGCCACAAAAATTAACTTCAGTCTTAAGAATCTGCTCAAAAAACCTTTAAGCAACACTATTGATAAATTAAAATTATCTGGAATATATAAAATACCATGTAACAATTGTGAAGCATATTATATTGGAAGAACTAAGAGAAATTTAAAAACCCGTCAAACGGAACACTTGAGAAATATAAAACTTAAACAAATAGAAAAGTCTGCAGTTGCCAACCATTTCTGGAAACACAGCCATGAAATTGGCCAAAGTATACAACTATTAAAACATGTACAAACAGTTAATGAACTAGATATTTGGGAAAAAATTTATAGCCTAAATAGTGAAACAAAAAACCTTTTGAATTTTGAGATACCACCATTAAACAGTGTTTTACAACTTATTAAAAAAGTTAAAAAATCCAACATTGATGTCGTTGAAACCAACTTAAAGAACATAGATCCAGTTGAAATTAATCCATATGTCAACCAATCTAGTTTACTCCAGGAACATATGAGTGAGGAAGCACATCTCCCACAGACAACCAGTAACTTAAATATTGGTCCAGAGAACGAGATGGAAGAGGAAATTCATCCGCCACCACAGGTCTACAGTTCAATTGATCCACATCCAGAGGAGAAACAGCTACAACCAGTCAACACCACAGATGACCATCAGTCACCTGTGTCCAGCCACAGTGTTCCAGTCCCAGAAGTTGGCATTACAAATCAGACGATAACCAAATGACAATCAACAGGAGTAAAAGTTTCTTGGAAGGCTCGGCTCTTCTCTACCTCAGTAGCTGGTCAGCACCCACTGAAGATGGTCTAAGCTGGACCAAAAAGCGCTTATGGAGATATGGAGAACATCTTATCTGAGTGAGTAATCTCAAAAACTGCTTGACAACTACTCATATTCTATATACAACTTTTATGTCAAGTACATTTTTTTCATGGAGTGAATCATTTCAGATGTATTCCTTGTTATTTGTAATAATGTTCTAATAATTACTTCTTGTTTTTTTTTTCAAATGAGAAGTCATTTTTTTCTTTATCTCTTGCAAAGAGAATAGAATTTTAGAGCCATCAGCTTCAAAAGATTTGACTATCGCTTTAAAGCAATATTCCCATATTTTCTGCCTACATACAAGAAAAATAGCAGTAAGATAATTTTTGCAAATGGTAACTCAAATAACATGAAGTAGAGAGGAATAAGCGCATGAAGAGTAGTTTATATAAGAACAGAGAAAGCCCTATGAGTGCCACACACAAGATTTTTTTCATAATATATACTTATCTGTGCATCTGCTATATGGTATGTGTTGGATATAAAAATAAAATAAAAATCTGCACATCTAATAACCTGGTTTATGGAATCTATACCAGGCCTTATTATGCAAACTTCATTTTTAACTTTATTCATTTTTAAAACAAAATTATACAAAAACATTTACAAATTTTGCAGATATAATCTATTTGCTACTTTAACAAACTAAACCTAGAGATTACTGGATTCCAGTAACTTTACAAATCTCTCATCTATCTAAAACAATCTTTCTTCTACTTTACTTCTACTCCAACAATATAAATCAAATCTATATCTACAGCTTTAATTGCTATAACAAACTACGAAAGACTGTTTGCTACAATTTTAAAATTTCCTTTTCTGCAACTGATATCCAAAGCCTCCTCCTACTAATATCCATCTCCTAAAGGGACTGGCATCAGCAGATGGAGCTGGTTCGTCAGTTCCAGCTGGTTGTCATCTTTCCTCTTCTACATAATTATTTGTGTCTGTCCGCTCTCCCACTCTCCACATCTCCTCTGGCTCTCCTGGGATTCTCCTTTCTATGGTTCCTGCTCTTCTGTCTGATATCCATAACTGGCAACTTCTATTCATCGGTCGTGTGTCTTTATTTTTTGTTGTTGTTGTTGTTGTTGTAATTTTACGTCCTCCAACGTTAAATCATATCGGACGGTGAATGAAATGGGTGAAATGATGCTCAAATGTGTCCAGGGTCCATGGAGCTTAGAGCTACCTGACATTCTTCTTTTAAGGATAAGGGAAAACCACGGAAAAACCTTATCCAGGTAACTCACCCTAACCGAGATGCGAACTCTGGACCTCTTGAACGTTGGGCAGACATGCTGCCACCAGGCTACAAAGGCGGGCTACGTGTGTCTTAAATTAGGTTTTCTCCAGTCTGGTAATCTGCCTCTTCAGTTTCTCTTGGTCCTATTTCTCTCTGACGTTCTCTTAAATAATATTCTTCTCTCCTAGACTGAAATGTTGCTATATTTCTTTTCTGAAATCTTTTGTCGCAGATCATATATTCCTCTAATGCCTTAGCGGATATTATCAGAGACATATTTTCTAAATGTGCGTAATCTTCTGCTACTCTTAAGATGTTTCATAAATATTTTTCTTGAAGTTTCTTTTGACCGTTGTCTATTAGTTCACTATATTTATTGCACTGAAAAAATAACACGTTCTGGAGAATCTAAACAGTTACATTGAACACTAAAACCTGAGTTCTTTCCTATTCTTTTTAAATATACATTGTATGGTCTATGTCCTGCAAAAAAGTGAAAACGTTGTTTCCTTACTTTGATATTGTCACCCAATTAGCGGAAGGTATAACGGCACAGCTGTGAGGAAACGAAAAGGAGCGGAGCCACGCCTCCCATTAGTCTCTGTCACTAACTGAAGGGTGGTTAAGGGAATGTCACCCGTCCCTGGATGTTTCTCTCCCCTTCTCCCATCACCGGGAATATTCGCCTGAAAACTAGAAAAGCCGAGAATACGGCGAGATGCCTATAAAAAGGGTTTCAGAGAGACAGACAGTCAGTGTTAGTGCCGGACGTGCTAGTGAAGCAGCGCCGTGCAACGGAAGTAATTGTGTACGTGCATCGGAACGATAACGGACGAACTGGTAAATTGTAATTGTGTGCAGCAAGTAATTTTGTGTAATTGGCAAGTGTTTAACTGTAAGTCGGTGGAAATAAAGAACATTTTTGAGTGGTGAAATTGGACTTTTCATTTCACGAACCCACAAAGTCACAATGGTGTCAGGAAGCGGGAAGATAACATCACCGAACATTCCAACCATGGACGCGGCATTGGAAAAAATTTTGGAGAAGATGATGGAAATGAAGGCCGTATTAACAGAGAAGACGGAAGCGGCAAATAACAGCCTGGCCGCGAAGCTGGAGACTACAAATAACAACCTGGCCGCAAAGCTGGAAGAAATGAAGACGGCTAACGATAACCTCACGGAGAAGATGGAAGAAATGAAGGTTGCGAATGAGGCCCTCGCCACGAAATTTGAGGAACAGTTGGCCGGCGTGAGGGAGGACGTCACGGGACTCGGCAAGCGGATCGGCCAGGTGGACGAACGCGTCGGAGACCTCGCGAGCCGCGTCAATGAGCTGGAAGGAAAGGCCGACAACCGCGCCAAGTCCCTGAGCGCCATGGTGGAGGACGTCGTCGGCAGGAGGTTGAAGGATTTGAAGGCCGACGCACCGGGACGCGACATAACATCGCCGCGCGTCAAACCTCCCAATTATGACGGCGCGTCAACGTTTGAGGTCTTCCGCCGCCAGTTCGACACAGTGGCCAGGCACAACGGATGGTCACTGGAGGAGGAGGCCACACAGTTAATAGCCAGCCTCCAGGGAAGAGCCGCGGAAGTCCTAAACGCGGTGCAGACGAAGGCGGCGCCCAAGGACATCTGGGAAGCCCTGGAGGGTCGCTTCGGGAACCACCGCTTAGCCGCAGCATACCGCAGCCAGCTAAAGGCAAGGTCACAGCAGCCGGGGGAGACGCTGCAGGAGTTCACCATTGCGATCGAGCAGCTGGCTAGCAAGGCCTTGGTTGACCTGCCACTGGAGTTCGTATCCCGGAAAGCCGCCTACAATTTTGTCGACGGGGTACGGGACACGGAGATTCGTCAGCGCCTAATGCTCGGGGAATATAAAACCATCCACGAGGCGCTGACAGCGGCATTAAGGATGGAGGCGGCCAAAATAACATCCATCCCGACGTCGAGAACGAGGAGTGTCCGCTACGCCGGAGACAGGAGACCAGCTGAGGGACGCCGGCGAACACCTTCTGGCCTGTGTTGGGGGTGTGGACAGCCCGGACACCTGCAGAGAGACTGCCCACACCAGGAAGAGCAGCCGGAAAACTAGTAAGGGCCGTCGTGGAGAGGGGCACGTCGGCGCCATCACCACCATCCCCTCGAGTGACACTGCACGCTGTCAGCCGGCGTATGGATGACAGCCTCATCGCGGACGGTTGGGTAAGAGGGAAGCCGTGCCGCGTGCTAGTGGAAACCGGGGCGGCCGTGACCATCATCAGACCTGACGTGGCGAAGGGTTTACCAACAAGGAAGCCAAGCCGGCCATACCAGCTTGTCACGGCATCGGGCGACACCTTGCCTGTGGAGAAGGAGGCCCTGCTGGAGCTGAACTTGGGACGGAGTGCCGTGCGTCTGTGGGTGTTCGTCGCGAAGGTGGCTGAGGAGGTGATCCTGGGACTGGATGCCCTCAGGAGGCATGAGGCGACGGTCGACGTCGGCAAGAAGGTCCTGCGGCTTAACGGAGAAGAGGTTATACTCCGTCAACCCGAAGAGCGCCTTGGAATGTGCAGGGTCGTCTTGGAAGAAGACGTGGTTGTTCCCGCGAGGAGCGAGGTGGTGGTGACGGCGCGACTGGAGGGCCAGAGAACCAGGAACATGATGCTGGACCAGAAGACGCCTGTACACGGACTGTGTGTAGCCAGGACATTGCTGCCGTGCCGAGAGGAGGTGCCAGTGAGACTGCTAAATCCAACGGACACCGATCACGACGTCCAGGCCGGGACGGAGTTGGGAACGTGCGAGCCCGTAGTGAGCGTAACAGCAATCGACAAGACACAGGAGCCGGCGCCGAAGCAACAACTGGGGCCCCGGCTAGAAGGCTTACTGGAGAGGGCGGCCGACTACCTGACCGCAGAACAGCTGGAGAAGGTTCGACAACTACTGAGGCGATACGAGGGCGTCTTCAGCCAAGGCGATAGTGACTACGGCCGCACGGACAAAGTGCTTCACCGCATCGACACCGGAGACGCCCGGGCTATTCGGCAACCACATAGACGCGTTCCGCTGGCGAAGCAAGGGGCGGTACGAGACATGCTGGAGGACATGAGATCCAGGGGAGTGATTGAAGAGTCTGACAGCCCTTGGTGTTCCCCTGTAGTCTTGGTGACAAAGAAGAACGGCGAGCTGCGCTTCTGCGTAGACTACAGAAAATTGAACGCCGTCACCCGGAAGGACTGTTTTCCCTTACCCCGGATTGACGACACCCTGGACACGCTAGCTGGTGCACAGTGGTTCTCGACCCTGGACCTGAAGTCGGGCTACTGGCAGGTAGCTCTAGACCCGAGAGACAAGGAGAAGACTGCATTCTCGACGGGCCAAGGGCTCTGGCAGTTCACGGTTATGCCCTTTGGCCTCTGCAACGCACCAGCTACCTTCCAGCGCCTTATGGAGTCAGTGATGAGAGGGCTGACTTACGATGCCTGCCTGCTATACCTGGACGACATCATCATCGTCTGGAAGACTTTTGAAGATCACCTCGAGAATCTGAGTAAGGTTCTACAGAGGCTGCAAGCGACCAACTTGAAGCTGAACGCGAAGAAGTGCCAGCTCTTCCGCAAGGAAGTTAACTACTTGGGCCACATAGTCTCGGCAACCGGAGTGGCCACAGACCCGGAGAAGACACAGGCTGTGAGAGATTGGCCTCGCCCAAAGGATAGGAAAGAGTTGCGCAGTTTCCTGGGGCTGTGCAGTTATTACCGCCGCTTCATAAAGGGGTTCTCCAACATCGCAAAACCCCTCACCCGCCTGACGGAGGAACACCGGCCTTATGTGTGGACAGAGGACGCCGAAAACGCTTTCCAGCACCTAAAGGAGACCCTGTGCAGTGCTCCAATTTTGGGTTTCCCACAACCGGGTGGCGCCTTCATTGTGGACACCGACGCCAGCGACCATTGCATTGGAGGTGTCCTGTCGCAGATCCAGGACGGCCATGAGCGGGTGATAGCCTATTACAGCAAGACGCTATCCAAGGCAGAGAAGAACTACTGCGTCACCCGACGGGAGTTACTGGCGGTAGTAAAGACATTGGAGCACATCCACAAGTACCTGTACGGTCAGCCATTCCACCTGAGGACTGACCATTCCGCCCTCACCTGGCTATTGACCTTTAAGAACCTGGAAGGCCAGACAGCACGTTGGGTCCAGAGGCTGCAGGAGTACGACTTCACCTCGGAGCATCGTAGAGGGAAGAGCCACGGTAACGCAGACGACATGTCCCGAAGACCCTGTCCAGAAGAGTGCGGCCAGTGCACAAGAGTGGAAGAGAAGGAGCGTGCCGCAGCAGTCCGAGTAGTTGTGGCAGTGCCTGCTGAAGGCTGGGATAGCGCAGGCCTGAGGAGGGAGCAGCTGGCGGACGCAGACTTGGGGCCACTCTTGAGGGAAGTGGAGGCAGGGATGAGACCAACCTGGGAGGACATCGCACCGAGGAGCGCCACCTACAAGTCGTACTGGGCCCAATGGGACTCGTTGAAGACCAGAGAGGGCGTGCTGTTCCGGGTATGGGAATCACCCGATGGGAAGACGCAGAGAGAGCAGTTGGTACTTCCCCGGAGTAAGGTCCCGGAAGTCCTGGAGGAAGTGCACACCGGGACTTCGGGAGGACACCTGGGAGCGAACCGAACGATTGACAAACTACGGCAGCGCTACTACTGGCTGAGGCTCCGAGCAGATGCTGAGAGATGGTGCCGTCAGTGTCACGTGTGCGCGGCGAGTCGTGGCCCCCAGACGAGGAGCCGGGGTCGCATGCAGCAGTACAACGTCGGAGCGCCATTCGAACGGATCGCCGTTGACATTGCTGGACCGTTCCCAGTTTCCGACCGAGGCAACAAGTACCTGATGGTGGTCGTGGACTACTTCACCAAGTGGCCGGAGGTGTATGCCATCCCAAACCAAGAGGCAAAGACAATCACAGACTGCCTCGTGGAGCAAGTGTTCTGTCGATTTGGGGTGCCGTTAGAGCTACACAGTGACCAGGGTACCAACCTTGAGTCCAACCTAATGAAGGAGGCACTACAAAGGCTTGGGGTGAACAAGACTCGCACTACGCCTCTACATCCCCAATCGGATGGCATGGTCGAAAGGTACATCAAGACCTTAGAGGAACACCTGAGGAAAGTTGTGGCCAGCCATCAGCGAGACTGGGACGTCAAGGTGCCACTGTTCTTGCTGGCCTATCGCTCGTCTACACACGACACAACTGGGATGACGCCAGCCAGCTTAATGTTCGGCCGAGAGTTACGCCTCCCTTGTGACCTGGCTTTTGGAAGCCCTCCGGAAGCGAAACAGCCAGCGACCGAGTATGTGGAGAACTTGGTGGACCATCTCCACGACATGCACGAGATGGCTCGCCAGAACATCCAAAAGGCGAGCGACCGCATGAAGACCAGGTATGACAGGCAAGCCAACAGCCAAGGGTTCCAGCAAGGTGACCTGGTCTGGTTGTACCGTCCTACCCGGATCAAGGGACGCTGCCCGAAGCTCCAGCAGCCATGGCAAGGACCGTACCGGGTGGTGAAGAGGATTAACGACGTGGTCTACCGCATCCAGAAGGTTCCCCGAGGAAAGATGTTGGTGGTACACCTGGATCGACTAGCCCGCTACGATGGTGCTGTTCGGGACGACCAGCTTTGAGGAGGGAGCAGTGTCACCCAATTAGCGGAAGGTATAACGGCACAGCTGTGAGGAAACGAAAAGGAGCGGAGCCACGCCTCCCATTAGTCTCTGTCACTAACTGAAGGGTGGTTAAGGGAATGTCACCCGTCCCTGGATGTTTCTCTCCCCTTCTCCCATCACCGGGAATATTCGCCTGAAAACTAGAAAAGCCGAGAATACGGCGAGATGCCTATAAAAAGGGTTTCAGAGAGACAGACAGTCAGTGTTAGTGCTGGACGTGCTAGTGAAGCAGCGCCGTGCAACGGAAGTAATTGTGTACGTGCATCGGAACGATAACGGACGAACTGGTAAATTGTAATTGTGTGCAGCAAGTAATTTTGTGTAATTGGCAAGTGTTTAACTGTAAGTCGGTGGAAATAAAGAACATTTTTGAGTGGTGAAATTGGACTTTTCATTTCACGAACCCACAAAGTCACAATATATTCCAATTTTAGACTCTCTTTAATGTTCGGAAATAAATCATGTACTCTTCTTCCTACGTGTGCTTTATCCCACTCTTCTTGCTATTCCTGTAATAATTTTTCACTTCTTTCTTAGTACTGCATCTGTTCCCACTTATTTTAAAAACGTTCCCATATTCTTCCTTCTTTAGCCAGTGAGTTAATCTAATTATATAGTCAATAGAACAAATTCCCGCTACTATTAGTAGGGCCCAAGTAGATGTCAGTTTTGTAGCTGCGCTGCTGCGAAGTACTATTTGCCTCTGAGTTTGTCGGATTAAATTTTCACAGGATTTGTCCCTTAACAATAATATATCTAAAAAATAAAAATTCCATCACGGAAACAAATCAACAAATTCATGACCATAACACACAAAGAAAAAATAATTACCATATACAGGCACATGCATTACAACTATACAATAGGATACCTACAGCAACAGCAACCAAACTTTACAATAAATTACCTGAATATTAAAAATATAAAAGAAATATACTGATTTAAAAGGGAACTAAAAGAGTTTTGCATAATATCATCTTTCTATTCGCTTGAAGAATATCTAAATAGTAATAATTATTGTTCCAGAATGGTGTGTAAATTAAAATGTTACTATGTAAATATTATATAATTGTGTAATATTGTATGTATACATATTTTTTTAATATATGATATCAACTTTAGTTAATTGATGCAAATTAATCATTTCTTCACACTAGCCGTACATAGGCTAAGGTATTTGATGGATAGAGTCAACATGAAAAATTCAATTCAAAATTCAATGCCATGGCCAGAATTTGAACCACAGATCTCCTGGTTTCCGCCCAGTCACTCCAACCCATTGAGCTACATTGACCAATGTGGTTCAAACCCCAGCCATGGCATTGCATTTTTCATTTTGACTCTATCCATCCATGTGATATCAATTTAACTGACGTATCCACAAACATGTATTGTGTTATAAAAGGATGAAAATAAATACAAATATGTCTATGTGCTTGCCACAAATCTTATTATAGCTATTAAAAAACCCATATGATATATCCTTGTTGCTGTGAAAGGAATTCAATAGCTCTTTTTTACAATGGATGCTAATTTCTTAATGACATTTACTGTCATTTCTCTTACATACTTCATATGGCTGTTTAGAAGTATTTTTACATCTCATTCTATGCGTAAATACTTAAACGTTTTGTGTCTTTTTGTATTTACATGTGTTGGATACAGACAAAAATGTGTGGCTATTTATTATCTTTATAGGAATCAAAGCATTTGCTTACTTTTCTCGCTTCAAAACTAATTCATGCAGTGGTCAGAAAACTACACACAGTCCTGTCCTTTTAGGAGGCAGTTATGCTATGTAAGCAAATAAACGATAGTACTCATTATCTTCCCTGAACCAAACAAGGAAGCCTGTCTCACTGTCACCGTTTCTCTTGCTTTTCCCTCCTAGATATTTACATCAGGATGAAGTAGCTTGAGATATGACGTTGCACATGTTCTGGCTGTTTCTACACCAGAAGGTGGTAATTATCAAACAAACTAAACAGAGGTAATATTTAAATGATAGTTCCGACAACCAATAATTCAGTGGCACAGGACTGTGGCAAACCAGCAGAAGATAAAATTTTAAAGGAGAGAAAAAATCAAATTGACCAGCATCTGGGCCCATTTTGAATGTCTTTTAAATGCAGGAAAATATTCAGATTAAGAAACAAAGACTGTAAATGTATTATTATTATTATTATTATTATTATTATTATTATTATTATTATTATTATTATTATTATTATTATTATTATTATTATTATTATTATTATTATTATTATTATTATTATTATTATTATTATTATTATTATTATTATTATTATTATTATTATTATTATTATTATTATTATTATTATTATTATTATTATTATTATTATTATTATTATTATTATTATTATTATTATTATTATTATTATTATTATTATTATTATTATTATTATTATTATTATTATTACTATTACTATTATTACTATTATTACTATTATTATTATTATTATTATTATTATTATTATTATTATTATTATTATTATTATTATTATTATTATTATTATTATTATTATTATTATTATTATTATTATTATTATTATTATTATTATTATTATTATTATTATTATTATTATTATTATTATTATTATTATTATTATTATTATTATTATTAATATTATTATTATTACTATTACTATTACTATTACTATTACTATTACTATTACTATTATTATTATTATTATTATTATTATTATTATTATTATTATTATTATTATTATTATTATTATTATTATTATTATTATTATTATTATTATTATTATTATTATTATTATTATTATTATTATTATTATTATTATTATTATTATTATTATTATTATTATTATTATTATTATTATTATTATTATTATTATTATTATTATTATTATTATTATTATTATTATTATTATTATTATTATTATTATTATTATTATTATTATTATTATTATTATTATTATTATTATTATTATTATTATTATTATTATTATTATTATTATTATTATTATTATTATTATTATTATTATTATTATTATTATTATTATTATTATTATTATTATTATTATTATTATTATTATTATTATTATTATTATTATTATTATTATTATTATTATTATTATTATTATTATTATTATTATTATTATTATTATTATTATTAGTAGTAGTAGTAGTAGTAGTAGTAGTAGTAGTAGTAGTAGTAGTAGTATTATTATTATTATTATTATTATTATTATTATTATTATTATTATTATTATTATTATTATTATTATTATTATTATTATTATTATTATTATTATTATTATTATTATTATTATTATTATTATTACTATTACTATTACTATTATTATTATTATTACTATTGTTGTTGTTGTTATTATTATTATTATTATTATTATTATTATTATTATTATTATTATTATTATTATTATTATTATTATTATTATTATTATTATTATTATTATTATTATTATTATTATTATTATTATTGTTATTATTATTATTATTATTTTATTATTATTTTTTTTTCCATTTATACCCCGCCTTTAACTGTAGTGGTCATATGTGTGGCCGTTCTTCTTTGGAACATATTGATGGTGTTAACTTGTAATTGTTGGGTTGTATCATTAAATCACCCACACATTCACACACTCATTCATATTTCCAGACTCTGCGGAAGATGGGGAATCATCTTGGTTGGAAAAAAATCCCCACTCCCAGCCAGGAATCGAACATGGGTCCATACCACGGCAGGCAGGTGCTCTATAGACTGAGCTACGCGGCCAGCCAATTATTATTATTATTGTATACCTTTACATACTTTAAATGATGCTACCAATTGCCTAGATCATATCAGTGCACTTGGAGTGCCGGAATTTTATTCCGCAAGAGTTCCTTCACATGGCAATAAATCTATTGATATGTGCTTGTCCTATTTTAACTACACTTAAAAATTATGTATGGGCCATGTTGAAACCTACGACCTTGAGATCAGTGTATCAGACCCTAACCTACTGAGCCACTCAGAATGGATATACACCTTTAATTTTTCATCTGAAATAGGAGGGTGGTCTGAAAAGTTTCCGACCTCAACATGAAGATGCCAACATTCATAAAGAACAGCTAGTGAATTTTGTTGTTCATCTGTTGACAGTTACTCACCAAAGTTTCAGCCATTTTGGATGCTCAGTTACGTAAGTCGTTTGGGAGTTGATGTTAGTGTTTTTATGAAAATGGACAAAATCGAGTATCGAGCTGTCATTAAATATTTGTTTTAAAAAGGCAATATGCCTACGCAAATCAAAGATGAGTTGGATTCTGTGTAAGGGGACTCTGCACCATCATTTACCACAGTGAAGTTTTGGGCAGCTAAATTTAAACGTGGCCATAAGAGCTTGGGAGGCAATGAACGTTCGGGACGTCCAAAAACTACAACTACCAACAAAAATATTGCCAAAGTTCACCAAATGGTGCTAGATGACTGCCGAATTAAAGTGAGAGAAATAGCAGAGGCTATGAACATCTCAAAATAACGTGTGTGTCACAAATTAAATCAACATTTAGACATGAGAAAGCTGTATGGGTATTGGGTGCCGCATTTGCTCACGTTAGACCAAACATATGTTTGAATGACTATTTCCAACGCTCTGTTGGTGCAGTTTAGGCACAATAAATCCGAGTTTTGGCGCAGCGTAATTACTGTAGATGAAACTTGGATACACCGTTATATGCCCAAAACAAAAATACACTCCAAACAGTGGACTGCAAATGGGGAACCGGCTACAAAATAAGTAAAACTGTTTTTGGCTGAGAAACTAATGGTGACTGTTTCTTAGGATACTCTATATACAGAATAAATATAGTTTATATATTAATATATATATTTTATTTTAGTCAATTATCTTCAAAAAGGAAAAACCATTACACGAGCATACTATGCATCATTACTTGACAAGCTGAAGGCAGAACTTGCAAAACAATGGCAACATTTGCAGAAAAAGAAAATTCTGTTTCACCAAGACAATGCACTGTCTCACACCTCAGCAGTTGCAATGACGAAAGACCACAAATTACGGTTTGAACTGCTTGACCACCTGCCTTACTCACCAGATTTAGCCCCAAGCAGCCTTTTTATTCCCTCATCTGAAAATTGCGCTTGGAGAACAGAGATTTTCATCAAATGAAGAGGCAATCACCTTCATGAACAATTATTTTGCAGAGAAAAATGCAGTGTACTATTTGGATGAGTTACAGAGATGGGAACATCACTGGGCGACGTGCATAGAGTTACAAAGAGATTATGTTGAAAAATACAAAAAAGTTCTGAAAAAATGTCTGGTATCGTTATTAGGTTGGAAACTTTTCAGACCACCCTCGTACAAATTAAATAAGATAAATCAGTCTGTAAAAGATTTATATGAAATCTATAAAATGAATTAAATGTATTTTACTCCTAAAAGCTACCACATGGTTTCATTTGGTTACCAAAATGAAGCACTAGTGTCAACATTTTGACCTCATAATTTTACTGGTAATAAAATACAGTAGAAGCCATAAATAGTGCTGTCCGTAATATCACAGATTTGGATTTAATACAGGTAAAATTATGTCCACAATAAAAAAATATTGCAGTTAATTATTTTACTTTTTTATTTGGAAAGTTGCTATAAAAATATTCCGCAAACACGGTTCTGCAGTATAATTTTCACCACCACCCGTGTTCGTTGACAATGACTGCTGCAGTCCAGGAAAGTAAGGCTGTGTTTTAAATACGTTTTAAATTTACGTAATACTGAGTCAGAACATGCATGGAAAGGAATATGATTATCTCGTCTTAGCTTCAAGTATTAGTAACCTTGCGATTTTATAATTCACTGAATTATGTGGATAATACACTGTCCACATGCCGTCTTGAAACGTTCAAGTCACTTGTCCTTCTTCGCACCTCGTTTGAAATTTACGTAATAATGAGTTAGAATATACATCGAAAGGAATATGCCGATCTCGCCTTTGCTTCAAGTATTAATAACTTTGCGATTTTATAATTCACTGAATTATGTGGATAATACATTGTTCACCTCCCGTTTTGAAACGTTTAAGGCACTTGTTATTCGCACCTCGTTTTAAATTTACGTAATACTGACAAGTTGTTTGGTGTTTGTAGTAGTGACACATGCATTTGAATTAAATTCGTTTCCAATATTTTCCCCGCGACATCTTTCTCTTTTACATTCACTGCATCCGTCCTCTTATTTTCCACGATATCCTTACACTTCTTCACCATTTCAATTAACAATTCTTTCTCCGTCGATGAGAAATTTGTCTCACGGCTTTATTTATGATTTTGTTCATCCGCCATTTGTGAAGACGAAAATGAAAACAAAAGCGCATCGGAGTACGTTCAGAAAATCATCCATAGCCTTCTATAGCTGTGATATTTACAAGTTTCTTGGCGTTAACACAGGTTTGTTAACATTTTAAGAAAACGGGTTGATGAAATGCAAGAGATTTAACAATATTTTTAGCGCTGTGACAATTGTTACGTTACATTTGTTAACGTAGATTTTATCATCTGTTGGTGAAATCGGGCATGAGCCTGCTAAGTATGGGATCAAAATGTTTGCATTAGAAGGTGCAAAAACAGCATACGCCCTCAATCTGGAAACATACCATGGTACATAAACAGAAGGGCCCTATAAACTTAGTAATGCACCAAAAGATGTGATGAGACTTATTGATCTAGTTAGAAGAAGTGTTGGGTATATTACAGAGATAATTGGTTTAGCAGCATTCCTATTGTTGAAACTCTGAAAGAAAATGATTTGACTTATGTGGATACTCTGCAAAAAAGCAAAAAAGAAAGTTCCTAAAGAGTTCATAACTTCATCACAAAGAGCTATAACATCATCTTTATTTGGTTTTGACAAGAACGAAACGCTTGTTTCATACTACCACTAAAGGAATAAATATGTTCTGTTGGTTTCTACAATGCATCACGATGCTGCTATAGACCCTGAAACATTTTATGCATTCATTCATTCGTCGGTTCATTCATTCATTAATTCAAATGCTATATACACGTGGAAACATTTCCATTTGTTTTCTAGCCTCCAATATAACTGCCCACTAGGTTTATTCTCGTAATTTTTGAGTGCAGTGCATATACCAATCTGCTCCCAGTCCAAGAACACATTCTCACTATACATCATGCAGTTGGGTGTAGGAAAAATCTTCATTCGATGGAGATGCTCTGCCAGACAATGATGTCGCGTATCTTCCGGAAAGCGGCCACAGTTTCACTCGTGGTAGCTCTGGTATTGCTCTTCTGTTTGGGAGTAGATGCATCCACTTTTTCATGTACAATTTTATTTACTGTGTCTGACATTTCCGCTTTGAATGAAGATTTAATTTTGAGCTTTGCTGAATGGAAAGATAAGGGTCTTGTCTTGCAATTTATGATTTTGGAACTTTCTTTTTATTGCCAAGTAATCTGCTTCTTCATTCCCCTTTACCCCAATATGGGAGGGGATCCATTGGAAGGCTATGTGACTACCCAAACGCTTTACTTTTTGCAAGGAGACTCCTAATTTCAATTACTTTCGAATTTATTGCATATTTAGTGTTTCTTATTGCTTGAATTGCCTAACTTTAATTACAAAATTAAACTGTCTGTTTAAATTAATCTGTTCTTAAACATAGTTGAGAAAGTGTAATATATTGCCTCCATTTCTCCTTCGAAATTTTTCATTTTCCCAGCTGACTTATAGAATGAAAAGAGCTTGCAGTCCACTTCAGCACCTGCTTGACTCTGAATCAAGTGATGGGAAAAAGCCAGAAATTATAACATTTTATAATACAACAAAGAGAAGGGTTGGCTTGTGTCCGAAAAATGACATTACAAGAAACACAAGACGCTGGCCCGTGGTTGTGTTCTATAAACTTGCTAAATATAGCTTTCTGCATTTTTAAGCGAAGGAGAAGAATGAAAAGGGAATAAGGAGAGCAAATTTCCTTTCTAACCTTTCTGAGAACTGATAAAGGTAGAGATAGAACGTAGGTCCAACATTTCACAAATTCCTGCGAAGATTAGATGACGTGCTTAGATGAACTGCTTGATATTCGGAACACTGTGAACAAAGACAAGGATCCAGGGGACGTTATTATGAATGTGGAAGATCGAGAGATAAATCAACCAGGAAGTGGCATACAAAGGTTGTAAATCGGCTTGCTCTAGCCATTTGAGAGAAGGGTGTTTAAGTTGCTTGTAAATGACTGTATTGTATAAATATGAGTGGAGCTCAAATAACAATAGATGATACCTGTGAGGGTAAATGAAGTAGATCCTTTCAGGTATAAAGAATGTGCTGCAAATGTGAACATAATCTGAGCACAGTTTCAAGCAGAAAATGTGGATATCTTTAATTTTGTAAGTAAACATGTACTGCGACATTATGAGTAAATGCTTTACTTCTTACACATTTTCTATTATATACAAATAAAATGAGGTTCATTATGAAGCATATAACCATCTAAAATTTCGAACAACAATGATTACAGCCAAAATATGAAATGGGTGACACCTGTCACCCACGCGAGTAAATACGTCACAGAAATTCACGCGAAGGGTAAACAGGCGGCGCTGATGCATTCTGACAATTAACTATAATTTACAAATAACATCTTTATAACAAAAATATAATTATTTGTAACAGGAAATTCACTTATCTTTAAAGATGATGTAAATGTACGTTGTTTTTATAATTTACGTCCTCCAACGTTAAATGAATGGGATGGGTGAAATGATGCTCAAATGTGCCCGCCTTTGTAGCGTGGTGGTAGCATGTCTGCCTCACGCTCAAGAGGTCGCGAGTTCGAATCTCGGCCAGGGTGAGTTACCTGGAAAAGGTTTTTTCCGGGGTTTTCGTTTATCCTGAAAGACGAATGTCGGGTAACTCTAAGCTCTATGGACCCTGGGCTCATTTGAGCGTCATTTCACCCATTCCGTTCATCGTCCGAAATGACTTAACATTGGAGGACGTAAATTACACACACAAAAAAAAAATGCTTAGACTTCATCGACATTCGTCTTTTAGCATAAGGGAAAACCCCGGAAAAACTTTATCCAGGTAACTCACCCTGACCGAGATTCGAACTCGGGACCTCTTAAACGTGAGGCAGACACCCTACCATCTCCGATGCTGAGGCGGGCATCCTTGCCAACGTTACTTATTTAGGTTCGATTGGATTCCTTGAGAGCATCAATTCTTATTAATGCGAGAGCCTATTCTTATACACTCTATCTTTAGATACCACCAAAAAAAAAAAAAAAAAAAAAAAAATCCGGTGAGGTTAGGTCAGGGGATCTGAGGGGCCACTAACCTTTTGAGATTATTCGATTATCAAAGAAACTGGTTACAAGTTCCATTAGATGAATGACACGTTGCTCCATCTTGCTGGGAATAACCTTCTCTGAATTCGATATCATCTCCGTCAAACTTCAGAGAATATGGTGAGACGAGTAAAAACATATATAGATGCTGGTGGAGGACACTTCCAACATTTTCTCTGAGATGTAAACAATGTAATGTAATAGATTGAGTCGACATGAAAAATTCAATGCCATGGCCGGGATTTGAACCACGGATCTCCTTGTTTCCGTCCAGTCGCGGTTCAAATCCCGGCCATGGCATTGAATTTCTCATGTCGACTCAATCTATCAAAACCCTTAGCCTATATACGGCTAGTGTGAGGAAATTATTAACTTCCATCAATTAACTAAAATAGTGTAACGTAATTTCCCTCTAGCCCGTCTCGGTAGCGTGGTGGTGGCATGTCTGCCTCACGTTCAAGAGGTCCCGAATTCGTATCTCGGTCAAGGTGAGTCACCTGGGTAAGGTTTCTTCCAGGGTTTTCCCTTATCCTGAAAGACGAATGTCGGGTAACTCTAAGCTCTATGGACCCTGGGCTCATTAGAGCGTCATTTCACCCATTCCATTCATCGTCCGATATGACTTAACGTTGGAGGACGTAAAATTACAAAAGAAGTAATTTCCCAATTGTGTATTATATTGTCCTAAATTTGCACTGTGTCCTCTTATTGGTTCAAAAATTATGGCCTATTCATATATGGTTCAGGTTTATATGGATCGCACTGTATGAAGCATTCTCTCTTTTTCGGGGTCAAGGGTACTTCTTTCTCTGTCAGATATGAGTCCTGCTGTGCTAAATAGTCAATCAGAGGAAACTGTTTCAGTTGGAATACGCAAATATCTTTTTTTTCTTTTTGTTATGGAAATTTTGAATTTGTTTTTCAGGACGCTAGAAAGAGGATGTGTCAAATCATCGTTAAGATATGCAGCGATTTCTTCTTGGGAGCTGCTGTCACTGAATTTGACACAAGATTATTTTTGCATAATGTAACTGTGCAAGTACCACATTCCTGGCAATGTCTCGGGCTCTACAATGTTCTATTTGAAGCAATACTATTTTGTTACTTTAAAATAAAATAAAAATTGCAGAAACACCCACTAAGTATCGAAAAAGTACCCAGCAAATTTCCTGAAGTATCGTTTGAACGTCGATACGGCGCAAGTATTGTGAGGTACTGCAAATATCGAGTACCCATCCCTGGTTAAAATCTATCATATTTTTATTGTTCCAATTATACCCCACCTTTAGCTCCAATGGTCGTATCGGCGGCCGTTGCCCTTTGGAACAAATGGAAGGTGTTAACTCGTATGCGTTGGGTTTTATTCATCAGATCACGCACACATTCGCACTCTCATTCTTGTTCCAGACCCCCACTGCCGGGAATCGAACCCGGGACCCCCAGCGCGGCAGGCAGGTGCTCTACCGACTGAGCTACGGGGCCAGCCCGTATCTGCCATTCTTCGACGACATCCACACATACATTTTTGAGTTCAAAGCATTGTTATTAACGTTAGACGTTCTAATTCCATCGTTACTTTTCGATAACACCTACTTTATCTAATGATGTTATGCCTTGCAACGCTTTCCTTGAACAGAGTATCTAGTAATTGATCTCTAATATGTATTTTACCAAGCACTGGTTCAGAGTTGAGATCTTTTGATCCAGGAATTCATCGCGGTTTTCTATTTTTGATGAAAACACAAACAAGTTTCCTACACAAAGTTATGGAATTAAAAACATATCTGAATCTTCCTAATTCTAAAGAAAACATTTGAATCAAAGAAAACCCACTAGCTTTTGAACCAATTAATATTCAATTAGATTTAGAACAAATAGTTACAAGATCTGAAACTTCCAAACCTGTACTAAAAGCACTAGCATTAGAAACTCTGAACAATAGATACCCACCTGAAGAATGGTTACATATCTACACAGATGGATCTAACTTGGACAACAACACAGGAGCAAGAATTAAGTGTGCACTGTTCTCATTCTATCAACCAGCAGGATACCATACAACAAATTTTTATGCAGAAGTATAGGCTATTCATATTTCACTCCAACACCTTCTATACAGAATAGATAAATTCAAAAATGCTGTCATACTTTCTGATTCTAAAGCAGCATTATGTGCAATAAGTTCATATAAAATGAGGTCAATCCAAATTAAAGAATGTCACAAAATGATCCAACAACTTCAAAAACTACAGAACAGAAGTATATTACAGTGGATACATGCACATTGTGGTATTACTGGAAATGAATCAGCTGATTTTCTTGCCAGAAAAGGTGCAAATTTAATTCAGAACAAAAGTAAAAACGTACCCTTTAAATTCATAAAAGTATTAAGCAAAAGCAAATATAAAAACAAACAAAGCCAATCAATGTCTAAAAAAGCCAAAGATAAAGCATGGAACATCTTAATTAAAAATCCAGAAATTATTCCAGGTAAAGCTGCAGTAGCAAATTTTAGATTACTTACGGAACATGATTATTTGGCCAAAAACTTACAAAGAATAGGAAGTTATACAAGTCCAAATTGTCCTCTGTGCAACAAAAAAAAGTAAATGACTGAAGAACATCTTTTAACCTGTGAAGCCCTACCTGCCGGACCCACTACACAGAAATGTTGGAGAGCAAGAGAGCTAATGTCTTCATTGCCAAAGCCTAGCTTTTGAAAACAACAACATTTTTGCTTATTTTTCTTTTTAGTCAGACGGCTAAAACCACACATACTTTTTTCTACCCAGCTCGTATTACTTCTTTATCGAAGAGTAAACACAGAAAACAGAAAAAATCTGCTGTGTACATTACAATCAGAAATTCAGTTTGGACTTTAAAATACGTTTGCAAAACAGGATCCAATGTGATACATTTTCATTTTCTTTTGGAAGGCCTTAAAAGTTTATTTCCTGAAAAACACAATTAACGTTTTCAGGCATTATTAAAGCACACTTTGAATTATTACTTTTAAAATCATGCCTACAACATAATGCACATCGTTTACACAGGTGAAGATAATGAACATCACATAATAGCAAATTTACCTCTACTAAATATGAAAAGCGGGTTTTCTTTTGCACGACTTTGTAGCGTGGTGATAGCGTGTCCGTCTCCTATTCAACAGGACCCGAGTTCGAATCGCTGTCAAGATTAACTTATCCAGATAATGATTTTTCCGTAGTTTTTCCTTGTCCTAAATAGATGACTGTCGGGCAACTAAGCTCTATGGACGCTAGGTTTATTTGAGCATCATTTCATTCATCGTTAGATATGGCCTACGTTGCAAGATGTTAACTTAAGAAAAGTTAGTTTTTCCATAAATTCACAGGTTGGTGACCTTTGTTTGCCTTCCCTTTGAATTACTGTAAGCAGAACTATGCTTTTGTCTGCTGATTCCAGGTACGTGACTTGAACAAGAAAAGGGTTAGCCTATTGTCTCATAACTTCCGGTTGTTTTTAGATACGCTTTCCTTGTACCCCTAATGTGTTCGCCACATGAGACCGTTTTAAATATATTTCCTGGTTCACTCTACAGAATGAATCCATATTACAGAGTAAATCCATCCAGCTTGAGAAACCCTCGCTCTCTTATGCTGTAAACCACAGAACTCGAAGAACCAGCAATATCTCTCCTCATTTGACTCTTAGCCATATAATAATCAGGAAAATATTTGACATTTGATCGGTGAACCAGTGAACCTAATGAAAATTCAAGGCTGTAAATACCGAGAGACCCAAAAACGTAGGAACCGGCTGTGCGGTGTTTTGCTGTCCGCGACCTCGACGCTCGTTGCAGTCTGCTGTTAACATAGAAAGGCGCGAATGAAACCATGCAATTTAAAGGGCTTTACTTGCGTTAATGCCAGAGGTTCTACTCACATTAGTCCTGGACCCGTAGGACCAAGGACCCGAGCCTCCTTCCACCAGGAAGTTACCGAGCCGTCCCAAAAGGGTGCACAGCGCCTCCGTGGAGCTTTCAATAGGGCAAGACCTAGAGACTAACAAGGCCCCCCCATCTGGTCCTGTGGCCTCAAGACGGGATGAAAGTGGATACGCCACTTATGCGCGCCAACTCCAAAATGGGAAGGCCACCGATATGACCTCGGTGGGGCCGCCTGGTCATCTAGCACACCTTCTATTAGCTATGCTGGCTAGTACGCGGGAATATTAATGGCTTCCCTCAACCCCGTCCGGAGACGTACACGATCTCTCACGGGTATCGGAAACCACTGCCCCCTCGAGTCCAACCCAATCCGAACAACTCTGAATAAGGGAGGGGCTCGAATGTTCGGCCCGAGGTTCCTCTAGTAATGCCAGAGGTAACCATGAGTGCTAGGGGTCCGCAGCGCCCACACCACAACAGCTGAAGGGGACGGATCCCCTACGGGAGGGCTTTACTTACCCATGTTATGCTGAAACTGGCAACCGTCATTGTCCATATATGTTTCGCACCTCTTTAGGAAATTATCCAACACTCGCCGAAGTTCACGCTGAGAAATCCTGGCAATTTCGTGGTGGATATTTTGTTTAATCCCTCCAGGGGGTGTGGGTTTGTCCTGTACACTTAATGCTTTAAGTTACCCCAGAGACAGAAATCGCAGCGGATTTGGTCGAGGGACCAAGGGGCCTAGAAATCTCTACTGTTATTTTGTTATTACTACTATTCTGTACCGAAACACATTCTCAATTGTTCTCATCGGGTCTATAGATTGGCTATATGAGCTGTTGCAGGGTGTTGTTGAAAAAGGCAAAATCACGCTTCCTGACGGTTAATTCTCTAAAAAAAGGGGGCGAGTAAAACTATATTCACTATGTACGTGCCTGTCTATGAAAGTGACTGTCGGCAACGAGAGCTTAGGTCACGGACAGGCAAAACATCGCGCAGCCGGTTCGGATGCTTTTGGGTCTCTAGGTACATATTGTCACACCCTACATTAGAATAGATTTAAATATTTATTAGCTTTGGGGGAACCCGTAGCGGTAGAGCTAAACCATCTTAACAAACACTAGTTACACACCACGCGGTAGGGTGGACATGTTATTTTACTGATAATTAGCTTACCTGCATGGTGGTGAAAGGTGGAAGGCCCAGCGAAGGAAAACTCACAAGTGCATTTTAAAGGAGGTTTAATAATTTCAGACAACTTACATTCAATGAGGTTTGTGTCCCGGAGGGTTGCTACAAACACGTCCTCTCTCTCTGGTGGCGGCCGGTCGTCTGGGGGAAGAGGATGTGCCATCCCCCCTCCCCAGCGCAGCCAACGAACAAAGTTCAGCCTAGTGGCCCCAGGCCTGACAACCCATACAGGGTTGCCACACCTCCCCCCGGACCACAAGCTGTTGACCCAGGGTCAACAGAACAATTAATCACAAATGCAAAGAAAATTTAACTTGCTCGAGTGATGGAACAAAACAAACAAAAAAAATTAGCATACAAATATCACAAACAGTATTACAAACATAAATCTTGTCTCTTGACGTTACACATTCGTTTCTTTACTCCAGTGTCTGTCTATAACTTTAATTAAAAAGCGCGAAAAGAAAAATAAATGAAGTTCAGCACTTTTCACCACTACTGCACCAAGCAAAAAAAAAAAAGTTTCACAACCTGCCTGAACAGTACATTCCATTCCCACTGGTCTCACAAATGTAATAAAAAAACTTGAAGCTTGCACTGCAGTCAGTCACTGATGAATAAAGACCACTGAATTGAGCACAATTGTACTTGCTCTACACTGAATAACAATGTGGGGCATTAATAGTTCTTCTGCCCCCAACACAGGTACGAAGTGACAGCACTAATAGCTGCCAAAGCTCTGACGAACAGTGGTCATAAAGGGCGGACCAGAGCCCGATGACACAAGGCAGTGTGGCAGGTTTAGCACTCCCATGGTGCAAACAGTTCGGTAGGAACAGTGTGGTGCAGCAGGAACGCAGATAAATAGGGCTGACTTGATACGTATCATCATACTACAACATTATTTCCAAAAATATAAGTGTACGTCAATTACAGAAGACAACTACATCATTAAAAACAAACTTCACTTCTGAACAATAATAAATAATAAAAAAAATTAGGTACACCCCATCTGGGTAGCAAGATACATGATAAAACTAAGATAATTTCCATCACTCGGCAATATATAGAGCTTACAAATTTTGACAAGATAAATCAAATAATCTTCACAAAATAATCTTCACAAAAGAATACATAAAACGTAGGAATGTCACAATCAAGACTTTACAAAAACCCCTTAGGGTAGAAATAATACAATACACACAGCACAAAATAATTTGACCTTCCAAAACATTGAATAAAAATATTACAAATTTTCAAAATACCAAAACTTACAATTAGAGGGGTACCCCAAAATATTACACGTGGCCATAAACTTTTTAACAAAAACTGACGTGTACACTTAAACAAAAATGAGCTCAGTTTTTCTCTTTGTTTTACCATTATAATTTCAATCATATTTATTATGTGTGCGCACTACTTAATATCATCAGTACTACTACCTTTCAAATCAACAAAACTACTTACAATCTACTAACATCAACATTTTGCATGCCAACAAAACTACTGTCACATTACTACACCAACAAAAAAAAAAACAGAAAAAAAATCGTTCTACAACACAATACATAGAACAAAACTGAAAGAAAAAATTAAGTTCTGGGGCCTCAAAATTTCACATCCTAGATACACAAAAGAGAAAATATAGTATCATGTCTTAGCCTATTCTAAAAACTTTTGTATACATTGAAGGGTACTTTTGCTTTTCAACATAAAACTTAGAATTCAATAAACCATTAAAGCATACTGGTAATCACACAACTCCAAAATATATCACTCTTAATCCAAAACAATTTTATCAAAATGTTCAAACTATTAGCATCCTGCAATAAAGAGACAAAGTAAACATCTGTACTAGTAATGTGCTATCTCACAAATACCTGGTAACTATGGCGAGGATGACAAACAGAACATCCCCAGGTCTCAGCTTCATAACAGTCATTCACAAACCTCTCTGTGATTCAGGTTTTCCTCATCATCTTAGCATGCACATTTCAGCACCAATGCCAAACAAAACTCAAAAATACACTTAATTACTTGCATCAATAAGCACATTTCAGCCACTTTATCGAGCCTAAAGCACTGGATTAACGGGCACATTACAGAAACCCCATTAACCAGATAAACTTTACCTCTACATCTTTCACATAATCACACATAATTTCATTCATCCTTCTTATCGAGGTAGCACAGCACTATTCCAGAATATAAACTTAAAATTAATAAACAAAATTTCAATTTTCTAATCATTGCAAAATTTATCATAAAATGAGGTTATTCAACTCAAAACAGTTATTAGGGAACATATACTTTTAATATCAATTAATTGTGACTTTCAATAATAACAATTGTATGTTCAACTTTTGACATCTAATTCATCAAACATCTATCCAAGTATTGCCATTTGCCAATAATATACATCATATTCCAAAACAAAATAGCTTAGCACACTATACACTAAATCTCAAAATTCACACTCAGAAATCAAGGGGCAATATACTTTACATACAACCTTTTTACATTTAATGTGACACAAAAGAAAAGCAAAATGCATTTACAGTCTATATGGTCCCACAGGATCAAAATATGGGAATATCCTAGAAACATGTACTGATTGTTCCTTAACTCTAGGAGCATTTGGTCGACGAACCACATAAGTAACAGGAGTAATTTGTTGAACAATTTCAAAAGGCCCAAAATATCTATGAAGCAATTTGGTACATTTTCCCTTTTTCCTAATTGGAGTAAAAATCTTAACAAGCTGACCTACTGCAAAATGAGTATCTCTATGCTTAGCATCATATCTTTCTTTCTGTTTAATCTGTTGCTGATTAATATTATGGATGGCTACTTCACGAGCTTTCTGAATCTCTTCCAAAGTGTGCCGAACAAATAAATCATTTGAAGTGGCCTGAAGTTGCACCTGATTTGGTAAGGAAGGTTCGCGACCATATAGCAAATAGAATGGTGAAAATTTTGTAGTTTCCTGAACAGAAGAATTGTATGAAAAAATCACATATGGTAAAACATTAGACCAATTGCGCTGATTTGAATCCACAAAATGACTAAGACAATTTAGTAAAGTCTGGTTAAATCGTTCAGTAAGGCCGTTGCATGCAGGGTGGTATGAACTAGTAAAATGAGGGGAAACTGACAAAGCTTTCAAGAGTTCCTGGGTTACTTCACTCAGAAAGACACTACCACGATCAGACAGTAACATGGCGGGGGCCCCATGCCTGCAAATAATCTGATGTAAGATGAACTTAGTAACCTGGGGAATGGTAGCCAAAGAGAGAGGGGCAGCTTCAACCCACCTAGAAGCATATTCTGTAGCAACTATGATATACTTATGACCCGACGTAGAACGAGGCAAAGGGCCTAACAAATCTATTCCCCAACGTTCTCCAATAAAGTTAACTGGAATAGGCTGCAAAAGACCAGCAGGTTTTTGATTCTTAGGTGCCTTCCTAGACTGACAACTTGGACAAGTTTTCACAAAATGCTCAATATCTTTTTTCATACATATCCAGTAGTATCTTGAATTAATCTTACTAAAAGTTTTAGAAAAACCAAAATGACCAGATAGTGGATCATCATGACATGAGGACAAAATTTCATGCTTTAACACCTCAGGAATGACTAGTAAATGCAAGGGACCAGTAGAACCCGAATTTTTCCTGTACAAGACATTACTTTTCAAAATATAGGTAGAAGCTTGACGTTGAACCTTAGCAGGAGCAGATTCAGGATCCTTAAGGGCATTAATAATTGGAGTCAGAACTGGATCATCATTTTGTTTCTGAACAACCTCAACTGGTGATAGCAAATAGGTAATTAGCTCATCAAGTTGTTCAATTTGATGCTCTTCAGGCTGTAACACAGGGAACCTTGACAAAACATCTGCGTCATTATGTTTCTCCCCAGATTTATAACATATATCATAATCAAATTCCTGTAACTTTAGACTCCATCGAGCCAACCGGCCTGTCAAATCCTTTAAATTGTTCAGATAACAAAGGGAGTGATGGTCTGAAATAACATGCACTTTATAGCCATACACAAAAGTCCTGAAATGTGTTAAACCAAAAACGATTGCCAAAAGCTCTAACTCTGGTACACTGTAATTTCTTTCACATTTTGACAAAGTTCTAGAAGCATATGCAATAGGTCTAAGATTATCATTTACTTTCTGTAGTAAAACACATCCTATTCCTAGACCACTAGCATCAGTGTGTAATTCTGTATAGGCTCCAGGATTATAATGAGCCAACACAGGAGCAGAAACAAGAGAGTTCTTTAACTGCTGGAATGCTGTTTGCTGATCCGGGCCCCAAATAAAACTTTGACTTTTCTTGGTCAGCTGAATCAATGGATGGGCAATGTAAGAGTAATTCTTAATAAATTTCCTGTAGAAATTGAACAAACCCAAAACTTTTCTCACGTCTCTAACATTCTTTGGGCGTGGTAGTTCTTTGATCACTGTAACTTTCTCAGAATCTGGGGAAATTCCATCTTTAGATACTTCAAAACCCAATAACTTTATCTTTTCCATAGCAAAGAAACATTTCCCAGGTTTCAGTTTAAAATTATGCATTTCCAAACGTTGAAAAACAGCTTCTAAGTCTTCTAATAATTCTTCAAAAGTTTTGGCAATAACAACAATATCGTCCAAATATGCTAAAGCTTTCTTAAATTTCAAGTCTCCTAACAATTTCTCTGCAACAAAACTGAAAAATCTTGGTGCATTAGCAAGCCCAAAAGACAAACGTTCAAATTCATACTGCCCTTCATGAGTAACAAATGAGGTATACTTTTTACTATTCTCCTCTAAAGGAATTTGAAAGTATGCTGACAACAAATCTAAGGAAGCAAACCATTTAGCTTCTCCAAGGTAACTAAGGAGGTCATCAATAAGAGGCAAGGGAAAGGCTGAGTTTACTGTAACCTTATTCAGTTGACGATAATCTACACAAAACCGCATAGAGCCATCTTTTTTCTTTACCAACACAACAGGTGATGACCAAGGTGACTGAGAATCTCTAATAATACCAGCATTTTTCATTTCCTCTACTTGTTGGGAAATAATCTCTTTCTGCTTATGAGCTACCCTATAGGGTCGTTGCTTAATAGGTTTTTCATCCTTTACCTCTATTTTAAATTCAGCTACATTAGTTGAGCCTAAATCTTGCAATGAAGTGGCAAAAACATGTTCATATTTTAACAACAGATTATGAAGATCTGACTTTTGAGCTTCAGTTAAGTTGGTATTAACATTAAATTCAAACTTTGGAGCGTTCAATGGAGTAACATCCTTAGGTGAAACTGAGTTACTTTGAACAAATGCAACTTCATGAGCATTAGCTAATACAGTTTTAGCAAAAAGTGTTTGAGGAACAGCTGAATTATTATGTACTGGTATCACAAAGTCCTTTGAAGATTTGCAAACTACAGGTGGAATAGAAATATTCTTCTTATGCATAATACTGGTAGAAGGCTCGAACATAACCTCATTTGTAATATCAGCTGAAGGCTGCACAGCCACAAAACAAGTAGTAAGCGGTGGCAATTTAACATCTTTTACAACAGAAACTTTATTAACTATCTGTACCTCATCGTTCAATGGAATCACAGCAATATCTGTAAAGGGACCACCACATGTTGTTTCAAAAGGAATGTGTACCATTTCTCCCTCATGAGTTTGAATCTTAACTTCTGCACAAGAATAATCAATGGTAACTTTATGTGAAGTTAGAAAGTCATTACCCAAAATGAGATTATGTGCCAAGTCTTTTACCACTAACACATCTTCCTGAAAAACAAAGTCATTAATTTGAAATTTCAAATTTGTTTGATAAGGCGCATCTAATAACTTGTTACCAGCTGTTTTAAGCAAAATCTCGACAGGTTTCATTTTAGAAATGTCAGTGATATGAGCTGCATTCACAATGCTAACTGCACTTCCTGTATCCAACAAAATTGGAAGTTTTGACTCCCCAATGGACCCCAAAATTTGCAGAATTTGACCTGGAAGAGAAACAACATTAGACACAGGTGAACTTACTTTGGGTACCTCTAGGTTATGTCGTTGGAGGCTGGGCCTCTCGAGTTTTTTGAACCAGATGGTGAAGTCCAGCAATTACGTGCCATATGACCACGCTTGTTGCAATTGTAACACACAATAGGTGCCTGCTGTCTCTTTTCATGATATCTTGGAGGCTTAAGTGGAGGTGGCTGCACAGTAGATGCAGCAGCAGTGAATTGAGACTGAAGTTGTTGCATTTGGATAGCAAGTTTAGTGACCTGTTCACTCAATGTGGAAACAACATTAATAACTGGTTCAGAGTGATTTACACTTTCAAACCGTGATAAAACAGGTGCAGATGACACAGGTGGAGAAGTGTAAGTTGATGTTTGTGCTTGTACTAAATGTTGTCTATGTTGCACATAAAAATTAGCTTTATCAACGCTTTTAATAATTTGAAAAACCTCCTCAACTGTTTGTGGATTTAATGGGAGCAAAGCTTGTACATACTGAGGTTTCAATCCTTTCAATAAGTTTTTTACCTGCTCCATTTGTGTCATTGCAGCGTTAACCTGGTCACACAAGGATAATACATCATAAATGTAATCTAATACAGGTTCATTTTCTAATTGTACCCTCTGCCTAAGTTTAATTTCCAACAATTCATCTTGATTGGACATTTGAAAAGCTGCCAAAAACTGTTGAGTTAGAAAATGCCAATCATGCTCAGGGTGTCTATGGCAAAACGTTCGGTACCAAAGTACTGCTGTGTCTCGCAAGTAACATGGGAAAAACTTCAACTTTTGTACATCTGACCAACCATTTGCTGTAGAAACTAAGTTAAATTTTCTCAAAAATTCTAAAGGAGATATCAGTGCTATCCTGTCAAAACAGGGTGGATCAATAAAAGGCCGAGAAACTTGCATTGTCTGAGTCTGATTAACATTAGGTGCCATGGATACTTCTAAATTACTAGGTACATGTGCACTTTGATTAGCTAAAGCAGAAGTCGAAGCTATTACATCATGTGAATCCATTGTAACTGGCACATTGGATGATTGCCGCGTTTTCTTAGGCATTTTGACTTACTTTTAAGTAACACTGGACACCAGAATAAAATAAGCAGAATTACCAACTGGAATGAACACAAAAATGAAGTGCATCCTTTACAAAAACACCAAAAAAAAAGAAACTATTTACTTTGAATTTTACTGCTAAAATTCACATAGCGTCCCTTGGAAATTAACACGTGACCACGTGGTCGACCAAAATTTAAGTTCACATCCCAAAATACTCAAAATTTAGAAAAACAAATCTCCGCAAATTTAAACTATAAACTCTGTATTAATAAATAAACCTCACATTAAGCCTGAAAAGAAAACTAATTAAAAACAAATTATGCCACCACGTGGTGTCCATTCTTCAACGCAAATAATCAATTTCCATGTAGTTATAAAAAAAATTTTAGCACAATATTATGAAATAAGTTTACTATTAAAGAAATCAAATAAAAAACAGACCAAAAGTTAAAGGATTACGACACGATGACCAGATTAGAATTTCTAACTAATTGAACACCACGCGGTCGGCCATGTTTCCTCCATCTTTCACCAGCGTATACATTCAAATTTTTTCATCAAAACCGGAATAAAGCAAGGAAAAAAAATTTTTGAGATCTTACCCGCGTCTCCACCAATATGTCACACCCTACATTAGAATAGATTTAAATATTTATTAGCTTTGGGGGAACCCGTAGCGGTAGAGCTAAACCATCTTAACAAACACTAGTTACACACCACGCGGTAGGGTGGACATGTTATTTTACTGATAATTAGCTTACCTACATGGTGGTGAAAGGTGGAAGGCCCAGCGAAGGAAAACTCACAAGTGCATTTTAAAGGAGGTTTAATAATTTCAGACAACTTACATTCAATGAGGTTTGTGTCCCGGAGGGTTGCTACAAACACGTCCTCTCTCTCTGGTGGCGGCCGGTCGTCTGGGGGAAGAGGATGTGCCATCCCCCCTCCCCAGCGCAGCCAACGAACAAAGTTCAGCCTAGTGGCCCCAGGCCTGACAACCCATACAGGGTTGCCACAATATGACATGCTTATATGCACTGTATGTTATATTTAATATACCTACCTATCTAGAAATGATATCGGATGCTTTTACTTATCAGTAAAAGTTCCAGTCATCATCTGGAGTAACTTGAAGCCAACCCCGTTTCTCAAAATTGGAGATGACCGATTTGTCAAAATCGGTGCAATATGCAAGCCGCATTCGGTCGGCACTCCCGGCAGCAGCCAACCTTTTCGTAAACAGAAAAAAAGAGATATCAGTATACACTTCTTCAATAACTAAGAGTGCTTTATTAGTACTTAGAGCACATTTGAACATAAACCTCTTGATGATTTCCCTGAAACGGGAACAGAACGAGAAAAATACGCATTAAAGGCTAAGCGAAGATGGAAATGGCGTACACAAATATACAATTTAAATCAAACAACTGTAATATGCAGTTCTAGCATTAATAAATGAAAAGCACATTATTCTTGTTCTGGTATTATTATTTAGATTGTACTTTTTTACCGTTTTGAGCACGATATCTCTCACAGTGTTTGTCGCACAATGTGCATGCATAGTCTTTTTCCGGTTGATGAAATTTTTGGTTTAATGCAGAAACTTACATTAAAGCACGTTTATTATGTGGACTTAAATCGTGTGCCATTGACCTAAATCTGGCACTGCAACCAGAAAAACAATGACGTAATTTCTTAGCGATAAGCAAGCAGTCATGTAATCACCACCTTTTCATCACCTCTTGACTTTTGTGTATTTAATAAACCCTCGGCAATCTCGACTTCATTTAAAGCCTCAAATGGAACACATTTCGTCTTTACAACACTCATCCATTTTCCTTTAAAATGCTTCAGATCAACAAAATTATATGAAGCTATTCACAGTGGAGTAACAAACACTACACAAATAAAAATATTTATTAAATATTCTCCACTTAACTTAAGAAGCCGAGGAGAGCTGCTGGCAACAGTAAGCAAGAAACTCAAAAGGAAAATGGAAACCTCACAAAACAATTCACCAAGAATAATAACAGGAGCTGTGAAAACAACACCAATTGCCATACTACAGAACTTCACAAAAAATATAGCTATAGAATTGGAACATGAACTAAAGGCAGTTACCCTAGCACAAAAACTGCTAGTTAACAAAAATAAGACACAAGTGGTATCACACAGTGGATAATATAAGCAATCTAAAAACCCAAACAAGCTTCAGAACATACATCAATAGCTCAAAACACAAGAACATAATAACAACAAATATAACAACAATAGAGGAAACGAGCCCAACAGATATATTGACATACATTATAAGAATGACCTGTTATATACAATACATAAGCAAAACAATTTACCAGATGAAATGAGAGCAATAGCAATAGCCACAGAAAATGAAAGATATCCAGAAAAAGAATGGTTCCGAATATATACAGATGGATCCTTTATAAAGAAACAAGATGCTGGTGCAGGAGTGTACTGTAAACACTTCGCACATTATCTAACACTAGACGAAACTTCAAACCATTATGATGGAGAACTAACAGCCATAAAAACAGCACTGCATAACGTCCTGTACAGACCGTACGTAAAGCAAAACATAGTTATCCTAACAGATTCAAAATCAGCCATAGATGGGATTGTAAATTATACAAACAAAACAAGAAACATCAAATAAACAAGAAGCTTAATTAAAGCTCTCGAATCAAGAAACCATGTCACCCTGCAATGGATTCCAGCCCATGTTGGACTTTTAGGTAATGAACATGCTGACCAACTAGCAAAGAAAGGTGCAATTCAAAATATAAAACCTGTAAGGCAAATTGAAATTAATAAACAATTAAACAACATTAAGCTACATTTTCAAAGACAGCAGAGACTTGATGAAGAAGATAAACTAAAAGACAAGGATTATAAGAACATTGGAGACAAAACTGACATACAAAAACTACCACGAAAAACTGCAGTGGCCCTATTTAGAATGGAAACTGGCCATGTTTGTCTTGCAGAACACCTTTATAAAATACACTGCATACCTACACCCAAATGTACTATTTGTAAAGAGGATGTTATCATGAACAAACACCATTTGGACAAATGTAATGGTCTTAAAATTGGGAACCTACAGGCTTTATATTGGGAAGCTAGGGGGAAAATGATGCAAATCAACTAATCCCCAGTGCCATTAGTCAAGAACAACAGCAACTTAAGAAGCCGATGACAATACTTCTATTATGTTTTGCGAAATTAATTGCAAATGATTCTGTTTTTAGGTTTGTTTCGTCTTCAGATGTTGGTAATACGTAAATACGTAAATACATAGTATCCTTGACAACGAAGTGTGTTTGACAATGAATTGTGTTTGACTGAAGATGTGGGCAAATGCTCATGAAATTAATTCGCAAAAACATAATAGAAGTATTGTCATCGGCTTCTTAAGTTAAGTGGAGAATATTTACTAAATATTTTTATTTGTGTAAAATTACATTTCCTTATCAAGTGTGTTACACATCTGTCATCTCCAGTACATTATAATATAACGTTTCGTAAATGTATTATTATGTGTTTCAAATGGGAAGATGTTTGTCCTTGAGCGCTAATAGGTGAGCAACCAATCGGAGTACTGCGGTGTTGTCGTATTGCATTCCTCCTAAGTGGTGTGTGACGAGCTCCAAACTAATCAATCTCTAATAACTACTATTCGCGCTAAGACAAAAATTCAGATTGTACGCAAACTGATCCATGTGGAAGGACAGAGTAATGTATTTAAAATAACCGTAAAAACCCCATATTTTTAGCTCAAATAGTTTTCCTAATATAAATAAAGTAGATACCATTATACTATAACAATGCATTGTGACGTAAGCACTGAAATGAACATCATTATTGGTTGGCATGTATGCGTGAACGTATATTTAAAATTACTCAGAACTGAAACGTAAATATTTGACATGACGTGGTAAAAGAAATATGTACTTTGAATAAGCCAAGGTGTTTGTTAAATTCGATAACAGGAAACAATACACTTTCTGCTGGTCTGGCAGAACGTGTCTGGTCACATTATATCTTTGTTTATAAGGCAAGTTATTGTTTATCAGATACACCAAAAGAAATACAACATCTTATAGCACTGGAAACAATCAATATCAGATATCCCGCAGAAGAATGGCTACACATATATACTGATGGATCCACCAAAGAAAGCCTTACTGGAGCTGGATGTACACGTTTTTCCTTTTATCATTTTGTTGGCAGAGACACAACAAATTATGGAGATATAGAGGCTATACACATTGCTCTCCGACAATTACTAAATCTTCCCTTAAATAAATTTAACAAGGCAGTAATTCTCTCAGATTCTAAAACTGCAATTCAAGGAATATGTTCAAATGCTACAAAGAAGTCAACAAAAATTAGAGAATGCTATAAAATGTTAACACAACTCCAAAAAGTTAATAAGATTGTCCATCTCCAATGGATTCCAGCACACTGTGGCGTCATGGGGAATGAAACTGCAGATATACTTGCAAAGAAAGGCACAACAATAAAGCAAAAGTCTAAATTTAATTTCTCATATTCCTCAATAAAACGCTTGATCACTACAAAATTTTCTCACTCATACCTACAAGAAATTGAAACAAACGCCAAAGACAAAAAAAAAATGGATTACACTACTTTCCAACACAGATATAATCCCCCAGAGACCAAGGAAAACAGCAGTTGCAGCCTTCAAACTATTGACAAATCACGACTGTCTGGCAAGTCATCTCTACAGAATAGTTATCCCAGCTTCACCACTATGTGTCCAGTGATCCAGAAGAAATGAACGAAGTCCACTTGAACACCTGCGAAGCATTAAGATCAGAAGAAACTACAGTTCAAAAGTATTGGAAAGCAGGAATGCTAATGGCTTCATTGCCAGACACAAGGCATTAGAAAAAAACATATCTTTGTTTATGAATGTTTCGTAATCTCTATTTACTATAGAGAGTTCAAAGCAGTATTCAGTTACTCTTCCATGAAAAAGTGTATCAGCTGGATCAACGAGATAGGGTCCACCTTCGCCCTTACTACTGTTAGATCAATTAAATTGAGTTAATGTGGGCTCAAATTATGTTACAAATAGAAATAATATATATTTATATATATTTATATTATATACATATTAAAATTGACTGATATTGGACGACTTATTCATGAAGAAATTGACAAGGAACACAACAAGACTGGGAAAACTGCGTGAGACATCAGATAAACTACAAGAATACGACTTTTGGAAAGAAATAGCACGTAACGAGATTTTAAAACCTATCATCATAAATTTGAAGTACTCAGACGATGAAGACAATGACAATGACGAATTATCTCTTAATGTAAGTAACATTCACACCTATACGGATGAACCGCTGGTATTTTCATTGGATTAAAAAAATAAGTAATTCATAAACTATAATTAAATTTAAACTAAATATTTAAACCATTTGCGTAATATACGAATATCCACGTTGCAATTGTGATTTCAACAACTACATTATTATAAAACTTTGGAAAACATACGAGTCAAATGGAGAATTTAATGTCAGGACGGCACGTTGGTCATGGTAGCTCAAAGGTTAATAGCGACTGGATGGAAACCAGGAGAACCGTGGTTCAAATCCCGGCCATGGCATTGAATTTTTCATGTTGACTCTATCAAAAACTTTAGCCTATGTACGGCTAGTGTGGAGAAATGATTAATTTCCATCGATTAACTAAAATTCAAATCCTTGTTTAAATTTAGTTCTAATATTCATTAATAGATACCAAATAAAGATTATGAAATTAGACGATTCATGCTTAATAATAAGCATAAACAATTTACTTTTTGAGGATTTCAGTAGATTTTTACTAATATAAACTTTTTAGTCAGTAACCACTGCGGTCGGTGACACTGGCTTGGAAAGCTTTCTTTACACTAAACCTAGACGTCCAGCCGTGAAGAACATATTGGTGAATTTAAATGTTAACTAAATTCACAGTTCGTGGAAGATCAGCTGTGACTTTAAAAATTAAATCACAACATTTCATTATGCTAAGTTTTATGGGGATATTCAGAACACACGCTATTTCCCTTGTACTCATGTTTAATTCCGGTATTGTCTGTTCTAGATAAAAAGCAGACTGTTTTATAACGGAAACATTGGTTAAAATGTATGGAACTGAAAAAATATCAGAGATAACAATTATACTGATATGCAAAATTTAACAATTTGTCTGGAGTTTTTATTTTAATATGTCACTATCCCTAATTTGAGTGTGCTGAATCAGAATATGAACTTATTTTTTCTACAAAACATTTCAATTTTTGACAATATAGGAAATAGTAAAATACACATTTTTATACTAGCCTCTATCGAGTTTGTTATATTATTAAATATAAGTTAATAAATCCATAATGTGAACACAACACTCTTCAGAATTAACTAATGTTTCACGTCATCACTTAAATTTGAACATTTAACCAGTTTTTTACATACTGCCTTGAAATGAAATGAACGATTTGTAGAGTTCCTACTATGGAAAGAATTTGATACACATCTTTTCAGCAACCAGCAATAATCAGCTATCATATTCACATTCCACTTTCTCTGGTAGCGTCTTTCCATTTCCTTTATGTCCTGGTGAAATCTTTCACCCAGCTTCTCACAGACACAGCAGAGATTTCCTGGATAGAAGTCCAAATGAGAGTGCAGGAAATGTACTTTCACACTTATACTGCAGCCCAGCTTTCGAAAGTTCTCGAGCATATTTTCTACAATATATTTGTAATTTGGATCCTTTTAATTTCCAAGAAAATTTTTGATGACACTCTTAAAACCAATCCGTGCCTGCTTTTCAGTATCTGTCATTGTTTCTTTAATTAACATATAAGAAATTAACTTCCTAATTTGTGGACCAACAAATACTCCCTCTTTAATTTTAGCATCAGAGGTTCCAGGGAACTTATTGCAGACATATTTGTAGCAGTTATCCTTATTGAAAGCCTTCACATATTGCTTCATTAAGCCTAATTTTATGTGCAACGGTGGTAAAATAACATTTTTGGGGTCCACAAGACACTCATGAATTACATTTTTCATTCCTGGCACGAAACTGTCTCTCTGCATCCAATTGTTTCCTGTCCAGTGCTCAACAACAAAATTGCCACAGATATGGCAAAATATATCAGGGTTACACAGAAAATGAAGCTATTTACATTGGAGTGACAAACACTACACAAATAAAAATATTTAGTAAATATTCTCCACTTAACTTAAGAATCCGATGACAATTCTTCTATTATGTTTTTGTGAAATTAATTAAATGGACATTTGCCCACATCTTCAGTCAACACAATATCACAACACAATAACAATAAAACAATTGTGTTTACTGAAGATGTAGGCAAATGTCCATGAAATTAATTTCACAAAAACATAATGGAAGAATTGTCATCGGCCTCTTAAGTTAAGTGGAGAATATTTACTAAATATTTTTATTTGTGTAGTATATCAGGGTTATTTTTACACTTTCTAGAAGACAATTGCTTCACATTCTCAAAATATGTATGACATACCTCTGCCTATCACAAAAACAGACGTCCACCTCGGTAGCGTAGATGGTAGTGTATCTGCGTCACGTTCAAGAGGTACCGAGTTCGAATCTCGGTCAGGGTGAGTTACCTGGATAAGGTTTTTTCCGGGGCTGGATGAGCTACTTGTCTTAAGAGACGAATGTCGGGTAACTCTAAGCTCTATGGACCCTGGACTCATTTGAGCATCATTTCACCCATTGCACTCATCGTCCGTTATGACTTAAAGTTGGAGGACGTAAATTACACACACACACACACACACACACACACACACACACACACACACACACACACACGCACACACACACACACACACACACAGACACACAAACAGATCCTCAATATTTGAAAAGCAGTTATAGACTGATCTAAATTGGCAGGGATTGAATTTAAAATAAGGCATGTATTGTTGTCTGTTACACTGCTACATTGTTATATTGTTGTGGAGCGCTTTAATTTCAACAATGGAATCAGTATTGTTTCTTCCTTTACTGGTTTCCTTTTAGTTCTATACAGTATATTTATGCACAGAACTACATTAAAACGTTTTAGGTATAATTACTATTTGTGCAAAAATAGTACGTAGTAGAAAAACTGATTATAGTTTTGGAATTAGCACATCAAAATTAGTAAAGTAGACCTATTTTGGTGGAAACTCCAGAATCGTGCATAACGGTGTTATCAATGTGGTAAAAGATGCCTTCAAGTACATTAGATCGATATTTCCAGAACAATTTGGGTAAATACGGTATATTTTTGGCCAATGTCTTATACAGGCGAAAAAGCAAATGAAATTAATATTACTGTCACAGAAAATGAATGCTTTTAAACGTTTTCGTTGCTTTAACACTACCTAATAAAGATACATAGAACTTTTAAAGGTACGTGTGGTAATTTCACAACATTTTCGCAAGGAAGAATGTATAACCTTCAACATTCTAATATCTTACTTCTATAACAGTGATAAAAGGAGTTTGTTATCTTTAAAATATTATGTGACACTATTAAGGCACATGCGATAGTAATAAATAAAGAACATTAAAATATACAAGAAGGAAACAATGGATTACGGTTATGACGATAGAATAAATAAAATAAATATTTGTTAACGATGCTGTCAACAATCTACTAACATGGGCAAAGATTATCCACCTGGCCGGGGCTGGACTGCGACTTTGGGGTCAACAGGCCAGTGATAATAATACAGATAAAGAAAATTGATAATAGTATCTGTGCGTGGAAACGAAGCTGGAATTGTCATGCTTTAGTTGTTCATTAAGACAGTTTGATAATAATTATCACCTGTCTTTATATTACACGTACAAACTATACGATCATAGAATG
The DNA here is from genome assembly GCA_030765055.1 of Mantis religiosa. Taxonomy (NCBI): domain Eukaryota; kingdom Metazoa; phylum Arthropoda; class Insecta; order Mantodea; family Mantidae; genus Mantis; species Mantis religiosa. Next base: position 512,104 of record JAUKNK010000182.1, read on the forward strand.
AAAATCAACCAAAATTAATAAGTAACTGTAGTTGAAACGCTAAAAAAGGACGTATATATCTCACAGATACATGGCAAACAATAGTTTCATGAAAGACCACGCAACCAACAAAGTGTTAAGATATAGGTACAGCTTCTAATGGAAGAGGAATACTTAAGTAATGCATTCGCAGTTTCTAACTGTACTCTGAAATCTTAATAACGTTTGTGGAAGTATTAAAATGCATCATACCTGCTGTACATTACCCCGTTCCCATATTTTCTGCTCTCGATAATTTCACCGCCATTGTTGCTATGACAATCACAATAAACAACTGCCGCTGCAATCGATTATGGCGCGCTAACCATCTAACAAACCTACGTTGTGGGTGCGTCATAGGGTAATCTAAAAACACACTTAGTTAAACCTTTCGCCAATGAAAATCCTTTCCTTTATAATTAAATATTTTAAGAGATCACTATGTGATGGCTTTGACACTATTCTCCTTACATGTCCAGTACATTACAAAACTAAATATATATTTGAGGAGAGCATACATATTGCAAAATTGAAATAAATAAAACGAATATCTCGGAAATTGTTCATTCCAAATTTTTTGTCTTCTTCTTTAACTGTCCTCTTACTCTTGTTCCTCAACCCTTTATCGGTGAGAGAGAGAGAGAGAGAGAGAGAGAGAGAGAGAGAGAGAGAGAGAGAGAGAGAGAGAGAGAGAGAGAGAGAGAGAGAGAGAGAGAGAGAGAGAGAGAGAATCGAAGATGGGTGATGAGCCGATGTCTGGTATGAGACTGACGATAGTAGAATGAGAGCAAGATAAAATGATAGAAAGGATGATGATGGAGCAATTGGTAGTAAACGGGGCACCAGAAGAAAACTCACCCCAGCGCCGTGTTGTCCACCATCAATCTTACTTTACGGTCGTCTGGGATCGAACCAAAAAAAAAGTCTTTGAGCTAAATTCCGTGATTTTTGGCTGTCTCTTATGGTTTACAAATGATACAAAAGTTATTCAAAATGAAGAAGACAAAGGTTATTCCTAGAAAATTCAGCATACACATTTTCTTCTTCTTCTTTTTTTAATTTACGTCCTCCAACGTTAAGTCATATCAGACGATACATGGAATGGGTGAAATGATGCTCAAATGAGCCCGGGGTCCATAGAACTTAGAGTTACCCGACATTCGTCTTTTTAGGACAAGGGAAAACCCTGGAAAAAACCTTATCTAGGTAACTCACCCTGAACGAGATTCGAAAAGATCTTAAACATATGGCATTTTAGTCGAAATCTCAAGAGCCATTTTTGAGAACGTCAAAGTTTTTAAACAATGTTCATGTAAACATAAGTCTGAGTTGGGGGATTTTCTGAAAATCGTTTCTGTTGGCCTGGGGACTCGGTTAGGTGCTGACCTACTGATCCCAAGGTCGCAGGCTTAAATTCGTGCTTAAAAGCGACAGCTCCATGATCAGATTTACTAAAAGTAAAAGGAGTCCTGCGGGACGAAATTCCGGTAGACCGGTGATGCTGATATGATCCTGGCAATCGATAGCATTGTTAACAAGCAATAAGTATAATTAGTTAAACCTAATTTTTATATTTATAACATTTAGAGTGCGTCTTTTAACTCGCACGAATAATGAAGACAAAATTTATTCAATTGGCATTTGTGGAGTTCCTGGAATACAAAAACAGCAAGGCCCACATGTAGTATCTACGATGAGCATAACTCAAAAACGAAAAGTCATTCAAACGCTAAACTTGGTAGGTACTGATTACACAGAAAATGAAGCTAGTTACAGTGGAGTAATAAATATTATACAAATAAAAATATTTGCTAATTAACGTCCACTTATCTTAAGAAGTAGATTTTAATACTTCTATCTTCTTTTTAAAAAATCAATTTCATGGACATCTGCCCACTGGAATTATTCAAAGAAGTAAGGATCCAAAGATCTGTAACAGATGTTACAGACTGACATCTGTGAAATTATGCTTATTGCATTCCACAGGAATAACTTGTGTAATTAATTAAACCTAATTGAGACGATACGAAAGAAAAGAAAATATATTACCTACATATTTGATTCAATTATATTTAAATTCCTTAAGGCCAATAATTGTTAATATTAATGCTTGTACTTCGGGATTTTAAACAAATGCACACTCTTGTGTTTACATACCATTACATTCGTATAGTACTACATGGCAAAGCGAGAAAGCGTGTGTTTGTTTTATAGTTGTTTATAGTTGTTTTGTGTGTCATAGGATATGCATCGTGTTTGTACTGTAGGATCACCAAAAGCTCAGAAGACTTGTTGTTTGGTGTCTTTTAACATAAGCATGGTTTAGAAAGTATACCAACTTCTGCAATTCTTCAATGCAATCAATGGCAAATCCTTCTCGTTCTTCTATCTACGTTCTTCCATTCTACTACGTCGTTCATTGATTCACTGGACACTAAATTGGCCTTGTCATTTGTAAGCTCTATTTTACTCAGGAGTGGATATTTTTCACACCTTGATTGCATGCATTCCTCTTTATTATGTTCACAAACAGCTTGATATATAAAATTACAAAATTCAGTTTCAACAGGTAATTGTTTCCATTACAATACTCGAAGATCTACATTAAGAGGACATACATTTGTAAACTACGAAAAACGAACGCACATGCCTTCGTATATTATATTCTGTATAACTTTGATGCTGTTTGCCCTTGCTTGCCAAGACTTACTCCTTCTGTCGTTCGAGTAGCTCAGCAATCTTGAACTTCTTCCTCGGAGACCTGGGATATGCCTGTGCGACACGTTTTCTGCACTTTCCAAAATGCTGCCTTCATCTAAATGCTGTTGCAGATGTCATATTAGCAGGATCATCTCTTTCTTCCTGACTTCTAATGCATCTTGTTTCTGATTCGCTGCATCTGTTTGTGTTCTTTTCCTTAAACAGTTATTTTCCTGTTTTAGTCTTGCGGATTTGCGATTAATTTTCGGCCTTAGCAGCATTTTTAGTCCTTAGCGATTTTTTCTCTTAGAGTGTGCTGCTGTTGTTTTAGCTGTTTTCAAGATGCCTGCATATGCACTACGAAGATCTATGAACTGAGGTCAACCTACTTTATCCAGATTAATATGTAAGTAAAATGGACAGAAAAATACCCTTTCGTAAAAATAGTAGAGCCTTCATAAGAATAAACAAAATTTTCAAATGTTCTAATGGCATGCAGTCATTCAGTTGCTTATCGCTACGTCATGCCACTTGAGCTCAATTTTAAGGCCAGCATATAGCATCTCGCTTTAAAACATTTGATTGTCGATGCTCTATTCCTTTTTTTCCACGCAACGAAATACCAGGGTCGGCTGAAGTCCCGGCTCTCATAGTCAAAAAAAAAAAAAAAAAAAAAAAAAAAAAGCGCACATTTTCCCCACTGAAAAGACTGAAGTAATCTAAGTAATCAATAGAAATAACTCCCTGTGCATCCCAGAAAACACTCGTCATAACCTTGATAGCCGACAAAATTGACTTTGCCTATTTTGGAGTTGGTTCACCTGGCACAATCCACTGTTTTGACTGTGATTTACTTTCTGAAGAGTTATGATGTATCCAAGATTCATCCTTGGTAATAAGCCTTCTCAAAAATTTACTGTGATTTTTACGGTAGAGCTCCAAATTCTTAACAGAAGCAGTTTTTCTTTGTAACTTTTGATGAGGTGTCAACAAACACGGCACCCATCTTGCACATATCATCTTTAATCCCAAAACAGTACTTAAAATATTACCTTATGTTCTTTTGATATGTTTATAGCCTCTGCTATCTCAAACAACTTTAATCTGTGGTCCTCCAGTATTAAACGTTGAAATGTTTCAATTATCTCTGGAGTTGTGACTTCGGCAGGGTATCTAGAGTGAAGCTCATCACTCATGCTCGTACGTCCCATCTGCAAGCCACTTTTAATCATTGTATACGAAGGGGCAGAGTCTTTCAATGTACTGTCCATTTCCTCCGTGATTTGTTTAGTCGTTAAGCGTTTCAAATGGAACTATTTATTCACTGCTGGTCTTTCCAAATCCATTTTCGTGAAACCTCTACACTTGTCTTGTTTAAGATGCTGTCATTCAAAAACTAAACAAACTAGTGACTTGTACCTATAGATAAAACTAGACTAGACTTAAACTATATGATGCTATCCGTCAATATTGCCCAGTGGTGCCAACTCTATTAGAGACCCAGGACTTATCAGCCCACATTCGTATATAATTTAACTATTTCTACAAACTGTATCTCGATAGATATGAATTAAATAGAAAAATAAGCTTTCATAAGAATAGCTAAGTGAAGATAGACAACTTTGCTTAGAAAAAGGAATGTAAATGGAATACATCACATTTTTACGTCTTCTCCAGTACATATTAGGCAGGGATGGTATTCCATTCCAAAAATTCGATACCGGAAATACATATTTTGAGGTCCCCGGTATCCACAAAACATCATTTTAGAAAACGGTCCATGTCTGTGTGACTAGCTTAACTAAAAAGGAAAGGTCAGTTAAATATTTGTCCTCCTCTGTAGCGTAGATGATAGCACGTCTGCCTCGCGTTCAAGAGATTCCGAGTTCGAATCTCGGTCAGGGTGAGCGCATGAATAAGGTTTTTCTTCCGGGACTCTCCTTTATCCTGAAAGACGAATTTTGGGTAACTGTAAGCTCTGTGAACTCTGGACTCATTTGAACATTATTTCACGCATTTCATTCATTTCCGATATGGCCTAACATTGGAGCACGACGAAGATGGCAATAATAATAATGATGGTGATGATGATAATAATAGTAAAACCGTGCAATGCGACAAGGAAATTTCCAAGAAAATCTCCCCATAATATTGTTCGCCAACACAAAAAAAGTTTCTGCGCCACCCTTACACAGTGGGACAAGGACAGCGAATGAGTGTGACAGAGAACGCATGCTACACAAGGGGTAGAATCTTAGAAAAACATGCGATCTGTTCAATAAGTATACTAAAACGAGAAGATTTATTCACGTCAGAATATTTTTGAAGGGGCTGTAACTGAAGTGACCTGAGTGTCATAAAGGTGTTGGAAGCTTTCCCAATCCCCCTGCGTCTCATTCCGCGGGGATTTTCTTTGCTGTGGTAAACAGTGTCCCCTAATGGTGAAACATATTTTCAGAATGTTAATGTTGTCATAAATTGCTCTGATGATCCTGATTAAAACGCCATATGCCTAAGATAACTTTTTTAATGACAAATGTAATTTATATATTAACTTTTTCTGGAAATTTCGTTAGAAGTCCTCTTCATTTTGACAGCATCATTGGAAACCGGAAGAGATAGTCTTACTACAAAAATGTAGTTCTGTTAGAACAGGCAAATTATATCAAATACACATTCTTGTGTGTGGAGTGAACCATTTCCGACACATTCTTTGTTTTGTTTTAATTTTCCAATACTTATATATTTCTTAAATGACAAATCATTATTCCTTTTTTTTTTTTTGAGACTTGGCCATGCAAAGAGAATAGAATTTCAAAGCCATTGCGTAGCGGCCAGCTGTTAAAAAATTCCGATTATTGCTACTATATTCTCCCTTTCCGAATGTAGCATAAGGAAATATGCAGTAAAGTCATTTCTGCGGTCTATCTGAAAAACTTGAAATATATAGAATAGTTGTTTTAAATAATGTTTTGTATTCAAGGGTGAATAGAGAAAGTCATGTGACTGCTTACATCAGATTTTTAAACTATTGTGATTCACTTGTTTAATCACAGGTTTAATGATTCAAGTGCCAAATTTTCTACTCTCCTTGAATTTGCATAGAAATGTTAATGTTAGTATTTCTGCTGAAGTAAATAGAAAAACATTCTTAAAACAATTTCTTAGGACAATATCTAACCAATGCGAATATCACTGATAAATAAAGTAGTTAAACTATTTTAAATATGTGTTGTACTTAGTAATTCAGTTTAAAATAATATAAAACATGAATATACGTTTAGCTAGAATTTAGAGGAAGAAGTAGATCGTTAGGATAAATGTTAAACGAAAGCATTGTGACAGTATACCGTAAAATAAATAAAGGACAAAATAAAATCTAAAGTATTTTGGAAGACATCTCAAAAATTGGAATGACTTTAGAGTTAAATAATATCTAGACACAAAGTATAATAAATAGTATAATAATTAAATTGAAATATAACGTAAATGAATGTGATTGGTTGAGAAAACAGAGGGAGCGGACAACAATGTGTTCAGCAGATTGCCAACGAATCGTAATCAGATATCCAGTCAGTCGGCAAGAAGACACAGAAGCTCGCAGACCATCAAGCTGGAGGCAATTGAAAACTCCTGTGTTTATTTTAATATTGGATTGAGAAAAAATATATAGGTACGTAGTGCGTACACACAGTAAGTACTAGTAAAACTCCTGTGTTACAAAATTATGTAAAGTAGATAAGTACCTCTTTCAAGTAAAAAGCAGAAGAGAATACAAGTATACTACCATTGAATACGAAGTAAAGAGAACAAAAGTATAATAAAACAGTCTTGAATGTAAAACATTCATGTGCTTGTAACACGATATACGCTTATCGGAACTGGTGTAATAAACAAGGTCCCATTTGTATTGTTTTCGTAATCACTAACCTCAAAATCTGCCTAAAATGCACAGAATAGCTAACCAACATGTCTTTGATAGATTCGCCAACGTTAGCCAAGTCGATCAACATAAAAGTTTGAATTATACAAATCAATCTCAGTACATATTGTATTTAAAACACGGAAATGCAGATCGTATTCAGTGTATTCAAATGGATTTCAATTCTCTATAGAAAGTTTATTGTTCGTATATATCCATTACACTCTTATGTTTGTAGTTGCTCTTGTACAAGCCATTCTTATTCTTTATCTTTCTATCTACTTTATGTTAACCCAGATAATCGTTTTTTAGAAAGTGACCTATTATTACATTAACGTAGCTCTAGACATAATAAGGGAAGATGTAAAAGATGTCTCTTTTGTTGCATTAATGCAGGACCAAACAATGGATGTTGCAGAATTATTTAGCTTTTCACTGTCTTTCGTTATGTAAAAGAACGTTGTGTAAACAATTTCTATGCTTCACAGATGTCAGCAGTAATTGCTCTGCAGTTGCATAAGAGGACCTAAAAGATTAGTTTTATGGTTTAATATACAATGCTTCTTTATTTAAATACGTTTTAAAGATATGGGTGCATTCCATTTAAACGGTAATATGTCATGTTTCAAGAGCTTTTCCTCGGAAACAAGATTTTTTTCCTAATATATATGGTCGTTTTTCTTAGAAACTATTAGAGTTGGAGGTTTGAAGAGTTGTGCACTTCTTTTTTTATATAAGATTACATATATTCACCTAGTATCAATGAAATAACTCACCATTGAATATGGCAACCATATATTTTTTAAAAAAAAATATCTGAATTTTACATTTTAATTTTTCTTCATATTGAAAAATTTATTCTAGCAAAGCCATTAACGATACTTATATAATTCTAGGTTCGTATCAGAACACACATATGAGGCTCAAGTGTAAAGAATTTGAGGGCTGTGCTATTCATAGTTATTCTAATTTTGGGGCAGCAATATCTTTATTTTTTTCACAAAATATTTTTCTTCTGTATACTAATTACATTTCTAAACAAAATGTATAAAAACTAGGATAATGAAATTTACCATAGATATTCCCCATAGCCAGGTATATGTACCTGATTGTTTCAAAGGAATAAGTAATAGTTGAGAAACAGAGGATTCCTTTGTCCAGGGTATACTTGACTAAGCTCTACACTTCTCACTTCCTTTGGGGACCTGACAGATTATAAGAGTTTATACAATTATGTTTGAATGTTTTAAAATGTTTGTATGTTTTCTCCCTAATTTTAAAGAGCTTCCTGTTTAAAATTCAATAAAATTTACTAAGTGGTATCAAGATATGAGTTATTGTGTATTTTTCATATTGCAATACTTGAAAAATATGAAATATTTCCTGCAGGACAAATATATTTCTTCTACAGTGCCATTTTGTCATATTAGTACTTAAACTGCTAAGATATAATTGTATTACTTGTTTTGTATTTTGTACTTTGAATAAAACATAATCATTAGTGCAAATATTACAGCACAAAAAATTACAAATTAATGGCATCGCTTTGCCCAGATTTTATATTGAAGCCCAAAAAGGATACTACAGCTTATTCAGATACTACTGCAGAAGAATTGTACCAAGTTTCATGCAAAAGTAAGGAAAACTATCCCACATGAAGCATCTGTCATATGAATAAATGTCGTTTTGAGAGAAGTTAAATTTTATATTGAAAACATTAACACAGCTGGTGGACCGGATGTACAGAATTAAAATTTTCCAGAGCAATAGCCCTTTCTCTCCTTTGTTTTTACTTTCCTCTTTATGTAATTTTGGCAGCTTTTTCTTCTTTCTGGTGAACTTGCTGTGTTTTGATATGGAGTGAGGACTTTCAAACTTACTATGTAAAATCTGTTTAATCCATAATTTCTTTTTCAGTTGAACTGTCTTTTACTTCTTGTGAAGCAATGCATCCAATTTTATATTCAGAAATAGCATCTGTACCTGCTATCTCTAAATTTGTTCTGGAAACAATGTTTCTTAGGCAATTTTTGCCAAATTGAGCAATGCAATCTTCCATTTGCAGTCTGAGTTTCATCTTCGCTACCTCTTAATAACAGCTCATTACAGGCTAGTCTTTTATACAATGCTAATATTTTATAAGTACAACTAAAGAAAAGTACAGATATAACTTAATGGCTCTTTGGCCTTTTTGCTTCTGCAATACTTCTGTTGCAGAAGCATCATGCACTTTGTGTAGAAGGGTATTTACTATTTTTTTTCTTATTACCCTTTGAATCATCATCTTAGAATCTGTTATATCCAAATTTATGCATATACAAAATGTTTTCACTGTTGAGTGATCACCAGTAATTTATAAAAATGTATCCACATATTTTTACATCAAAGGCACTCCTTTTACTTTTGGAATCAGTCTGTACTTTTGGGCTGGAGTACACATGTGACATCCTGTCATATTTATTTGCATTCTACAATAAACAAGCTTACATACTAGTCCCTTATTTACTTCTGTTTCAGTTATTGAAGACTTTTTCCCACATTTGTTACATACTGTACTGCTTCTGAGCTCACTCAGAACTGAATGAATGAATGTGTAGTGTTTAACGCCCGCTTTTACTACATACGGCACCGCAGGCGGTGACACTGATGATACATGAGATGAAGATGGAGCACCGGTGGAATGAGATGGCGGGGGAAACCGGAGGTCCCGGAGAAAACCCGCCCCAGCGCCGTGTTGTCCACTCAGAACTGGTGAGTGAATTAAAATATATATTTGTTTTCACATAGGTTAAGCTGTGTAACTGGTGGTGCTGTTTAAAAATATTTGAGCATTTTGTAACAGGTAGAAATAATTTTATGTGTACCGATAAATGTATACGCACAACTGAAGCAGATCCTGAGCTTCCTTCTAATGTTTCATCAGATAAAAAAGTTTTGTGATCACATGGCAATGTTGATGGACCAGGTTGTAATCCTATGGATTCTTTGCGAATACCTTTCCATCTTTATCAATATTTATCAGAGCCTTTAGCTTTTCTTTACTCATTGCTTTCTCCAAATCACACTAGGTGTATGCATTTCAATCACCAATACATATGTAAACTTGAGAAATACTGGTACTAATAACCTCATATATCCATGCTCTACATGAATATAATACATAATGATTAAAAGGAATAAAATTGGCAAAACAAATATTTAAATATTATAATTTGATAAGTATTTATGGGTGTAAAGCTGCTGTATACTTTTGGCTCCAAAATATATTGGCTATACATTGAACTTTTGTGAAATGAAGTTTTGCTGTAGTATAGAACACCATAGGAAGCAGCAATAAATAGTGTGACTATAGCACAAATTTGAATGATTTTTGGCAAAATAAAATTAATTTTCAAATGGAGACCAAACTGTGTTAGACAACAACATAACTCAAAAACAAAAAGTTAGTTAAGTGCAAACCTAAGCATTTAAGTATCTTTAGTATCTTTCAAGGTTAATGACAAGATTTTCAATAACTTGTCCTACCCCAGACTACCCTTTAAACAAAACAAAAAAAGTAGTTTTAATGATTTTAACTAAAATATATGTGTAAGATATTTTCATGTCAAATCATATATATATATAATCTTTTTGGGAATAGCCTCTTAAGTCCTCTTTGTTCTGAATGTCTTTTGCATAACTAGCAAACCATATACATAAGCAAAATCTCACTGCACAGGAATATATTTATATCTCCCATTAACAGACACAATTTAAATCAATTTTTTGATTAGTTTAAAGTTCAAGTACTTATACTTTTCAAAATAAGTAGTAGTAATCAAAATGTTTAAATAGCCTTATCATCCAAAGAGAACGGAATTTCAAAGCCATCATATAACCAGGAAGTCTTACAAGATTTGATTACTATCGCTTAAGTCTACTGTAGGTATTCTCCTATGTCCACTGTACCTAAAGGGAAAAATATAATTAAACCGTTTCTACCTGCCTGGGCATGTCTGCCTCACGTTCAAGAGGTTCCGAACTCGGATCTCGGTCAGGGTGAGCTACCTGGATAAGGTTTTTTCTGGGGTTTTCCCTTATCCTGAAAGACGAATCTCGTGTAACCCTAAGCTCCATGGACCCTGGGCTCATTTCACCCGTTCCATTCATCGTCCAATTTAACGTCGGAGGACGTACAAAAAATGTTTCTAAAACGTCTATAATTAACATGTAGCAAATAGAAGAATCACGTTTGAATATGTAAAGAACAAAATAATAGGTAGAGAAGGTCATGTGAACATAACACATCAAATTTTTTATAGTTATTTTACAGAAAATTACATGGAATACTTTTCGAATAAATAGGATTTCACAATCTCTTACCAGAAATTTCAATATATATCTACCTAACTGTACCTTTGCCCGCCTCGGTAGCGTGGTGGTAGCAGGTCTGCCTCACGTTCAGGAGGTCCCGAGATCGAATCTCGGTCAGGGTGAGTTACCTGGATATGGTTTTTTCCCTTATCCTGAAAGATGAATGTCGGGTAACTAAGCTCTATGGACCCCGGGCTCATTTGAGCATCATTTTACCCATTCCATTCATCGTCCGATATGACTTAACGTTGGAGGACGTAAATTACAAAAAACAAAAAAAAAACTATACCTTTGTCATGTAATTTTCTTGAGTGTATTTATTATATTTTAATCAAGATCGTTTGAGCTATTTTTGAAAAAAATATACAGTTTGAAATGTTTCTGTATAACAGATAGGTTGGAGTGGGGATAGTTCCTTGAAAGTTTTCTGTTACGTATTTGGAAGATTTAAACCTGATATTTATTCCACTTTTCGCTTTTGAATTAGCTCGTCACTGGCGCGCATGCGCACACAAAACAGACACACACGCGTGCGCGAACACAAGGAGTTCCATGAGGCCTTGACTAGTGCATAAATTACAGCAAATCATGCATAAAACATCTGCAGACACTGAATTTTACATATATAAGGAAATATTTTTATTGTAATGGTGAATGTTTTATTTTAAGTTTGTTTCTAGTGTTGTGTTAAAGACAATTTCACTTTTTAAATGTATTTGCTTATGAGAACTATCTCGGGCATGGATGCGCAGAACTACATTGTTGCAGTAGTAATGTAATACTAACGCTTGCAAAAAAATATTAACCGTTTTCAACCACAGCTAATGAACAATAATGGAAACTAAGTAATACAGCTTTTCATGTAAATGCTGAGGTATAATATAAACACTTTCATGAAGTGTCGATTTGGGTGGCACAGTTGTTAGACCCTGGCTTACTAATCCTAACGTCGCAGGCTCAACTGCGGCCCAGATCTTGATTTTTAACTGTGCTTAAAAGCGACAGCCCCAGTACTAATTTACTGGCATGTAAAAGAACTGCGGAACGAAATTCCGGCAAACTGGCTATAATGATATGAAACAAAAGTACTAACAAAAATTATCACTTTCACCAATAGTAGCAAAAGACAACAAACTGAAATACTTAAAGCAGCAAACGAAGAGTACAATAAGAGCCCGCCTTTATGGTGTGGGTTAGCGTGTCTGCTTCATATTCAAGAGCATCCAAGTTCGAATCTGGGTTAGGGCAAGTTAACTGGATACGGTTTTTTTCCGGTGTTTCACTTATCCTGAAAAGTCGAATGCCGGCAACATTTTCTATGGACCGAGGTGCATTTGAGCACAATTTCATATTGCATTCACCATCCGATACGACAGGTGAAAGAACTAAACTCCACTTTTAACCTGCGATCTACATCAACTGTGGTACAAGCAGCAAAAAGTAAAGATTTTTGCACATATTCAGAAATTTCAGCTATTGCTAATCATAATAGATATAAAATCTCTAGCACTTGAGATCTTTACTGATAACTAGGACCCGGAACTTAATGAAATATCTTTTTTTCTGCGTCATCACGAGTAGTGCAGAATGCAATTTAAATTCTTTTCTCTTAAAAATGAAGCAATATTGACTAGTTTTATTGTGCATAATGTTGCTTTTCTTAGGAAGGATTTAATGTCTATTGGTCATTTTTTAAGAAATATACCTTTTTAGGGATACATTTTTGATGAATAGGAGTCAAATGGAGAATTTAATGTAAGGACGGCACGTTGGCCATGGTAGCTCAAAGGTTAAGACTACTGGACGGAAACTAGGAGATCCGTGGTTCAAATCCTGGCCATGCCATTGAATTTTTCATGTAGACTCTATCCATAAAAAATCTTAGCCTATGTACGGTTAGTGTGGAGAAGTGATTAATTTCCATCAATTAACTAAACTAATAAAAACTAAATGATGAAGCCTGGGACTCAAGAACTTACAATAGTAAGTCGCCACAAACGGTATCTCGGATGCGAGAGCCCCTGGTGGTCTACCGGGGAGTTCTTTTTTTTTTTCAGTTTACGTCCTCCAACGTTAAGTCATATCGGATGGTGAATGAAATCTGTGTAATGATGCTCAAATGAGTCCGGGGTCCATGGAGCTTAGAGTTACCCGACATTCGTCTTGCAGGATAAGGGAAAACCGCGAAAAAATCCTTATCCAGGTAACTCACCCTGACCGAGATTCGAACACGGGACCTCTTGAACGTGAGGCAGATATGCTACCATCTACACTACCGAGGCGGGCGTCTACCGGGGAGATATATGAGTCAAATGGAGAATTTAATGCCAGGACGGCACGTTGAATAGCTCAAAGCTCAAAGGTTAAGAGCGACTGGACTCTATCCATCAAAAATCTTAGTCTATTTACGGCTAGTGTGGAGAAGTGATTAATTTCCATCAATTAACCAAAATAATAAAAGTAAAATGATGAAACCTGAGACTCAAGTTCTTAAAATAGTAAGTCGTCACAAACGGTGTATCTCGGATGCGAGAGCTCCTAGTGTACCGGGGAAATATATGAGTCAAATGGAGAATTTAATGTCAGGCCGGCACGTTGGCCATGGTAGCTCAAAGGTTAAGAGCGAATGGACGGAAACCAGGAGATCCGCGGTTCAAATCCCGGCCATGGCATTGAATATTTCATGTTGACTCTATCCATCAAAAATCTTAGCCTCTGTACGGCTAATGTTAAGAAGTGATTAATTTCCATCAATTAACTAAAATAGACTTTTTGTTGCATTTTCTTCAGTTTTTCTGTGCTGTTAAACCCACTTTTGTACGTTATTCAAATTTAGTCATTGTTGAGGCTCCTTACCGAACTCTGCTGTGTCTTATGGTCTGTTAGTGAGACAATGAAAACTTGTTTACGCAGTTGTCACACTAACCATGTGGATAATTAGATAATGGCGGTGCTTTAAGAAAAACGAAACTCGCTCTCACGTGACAACTGTTTCCACGCGTTAAGAAACACCAAACTTATTCTCTTGTGACAACTGTGCCAGGGATGCATCCCCCCCCCCCCCCCGAGGAATCAGAGGAGAGCTACTATTATACTGTTTCTGCACTAATATTTTAAAGAGAGAAAATGTGTGTATACGTTTAGGATAACATTAAAAAATAGAGATTCTGATGATTCTTTCACTACTGAAAGGCCCTGGGTTCCAATGGCTACGGGCTATAGGTTTCCAAAAAATTGAAGAACAAAAGGCTGCGTTAGGAGCTTCTTTTCCACTTTCAGTCACCAAACATCAATTCTGTTTGGTTCAATATAGATATTACATGCTACGTTTGGTAGTCTGCTAGAAATCTAACAGCTTTTTAGTAAAATAAGACCTGAAGCTTTCCTGGCGACGAATATGCTCACTTTCTTCTCGGGCAACAAGCCAGGTCAAAAGACGATTAGATATCGACATCTCGTGAGTGTGCATCTCTCCCATCATCAGGGTAGTTATAAAATGTTATAACCACAAACGAAACACTGGATATAGCATAATTATAAACAAAGACAAAACACTATCAAAATTCGCATTACTGAAAAAAGACTGTTTTCAATAAATTAAATGCCAGGAGAGGAGATGGCGTGATCATAGAAAATTCTGTCAAAGAAACGTAACTACTTAACTTGATTATCAAGCTGCATTGATCTTTGCTTCTTAAATCGACGGATTTCCATTTTAAGGCCGGTTTCCAAGAGGAGCTAAACTGAAACCCAGCATCACGATTAAGCGTACTTTCAGAGGAAATCGCCAAAGCCTCCTTAATTCTCCGCTCTGAGTAATTGTTGCATTGTACTTAGAAGCTTTAGAAGCACATTTTGTAGCGTTCTTGGTGAATCTAGGGCCTTATGGGAGGTATTTGGACTCCCTTTAGCTTATTTACGGTCTTTCGGGGAGTATCTAGAGGCTTTTGCGAGGTGTTCACTGGCTTTTGAAGCATTTTAGAGGCGTTCTGGGTGTATCTTGGGCCTAATGGGGGGTATTTAGGCTACTTTTGGCTTATTTAAGGTTTTCGGGGCATATCTAGAATCTTTTGCGAGGTATTTACTGGCTTTTAGTGTACTTAGAAGCTTTTGAAGCACATTTAGAGGCGTTCTTGGTGTATCTTGGACCCTATGAGAGGGATCTAGATTCCTTTGGCTTATTTAAGGTCTTCCGGGGCATATCTAAAGGCTTTTGCGGGGTATTTACTGCCTTTTGGTGTACTTAGAAACTTTTGAAGCGTATTTAGAGGCCGTCTGGGTGTTACTACGGCCTTATGGGAGGTATTTAGACTCCCTATGTGCTATTTAAGGTCTTTTGGGGCATATCTAGAGGTTTTCCAAGGTATTTACTGGCTTTTGTTGTACTTAGAAGATTTAGAAGCATATTCAGAGGCTTTCCTGTTGTATCTAGGGCCTCATGGGAGGTATTTAGACTTCCTTTGGCTTTATTTAGGTCTTTCTGGGCATACCTAGAACCTTTTGCGAGGTATTTTCTGGCCTTTAGTGTACTTAGAAGCTTTAGAAGCATACTTAGAGGCGTTCTCGGTGTATCTAGGACCTTATGGGAGGTATTTTGACTCTCTTTGGCTTATTTAAGGTCTTTCGGGGCATATCTAGAGGCGTTTGCGAGGAATTTACTGGATTTTGTTGTACTTAGAAGCTTTAGGAGCATATTTAGAGGCGTTCTGGGTGTATCTAGGGCTTTATGGGAGGTATTTAGACTCCTTTTGGCTCATTTAAGGTCTTTCGGCCACACCTAGAATCTTTGCAAGGTACCTACTGGCTTTTGTTGTACTTTGAAGCTTTCGAGTCCTATTCAGAGAAGTTCTTGGCGTATGTAAGAGCTTATGTAGCGCTGTCTAACTCTCTTGGCCGTAGTTAGGGTCCTTTGTGCCAATCCTAGAGGCATTTGTTAGGTATTTATTGGCATTTTGGTGCACTTAGAAGCTATCGAAGCACATTTAGAGGCGTTCTGGGTGTATTTACGGCCTTATGGGAGGTATTTAGGCTTCCTTTGGCTTATTTACGTTCTTTCGGGGCATATCTAGAGGCTTTTTCGAGGTATTTACTGGGTTTTGGTGTACTTAGTATCTTTTGAAGCATATTTAGAGGCGTCCTGGGTGTATCTTGGGCCTTATGGGGGGTATTTAGTCTCCCTTTAGCTTACTTAAGTTCTTTCCGGGCATATATACATGCTTTTGCGAGGTATTTACTGGCTTTTGGTGCACTTAGAAGCTTTAGAAGCGTATTTAGTGGCGTTCTGGGTGCATCTAGGGCCTTATGGAAGGCATTTAGACTCCCTTTGGCTTATTTAAGAACTTTCGGGGCATAACTAGAGGCTTTTGCAAGGTATTTACTGGCTTTTGTTGTACTTAGAAGCTTTAGAAGCATATTTAGAGGCGTTCTGGGAGTTATTGGGGCATTATGGGGGATATTTAGGCTCGCTTTGGCTTATTTATGATCTTTCGGGGCATATCTAGAGGCTTTTAGCGAGGTACTTATTGGCCTTTTGTGTACTTAGAAGCTGTAGAAGGACATTTTGAGGCGTTCTTGGTGAATCTAGGGCCTCGTGGGGGGTATTTAGACTCCCTTTAGCTTATTTAAGGTCTTTCGGGGCATATCTAGAGGCTTTTGCGAGGTATTTACTGGCTTTTGGTGTACTTTGAAGCTTTAGAAGCATATTTAGAGGCGTTCTGTCTGCATCTAATACCTTATGGGAGGTATCTAGACTCCCTTTGGCTTATTTAAGGTCTTTCGGTGCATATCTAGAGGCTTTTTCGAGGTATTTATTTGGTTTTGGTGTACTAAAGCTTTTGAAGCATATTAAGAGGCGTCCTGGTTGTACCTAGGGCCTTATGGGAGGTATTTAGGCTCGCTTTGGCTTATGTAAGATCTTTCGGGGTCTATCTAGAGGCTTTTGCGAGGAACTTATTGGCTTTTGGTGTACTTAGAAGCTTTAGAAGCACATTTTGAGGCGTTCTTGGTGTATCTAGGGCCTTATGGGAGGTATTTAGACTCGCTTTGGCTTATTTAAGATCTTTCGGGTCATATCTAGAGGCCTTTGGGAGGTACTCATTGGCTTTCGGTGTATTTAGAAGCTTTAGAAGCTCATGTTGAGGCGTTCTTGGTGTATCTACGGCCTCATGGGAGGTATTTGGACTCCCTTTAGCCTATTTAAGGTCTTTCGGGGAATATCTAGAGGCTTTTGCGAGGTATGTACTGGCTTTTGGTGTACTTAGAAGCCTTTGAAGCATATTTATAGGCGTTCTGGGTGTATCTCGGGCCTTATGGGAGATATTAGTCTCTTTTCAGCTTATTTAAGTTCTTTCTAGGCATACTTAGATTTTTTTGAGAGGTATTTACTGGCATTTGGTTTACTTAGAAGCTTTAGAAGCGTATTTAGAGGCATTCTGGCTGCATCTAGGACCTTATGGGAGGTATCTAGACTCCTTTGGGCTTATTTAAGGTTTGCAATGCACATCTAGAGGCTTTTGCGAGGTATCTACTGGCTTTTGGTGTATATTGAAGCTTTTGAAGCATAGTAAGAGGCGTTCTGGGCGTATCTACGGCCATAATGGAGGAATTTAGTCTCCCTTTTGCTTATTTAAGATCTTCCGGGGCACATCTAAAGGCTTTTGCAGGGTATTTACTGCCCTTTGGTGTACTTTGAATTTTGAAAGCGTATTTACAGGCGTTCAAGCTGCATCTAGGACCTTATGGGAGGTATTTAGACTCCCTTTGGCTTATTTAAGTTTTTTCGGGGCAAATCTAGATGCTTTTGCGAGAAATTTACTGGCTTTTGATGTACTTAGAAGCTTTAGAAGCAGATGTTGAGGCGTTCTTGGTGTATCTACGGCTTCATGGGAGGTATTTAGACTCCCTTTAGATTATTTAAGGCTTTAGGGAATATCTAGAGGCTTTTGCGAAGTATTTACTGGTTTTTGAAGCACTTTAGAGGCGTTCTGGGTGTATCTTGTGCCTAATGGGGGGTATTTGGGCTACTTTGGGTTATTTAAGGTCTTTCGGGGCATATCTAGAGGCTTTTGCGAGTTATTTACGGGATTTTGGTGTACTTGGAAGCTTTAAAAGCAAATTTGGAGGCGTTCTTGGTGTATCTAGGGCCTTATGGGACGTATTTAGACTCCCTTAAGCTTATTTAAGGCCTTTCGGGGAACATCTAGAGGCTTTTGCGAGGTATTTACTGGCTTATGAAGCACTTTATTGGCGTTCTTGGAGTTTCTTGTGCCTAATGGGTGTATTTAGGCTACCTTTGGCTTATTTAAGGTCTTCCGGGGCATAGCTAAAGGCTTTTGCGAGGTACTCATTGGCTTTTGGTGTATTTAGAAGCTTTAGAAGCTCATGTTGAGGTCTTTTTGGTGTATCTACGGCCTCATGGGAGGTATTTAGACTGCCTTTAGCTTATTTAAGATCTTTCGGGGAATATCTAGAGGCTTTTGCGAGGTATGTACTGGCTTTTGGTGTACTTAGAAGCCTTTGAAGCATATTTATAGGCGTTCTGGGTGTATCTAGGGGCTTATGGGAGATATTAGTCTCCCTTCAGCTTATTTAAGTTCTTTCTAGGCATACTTAGATTTTTTTGCGAGGTATTTACTGGCATTTGGTGTACTTAGAAGCTTTAAAAGCGTATTTAGAGGCATTCTGGCTGCATCTAGGACCTTATGGGAGGTATCTAGACTCCTTTTGGCTTATTTTAGGTTTTCCATGCACATCTAGAGGCTTTTGCGAGGTATCTACTGGCTTTTGGTGTATTTTGAAGCTTTTGAAGCATAGTTAGAGGCGTTCTGGGCGTATCTACGGCCATATGGGAGGTATTTAGACTCCCTTTGGCTTATTTAAGATCTTCCGGGGCATATCTAAAGGCTTTTGCATGGTATTTACTGCCTTTTGGTGTACTTTGAATTTTGAAAGCGTATTTACAGGCGTTCAAGCTGCATCTAGGACCTTATGGGAGGTATTTAGACTCCCTTTGGCTTATTTAAGTTTTTTCGGGGCAAATCTAGATGCTTTTGCGAGAAATTTACTGGCTTTTGATGTACTTAGAAGCTTTAGAAGCACATGTTGAGGCGTTCTTGGTGTATCTACGGCTTCATGGGAGGTATTTAGACTCCCTTTAGATTATTTAAGGCTTTAGGGAATATCTAGAGGCTTTTGCGAGGTATTTACTGGTTTTTGAAGCACTTTAGAGGCGTTCTGGGTGTATCTTGTGCCTAATGGGGGGTATTTAGGCTACTTTGGCTTATTTAAGGTCTTTCGGGGCATATCTAGAGGCTTTTGCGAGTTATTTACGGGATTTTGGTGTACTTGGAAGCTTTAAAAGCAAATTTGCAGGCGTTCTTGGTGTATCTTGGTCCCTATGGGAGGTATCTAGACTCCCTTTGGCTTATTTAAGATCTTCCGCGGCATAAAGAAAGACATTTGCGAGGTATTTACAGGCTTTTGGTGTACTTAGAGCTTTAGAAGCGAATTGAGAGGCGTTCTGGCTGCACCTAGGGCCTTATGGGAGATATTAATCTCCCTTCAGCTGATTTAAGTTCTTTCAGGGCATACATAGATTTTTTGCGAGGTATTTACTGGCTTTTGGTGTACTTAGAAGCTTTATATGCATATTTAGAGACATTCCGGGTGTATCTAGGACCTTATGGGAGGTATCTAGACCACCATTGGCTTATTTAAGGTCTTTCGGTGCATTACTAGAGGTGTTTTCGAGCTATTTACTGGCTTTTGGTGCATTTAGAAGCTTTGGAAGCGTATTTAGAGGCATTCTGGCTGCATCTAGGACCTTATGGGAGGTATCTAGGCTCCTTTCGGCTTATTTAAGGTTTTCGGTGCACATCTAGAGGCTTTTGCGAGGTATTTACTGGCTTTTGTTGTACTTAGAAGCTTTAGAAGCATATTTAGATGCGTTCTGAGTGTATCTGGGGCCTTATGGGAGATATTTAGGCTCGCTTTGGCTTATGTAAGATCTTTCGGGGTCTATCTAGAGGCTTTTGCGAGGAACCTATTGGCTTTTGGTGTACTTAGAAGCTTTAGAAGCACATTTTGAGGCGTTCTTGGTGTATCTAGGGCCTTATGGGAGGTATTTAGACTCCCTTTAGCTTATTTAAGGTCTTTCGGGGAATATCTAGAGGCTTTTGCGAGGTATTCACTGGTTTTTGAAGCATTTTAGAGGCGTTCTGGGTGTATCTTGGGCCTAATGGGGGGGTAATTAGTCTACTTTTTGCTTATTTAAGGTCTTTCGTGGCATATCTAGAATCTTTTGCGAGGTATTTACTGGCTTTTAGTGTACTTAGAAGCTTTAGAAGCACATTTAGAGGCGTTCTTGGTGTATCTTGGACCCTATGGGAGGGATCTAGATTCCTTTGGCTTATTTAAGGTGTTCCAGGTCATATCTAAAGGCTTTTGCGGGGCATTTACTGCCTTTTGGTGGACTTAAAAGCGTTAGAAGCGTATTTAGAGGCGTTCTGGCTGCATCTAGGACCTTATGGGAGGTATCTAGGCTCCCTTTGGCTTATTTAAGATCTTTCGGTGCATATCTAGAGGCTTTTTCGAGGTATTTACTTGGTTTTGGTGTACTTGGAAGCTTTTGAAGCATATTTAGAGGCGTCCTGGTTGTTTCTAGGGCCTTATGGGAGGTATTTAGGCTCGCTTTGGCTTATGTAAGATCTTTCGGGCTCTATCTAGAGGCTTTTGCGAGGAACTTATTGGCTTTTGGTGTACTTAGAAGCTTTAGAAGCACATCTTGAGGCGTTCTCGGTGCATCTAGGGCCTTAAGGGAGGTATTTAGACTCCCTTTAGCTTATTTAAGGCCTTTCGAGGAACATGTAGAGGCTTTTGCGAGGTATTTACTGGCTTATGAAGCACTTTAGAAGCATTCCCGTTGTATCTAGGGCCTTATGGCGGTTATTTAGACGCCTTTTGGCTTATCTAAAATTTTTCGGGGCATATATAGAGGATTTTGCGAGGTATTTACAGGCTTTTTGTGTACTTAGCAGGTTTAGAAGCATATTTAGAGGCGTTCTTGATGTATCGTGGACCCTATGGGAGGTTTCCAGACTACCTTTGGCTTATTTAAGGTCCTACGGGGCATATCAAAAGGCTTTTGCGAGGTATTTACTGGCTTTTGTTGTACTTAGAAGCTTTAGAAGCATATTTAGAGGCGTTCTGGGTGTATCTGGGGCTTTTTGGGAGATATTTGGGCTCGCTTTGGCTTATTTATGATCTTTCGGGGCATATCTAGAGGCTTTTAGCGAGGTACTTATTGGCCTTTTGTGTACTTAGAAGCTGTAGAAGGACATTTTGAGGCGTTCTTTGTGTATCTAGGGCCTCATGGGGGGTATTTAGACTCCCTTTAGCTTATTTAAGGTCTTTCGGGGAATATCTAGAGGCTTTTGCGAGGTATTTGCTGGTTTTTAAAGCATTTTAGAGGCGTTCTGGATGCTTCTTGGGCCTAATGGTGGGTATTTAGGATACTTTTGGCTTATTTAAGGTCTTTCGGGGCGCTTCTAGAGGCTTTTGCGAGGTATTTACTGCATTTTGGTGTAGTTAGAAGCTTTTGAACCACATTTAGAGTCGCTCTTGGTGTATCTAGGGCCTAATGGGGTGTATTTATGCTACTTTTGTCTTATTTAAGGTCTTCCGGGGCATATCTAAAGGCATTTGCGAGGTATTTACTGGCTTTTGGTGTACTTAGAGCTTTAGAAGAGAATTGAGAGGCGTTCTGGCTGCATGTAGGACCTTATGGGAGAAATTTAGACTCCCTTTTGCTCATTTAAGGTCTTCGGTGCTTATCTAGAGGCTTTTTCGAGGTATTTACTGGCTTTTGGTGTACCTAGAAGCTTTGGAAGCACATTTAGAGGCGTTTTGGGGGTATGTAGGGTCTTATGAAAGGTATTTGGACCCCCTTTGTGTTATTTATGGTTTTCGGGGCATATATAGAGGCTTTTTGGAGGTATTTACTGGCTTTTGGAGTACTTAGGAGCTTTTGATGCACATTTAGAGGTGTTCTTGTTGTATCTAGTGCCTTATGGGGGTTATTTAGACTACTTTTTGGCTTTTATAAGGTCTCTCGGGACATATCTAGAGGCTTTTGCGAGGTATTTACTGGCATTTGTTGTACTTAGAAGCTTTAGAATCATATTTAGAGGCGTTTTTGGTGTATCTGGGCCCTATGGAAGGTATTTAGACTCGCTTTGGCTTATTTAAGATCTTTCGGGGCATATCTAGAGGATTTTGCGAGGTACTCATTGGCTTTTGGTGTAGTTAGAAGCTTTAGAAGGACGTGTTGAGGCGTTCTTGGGGTATCTACGGCCTCATGGGAGGTATTTAGACTTCCTTTAGCTTATTTAAGGCCTTTCGGGGAACATCTAGAGGCTTTTGCGAGGTATTTACTGGCTTATGAAGCACTTTATTGGCGTTCTGGGTGTTTCTTGTGCCTAATGGGGGTATTTAGGCTACCTTTGGCTTATTTAAGGTCTTCGGGGGCATATCTAAAGGCATTTGCGAGGTATTTACTGGCTTTTGGTGTACTTAGAGCTTTAGAAGCGTATTGAGAGGCGTTCTGGCTGCATGTAGGACCTTATGGGAAAAAGTTAGACTCCCATTGGCTCATTTATGGTTTTCGGTGCATATCTAGAGGCTTTTTCGAGGTACTTACTGCCTTTTGGTGTACCTAGAAGCTTTTGAAGCACATTTAGCGGCGTTTTTGGTTTATCTACTGCCTTATGGGAGGTGTTTATACACCCTTTGGCTTATTTAAGGTATTTCGGGGCATATCTAGAGGCATTTGCGAGCTATGTACTGGCTTTTGGTGTACTTCGAAGCCTTTGAAGCATATTTATAGGCATTCTTGGTGTATCTAGGGCCTTAGGGAAGGAATTTAGACTCCCTTTGGTTTATTTACGGTCTTTCGGGGCATATCTAGTGGCTTTTGCGAGGTATTTAGTGGCTTTTGGTGTATTCAGAACCTTTTGAAGCATATTTAGAGGCGTTCTGGGTATATCTAGGGGCTTATGGCAGGTATATAGTCTCCGTTTGGCTTATTAAAGGTGTTTCGGGGCATACCTAGAAGCTTTTGCGAGGTATTTACTGGCTTTTGGTGTACTTCGAAGCTTTTGTAGCATATTTAGAGGCGTACAGGTTGTATCTAGGGCCGTATGGGAGGTATTTAGACTACCCTTGGATAATTTAAGGTCTTTCGGGGCATATCTAGAGGCATTTGCGAGTTATTTACTGGCTTTTGGTTAATTAGAAACTTTTGAAGCGTATTAAGAGGCCGTCTGGGTGTTACTACGGCCTTATGGGAGGTATTTAGACTCCCTATGTTCTATTTAAGTTCTTTTGGGGCATATCTAGAGTTTTTACAAGGTATTTACTGGCTTTTGTTGTACTTAGAAGACTTAGAAGCATATTCAGAGGCTTTCCTGTTGTATCTAGGGCCTCATGGGAGGTATTTAGACTTCCTTCGGCTTTATTAAGATCTTTCGGGGCATACCTAGAACCCTTTGCGAGGTATTTTCTGGCCTTTAGTGTACTTAGAAGCTTTAGAAGCATACTTAGAGGCGTTCTCGGTGTATCTAGGACCTTATGGGAGGTATTTTGACTCACTTTGTCTTATTTAAGGTCTTTCGGGGCATATCTAGAGGCGTTTGCGAGGTTTTTACTGGCTTTGGTGTACTTTGAAGCCTTAAAAGCGTATTTAGAAACGTTCTTGGTGAATGCAGCGCTTATGGCGCGTCTTTAGACTTTCTGTGGTGTATTTAACATCTTTTTGGGCACTCTTAGAGGCTTTTGTGAGGTATTTACTTGCGTTTGGTGTACTTAGAAGCTTTCGAGGCCTATTTAGAGCCGTTGTTGGTGTATATAAAGGCTTATGTGGCGTTTTCTGACTCTCTTTGGCGTACTTAGGCTCTTTGGGGGCATTCCTAGAGGCATTTGTTAGGCATTTATTGGTTTTTGTTGTACTTAGAAGCTTTTGAAGCGTATTTAGAGGCGTTCTAGCTGCATTTAGGACCTTATGGGAGGTATCTGGACTCCCTTTGGCTTATTTAAGGTCTTTCGGTGCAAATCCAGAGGATTTTTCGAGGTATTTACTGGATTTGGGTGTACTTAGAAGCTTAAAAAGCGTATTTGGAGGCGTTTTTGTTGTATCTAGCGTCATATTGGAGCTATTTGGACACCCTTTGGCTTATTTAAGACCTTTCGGGCTTATCTAGAGGCTTTTTGGGGGTATTTACTGGCTTTTGGTGTACTTAGAAGCTTTGGATGCACGTTTAGAGGCTTTCCTGTTTTATCTAGGGCCCAATGGGGGGTATTTAGGCTACTTTTGGCTTATTTAAGGTCTTTCGGGGCACTTCAAGAGGCTTTTGCGAGGTACGTACTGCGTTTTGGTGTACTTAGGGGCTTTCGAAACACATTTAGAGGCGCTCTTGGTGTATCTAGGGCCTAATGGGGGGTATTTAGACTCCCTTTAGCTTATTTAGGGTCTTTCGGGGAATATCTAGAGGCTTTTGCGAGGTATGTACTGGCTTTTGGTGTACTTAGAAGCCTTTGAAGCATATTTATATGCGTTCTGGGTGTATCTCGGGCCTTATGGGAGATATTAGTCTCCCTTCAGCTTATTTAAGTTCTTTCTAGGCATACATAGATTTTTTGCGAGGTATTTACTGGCATTTGGTGTACTTAGAAGCTTTAGAAGCGTATTTAGAGACATTCTGGCTGCATCTAGGACCTTATGGGAGGTATCTAGACTCCTTTTGGCTTATTTAAGATCTTCCGGGGCATACCTAAAGGCTTTTGCATGGTATTTACTGCCTTTTGGTGTACTTTGAATTTTGAAAGCGTATTTACAGGCGTTCAAGCTGCATCTAGGACCTTATGGGAAGTATTTAGACCCCCTTTGGCTTATTTAAGTTTTTTCGGGGCAAATCTAGATGTTTTTGCGAGAAATTTCCTGGCTTTTGATGTACTTAGAAGCTTTAGAAGCACATGTTGAGGCGTTCTTGGTGTATCTACGGCTTCATGGGAGGTATTTGGACTCCCTTTAGCTTATTTAAGGCTTTAGGGGAATATTTAGAGGCTTTTGCGAGGTATTTACTGGTTTTTGCAGCACTTTAGAGGCGTTCTAGGTGTATCTTGTGCCTAATGGGGGGCATTTAGGCTACTTTGGCTTATTTAAGGTCTTTCGGGGCATATCTAGAGGCTTTTGCGAGGTATTTACGGGATTTTGGTGTACTTGAAAGCTTTAAAAGCAAATTTGTAGGCGTTCTTGGTGTATCTTGGGCCCTATGGGAGGTATCTAGACTCCCTTTGGCTTATTTAAGTTCTTCCGGGGCATAAAGAAAGACATTTGCGAGGTATTTACAGGCTTTTGGAGTACTTAGAGCTTTAGAAGCGAATTGAGAGGCGTTCAGGCTGCACCTAGGGCCTTATGGGACATATTAATCTCCCTTCAGCTGATTTAAGTTCTTTCTGGGCATACATAGATTTTTTGCGAGGTAGTTACTGGCTTTTGGTGTACTTAGAAGCTTTGGAAGCGTATTTAGAGGCATTCTGGCTGCATCTAGGACCTTATGGGAGGTATCTAGGCTCCTTTTGGCTTATTTAAGGTTTTCGGTGCACATCTAGAGGCTTTTGCGAGGTATTTACTGGCTTTTGTTGTACTTAGAAGCTTTAGAAGCACATTTAGATGCGTTCTGGGTGTATCTAGGGCCTTATGGGAGGTATTTAGACTCCCTTTAGCTTATTTAAGGTCTTTCGGGAATATCTAGAGGCTTTTGCGAGGTATTCACTGGTTTTTGAAGCATTTTAGAGGCGTTCTGGGTGTATCTAGGGCCTCGTGGGGGGTATTTAGACTCCCTTTAGCTTATTTAAGGTTTTTCGGGGTATATCTAGAGGCTTTTGCGAGGTACTTACTGGCCTTTGGTGTACTTTGAAGCTTTAGAAGCATATTTAGAGGCGTTCGCGGTGTATCTTGTACCCTATGGGAGGTATTTAGACTCCCTTTGGCTTATTTAATGTCTTCCGGAGCATATCTAAAGGCTTTTGTATGGTATTTACTGCTTTTTGGTGTACTTAGAAGCTTCAGAAGCGTCTTTAGAGGCGTTCTGTCTGCATCTAATACCTTATGGGAGGTATCTAGACTCCCTTTGGCTTATTTAAGGTCTTTCGGTGCATATCTAGAGGTTTTTTCGAGGTATTTACTTAGTTTTGGTGTACTTAGAAGCTTTTGAAGCATATTTAGAGGCGTCCTGGTTGTACCTAGGGCCTTATGGGAGGTATTTAGGCTCGCTTTGGCTTATGTAAGATCTTTCGGGGTCTATCTAGAGGCTTTTGCGAGGAACTTATTAGCTTTTGGTGTATTTAAAAGCTTTAGAAGCACATTTTGAGGCGTTCTTGGTGTATCTAGGGCCTTATGGGAGGTATTTAGACTCCCTTAGGCTTATTTAAGTCCTTTCGGGGAACATCTAGGGGCTTTTGCGAGGTATTTCCTGGCTTATGAAGCACTTTATTGGCGTTCTTGGTGTTTCTTGTGCCTAATGGGGGTATTTAGGCTGCCTTTGGCTTATTTAAGGTCTTCCGGGGCATATCTAAAGGCTTTTGCGAGGTACTCATTGGCTTTTGGTGTATTTAAAAGCTTTAGAAGCTCATGTTGAGGCGTTCTTGGTGTATCTACGGCCTCATGGGAGGTATTTAGACTCCCTTTGGCTTATTTAAGGTCTATCGGTGCATATCTAGAGGCTTTTTCGAGGTATTTACCGGCTTTTGTTGTACTTAGAAGCTTAAAAAGAGTATTAAGAGGTGTTTTTGGTGTATCTAGGGTCTTATTGGAGCTATTTAGAATACCTTCGTCATATTTAAGGTCTTTCGTGGCAGATCTAAAGGCTTTTGGAGTTATTTACTGGCTTTTGGTGTACTTAGAAGCTTTTGAAGCCCATTTAGTGGCGCTCTTGGTGCATCTAGGGCCTTGTGGGTGGTATTTAGACTCCCTTTAGCTTTTTAAGGTCTTTCGGGGAACATCTTGAGGCTTTTGCGAGGTATTTACTGGCTTATGAAGCATTTTAGAGGCATTCCGGGTGTATCTCGGGCCTTATGGTGGTTATTTAGACTCCTTTTGGCTTATCAAAAATTTTTCGGGGCATATCTAGAGGCATTTGCGAGGTATCTACAGGCTTTTGGTGTACTTAGAAGCTTTAGAAGCATATTTAGAGGCGTTCTTGGTGTATCGTGGACCCTATGGTAGGTTTCGAACTCCCTTTGGCTTATTTAAGGTCCTACGGGGCATATCAAAAAGCTTTTGCGAGGTATTTACTGGCTTTTGTTGTACTTAGAAGCTATAGAAGCATACTTAGAGGCGTTCTGGGTGTATCTGGGGCCTTATGGGGGATATTTAGGCTTGCTTTGTCTTATTTATGATCTTTCGGGGCATATCTAGAGGCTTTTAGCGAGGTACTTATTGGCCTTTTGTGTACTTAGAAGCTGTAGAAGGACATTTTGAGGCCTTCTTGGTGTATCTACGGCCTCATGGGATGTATTTAGACTCCCTTTAGCTTATTTAAGGTCTTTCGGGGAATATCTAGAGGCTTTTGCGAGGTATGTACTGGCTTTTGGTGTACTTAGAAGCCTTTGAAGCATATTTATAGGCGTTCTGGGTGTATCTCGGGCCTTATGAGAGATATTAGTCTCCCTTCAGCTTACTTAAGTTCTTTCTAGGCATACTTGGATTTTTTTGCGAGGTATATACTGGCATTTGGTGTACTTAGAAGCTTTAGAAGCGTATTTAGAAGCATTCTGGCTGCATCTAGGACCTTATGGGAGGTATCTAGTTTCCTTTTGGCTTATTTAAGATCTTCCGGGGCATATCTAAAGGCTTTTGCATGGTATTTACTGCCTTTTGGTGCACTTTGAATTTTGAAAGCGTATTTACAGGCGTTCAAGCTGCATCTAGGACCTTATGGGAGGTATTTAGACCCCCTTTGGCTTATTTAAGTTTTTTCGGGGCAAATCTAGATGCTTTTGCGAGAAATTTACTGGCTTTTGATGTACTTAGAAGCTTTAGAAGCACATGTTGAGGCGTTATTGGTGTATCTACGGCCTAATCGGGGGTAATTAGTCTACTTTTTGCTTATTTAAGGTCTTTCGGGGCATATCTAGAATCTTTTGCGAGGTATTTACTGGCTTTTAGTGTACTTAGAAGCTTTAGAAGCACATTTAGAGGCGTTCTGGCTGCATCTAGGACCTTATGGGAGGTAGCTAGACTGCCTTTGGCTTATTTAACGTCTTTCGGTGCATATCTAGAGGCTTTTTCGAGGTATTTACCGGCTTTTGTTGTACTTATAAGCTTAAAAAGTGTATTAAGAGGCGTTTTTGGTGTATCTAGGGTCTTATTGGAGCTATTTACACTACCTTCGTCATATTTAAGGTCTTTCGTGGCAGATCTAAAGGCTTTTGGAGTTATTTACTGGCTTTTGGTGTACTTAGAAGCTTTTGAAGCCCATTTAGTGGCGCTCTTGGTGCATCTAGGGCCTTGTGGGTGGTATTTAGACTCCCTTTAGCTTATTTAAGGCCTTTCGGGGAACATCTTGAGGCTTTTGCGAGGTATTTACTGGCTTATGAAGCATTTTAGAGGCATTCCGGGTGTATCTCGGGCCTTATGGTGGTTATTTAGGCTCCTTTTGGCTTATCAAAAATTTTTCGGGGCATATCTAGAGGCATTTGCGAGGTATCTACAGGCCTTTGGTGTACTTAGAAGCTTTAGAAGCATATTTAGAGGCGTTCTTGGTGTATCGTGGACCCTATGGTAGGTTTCGAACTCCCTTTGGCTTATTTAAGGTCCTACGGGGCATATCAAAAAGCTTTTGCGAGGTATTTACTGGCTTTTGTTGTACTTAGAAGCTTTAGAAGCATACTTAGAGGCGTTCTGGGTGTATCTGGGGCGCTATGGGGGATATTTAGGCTTGCTTTGTCTTATTTATGATCTTTCGGGGCATATCTAGAGGCTTTTATCGAGGTACTTATTGGCCTTTTGTGTACTTAGAAGCTGTAGAAGGACATTTTGAGGCCTTCTTGGTGTATCTACGGCCTCATGGGATGTATTTAGACTCCCTTTAGCTTATTTAAGGTCTTTCGGGGAATATCTAGAGGCTTTTGCGAGGTATGTACTGGTTTTTGGTGTACTTAGAAGCCTTTGAAGCATATTTATAGGCGTTCTGGGTGTATCTCGGGCCTTATGAGAGATATTAGTCTCCCTTCAGCTTATTTAAGTTCTTTCTAGGCATACTTAGATTTTTTTGCGAGGTATATACTGGCATTTGGTGTACTTAGAAGCTTTAGAAGCGTATTTAGAGGCATTCTGGCTGCATCTAGGACCTTATGGGAGGTATCTAGTTTCCTTTTGGCTTATTTAAGATCTTCCGGGGCATATCTAAAGGCTTTTGCATGGTATTTACTGCCTTTTGGTGTACTTTGAATTTTGAAAGCGTATTTACAGGCGTTGAAGCTGCATCTAGGACCTTATGGGAGGTATTTAGACCCCCTTTGGCTTATTTAAGTTTTTTCGGGGCAAATCTAGATGCTTTTGCGAGAAATTTCCTGGCTTTTGATGTACTTAGAAGCTTTAGAAGCACATGTTGAGGCGTTCTTGGTGTATCTACGGCTTCATGGGAGGTATTTAGACTCCCTTTAGCTTATTTAAGGCTTTAGGGGAATATCTAGAGGCTTTTGCGAGGTATTTACTGGTTTTTGAAGCACTTTAGAGACGTTCTGGGTGTATCTTGTGCCTAATGGGGGTTATTTAGGCTACTTTGGCTTATTTAAGGTATTTCGGGGCATATCTAGAGGCTTTTGCGGGGTATTTACGGGATTTTGGTGTACTTGGAAGCTTTAAAAGCAAATTTGTAGGCGTTCTTGGTGTATCTTGGGCCCTATGGGAGGTATCTAGACTCCCTTTGGCTTATTTAAGTTCTTCCGGGGCATAAAGAAAGACATTGGCGAGGTATTTACAGGCATTTGGTGTACTTAGAGCTTTAGAAGCGAATTGAGAGGCATTCTGGCTGCACCTAGGGCCTTATGAGAGATATTAATCTCCCTTCAGCTGATTTAAGTTCTTTCTGGGCATACATAGATTTTTTGCGAGGTATTTACTGGCTTTCGGTGTACTTAGAAGCTTTAGAAGCATATTTAGAGGCATTCCGGGTGTATCTAGAACCTTATGGGAGGTATCTAGAGCCCCTTTGGCTTATTTAAGGTCTTTCGGTGCTTTACTAGAGGTGTTTTCGAGCTATTTACTGGCTTTTGGTGTACTTAGAAGCTTTAGAAGCATATTTAGAGGCGTTCTGGGTGTATCTGGGGCTTTTTGGGAGATATTTGGGCTCGCTTTGGCTTATTTATGATCTTTCGGGGCATATCTAGAGGCTTTTAGCGAGGTACTTATTGGCCTTTTGTGTACTTAGAAGCTGTAGAAGGACATTTTGAGGCGTTCTTTGTGTATCTAGGGCCTCATGGGGGGTATTTAGACTCCCTTTAGCTTATTTAAGGTCTTTCGGGGAATATCTAGAGGCTTTTGCGAGGTATTTGCTGGTTTTTAAAGCATTTTAGAGGCGTTCTGGATGCTTCTTGGGCCTAATGGTGGGTATTTAGGATACTTTTGGCTTATTTAAGGTCTTTCGGGGCGCTTCTAGAGGCTTTTGCGAGGTATTTACTGCATTTTGGTGTAGTTAGAAGCTTTTGAACCACATTTAGAGTCGCTCTTGGTGTATCTAGGGCCTAATGGGGTGTATTTATGCTACTTTTGTCTTATTTAAGGTCTTCCGGGGCATATCTAAAGGCATTTGCGAGGTATTTACTGGCTTTTGGTGTACTTAGAGCTTTAGAAGAGAATTGAGAGGCGTTCTGGCTGCATGTAGGACCTTATGGGAGAAATTTAGACTCCCTTTTGCTCATTTAAGGTCTTCGGTGCTTATCTAGAGGCTTTTTCGAGGTATTTACTGGCTTTTGGTGTACCTAGAAGCTTTGGAAGCACATTTAGAGGCGTTTTGGGGGTATGTAGGGTCTTATGAAAGGTATTTGGACCCCCTTTGTGTTATTTATGGTTTTCGGGGCATATATAGAGGCTTTTTGGAGGTATTTACTGGCTTTTGGAGTACTTAGGAGCTTTTGATGCACATTTAGAGGTGTTCTTGTTGTATCTAGTGCCTTATGGGGGTTATTTAGACTACTTTTTGGCTTTTATAAGGTCTCTCGGGACATATCTAGAGGCTTTTGCGAGGTATTTACTGGCATTTGTTGTACTTAGAAGCTTTAGAATCATATTTAGAGGCGTTTTTGGTGTATCTGGGCCCTATGGAAGGTATTTAGACTCGCTTTGGCTTATTTAAGATCTTTCGGGGCATATCTAGAGGATTTTGCGAGGTACTCATTGGCTTTTGGTGTAGTTAGAAGCTTTAGAAGGACGTGTTGAGGCGTTCTTGGGGTATCTACGGCCTCATGGGAGGTATTTAGACTTCCTTTAGCTTATTTAAGGCCTTTCGGGGAACATCTAGAGGCTTTTGCGAGGTATTTACTGGCTTATGAAGCACTTTATTGGCGTTCTGGGTGTTTCTTGTGCCTAATGGGGGTATTTAGGCTACCTTTGGCTTATTTAAGGTCTTCGGGGGCATATCTAAAGGCATTTGCGAGGTATTTACTGGCTTTTGGTGTACTTAGAGCTTTAGAAGCGTATTGAGAGGCGTTCTGGCTGCATGTAGGACCTTATGGGAAAAAGTTAGACTCCCATTGGCTCATTTATGGTTTTCGGTGCATATCTAGAGGCTTTTTCGAGGTACTTACTGCCTTTTGGTGTACCTAGAAGCTTTTGAAGCACATTTAGCGGCGTTTTTGGTTTATCTACTGCCTTATGGGAGGTGTTTATACACCCTTTGGCTTATTTAAGGTATTTCGGGGCATATCTAGAGGCATTTGCGAGCTATGTACTGGCTTTTGGTGTACTTCGAAGCCTTTGAAGCATATTTATAGGCATTCTTGGTGTATCTAGGGCCTTAGGGAAGGAATTTAGACTCCCTTTGGTTTATTTACGGTCTTTCGGGGCATATCTAGTGGCTTTTGCGAGGTATTTAGTGGCTTTTGGTGTATTCAGAACCTTTTGAAGCATATTTAGAGGCGTTCTGGGTATATCTAGGGGCTTATGGCAGGTATATAGTCTCCGTTTGGCTTATTAAAGGTGTTTCGGGGCATACCTAGAAGCTTTTGCGAGGTATTTACTGGCTTTTGGTGTACTTCGAAGCTTTTGTAGCATATTTAGAGGCGTACAGGTTGTATCTAGGGCCGTATGGGAGGTATTTAGACTACCCTTGGATAATTTAAGGTCTTTCGGGGCATATCTATAGGCATTTGCGAGTTATTTACTGGCTTTTGGTGTAATTAGAAACTTTTGAAGCGTATTAAGAGGCCGTCTGGGTGTTACTACGGCCTTATGGGAGGTATTTAGACTCCCTATGTTCTATTTAAGTTCTTTTGGGGCATATCTAGAGTTTTTACAAGGTATTTACTGGCTTTTGTTGTACTTAGAAGACTTAGAAGCATATTCAGAGGCTTTCCTGTTGTATCTAGGGCCTCATGGGAGGTATTTAGACTTCCTTCGGCTTTATTAAGATCTTTCGGGGCATACCTAGAACCCTTTGCGAGGTATTTTCTGGCCTTTAGTGTACTTAGAAGCTTTAGAAGCATACTTAGAGGCGTTCTCGGTGTATCTAGGACCTTATGGGAGGTATTTTGACTCACTTTGTCTTATTTAAGGTCTTTCGGGGCATATCTAGAGGCGTTTGCGAGGTTTTTACTGGCTTTGGTGTACTTTGAAGCCTTAAAAGCGTATTTAGAAACGTTCTTGGTGAATGCAGCGCTTATGGCGCGTCTTTAGACTTTCTGTGGTGTATTTAACATCTTTTTGGGCACTCTTAGAGGCTTTTGTGAGGTATTTACTTGCGTTTGGTGTACTTAGAAGCTTTCGAGGCCTATTTAGAGCCGTTGTTGGTGTATATAAAGGCTTATGTGGCGTTTTCTGACTCTCTTTGGCGTACTTAGGCTCTTTGGGGGCATTCCTAGAGGCATTTGTTAGGCATTTATTGGTTTTTGTTGTACTTAGAAGCTTTTGAAGCGTATTTAGAGGCGTTCTAGCTGCATTTAGGACCTTATGGGAGGTATCTGGACTCCCTTTGGCTTATTTAAGGTCTTTCGGTGCAAATCCAGAGGATTTTTCGAGGTATTTACTGGATTTGGGTGTACTTAGAAGCTTAAAAAGCGTATTTGGAGGCGTTTTTGTTGTATCTAGCGTCATATTGGAGCTATTTGGACACCCTTTGGCTTATTTAAGACCTTTCGGGCTTATCTAGAGGCTTTTTGGGGTATTTACTGGCTTTTGGTGTACTTAGAAGCTTTGGATGCACGTTTAGAGGCTTTCCTGTTTTATCTAGGGCCCAATGGGGGGTATTTAGGCTACTTTTGGCTTATTTAAGGTCTTTCGGGGCACTTCAAGAGGCTTTTGCGAGGTACGTACTGCGTTTTGGTGTACTTAGGGGCTTTCGAAACACATTTAGAGGCGCTCTTGGTGTATCTAGGGCCTAATGGGGGGTATTTAGACTCCCTTTAGCTTATTTAGGGTCTTTCGGGGAATATCTAGAGGCTTTTGCGAGGTATGTACTGGCTTTTGGTGTACTTAGAAGCCTTTGAAGCATATTTATATGCGTTCTGGGTGTATCTCGGGCCTTATGGGAGATATTAGTCTCCCTTCAGCTTATTTAAGTTCTTTCTAGGCATACATAGATTTTTTGCGAGGTATTTACTGGCATTTGGTGTACTTAGAAGCTTTAGAAGCGTATTTAGAGACATTCTGGCTGCATCTAGGACCTTATGGGAGGTATCTAGACTCCTTTTGGCTTATTTAAGATCTTCCGGGGCATACCTAAAGGCTTTTGCATGGTATTTACTGCCTTTTGGTGTACTTTGAATTTTGAAAGCGTATTTACAGGCGTTCAAGCTGCATCTAGGACCTTATGGGAAGTATTTAGACCCCCTTTGGCTTATTTAAGTTTTTTCGGGGCAAATCTAGATGTTTTTGCGAGAAATTTCCTGGCTTTTGATGTACTTAGAAGCTTTAGAAGCACATGTTGAGGCGTTCTTGGTGTATCTACGGCTTCATGGGAGGTATTTGGACTCCCTTTAGCTTATTTAAGGCTTTAGGGGAATATTTAGAGGCTTTTGCGAGGTATTTACTGGTTTTTGCAGCACTTTAGAGGCGTTCTAGGTGTATCTTGTGCCTAATGGGGGGCATTTAGGCTACTTTGGCTTATTTAAGGTCTTTCGGGGCATATCTAGAGGCTTTTGCGAGGTATTTACGGGATTTTGGTGTACTTGAAAGCTTTAAAAGCAAATTTGTAGGCGTTCTTGGTGTATCTTGGGCCCTATGGGAGGTATCTAGACTCCCTTTGGCTTATTTAAGTTCTTCCGGGGCATAAAGAAAGACATTTGCGAGGTATTTACAGGCTTTTGGAGTACTTAGAGCTTTAGAAGCGAATTGAGAGGCGTTCAGGCTGCACCTAGGGCCTTATGGGACATATTAATCTCCCTTCAGCTGATTTAAGTTCTTTCTGGGCATACATAGATTTTTTGCGAGGTAGTTACTGGCTTTTGGTGTACTTAGAAGCTTTGGAAGCGTATTTAGAGGCATTCTGGCTGCATCTAGGACCTTATGGGAGGTATCTAGGCTCCTTTTGGCTTATTTAAGGTTTTCGGTGCACATCTAGAGGCTTTTGCGAGGTATTTACTGGCTTTTGTTGTACTTAGAAGCTTTAGAAGCACATTTAGATGCGTTCTGGGTGTATCTAGGGCCTTATGGGAGGTATTTAGACTCCCTTTAGCTTATTTAAGGTCTTTCGGGAATATCTAGAGGCTTTTGCGAGGTATTCACTGGTTTTTGAAGCATTTTAGAGGCGTTCTGGGTGTATCTAGGGCCTCGTGGGGGGTATTTAGACTCCCTTTAGCTTATTTAAGGTTTTTCGGGGTATATCTAGAGGCTTTTGCGAGGTACTTACTGGCCTTTGGTGTACTTTGAAGCTTTAGAAGCATATTTAGAGGCGTTCGCGGTGTATCTTGTACCCTATGGGAGGTATTTAGACTCCCTTTGGCTTATTTAATGTCTTCCGGAGCATATCTAAAGGCTTTTGTATGGTATTTACTGCTTTTTGGTGTACTTAGAAGCTTCAGAAGCGTCTTTAGAGGCGTTCTGTCTGCATCTAATACCTTATGGGAGGTATCTAGACTCCCTTTGGCTTATTTAAGGTCTTTCGGTGCATATCTAGAGGTTTTTTCGAGGTATTTACTTAGTTTTGGTGTACTTAGAAGCTTTTGAAGCATATTTAGAGGCGTCCTGGTTGTACCTAGGGCCTTATGGGAGGTATTTAGGCTCGCTTTGGCTTATGTAAGATCTTTCGGGGTCTATCTAGAGGCTTTTGCGAGGAACTTATTAGCTTTTGGTGTATTTAAAAGCTTTAGAAGCACATTTTGAGGCGTTCTTGGTGTATCTAGGGCCTTATGGGAGGTATTTAGACTCCCTTAGGCTTATTTAAGTCCTTTCGGGGAACATCTAGGGGCTTTTGCGAGGTATTTCCTGGCTTATGAAGCACTTTATTGGCGTTCTTGGTGTTTCTTGTGCCTAATGGGGGTATTTAGGCTGCCTTTGGCTTATTTAAGGTCTTCCGGGGCATATCTAAAGGCTTTTGCGAGGTACTCATTGGCTTTTGGTGTATTTAAAAGCTTTAGAAGCTCATGTTGAGGCGTTCTTGGTGTATCTACGGCCTCATGGGAGGTATTTAGACTCCCTTTGGCTTATTTAAGGTCTATCGGTGCATATCTAGAGGCTTTTTCGAGGTATTTACCGGCTTTTGTTGTACTTAGAAGCTTAAAAAGAGTATTAAGAGGTGTTTTTGGTGTATCTAGGGTCTTATTGGAGCTATTTAGAATACCTTCGTCATATTTAAGGTCTTTCGTGGCAGATCTAAAGGCTTTTGGAGTTATTTACTGGCTTTTGGTGTACTTAGAAGCTTTTGAAGCCCATTTAGTGGCGCTCTTGGTGCATCTAGGGCCTTGTGGGTGGTATTTAGACTCCCTTTAGCTTTTTAAGGTCTTTCGGGGAACATCTTGAGGCTTTTGCGAGGTATTTACTGGCTTATGAAGCATTTTAGAGGCATTCCGGGTGTATCTCGGGCCTTATGGTGGTTATTTAGACTCCTTTTGGCTTATCAAAAATTTTTCGGGGCATATCTAGAGGCATTTGCGAGGTATCTACAGGCTTTTGGTGTACTTAGAAGCTTTAGAAGCATATTTAGAGGCGTTCTTGGTGTATCGTGGACCCTATGGTAGGTTTCGAACTCCCTTTGGCTTATTTAAGGTCCTACGGGGCATATCAAAAAGCTTTTGCGAGGTATTTACTGGCTTTTGTTGTACTTAGAAGCTATAGAAGCATACTTAGAGGCGTTCTGGGTGTATCTGGGGCCTTATGGGGGATATTTAGGCTTGCTTTGTCTTATTTATGATCTTTCGGGGCATATCTAGAGGCTTTTAGCGAGGTACTTATTGGCCTTTTGTGTACTTAGAAGCTGTAGAAGGACATTTTGAGGCCTTCTTGGTGTATCTACGGCCTCATGGGATGTATTTAGACTCCCTTTAGCTTATTTAAGGTCTTTCGGGGAATATCTAGAGGCTTTTGCGAGGTATGTACTGGCTTTTGGTGTACTTAGAAGCCTTTGAAGCATATTTATAGGCGTTCTGGGTGTATCTCGGGCCTTATGAGAGATATTAGTCTCCCTTCAGCTTACTTAAGTTCTTTCTAGGCATACTTGGATTTTTTTGCGAGGTATATACTGGCATTTGGTGTACTTAGAAGCTTTAGAAGCGTATTTAGAAGCATTCTGGCTGCATCTAGGACCTTATGGGAGGTATCTAGTTTCCTTTTGGCTTATTTAAGATCTTCCGGGGCATATCTAAAGGCTTTTGCATGGTATTTACTGCCTTTTGGTGCACTTTGAATTTTGAAAGCGTATTTACAGGCGTTCAAGCTGCATCTAGGACCTTATGGGAGGTATTTAGACCCCCTTTGGCTTATTTAAGTTTTTTCGGGGCAAATCTAGATGCTTTTGCGAGAAATTTACTGGCTTTTGATGTACTTAGAAGCTTTAGAAGCACATGTTGAGGCGTTATTGGTGTATCTACGGCCTAATCGGGGGTAATTAGTCTACTTTTTGCTTATTTAAGGTCTTTCGGGGCATATCTAGAATCTTTTGCGAGGTATTTACTGGCTTTTAGTGTACTTAGAAGCTTTAGAAGCACATTTAGAGGCGTTCTGGCTGCA
The DNA here is from genome assembly GCA_030765055.1 of Mantis religiosa. Lineage (NCBI taxonomy): Eukaryota > Metazoa > Arthropoda > Insecta > Mantodea > Mantidae > Mantis > Mantis religiosa. Next base: position 549,531 of record JAUKNK010000182.1, read on the forward strand.
TCTAGGACCTTATGGGAGGTAGCTAGACTGCCTTTGGCTTATTTAACGTCTTTCGGTGCATATCTAGAGGCTTTTTCGAGGTATTTACCGGCTTTTGTTGTACTTATAAGCTTAAAAAGTGTATTAAGAGGCGTTTTTGGTGTATCTAGGGTCTTATTGGAGCTATTTACACTACCTTCGTCATATTTAAGGTCTTTCGTGGCAGATCTAAAGGCTTTTGGAGTTATTTACTGGCTTTTGGTGTACTTAGAAGCTTTTGAAGCCCATTTAGTGGCGCTCTTGGTGCATCTAGGGCCTTGTGGGTGGTATTTAGACTCCCTTTAGCTTATTTAAGGCCTTTCGGGGAACATCTTGAGGCTTTTGCGAGGTATTTACTGGCTTATGAAGCATTTTAGAGGCATTCCGGGTGTATCTCGGGCCTTATGGTGGTTATTTAGGCTCCTTTTGGCTTATCAAAAATTTTTCGGGGCATATCTAGAGGCATTTGCGAGGTATCTACAGGCCTTTGGTGTACTTAGAAGCTTTAGAAGCATATTTAGAGGCGTTCTTGGTGTATCGTGGACCCTATGGTAGGTTTCGAACTCCCTTTGGCTTATTTAAGGTCCTACGGGGCATATCAAAAAGCTTTTGCGAGGTATTTACTGGCTTTTGTTGTACTTAGAAGCTTTAGAAGCATACTTAGAGGCGTTCTGGGTGTATCTGGGGCGCTATGGGGGATATTTAGGCTTGCTTTGTCTTATTTATGATCTTTCGGGGCATATCTAGAGGCTTTTATCGAGGTACTTATTGGCCTTTTGTGTACTTAGAAGCTGTAGAAGGACATTTTGAGGCCTTCTTGGTGTATCTACGGCCTCATGGGATGTATTTAGACTCCCTTTAGCTTATTTAAGGTCTTTCGGGGAATATCTAGAGGCTTTTGCGAGGTATGTACTGGTTTTTGGTGTACTTAGAAGCCTTTGAAGCATATTTATAGGCGTTCTGGGTGTATCTCGGGCCTTATGAGAGATATTAGTCTCCCTTCAGCTTATTTAAGTTCTTTCTAGGCATACTTAGATTTTTTTGCGAGGTATATACTGGCATTTGGTGTACTTAGAAGCTTTAGAAGCGTATTTAGAGGCATTCTGGCTGCATCTAGGACCTTATGGGAGGTATCTAGTTTCCTTTTGGCTTATTTAAGATCTTCCGGGGCATATCTAAAGGCTTTTGCATGGTATTTACTGCCTTTTGGTGTACTTTGAATTTTGAAAGCGTATTTACAGGCGTTGAAGCTGCATCTAGGACCTTATGGGAGGTATTTAGACCCCCTTTGGCTTATTTAAGTTTTTTCGGGGCAAATCTAGATGCTTTTGCGAGAAATTTCCTGGCTTTTGATGTACTTAGAAGCTTTAGAAGCACATGTTGAGGCGTTCTTGGTGTATCTACGGCTTCATGGGAGGTATTTAGACTCCCTTTAGCTTATTTAAGGCTTTAGGGGAATATCTAGAGGCTTTTGCGAGGTATTTACTGGTTTTTGAAGCACTTTAGAGACGTTCTGGGTGTATCTTGTGCCTAATGGGGGTTATTTAGGCTACTTTGGCTTATTTAAGGTATTTCGGGGCATATCTAGAGGCTTTTGCGGGGTATTTACGGGATTTTGGTGTACTTGGAAGCTTTAAAAGCAAATTTGTAGGCGTTCTTGGTGTATCTTGGGCCCTATGGGAGGTATCTAGACTCCCTTTGGCTTATTTAAGTTCTTCCGGGGCATAAAGAAAGACATTGGCGAGGTATTTACAGGCATTTGGTGTACTTAGAGCTTTAGAAGCGAATTGAGAGGCATTCTGGCTGCACCTAGGGCCTTATGAGAGATATTAATCTCCCTTCAGCTGATTTAAGTTCTTTCTGGGCATACATAGATTTTTTGCGAGGTATTTACTGGCTTTCGGTGTACTTAGAAGCTTTAGAAGCATATTTAGAGGCATTCCGGGTGTATCTAGAACCTTATGGGAGGTATCTAGAGCCCCTTTGGCTTATTTAAGGTCTTTCGGTGCTTTACTAGAGGTGTTTTCGAGCTATTTACTGGCTTTTGGTGTACTTAGAAGCTTTGGAAGCGTATTTAGAGGCATTCTGGCTGCATCTAGGACCTTATGGGAGGTATCTAGGCTCCTTTTGGCTTATTTAAGGTTTTCGGTGCACATCTAGAGGCTTTTGCGAGGTATTTACTGGCTTTTGTTGTACTTAGAAGCTTTAGAAGCATATTTAGATGCGTTCTGGGTGTATCTGGGGCCTTATGGGAGATATTTAGGCTCGCTTTGGCTTATGTAAGATCTTTCGGGGTCTATCTAGAGGCTTTTGCGAGGAACATATTGGCTTTTGGTGTACTTAGAAGCTTTAGAAGCACATTTTGAGGCGTTCTTGGTGTATATAGGGCCTTATGGGAGGTATTTAGACTCCCTTTAGCTTATTTAAGGTCCTTCGGGAATATCTAGAGGCTTTTGCGAGGTATTCACTGGTTTTTGAAGCATTTTAGAGGCGTTCTGTGTGTATCTTCGGCCTAATCGGGGGTAATTAGTCTACTTTTTGCTTATTTAAGTTCTTTCGGGGCATATCTAGAATCTTTTGCGAGGTATTTACTGGCTTTTAGTGCACTTAGAAGCTTTAGAAGCACATTTAGAGGCGTTCTGGCTGCATCTAGGACCTTATGGGAGGTATCTAGACTCCCTTTGGCTTATTTATGGTCTTTCGGTGCATATCTAGAGGCTTCTTCGAGGTATTTACCGGCTTTTGTTGTACTTATAAGCTTAAAAAGTGTATTAAGAGGCGTTTTTGGTGTATCTAGGGTCTTATTGGAGCTATTTAGACTACCTTCGTCATATTTAAGGTCTTTCGTGGCAGATCTAAAGGCTTTTGGAGGTATTTACTGGCTTTTGGTGTACTTACAAGCTTTTGAAGCCCATTTAGTGGCGCTCTTGGTGCATCTAGGGCCTTGTGGGTGGAATTTAGACTCCCTTTAGCTTATATAAGGCCTTTCGGGGAACATCTAGAGGCTTTTGCGAGGTATTTACTGGCTTATGAAGCATTTTAGAGGCATTCCGGGTGTATCTAGGGCCTTATGGTGGTTATTTAGACTCCTTTTGGCTTATCAAAAATTTTTCGGGGCATATCTAGAGGCATTTGCGAGGTATCTACAGGCTTTTGGTGTACTTAGAAGCTTTAGAAGCATATTTAGAGGCGTTCTGGGTGTATCTGGGGCCTTATGGGGGATATTTAGGCTTGCTTTGGCTTATTTATGATCTTTCGGGGCATATCTAGAGGCTTTTAGCGAGGTACTTATTGGCCTTTTGTGTACTTAGAAGCTGTAGAAGGACATTTTGAGGCGTTCTTGGTGAATCTAGGGCCTCGTGGGGGGTATTTAGACTCCCTTTAGCTTATTTAAGGTCTTTCGGGCAATATCTAGAGGCTTTTGCGAGGTATTTACTGGACTTTGGTGTACTTTAAAGCTTTAGAAGCATATTTAGAGGCGTTCACGGTGTATCTTGTACCCTATGGGAGGTATTTAGACTCCCTTTGGCTTATTTAATGTCTTCCGGAGCATATCTAAAGGCTTTTGTATGGTATTTACTGCTTTTTGGTGTACTTAGAAGCTTCAGAAGTGTATTTAGAGGCGTTCTGTCTGCATCTAATACCTTTTGGGAGGTATCTAGACTCCCTTTGGCTTATTTAAGGTCTTTCGGTGCATATCTAGAGGTTTTTTCGAGGTATTTACTTAGTTTTGGTGTACTTAGAAGCTTTTGAAGCATATTTAGAGGCGTCCTGGTTGTACCTAGGGCCTTATGGGAGGTATTTAGGCTCGCTTTGGCTTATGTAAGATCTTTCGGGCTCTATCTAGAGGCTTTTGCGAGGAACTTATTGGCTTTTGGTGTACTTAGAAGCTTTAGAAGCACATTTTGAGGCGTTCTTGGTGTATCTAGAGCCTTATGGGAGGTATTTAGTCTCCCTTAAGCTTATTTGAGGCCTTTCGCGGAACATCTAGAGGCTTTTGCGAGGTATTTACTGGCTTATGAAGCACTTTAGAAGCATTCCGGGTGTATCTAGGGCCTTATGGTGGTTATTTAGACGCATTTTGGCTTATCTAAAATTTTTCGGGGCGTATCTAGAGGCTTTTGCGAGGTATTTACAGGCTTTTGGTGCACTTAGCAGGTTTAGAAGCATATTTAGAGGCGTTCTTGATGTATCGTGGACCCTATGGGAGGTTTCGAGACTCCCTTTGGCTTATTTAAGGTCCTACGGGGCATATCAAAGGTTTTGCGAGGTATTTACTGGCTTTTGTTGTACTTAGAAGCTTTAGAAGCATATTTAGAGGCGTTCTGGGTGTATCTGGGGCCTTATGGGAGATATTTAGGCTCGCTTTGGCTTATTTATGATCTTTCGGGGCATATCTAGAGGCTTTTAGCGAGGTACTTATTGGCCTTTTGTGTACTTAGAAGCTGTAGAAGGACCTTTTGAGGCGTTCTTGGTGTGTCTAGGGCCTCATGGGGGGTATTTAGACCCCCTTTAGCTTATTTAAGGTCTTTCGGGGAATATCTAGAGGCTTTTGCGAGGTATTTATTAGTTTTTGAAGCATTTTAGAGACGTTCTGGATGCTTCTTGGGCCTAATGGAGGGTATTTAGGCTACTTTGGCTTATTTAAGGTCTTTCGGGGAATATCTAGAAGCTTTTGCGGGGTACTTACCGGCTTTTGGTGTACTTAGAAGCTTTAGAAGCGTATTTAGAGGCGTTCTGGCTGCATCTAGGACCTTATGGGAGGTATCTAGACTCCCTTTGGCTTATTTATGATCTTTCGGGGCATATCTAGAGGCGTTTAGCGAGGTACTTATTGGCCTTTTGTGTACTTGGAAGCTGTAGAAGGACATTTTGAGGCGTTCTTGGTGTATCTAGGGCCTCATGGGGGGTATATAGACTCCCTTTAGCTTATTTGAGGTCTTTCGGGGAATATCTAGAGGCTTTTTTGAGGTATTTACTGGGTTTTGGTGTACCTAGAAGCTTTTGAAGCATATTTAGAGGCGTCCTGGGTGTATCTTGGGCCTTATGGGGGGTATTTAGGCTACTTTTGGCTTATTTAAGGTCTTTCGGGGCTTTTCTAGAACCTTTTGCGAGGTATTTACTGGCTTTTAGTGTATTTAGAAGCTTTAGAAGCACATTTCAAGGCGTTCTTGGTGTATCTTGGACCCTATGGGAGGGATCTAGATTCCTTTGGCTTATTTAAGGTCTTCCGGGGCATATCTAAAGGCTTTTGCGGATTATTTACTGCCTTTTGGTGTACTTAGAAGCTTTAGAAGCGTATTTAGAGGCGTTCTGGCTGCATCTAGGACCTTATAGGAGGTATCTAGACTCCCTTTGGCTTATTTAAGGTCTTTCGGTGCATATCTAGAGGCTTTTTCGAGGTATTTACTGGCTTTTGTTGTACTTAGAAGCTTAAAAAGAGTATTAAAAGGCGTTTTTTGTGTATCTATGGTCTTATTGGTGCTATTTAGACTACCTTTGTCTTATTTAAGGTCTTTCGGGGCAGATCTAAAGGTTTTTGGAGGTATTTACTGGCTTTTGGTGTACTTAGAAGCTTTTGAAGCGTATTTAGTGGCGTTCTGGGTGCATCTAGGACCTTATGGAAGGCATTTAGACCCCCTTTGGCTTATTTAAGGTCTTCCGGGGCATATCTAAAGGCTTTTGTGAGGTATTTACTGGCTATTGTTGTATATAGAAGCTTTAGAATAATATTTAGCGGCGTTCTGTGTGTATCTAGGGCCTTATGGGAGGTATTTAGGCTCGCTTTGGCTTATGTAAGATCTTTCGGGTCTATCTAGAGGCTTTTGCGAGGACCTTATTGGCTTTTGGTGTACTTAGAAGCTTTACAAGCACATTTTGAGGCGTTCTTGGTTATCTAGGGCCTTATGGGAGGTATTTAGACTCCCTTTAGCTTATTTAAGGTCTTTCGGGGAATAGCTAAAGGCTTTTGCGAGGTATTCACTGGTTTTTGAAGCATTTTAGAGGCGTTCTGGGTGTATCTTGGACCTAATGGAGGGTATTTAGGCTACTTTTGGCTTATTTAATACTTTCGGGGCATATCTAAAATCTTTTGCGAGGTATTTACTGGCTTTTAGTGTACTTAGAAGCTTTAGAACCACATTTAGAGGCGTTCTTGGTGTATCTTGGTCCCTATGGGAGGGATCTAGATTCCTTTGGCTTATTTAAGGTCTTCCGGGGCATATCTAAAGGCTTTTGCGGGGTATTTACTGCCTTTTGGTGTACTTAGAAGCTTTAGAAGCGTATTTAGAGGCGTTCTTGCTGCATCTAGGACCTTATGGGACGTATCTAGACTCCCTCTTATTTAAGGTCTTTCGGGGCAGATCTAAAGGCTTTTGGATGTATTTACTGCTTTTGGTGTACTTAGAAGCTTTTGAAGCCCATTTAGAGGCGCTCTTGGTGCATCTAGGGCCTTGTGGGTGGTATTTAGACTCCCTTTAGCTTATTTAAGGCCTTTCGGGGAACATCTAGGGGCTTTTGCGAGGTATCTACTGGCTTATGAAGCATTTTAGAGGCATTCCGGGTGTATCTAGGGCCTTATGGTGGTTATTTAGACTCCTTTTGGCTTATCTAAAATCTTTCGGGGCATATCTAGAGGCTTTTGCGAGGTATTTACAGGCTTTTGGTGTACTTAGAAGGTTTAGAAGCATATTTAGAGGCGTTCTTGGTGTATCGTGTACCCTATGGGAGGTTTCGAGACACCCTTTGGCTTATGTAAGGTCCTACGGGGCATATCCAAAGGCTATTGCGAGGTATTTACTGGCTTTTGTTGAGCTTAGAAGGTTTAGAAGCATATTTAGAGGCGTTCTGGTTGTATCTGGGGCCTTATGGGAGATATTTAGGCTCGCTTTGGCTTATTTATGATCCTTCGGGGCATATCTAAAGGCTTTTAGCGAGGTACTTATTGGCCTTTTTGTGTACATAGAAGCTGTAGAAGGACATTTTGAGGCGTTCTTGGTGTATCTAGGGCCTCATGGGTGGTATTTAGACTCCCTTTAGCTTATTTAAGGCCTTTCGGGGAACATCTAGGGGCTTTTGCGAGGTACTTACTGGCTTATGAAGCATTTTAGAGGCATTCCGGGTGTATCTAGGGCCTTATGGTGGTTATTTAGACTCCTTTTGGCTTATCTAAAATTTTTCGGGGCATATCTAGAGGCTTTTGCGAGGTATTTACAGGCTTTTGGTGTACTTAGAAGGTTTAGAAGCATATTTAGAGGCGTTCTTGGTATATCGTGGAACATATGGGAGGTTTCGAGACTCCCTTTGGCTTATTTAAGGCCCTACGGGGCATATCAAAAGGCTTTTGCGAGGTATTTACTGGCTTTTGTTGTACTTAGAGGATTTAAAAGCATATTTAGAGGCGTTCTGGGTGTATCTGGGGCCTTATGGGAGATATTTAGGCTCGCTTTGGCTTATTTATGATCTTTCGGGGCATATCTAGAGGCTTTTAGCGAGGTACTTATTGGCCTTTTTTGTACTTAGAAGCTGTAGAAGGATATTTTGAGGCGTTCTTGGTGTATCTAGGGCCTCATGGGGGGTATTTAGACTCCCTTTAGCTTAATTAAGTTCTCTCGGGGAATATCTAGAGGCTTTTGCGAGGTATTTACTGGTATTTGAAGCATTTTAGAGGCGTTCTGGATGCTTCTTGGCCCTAATGGGAGGTATTTAGGCTACTTTGGCTTGTTTAACGTCTTTCGAGGCATATCTAGAGGCTTTTGCGAGGTATTTACTGGCTTTTGGTGTACTTGGAAGCTTTAGAAGCACATTTAGAGGCGTTCTTGGTGTATCTAGGGTCTCGGTGCTATTTGGACACTCTTTGTATTATTAATGGTCTTTCGGGCATATCTGGAGGCTTTTTGGAGGTATTTACTGGCTTTTGGTGTACTTAGAAGCTTTTGATGCACATTTAGAGGCGTTCTTGCTGTATCTGCTGCCTTATGGGAGTTGCTAGACCCCCTTTGGCTTATTAAGGCCTTTCGGGGCATATCTAGAGGCTTTTTCGAATAATTTACTGGCTTTTGTTGTACTTAGAGGATTTAAAAGCATATTTAGAGGCGTTCTGGGTGTATCTGGGGCCTTATGGGAGATATTTAGGCTCGCTTTGGCTTATTTATGATCTTTCGGGGCATATCTAGAGGCTTTTAGCGAGGTACTTATTGGCCTTTTTTGTACTTAGAAGCTGTAGAAGGATATTTTGAGGCGTTCTTGGTGTATCTAGGGCCTCATGGGGGGTATTTAGACTCCCTTTAGCTTAATTAAGTTCTCTCGGGGAATATCTAGAGGCTTTTGCGAGGTATTTACTGGTATTTGAAGCATTTTAGAGGCGTTCTGGATGCTTCTTGGCCCTAATGGGAGGTATTTAGCCTTTTTTGGCTTGTTTAACGTCTTTCGAGGCATATCTAGAGGCTTTTGCGAGGTATTTACTGGCTTTTGGTGTACTTGGAAGCTTTAGAAGCACATTTAGAGGCGTTCTTGGTGTATCTAGGGTCTCGGTGCTATTTGGACACTCTTTGTATTATTAATGGTCTTTGGGGCATATCTGGAGGCTTTTTGGAGGTATTTACTGGCTTTTGGTGTACTTAGAAGCTTTTGATGCACATTTGGAGGCGTTCTTGCTGTATCTACTGCCTTATGGGAAGTGCTAGATCCCCTTTGGCTTATTAAGGCCTTTCGGGGCACATCTAAAGGCTTTTGCTGGGTATTTATTGCCTTTTGGTGTACTTAGAAGCTTTAGAAGCGTATTTAGAGGCGTTCTGGCTGCATCTGGGACCTTATGGGAGGTATCTAGGCTCCCTTTGGCTTATTTAAGTTCTTTCGGTGCATATCTAGAGGCTTTTTCGAATAATTTACTGGCTTTTGTTGTACTTAGAAGCTTAAAAAGAGTATTAAGAGGCGTTTTTGGTGTATCTAGGGTCTTATTGGAGCTAATTAGACTACCTTTGTCTTATTTAAGGTCTTTCGGGACAGATCTAAAGGCTTTTGGAGGTATTTACTGGCTTTTGGTGTACTTAGAAACTTTTGAAGCGTATTTAGTGGCGTTCTGGGTGCATCTAGGACCTTATGGAAGGCATTTAGACTCCCTTTGGCTTATTTAAGGTTTTCCGGGGCATATCTAAAGGCTTTTGTGAGGTATTTACTGGCTATTGTTGTATATAGAAGCTTTAGAATAATATTTAGCGGCGTTCTGTGTGTATCTAGGGCCTTATGGGAGGTATTTAGGCTCGCTTTGGCTTATGTAAGATCTTTCGGGTCTATCTAGAGGCTTTTGCGAGGACCTTATTGGCTTTTGGTGTACTTAGAAGCTTTACAAGCACATTTTGAGGCGTTCTTGGTTATCTAGGGCCTTATGGGAGGTATTTATACTCCCTTTAGCTTATTTAAGGTCTTTCGGGGAATAGCTAAAGGCTTTTGCGAGGTATTCACTGGTTTTTGAAGCATTTTAGAGGCGTTCTGGGTGTATCTTGGGCCTAATGGAGGGTATTTAGGCTACTTTTGGGTTATTTAAGGCTTTGGGGCATATCTAGAATCTTTTGCGAGGTATTTACTGGCTTTTAGTGTACTTAGAAGCTTTAGAACCACATTTAGAGGCGTTGTTGGTGTATCTTGGACTCTATGGGAGGGATCTAGATTCCTTTGGCTTATTTAAGGTCTTCCGGGGCATATCTAAAGGCTTTTGCGGGGTATTTACTGCCTTTTGGTGTACTTAGAAGCTTTAGAAGCGTATTTAGAGGCGTTCTTGCTGCATCTAGGACCTTATGGGAGGTATCTAGACTCCCTTTGGCTTATTTAAGGTCTTTCGGGGCAGATCTAAAGGCTTTTGGAGGTATTTACTGCTTTTGGTGTACTTAGAAGCTTTTGCAGCCCATTTAGAGGCGCTCTTGGTGCATCTAGGGCCTTGTGGGTGGTATTTAGACTCCCTTTAGCTTATTTAAGGCCTTTCGGGGAACATCTAGGGGCTTTTGCGAGGTACTTACTGGCTTATGAAGCATTTTAGAGGCATTCCGGGTGTATCTAGGGCCTTATGGTGGTTATTTAGACTCCTTTTGGCTTATCTAAAATTTTTCGGGGCATATCTAGAGGCTTTTGCGAGGCATTTACAGGCTTTTGGTGTACTTAGAAGGTTTAGAAGCATATTTAGAGGCGTTCTTGGTATATCGTGGAACATATGGGAGGTTTCGAGACTCCCTTTGGCTTATTTAAGGCCCTACGGGGCATATCAAAAGGCTTTTGCGAGGTATTTAATGGCTTTTGTTGGACCTAGAGGATTTAAAAGCATATTTAGAGGCGTTCTGGGTGTATCTGGGGCCTTATGGGAGATATTTAGGCTCGCTTTGGCTTATTTATGATCTTTCGGGGCATATCTAGAGGCTTTTAGCGAGGTACTTATTGGCCTTTTTTGTACTTAGAAGCTGTAGAAGGATATTTTGAGGCGTTCTTGGTGTATCTAGGGCCTCATGGGGTGTATTTAGACTCCCTTTAGCTTAATTAAGTTCTCTCGGGGAATATCTAGAGGCTTTTGCGAGGTATTTACTGGTATTTGAAGCATTTTAGAGGCGTTCTGGATGCTTCTTGGCCCTAATGGGAGGTATTTAGGCTACTTTGGCTTGTTTAACGTCTTTCGAGGCATATCTAGAGGCTTTTGCGAGGTATTTACTGGCTTTTGGTGTACTTGGAAGCTTTAGAAGCACATTTAGAGGCGTTCTTGGTGTATCTAGGGTCTCGGTGCTATTTGGACACTCTTTGTATTATTAATGGTCTTTCGGGCATATCTGGAGGCTTTTTGGAGGTATTTACTGGCTTTTGGTGTACTTAGAAGCTTTTGATGCACATTTAGAGGCGTTCTTGCTGTATCTGCTGCCTTATGGGAGTTGCTAGACCCCCTTTGGCTTATTAAGGCCTTTCGGGGCATATCTAGAGGCTTTTTCGAATAATTTACTGGCTTTTGTTGTACTTAGAAGCTTAAAAAGAGTATTAAGAGGCGTTTTTGGTGTATCTAGGGTCTTATTGGAGCTATTTAGACTACCTTTGTCTTATTTTAGGTCTTTCGGGACAGATCTGAAGGCTTTTGGAGGTATTTACTGGCTTTTGGTGTACTTAGAAACTTTTGAAGCGTATTTAGTGGCGTTCTGGGTGCATCTAGGACCTTATGGAAGGCATTTAGACTCCCTTTGGCTTATTTAAGGTCTTCCGGGGCATATCTAAAGGCTTTTGTGAGGTATTTACTGGCTATTGTTGTATATAGAAGCTTTAGAATAATATTTAGCGGCGTTCTGTGTGTATCTAGGGCCTTATGGGAGGTATTTAGGCTCGCTTTGGCTTATGTAAGATCTTTCGGGTCTATCTAGAGGCTTTTGCGAGGACCTTATTGGCTTTTGGTGTACTTAGAAGCTTTACAAGCACATTTTGAGGCGTTCTTGGTTATCTAGGGCCTTATGGGAGGTATTTAGACTCCCTTTAGCTTATTTAAGGTCTTTCGGGGAATAGCTAAAGGCTTTTGCGAGGTATTCACTGGTTTTTGAAGCATTTTAGAGGCGTTCTGGGTGTATCTTGGGCCTAATGGAGGGTATTTAGGCTACTTTTGGCTTATTTAATACTTTCGGGGCATATCTAAAATCTTTTGCGAGGTATTTACTGGCTTTTAGTGTACTTAGAAGCTTTAGAACCACATTTAGAGGCGTTCTTGGTGTATCTTGGTCCCTATGGGAGGGATCTAGATTCCTTTGGCTTATTTAAGGTCTTCCGGGGCATATCTAAAGGCTTTTGCGTGGTATTTACTGCCTTTTGGTGTACTTAGAAGCTTTAGAAGCGTATTTAGAGGCGTTCTTGCTGCATCTAGGACCTTATGGGACGTATCTAGACTCCCTCTTATTTAAGGTCTTTCGGGGCAGATCTAAAGGCTTTTGGATGTATTTACTGCTTTTGGTGTACTTAGAAGCTTTTGAAGCCCATTTAGAGGCGCTCTTGGTGCATCTAGGGCCTTGTGGGTGGTATTTAGACTCCCTTTAGCTTATTTAAGGCCTTTCGGGGAACATCTAGGGGCTTTTGCGAGGTATCTACTGGCTTATGAAGCATTTTAGAGGCATTCCGGGTGTATCTAGGGCCTTATGGTGGTTATTTAGACTCCTTTTGGCTTATCTAAAATCTTTCGGGGCATATCTAGAGGCTTTTGCGAGGTATTTACAGGCTTTTGGTGTACTTAGAAGGTTTAGAAGCATATTTAGAGGCGTTCTTGGTGTATCGTGTACCCTATGGGAGGTTTCGAGACACCCTTTGGCTTATGTAAGGTCCTACGGGGCATATCCAAAGGCTATTGCGAGGTATTTACTGGCTTTTGTTGAGCTTAGAAGGTTTAGAAGCATATTTAGAGGCGTTCTGGTTGTATCTGGGGCCTTATGGGAGATATTTAGGCTCGCTTTGGCTTATTTATGATCCTTCGGGGCATATCTAAAGGCTTTTAGCGAGGCACTTATTGGCCTTTTTGTGTACATAGAAGCTGTAGTAGGACATTTTGAGGCGTTCTTGGTGTATCTAGGGCCTCATGGGGGGTATTTAGACTCGCTTTAGCTTAATTAAGGTCTTTCGGGGAATATCTAGAGGCTTTTGCGATGTATTTACTGGTATTTGAAGCATTTTAGAGGCGTTCTGGATGCTTCTTGGCCTTAATGGGAGGTATTTAGTCTACTTTGGCTTGTTTAACGTCTTTCGAGGCATATCTAGAGGCTTTTGCGAGGTATTTACTGGCTTTTGGTGTACTTGGAAGCTTTAGAAGCACATTTAGAGGCGTTCTTGGTGTATCTAGGGTCTCGGTGCTATTTGGACACTCTTTGTATTACTAATGGTCTTTCGGGCATATCTGGAGGCTTTTTGGAGGTATTTACTGGCTATTGGTGTACTTAGAAGCTTTTGATGCACATTTAGAGGCGTTCTTGCTGTATCTGCTGCCTTATGGGAGGTGCTAGACCCCCTTTGGCTTATTAAGGCCTTTCGGGGCATATCTAAAGGCTTTTGCTGGGTATTTATTGCCTTTTGGTGTACTTAGAAGCTTTAGAAGCGTATTTAGAGGCGTTCTGGCTGCATTTAGGACCTTATGGGAGGTATCTAGACTCCCTTTGCCTTATTTAAGGTCTTTCGGTGCATATCTAGAGGCGTTTTCGAATAATTTACTGACTTTTGTTGTACTTAGAAGCTTAAAAAGAGTATTAAGAGGCGTTTTTGGTGTATCTAGGGTCTTATTGGAGCTATTTAGACTACCTTTGTCTTATTTAAGGTCTTTCGGGAAAGTTCTAAAGGCTTTTGGAGGTATTTACTGGCTTTTGGTGTACTTAGAAACTTTTGAAGCGTATTTAGTGGCGTTCTGGGTGCATCTAGGACCTTATGGAAGGCATTTAGACTCCCTTTGGCTTATTTAAGGTCTTCCGGGGCATATCTAAAGGCTTTTGTGAGGTATTTACTGGCTATTGTTGTATATAGAAGCTTTAGAATAATATTTAGCGGCTTCTGTGTGTATCTAGGGCCTTATGGGAGGTATTTAGGCTCGCTTTGGCTTATGTAAGATCTTTCGGGTCTATCTAGAGGCTTTTGCGAGGACCTTATTGGCTTTTGGTGTACTTAGAAGCTTTACAAGCACATTTTGAGGCGTTCTTGGTTATCTAGGGCCTTATGGGAGCTATTTAGACTCCCTTTAGCTTATTTAAGGTCTTTCGGGGAATAGCTAAAGGCTTTTGCGAGGTATTCACTGGTTTTTGAAGTATTTTAGAGGCGTTCTGGGAGTATCTTGGGCCTAATGGAGGGTATTTAGGCTACTTTTGGCTTATTTAAGGCTTTCGGGGCATATCTAGAATCTTTTGCGAGGTATTTACTGGCTCTCAGTGTACTTAGAAGCTTTAGAACCACATTTAGAGGCGTTCTTGGTGTATCTTGGATCCTATGGGAGGGATCTAGATTCCTTTGGCTTATTTAAGGTCTTCCGGGGCATATCTAAAGGCTTTTGCGGGGTATTTACTGCCTTTTGGTGTACTTACAAGCTTTAGAAGCGTATTTAGAGGCGTTCTTGCTGCATCTAGGACCTTATGGGAGGTATCTAGACTCCCTTTGGCTTATTTAAGGTCTTTCGGGGCAGATCTAAAGGCTTTTGGAGGTATTTACTGCTTTTGGTGTACTTAGAAGCTTTTGAAGCCCATTTAGAGGCGCTCTTGGTGCATCTAGGGCCATGTGGGTGGTATTTAGTCTCCCTTTAGCTTATTTAAGGCCTTTCGGGGAACATCTAGGGGCTTTTGCGAGGTATTTAATGGCTTATGAAGCATTTTAGAGGCATTCCGGGTGTATCTAGGGCCTTATGGTGGTTATTTAGACTCCTTTTGGCTTATCTAAAATCTTTCGGGGCATATCTAGAGGCTTTTGCGAGGTATTTACAGGCTTTTGGTGTACTTAGAAGGTTTAGAAGCATATTTAGAGGCGTTCTTGGTATATCGTGGAACATATGGGAGGTTTCGAGACTCCCTTTGGCTTATTTAAGGCCCTACGGGGCATATCAAAAGGCTTTTGCGAGGTATTTACTGGCTTTTGTTGTACTTAGAGGTTTAAAAGAATATTTAGAGGCGTTCTGGGTGTATCTGGGGCCTTATGGGAGATATTTAGGCTCGCTTTGGCTTATTTATGATCTTTCGGGGCATATCTAGAGGCTTTTAGCGAGGTACTTATTGGCCTTTTGTGTACTTAGAAGCTGTAGAAGGACATTTTGAGGCGTTCTTGGTGTATCTAGGGCCTCATGGGGGGTATTTAGACATCCTTTAGCTTATCTAAGGCCTTTCGGGGAACGTCTTGAGGCTTTTGCGAGGTATTTTATGGATTATGAAGCATTTTAGAGGCATTCCGGGTGTATCTAGGGCCTTATGGTGGTTATTTAGACACCTTATGGCTTATCTAAAATCTTTCGGGGCATATCTAGAGGCTTTTGCGAGGTATTTACACGCTTTTGTTGTACTTAGAAGGTTTAGAAGCATATTTAGAGGCGTTCTTGGTGTATCGTGGAACCTATGGGAGGTTTCGAGACTCCCTTTGGCTTATTTAGGATTCTACGAGGCATATCAAAAGGCTTTTGCGAGGTATTTACTGGGTTTTGTTGTACTTAGAAGCTTTAGAAGCATATTTAGATGCGTTCTGGGTGTATCTGGGGCCTTATGGGAGATATTTAGGCTCGCTTTGGCTTATTTATGATGTTACGGGGCATATCTAGAGGCTTTTAACGAGGTACTTATTGGCGTTTTGTGTACTTAGAAGCTTTAGAAGCACATTTAGAGGCGTTCTTGATGTATCTTGGACCCTATGGGAGGGATCTAGATTCCTTTGGCTTATTTAATGTCTTCCGGGGCATATCTAAAGGCTTTTGTATGGTATTTACTGCCTTTTGGTGTACTTAGAAGCTTTAGAAGCGTATTTAGAGGCGTTCTGGCTGCATCTAGGACCCTATGGGAGGTATCTTGACTCCCTTTGGCTTATTTAAGGTCTTTCGGTGCATATCTAGAGGCTTTTTCGAGGCATTTACACGCTTTTGGTGTACTTAGAAGCTTAAAAAGAGTATTAAGAGGCGTTTTTGGTGTATCTAGGGTCTTATTGGAGCTATTGAGACTACCTTTGTCTTATTTAAGGTCTTTCGGGGCAGATCTAAAGACTTCTGGAGGCATTTACTGGCTTTTGGTGTACTTAGAAGCTATTGAAGCCCACTTAGAGGCGCTCATGGTGCATCAAGGGCCTTGTGGGTGGCATTTAGACTCCCTTTAGCTTATTTAAGGCCTTTTGGGGAACATCTAGAGGCTTTTGCGTGGTATTTACTGGCTTTTGGTTTACTTTTGAGCTTTAGGAGCATATTTAGAGGCGTTCGCGGTGTATCTTCTACCCTATGGGAGGTATTTAGACTCCCTTTGGCTTATTTAATGTCTTCCGGGGCATATCTAAAAGCTTTTGTATGGTATTTACTGCTTTTTGGTGTACTTAGAAGCTCCAGAAGCGTATTTAGAGGCATTCTGTCTGCATCTAGGACCTTATGGGAGGTATCTAGACTCCCTTTGGCTTATTTAAGGTCTTTCGGTGCATATCTAGAGGCTTTTTCGAGGTATTTACTGGGTTTTGGTGTACTTAGAAGCTTTTGAAGCATATTTAGAGGCGTCCTGGGTGTATCTTGGGCCTTATGGGGGGTATTTAGGCTTCCTTTAGCTTACTTAAGTTTTTTCGGAGCATATACAGATGCTTTTGCGAGGTATTTACTGGCTTTGGTGTACTTAGAAGCTTTAGAAGCGTATTTAATGGCGTTCTGGGTGCATCTAGGACCTTATGGAAGGCATTTAGACTCCCTTTGGCTTAAATAAGGTCTTCCGGGGCATATCTAAAGGCTTTTGCGGGGTATTTACTGGCTATTGTTGTATATAGAAGATTTAGAAGCATATTTAGCGGCGTTCTGGGTGTATCTAGGGCCTTATGGGAGGAATTTAGGCTCGCTTTGGCTATTGTAAGGTCTTTCGGGGTCTATCTAGAGGCTTTTGCGAGTACCTTATTGGCTTTTGGTGTACTTAGAAGCTTTAGAAGCACATTTTGAGGCGTTCTTGGTTATCTAGGGTCTTATGGGAGGTATTTAGGCTCCCTTTAGCTTATTTAAGGTCTTTCGGGGAATATCTAGAGGATTTTGCGAAGTATACACTGGTTTTTGAAGCATTTTAGAGGCGTTCTGGGTGCATCTTGGGCCTAATGGGTGGTATTTAGGCTACTTTTGGCTTATTTAAGGTCTTTCGGGGCATACCTAGAATCTTTTGCGGGGTATTTACTGCCTATTGGTGTACTTAGAAGCTTTAGAAGTGTATTTAGAGGCGCTCTTGGTGTATCTAGGGTCTTGGTGCTATTTGGACACCCTTTGTATTATTTAAGGTCTTTCGGGCATATCTGGAGGGTTTTTGGAGGTATTTACTGGCTTTTGGTGCACTTAGAAGCTTTTGGTGCACATTTAGAGGCGTTCTTGCTGTATCTACAGCCTTATGAGAGGTGTCTAAACCCCCTTTGGCTTATTCAGGTCTTTCGTGGCATATCTAGAGGCTTTTGCGAGGTATTTACCGGATTTTGTTTTACTTAGAAGCTTTTGATGCACAGTTAGAGGCGTTCATGTGGTATGTACTGCCTTATGGTAGGTGTCTAGGCCCCATTTGGATTATTTAAGGCTTTTCGGGGCACTTTTAGAGGCTTTTGCGGGGTATTTGCTGTGCTTTGGTGTACTTAGAAACTCTTGAAGCCCATTTGGAGGCGCTCTTGGTGCATCTAGGGCCTTGTGTGTTGCATTTAGTCTACCTTTAGCTTATTTAGGGCCTTTCGGGGAACATGTAGAGGCTTTTGCGAGGTATTTACTGGCTTACGAAGAATTTTAGAGGCATTCCGGGTGTATCTAGGGACTTATGCTGGTTTTTTAGACTCCTTTTCGCTTATCTAAAATCTTTCGGGGCATATCTAGAGGCTTTTGCGAGGTTTTTACTGGCTTTTGGTGTACTTTGAAGCTTTAGAAGCATATTTAGAGGCGTTCGCGGTGTACCTTGTACCCTATGGGAGGTATTTTGATTCCCTTTGGCTTATTTAATGTCTTCCGGGGCATATCTAAAGGATTTTGTATGGTATTTACTGCTTTTTGGTGAACTTAGAAGATTCAGAAGCGTATTTAGAGGCGTTCTGTCTGCATCTAGGACCTTATGGGAGGTATCTAGACTCCCTTTGGCTTATTTAAGGTTTTTCGATGCATATCTAGAGGCTTTTTCGAGGTATTTACTGGCTTTTGTTGTACTTAGAAGCTTAAAAAGAGTATTAAGAGGCGTTTTTGGTGTATCTAGGGTCTTATTGGAGCTATTTAGACTACCATTGTCTTATTTAAGTTCTTTCGGGGCAGATCTAAAGGCTTTTGGAGGTATTTCCTGGCTTTTGGTGTACTTAGAAGCTTTTGAAGCCCATTTAGAGGCGCCCTTGGTGCATCTAGGGCCTTGTGGGAGATATTTAGGCTCGCCTTGGCTTATTTATGATCTTACGGGGCATATCTAGAGGCTTTTAGCGAGGTACTTATTGGCGTTTTGTGTACTTAGAAGCTGTAGAAGGGCATTTTGAGGCGTTCTTGGTGTATCTAGGGCCTCATGGGGGGTATTTAGACTCCCTTTAGCTTATTTAATGTCTTTCGGGAAATATCTAGAGGCTTTTGCGAGGTATTTACTGGTTTTTGAAGCATTTTAGAGGCGTTCTGGATGCTTCTTGGGCCTAATGGGGGGTATTTAGGCTACTTTGGCTTATTTAAAGTCTTCCGGGGCATATCTAGAGGCTTTTGCGAGGTATTTACTGGCTTTTGGTGTACTTGGAAGCTTTAGAAGCACATTTAGAGGCGCTCTTGGTGTAACTAGGGTCTTGGTGCTATTTGGACACCCTTTGTATTATTTAAGGTCTTTCGGGTATATCTGGAGGATTTTTGGAGGTATTTACTGGCTCTTGGTGTACTTAGAAGCTTTTGATGCACATTTAGAGGCGTTCATGTGGTATGTACTGCCTTATGGTAGGTGTCTAGACCCCATTTGGCTTATTTAAGGTATTTCGGGGCACTTTTAGAGGCTTTTGCGAGGTATTTGCTGCGTTTTGGTGTACTTAGAAGCTTTTGAAACCCATTTAGAGGCGCTCTGAGTGCATCTAGGGCCTAGTGTGTTGCATTTAGACTCCCTTTAGCTTATTTAGGGCCTTTAGGGGAACATCTAGAGGCTTTTGCGAGGTATTTACTGGCTTATGAAGAATTTTAGAGGCGCTCTTGGTGTATCTAGGGTCTTGGTGCTATTTGGACATCCCTTGTATTATTTAAGGTCTTTCGGGCATATCTGGAGGATTTCTGGAGGTATTCACTGGCATTTGGTGTACTTAGAAGCTTTTGATGCACATTTAGAGGCGTTCTTGCTGTATCTACTGCCTTATGGTAGGTGTATGAACCCCCTTTGGTTTATTAAGGTCTTTCGGGGCATATCTAGAGGCTTTTGCGAGGTATTTACTGGATTTTGGTGTACTTAGAAGCTTTTGATGCACAGTTAGAGGCGTTCATGTGTTATGTACTGCCTTATGGTAGGTGTCTAGACCCCATTTGGCTTATCTAATATCTTTCAGGGCACTTCTAGAGGCTTTTGCGAGGTATTTACTGCGTTTTGCTGTACTTAGAAGCTTTTGAAGCCCATTTCGAGGCGCACTTGGTGCATCTAAGGCCTTGTGGGTGGTATTTAGACTCCCTTTGGCCTATTTAAGACCTTTCGGGGAACATCTAGAGGTTTTTGCGAGGTATTTACTGGATTTTGAATTATTTTAGAGGCGTTCTGGATGCTTCTTGGGCATAATGGGTGGTATTTAGACTACTTTGGCTTATTTAAGGTCTTTCGGGGCATATCTAGAGGCTTTTGCGAGGTGTTTACTGGCTTTTGGTGTCCTTTGAAGCCTTAGAAGCATATTTAGAGGCGTTCGTGGTGTATCTTGTACCCTATGGGAGGTATTTAGACTTCCTTTGGCTTATTTAATGTCTTCCGGGGCATATCTAAAGGCTTTTGTATGGTATTTACTGCTTTTTGGTGTACCTAGAAGCTTTAGAAGCGTATTTAGTGGCGTTCTGTGTGCATCTAGGGCCTAATGGAAGGCATTTAGACTCGCTTTGGCTTATTAAAGTCTTCCGGGGCATATCTAGAGGCTTTTGCGAGGTATTCACTGGTTTTTGAAGCAATTTAGAGGCGTTCTGGGTGTATCTTGGGCCTAATGGGGGGTATTTAGGCTACTTATGGCCTATTTAAGGTCTTTCGGGGCATACCTAGAACCGTTTGAGAGGTATTTACTGGCTTTTAGTGTACTTAGAAACTTTAGAAGCACATTTAGAGGCGTTCTTGATGTATCTTGGACCCTATGGGAGGGATCTAGATTCCTTTGGCTTATTTAATGTCTTCCGGGGCATATCTAAGGCTTTTGTATGGTATTTACTGCCTTTTGGTGTACTCAGAAGCTTTAGAAGCGTATTTAGAGGCGTCCTGGGTGTATCTTCGGCCTTATGGGGGGTATTTAGTCTCCCTTCAGCTTACTTAAGTTTTTTCGGGGCATATACAGATGCTTTTGCGAGGTATTTACTGGCTTTGGTGTACTTAGAAGCTTTAGAAGCGTATTTAGTGGCGTTCTTGGTGCATCTAGGACCTTATGGAAGGCATTTAGACTCCCTTTGGCTTATTTAAGGTCTTCCGGGGCATATTTAAAGGCCTTTGCGAGGTATTTGCTGGCTAACGTTGTATATAGAAGCTTTAGAAGCATATTTAGAGGCGTTCTGGGTGTATCTAGGGCCTTATGGGAGGTATTTAGGCTCGCTTTGTTTAATGAAAGATCTTTCGGGGTCTATCTAGAGGCTTTTGCGAGTAACTTATTGGCTTTTGGTGTACTTAGAAGATTTAGAAGCACATTTTGAGGCGTTATTGGTTATCTAGGGCCTTATGGGAGGTATTTAGGCTCCCTTTAGCTTATTTAAGGTATTTAGGGGAATATCTAGAAGATTTTGCGAGGTATACACTGGTTTTTGAAGCATTTTAGAGGCGTTCTGGGTGTATCTTGGGCCTAATGAGTGGTATTTAGGGTACTTTTGGCTTATTTAAAGTCTTTCGGGGCATATCTAGAATCTTTTGCGAGGTATTTACTGGCTTTTAGTGTACTTAGAAGGTTTAGAAGCATATTTAGAGGCGTTCTGGGTGTATCTAGGGCCTTATGGGAGATATTTGGGGTCGCTTTGGCTTATTTATGATCTTACGGGGCATATCTAGAGGCTTTGAGCGAGGTACTTATTGGCGTTTTGTGTACTTAGAAGCTGTAGAAGGACATTTTGAGGCGATCTTGGTGTATCTAAGGCCTCATGGGGGGTATTTAGACTCCCTTTAGCTTATTTAAGGTCTTTCGGGGAATATCTAGAGGCTTTTGCGAGGTATTTAGTGGTTTTTGAAGCATTTTAGAGGCGTTCTGGATGCTTCTTGGGCCTAATGGGAGGTATTTAGGTTACTTTGGCTTATTTAAAGTCTTTTGGGGCATATCTAGAGGCTTTTGCGAGGTATTCACTGGTTTTTGAAGCAATTTAGAGGCGTTCTGGGTGTATCTTGGGCCTAAGGGGGTATTTAGGGTACTTATGGCCTATTTAAGGTCTTTCGGGGCATATCTAGAACCGTTTGCGAGGTATTTACTGGTTTTTGTTGTACTTAGAAGCTAAAAAAGAGTATTAAGAGGCGTTTTTGGTGTATCTAGGGTCTTATTGGAGCTATTTAGACTACCTTTGTCTTATTTAAGGTCTTTCGGGGCAGATCTAAAGACTTCCGGAGGCATTTACTGGCTTTTGGTGTACTTAGAAGCTATTGAAGCCCATTTAGAGGCGCTCCTGGTGCATCAAGGGCCTTGTGGGTGGTATTTAGACTCCCTTTAGCTTATTTAAGGCCCTTTGGGGAACATCTAGAGGCCTTTGCGTGGAATTCACTGGCTTTTGGTTTACTTTTAAGCTTTAGAAGCACAGTTAGAGGCGTTCTTGGTGTATCTTGGACCCTATGGGAGGGATCTAGATTCCTTTGGCTTATTTAAGGTTTTCCGGGGCATATCTAAAGGCTTTTGCGGGGTATTTACTGCCTTTTGGTGTACTTAGAAGCCTTAGAAGCGTATTTAGAGGCGTTCTGGCTGCATCTAGGAACTTATGGGAGGTATCTAGACTCCCTTTGGCTTATTTAAGGTCTTTCGGTGCATATCTAGAGGCTTTTTCGAGAAATTTACTGGCTTTTGTTGTACTTAGAAGCTTAAAAAAGTATTAAGAGGCGTTTTTGGTGTCTCTAGGGTCTTATTGGAGCTATTTAGACTACCTTTGTCTTATTTAAGGTCTTTCGGGGCAGATCTAAAGGCTTTTGGAGGTATTTACTGGCTTTTGGTGTACTTAGAAGCTTTTGAAGCCCATTTAGAGGCGCTCTTGGTGCATCTAGGGCCCTGTGGGTGGTATTTAGACTCCCTTTAGCTTATTTAAGGCCTTTCGGGGAACATCTAGAGGCTTTGCGAGGTAGCTACTGGATTATGAAGCATTTTAGAGGCATTCCGGGTGTATCTAGGGCCTTATGCTCGTTATTTAGACTTATTTTGGCTTATCTAAAATCTTTCGGGGCATATCTAGAGGCTTTTGCGAGGTATTTACAGGCTTTTGGTGTACTTAGAAGGCTTAGAAGCATATTTAGAGGCGTTCTTGGTGTATCGTGGACCATATGGGAGGTTTCGAGACTCCCTTTGGTTTATTTAAGGGCCTACGGGGCATATCAAAAGGCTTTTGCGAGGTATTTACTGGCTTTGTTGTACTTAGAAGCTTTTGGAGCATATTTAGAGGCGTCCTGGGTGTATCTTGGGCCTTATGGGGGGTATTTAGTCTCCCTTTAGCTTACTTAAGTTTTTTCGGGGCGTATACAGATGCTTTTGCGAGGTATTTACTGGCTTTTGGTGTACTTAGAAGCTTTAGAAGCACATTTTGAGGCGTTCTTGGTATATCTAGAGCCCTGTGGGTGGCATTTAGACTCCCTTTAGCTTATATAGGGCCTTTCGGGGAACATCTAAAGGCTTTTGCGAGGTATTTACTGGCTTATGATTAATTTTAGAGGCATTGCGGGTGTATCTAGGGCCTTATGGTGGTTATTTAGACTCCTTTTGGCTTATCTAAAACCTTTTGGGGGCATATCTAGAGGCTTTTTGCGAGGTATTTACAGGATTTTGGGGTACATAGAAGGTTTAGAAGCATATTTAAAGGCGTTCTTGGTGTATCGTGGACCCTATGGGAGGTTTCTAGACACCCTTTGGCTTATTTAAGGCCTACGGGGCATATCAAAAGTCTTTTGCGAGGTATTTACCGGCTTTTGTTGTAGTTAGAAGCTTTAGAAGCATATTTAGAGGCGTTCTTGGTGTATCTAGGTTCTCGGTGCTATTTGGACGCTCTTTGTATTATTAATGGTCTTTCGGGCATATCTGGAGGCTTTTTGGAGGTATTTACTGGCTTTTGGTGTACTTAGAAGCTTTTGATGCACATTTAGAGGCGTTCTTGCGGTATCTGCTGCCTTATGGGAGGTGCTAGACCCCCTGTGGCTTATTAAGGCCTTTCGGGGCATATCTAAAGGCTTTTGCTGGATATTTATTGCCTTTTGGTGTACTTAGAAGCTTTAGAAGCGTATTTAGAGGCGTTCTGGCTGCATCTAGGACCTTATGGGAGGTATCTAGACTCCCTTTGCCTTATTTAAGGTCTTTCGGTGCATATCTAGAGGCGTTTTCGAATAATTTACTGGCTTTTGTTGTACTTAGAAGCTTAAAAAGAGTATTAAGAGGCGTTTTTGGTGTATCTAGGGTCTTATTGGAGCTATTTAGACTACCTTTGTCTTATTTAAGGTCTTTCGGGACAGATCTAAAGGCTTTTGGAGGTATTTACTGGCTTTTGTTGTACTTAGAAACTTTTGAAGCGTATTTAGTGGCGTTCTGGGTGCATCTAGGGCCTTATGGGAGATATTTAGACTCCCTTTAGCTTATTTAAGGTCTTTCGGGGAATAGCTAAAGGCTTTTGCGAGCTATTCACTGGTTTTTGAAGTATTTTAGAGGCGTTCTGGGTGTATCTTGGGCCTAATGGAGGGTACTTAGGCTACTTTTGGCTTATTTAAGGCTTTCGGGGCATATCTAGAATCTTTTGCGAGGTATTTACTGGCTTTCAGTGTACTTAGAAGCTTTAGAACCACATTTAGAGGCGTTCTTGCTGCATCTAGGACCTTATGGGAGGTATCTAGACTTCTTTGGCTTATTTAAGGTCTTTCGGGGCAGATGTAAAGGCTTTTGGAGGTATTTACTGCTTTTGGTGTACTTAGAAGCTTTTGAAGCCCATTTAGAGGCGCTCTTGGTGCATCTAGGGCCATGTGGGTGATATTTAGTCTCCCTTTAGCTTATTTAAGGCCTTTCGGGGAACATCTAGGGGCTTTTGCGAGGTATTTACTGGCTTATGAAGCATTTTAGAGGCATTCCGGGTGTATCTAGGGCCTTATGGTGGTTATTTAGACTCCTTTTGGCTTATCTAAAATCTTTCGGGGCATATCTAGAGGCTTTTGCGAGGTATTTACAGGCTTTTGGTGTACTTAGAAGGTTTAGAAGCATATTTAGAGGCGTTCTTGGTATATCGTGGAACATATGGGAGGTTTCGAGACTCCCTTTGGCTTATTTAAGGTCCTACGGGGCATATCAAAGGGCTTTTGCGAGGTATTTACTGGCTTTTGTTGTACTTAGAGGCTTTAAAAGCATATTTAGAGGCGTTCTGGGTGTATCTGGGGCCTTATGGGAGATATTTAGGCCCGCTTTGGCTTATTTATGATCTTTTGGGGCATATCTAGAGGCTTTTAGCGAGGTACTTATTGGCCTTTTGTGTACTTAGAAGCTGTAGAAGGACATTTTGAGGCGTTCTTGGTGTATCTAGGGCCTCATGGGGGATATTTAGACTCCCTTTAGCTTAATTAAGGTCTTTCGGGGAATATCTAGAGGCTTTTGCGAGGTATTTACTGGTATTTGAAGCATTTTAGAGGCGTTCTGGATGCTTCTTGGCCCTAATGGGAGGTATTTAGGCTACTTTGGCTTGTTTAACGTCTTTCGAGGCATATCTAGAGGCTTTTGCGAGGTATTTACTGGCTTTTGGTGTACTTAGAAGCTTTTGATGCACATTTAAAGAGTTCTTGCTGTATCTACTGCCTTATGGGAGGTGCTAGATCCCCTTTGGCTTATTAAGGCCTTTCGGGGCATATCTAAAGGCTTTTGCTGGGTATTTATTGCCTTTTGGTGTACTTAGAAGCTTTAGAAGCGTATTTAGAGACGTTCTGGCTGCATCTAGGACCTTATGGGAGGTATCTAGACTCCCTTTGGCTTATTTAAGGTCTTCCGGGGCATATCTAAAGGCTTTTGTGAGGTATTTACTGGCTATTGTTGTATATAGAAGCTTTAGAGTAATATTTAGCGGCGTTCTGTGTGTATCTAGGGCCTTATGGGAGGTATTTAGGCTCGCTATGGCTTATGTAAGATCTTTCGGGTCTATCTAGAGGCTTTTGCGAGGACCTTATTGGCTTTTGGTGTACTTAGAAGTTTTACAAGCACATTTTGAGGCGTTCTTGGTTATCTAGGGCCTTATGGGAGGTATTTAGACTCCCTATAGCTTATTTAAGGTCTTTCGGGGAATAGCTAAAGGCTTTTGCGAGGTATTCACTGGTTTTTGAAGCATTTTAGAGGCGTTCTGGGTGTATCTTGGGCCTAATGGAGGGTATTTAGGCTACTTTTGGCTTATTTAAGGCTTTCGGGGCATATCTAGAATCTTTTGCGAGGTATTTACTGGCTTTTAGTGTACTTAGAAGCTTCAGAACCACATTTAGAGGCGTTCTTGGTGTATCTTGGACCCTATGGGAGGGATCTAGATTCCTTTGGCTTATTTAAGGTCTCCCGGGGCATATCTAAAGGTTTTTGCGGGGTATTTACTGCCTTTTGGTGTACTTAGAAGCTTTAGAAGCGTATTTAGAGGCGTTCTTGCTGCATCTAGGACCTTATGGGAGGTATCTAGACTTCCTTTGGCTTATTTAAGGTCTTTCGGGACAGATCTAAAGGCTTTTGGAGGTATTTACTGCTTTTGGTGTACTTAGAAGCTTTTGAAGCCCATTTAGAGGCGCTCTTGGTGCATCTAGGGCCTTGTGGGTGGTATTTAGACTCCCTTTAGCTTATTTAAGGCCTTTCGGGGAACATCTAGGGGCTTTTGCGAGGTATTTACTGGCTTATGAAGAATTTTAGAGGCATTCCGGGTGTATCTAGGGCCTTATGGTGGTTATTTAGACTCCTTTTGGCTTATCTAAAATTTTTCGGGGCATATCTAGAGGCTTTTGCGAGGTATTTACAGGCTTTTGGTGTACTTAGAAGGTTTAGAAGCATATTTAGAGGCGTTCTTGGTATATCGTGGAACATATGGGAGGTTTCGAGACTCCCATTAGCTTATTTAAGGTCCTACGGGGCATATCAAAAGGCTTTTGTGAGGTATTTACTGGCTTTTGTTGTATATAGAAGCTTTAGAAGCATATTTAGAGGCGTTCTGGGTGTATCTGGGGCCTTATGGGAGATATTTAGGCTCCCTTTAGCTTATTTAAGGTCTTTCGGGGAATATCTAGAGGCTTTTGCGAGGGGGATTTACTGGTTTTTGAAGCATTTTAGAGGCGTTCTGGATGCTTCTTGGGCCTGATGGGAGGTATTTAGGCTACTTTGGCTTATTTAAGGTATTTCGGGGCATATCTAGAGGCTTTTGCGAGGTATTTACTGGCTTTTGGTGTACTTGGAAGCTTTAGAAGCACATTTAGAGGCGCTCTTTGTGTATCTACGGTCTTGGTGCTATTTGGATACTCTTTGTATTATTTAAGGTCTTTCGGGCATATCTGGAGGATTTTTGGAGGTATTTACTGGCTTTTGGTGTACTTCGAAGCTTTTGATGCACATTTAGAGGCGCTCCTGCTGAATCTACTGCCTTATGGGAGGTGTCTAAACCCCCTTTGGCTTATTAAGGTTTTTCGGGGCATATCTTGAGGCTTTTGCGAGGTATTTACCGGATTCTGGTGTACTTATAGGCTTTTGATGCACATTTAGAGGCGTTCTTGCTATATCTACTGCCTTATGGGAGGTGCTAGACCCCCTTTGGCTTATTAAGGTCTTTCGGGGCATATCTAAAGGATTTTGCGGGGTATTTACTGCCTATTGGTGTACTTAGAAGCCTTAGAAGCGTATTTAGAGGCGTTCTGGCTGCATCTAGGAACTTATGGGAGGTATCTAGACTCCCTTTGGCTTATTTAAGGTCTTTCGGTGCATATCTAGAGGCTTTTTCGAGATATTTACTGGCTTTTGTTGTACTTAGAAGCTTAAAAAGAGTATTAAGAGGCGTTTTTGGTGTATCTAGGGTCTTATAGGAGCTATTTAGACTACCTTTGTCTTATTTAAGGTCTTTCGGGGCAGATCTAAAGACTTCCGGAGGCATTTACTGGCTTTTGGTGTACTTAGAAGCTATTGAAGCCCATTTAGAGGCGCTCTTGGTGCATCAAGGGCCTTGTGGGTGGTATTTAGACTCCCTTTAGCTTATTTAAGGCCTTTTGGGGAACATCTAGAGGCTTTTGCGTGGAATTTACTGGCTTTTGGTTTACTTTTAAGCTTTAGAAGCACATTTAGAGGCGTTCTTGGTGTATCTTGGACCTTATGGGAGGGATCTAGATTCCTTTGGCTTATTTAAGGTTTTCCGGGGCATATCTAAAGGCTTTTGCGGGGTATTTACTGCCTTTTTGTGTACTTAGAAGCCTTGGAAGCGTATTTCGAGGCGTTCTGGCTGCATCTAGGAACTTATGGGAGGTATCTAGACTCCCTTTGGCTTATTTAAGGTCTTTCGGTGCATATCTAGAGGCTTTTTCGAGAAATTTACTGGCTTTTGTTGTACTTAGAAGCTTTTGAAGCCCATTTAGAGGCGCTCTTGGTGCATCTAGGGCCCTCTGGGTTGTATTTAGACTCCCTTTAGCTTATTTAAGGCCTTTCGGGGAACATCTAGAGGCTTTGCGAGGTAGCTACTGGATTATGAAGCATTTTAGAGGCATTCCGGGTGTATCTAGGGCCTTATGCTGGTTATTTAGACTTATTTTGGCTTATCTAAAATCTTTCGGGGCATATCTAGAGGCTTTTGCGAGGTATTTACAGGCTTTTGGTGTACTTAGAAGGCTTAGAAGCATATTTAGAGGCGTTCTTGGTGTATCGTGGACCATATGGGAGGTTTCGAGACTCCCTTTGGTTTATTTAAGGGCCTACGGGGCATATCAAAAGGCTTTTGCGAGGTATTTACTGGCCTTTTTTGTACTTAGAAGCTTTTGGAGCATATTTAGAGGCGTCCTGGGTGTATCTTGGGCCTTATGGGGGGTATTTAGTCTCCCTTTAGCTTACTTAAGTTTTTTCGGGGCGTATACAGATGCTTTTGCGAGGTATTTACTGGCTTTTGGTGTACTTAGAAGCTTTAGAAGCACATTTTGAGGCGTTCTTGGTGTATCTAGAGCCTTGTGGGTGGCATTTAGACTCCCTTTAGCTTATATAGGGCCTTTCGGGGAACATCTAAAGGCTTTTGCGAGGTATTTACTGGCTTATGAATCATTTTAGAGGCATTGCGGGTGTATCTAGGGCCTTATGGTGGTTATTTAGACTCCTTTTGGCTTATCTAAAACCTTTTGGGGGCATATCTAGAGGCTTTTTGCGAGGTATTTACAGGATTTTGGGGTACATAGAAGGTTTAGAAGCATATTTAAAGGCGTTCTTGGTGTATCGTGGACCCTGTGGGAGGTTTCTAGACACCCTTTGGCTTATTTAAGGCCTACGGGGCATATCAAAAGTCTTTTGCGAGGTATTTACCGGCTTTTGTTGTAGTTAGAAGCTTTAGAAGCATATTTAGAGGCGTTCTGGGTGTATCTG
Organism: Mantis religiosa; assembly: GCA_030765055.1. NCBI lineage: Eukaryota > Metazoa > Arthropoda > Insecta > Mantodea > Mantidae > Mantis > Mantis religiosa. The sequence continues at coordinate 578,145 of JAUKNK010000182.1, forward strand.
GGGCCTTATGGGAGATATAAAGGCTCGCGTTGACTTATTTATGATCTTTCGGGGCATATCTAGAGGCTTTTAGCGAGGTACTTAATGGTCTTTTGTGGACTTAGAAGCTGTAGAAGGACATTTTGAGGCGTTCTTGGTGTATCTAGGGCCTCATGGGGGTATTTAGACTCCCTTTAGCTTATTTAAGGTCTTTCGGGGAATATCTAGAGGCTTTTGCGAGGTATTTACTGGTTATTGAAGCATTGTAGAGTCGTTCTGGATGCCTCGTGAGCCTAATGGGGGATATTCAGGCTACTTTGGCTTATTTAAGGTTTTCGATGCATATCTAGAGGCTTTTTCGAGGTATTTACAGGCTTTTGTTGTACTTAGAAGCTTAAAAAGAGTATTAAGAGGCGTTTTTGGTGTATCTAGGGTCTTATTGGAGCTCTTTAGACTACCTTTGTCTTATTTAAGGTCTTTCGGGGCAGATCTAAAGGCATTTGGAGGTATTAACTGGCTTTTGGTGTACTTAGAAGCTTTTGAAGCCCATTTAGAGGCGCTCTTGGTGCATCTAGGGCCTTGTGGGTGGTATTTAGACTCCCATTAGCTTATTTAAGGCCTTTCGGGGAACATCTAGAGGCTTTTGCGAGGTATTTCCTGGCTTATGAACCATTTTATAAGCATTCCGGCTGTATCTAGGGCCTTATGGTGGTTTTTTAGACTCCTTTTGGCTTATCTAAAATCTTTCGGGGAATATCTAGAGGCTTTTGCGAGGTATTTTCAATCTTTTGGTGTGCTTAGAAGCTTGAGAAGCATATTTAGAGGCGTTCTGGGTGTATCGTGGAAACTAAGGGAGGTTTTTGGACTCCCTTTGGCTTATTTAAGGTCCTACGGGGCATATCAAAGGATTTTTGCGAGGTATTGACTGGCTTTTGTTGTACTTAGAAGATTTAGAAGCATATTTAGAGGCGTTCCAGGTGTATCTGGGGCCTTATGGGAGATATGTACGCTCGCTTTGGCTTATATATGATCTTTCGGGGCATATCTAGAGGCTTTCAGCGAGGTACTTATTGGCCTTTTGTGTACTTAGAAGCTGTAGAAGGACATTTTGAGACGTTCTTGGTGTATCTAGGGCCTCATGGGGGGTATTTAGACTCCCCTTAGCTTATTTAAGGTCTTTCGGGGAATATCTAGAGGATTTTGCGAGTTATTTAATGGATTTTGAAGCATTATAGAGGTGTTCTGGATGCTTCGTGGGCCTAATGGGGGGTATTTAGGCTACTTTGGCTTATTTAAGGTTTTTCGGGGCATATCTAGAGGATTTTGCGAGGTATTTACTGCTTTTTGGTGTACTTAGAAGGTTTAGAAGCATATTTATAGGCGTTCATGGTGTATCGTGGACCCTATGAGAGGTTTCTAGACTCTCTTTGGCTTATTTAAGGTACTACGGGGCATATCAAAAGGCTTTTGCGACGTATTTACTGGCTTTTGTTGTACTTAGAAGCTTTAGAAGCATATTTACAGGCTTTCTGGGTGTATCTGGGGCCTTATGGGAGCTATTTAGGCTCGCTTTGCTTATTTATGATCTTTAGGGGCATATCTAGAGGCTTTTGCGCGGTATTTACTGCCTTTTGGTGTACTTAGAAGCCTTAGAAGCGTATTTAGAGGCGTCCTGGCTGCATCTAGGACCTTATGGGAGGTATCTAGACTACCTTTGGCTTACTTAAGGTCTTTCGGTGCAGATCTATAGGCTTTTAGAGGTATTTAATGGCTTTTGGTGTATTTAAAAGCTTTTGAGGCCCATTTAGAGGCGCTCTTGGTGCATCAAGGGCCTTGTGGGTGGCATTTAGACTCCCTTTAGCTTATTTAAGGCCTTTCGGGGAACATCTAGAGGCTTTTGCGAGGCTTTTACTGGCTTATGAAGCATTTTAGAGGCATTCCGGGTGTACCTAGGGCCTTATGGTAGTTATTTAGACTCCTTTTGGCTTATCTAAAATCTTTCGCGGAATATCTAGAGGCTTTTGCGAGGTATTTACAGGATTTTGGTTGTACTTAGAAGGTGTAGAAGCATATTTAGAGGCGTTCTTGGAGTATCGTGGACCCTATGGGTGGTTTCGAGACACCCTTTGGCTTATTTAAGGTCCTACGGGGCATATCAAAAGGCTTTTGCGAGGTATTTACAGGCTTTTGGTGTACTTAGAAGGTTTAGAAGCATATTTAGAGGCGTTCTGGGGGTATCTGGGGCGTTATGGGAGATATTTAGGCTCGCTTTGGCTTATTTGTGATCTTTCGGGGCATATCTAGAGGCTTTTAGCGAGGTACTTATTGGCCTTTTGTGTACTTAGAAGCTGTAGAAGGACATTTTGAGGCGTTCTTGGTGTATCTAGGGCCTCATGGAGAGTATTTAGACTCCCTTTAGCTTAATTAAGGTCTTTCGGGGAATATCTAGAGGTTTTGCGATGTATTTACTGGTATTTGAAGCATTTTAGAGGCGTTCTGGATGCTTCTTGGGCCTAATGGGAGGTATTTAGGCTACTTTGGCTTGTTTAACGTCTTTCGAGGCATATCTAGAGGCTTTTGCGAGGTATTTACTGGCTTTTGGTGTACTTGGAAGCTTTAGAAGCACAGTTAGAGGCGTTCTTGGTGTATCTAGGGTCTCGGTGCTATTTGGACACTCTTTATATTCTTTATGGTCTTTCGGGCATATCTGGAGGCTTTTTGGAGGTATTTACTGGCTTTTGGTGTACTTAGAAGCTTTTGATGCAAATTTAGAGGCGTTCTTGCTGTATCTACTGCCTTATGGGAGGTGCTAGACCCCGTTTGGCTTTTTAAGGCCTTTCGGGGCATATCTAAAGGCTTTTGCGGGGTATTCACTCTCTTTTGTTGTACTTAGAAGCTTTAGAAGCGTATTTAGAGGCGTTCTGGCTGCATCTAAGACCTTATGGGAGGTATCTAGACTCCCTTTAGCTTATTTAAGGTCTTTCGGTGCATATCTAGAGGCTTTTTCGAGGTATTTACTGGCTTTTGTTGTACTTAGAAGCTTAAAAAGAGTATTAAGAGGCGTTTTTGGCGTATCTAGGGTCTTATTGGAGCTATTTAGACTACCTTTGTCTTATTTAAGGTCTTTCGGGACAGATCTAAAGGCTTTTGTAGGTATTTACTGGCTTTTGGTGTACTTAGAAGCTTTTGAAGCGTATTTAGTAGCGTTCTGGGTGCATCTAGGACCTTATGGAAGGCATTTAGACTCCCTTTGGCTTATTTAAGGTCTTCCGGGGCATATCTGAAGGCTTTTGTGAGGTATTTACTGGCTATTGTTGTATATAGAAGCTTTAGAAGCATATTTAGCGGCGTTCTGTATGTATCTAGGGCCTTATGGGAGGTATTTAGGCTCGCTTTGGCTTATGTAAGATCTTTCGGGTCTATCTAGAGGCTTTTGCGAGGAACTTATTGGCTCTTGGTGTACTTAGAAGCTTTACAAGCACATTTTGAGGCGTTCTTGGTTATCTAGGGCCTTATGGGAGGTATTTAGACTCCCTTTAGCTTATTTAAGGTCTTTCGGGGAATATGTAAAGGCTTTTGTGAGGTATTCACTGGTTTTTGAAGCATTTTAGAGGCGTTGTGGGTGTATCTTGGGCCTAATGGAGGGTATTTAGGCTACTTTTGGCTTATTTAAGGTCTTTCGGGGCATATCTAGAATCTTTTGCGAGGTATTTACTGGCTTTTAGTGTACTTAGAAGCTTTAGAAGCAAATTTAGAGGCGTTCGTGCTGCATCTAGGACCTTATGGGAGGTATCTAGACCCCCTTTGGCTTATTTAAGGTCTTTCGGGTCAGATCTAAAGACTTTTGGAGGTATTTACTGCTTTTGGTGTACTTAGAAGCTTTTGAAGCCCTTTTAGAGGCGCTCTTGGTGCCTCTAGGGCCTTGTGGGTGGTATTTAGACTCACTTTAGCTTATTTAGGGCCTTTCGGGGAACATCTAGAGGCTTTTGCGAGGTATTTACCGGCTTATGAAGCATTTTAGAGGCATTCCGGGTGTATCTAGGGCCTTATGGTGGTTATTTAGACTCCTTTTGGCTTATCTAAAATCTTTCGGGGCATATCTAGAGGATTTTGCGAGGTATTTACAGGCTTTTGGTGTACATAGAAAGTTTAGAAGCATATTTAGAGGCGTTCTGGGCGTATCTGGGGCGTTATGGGAGATATTTAGGATCGCTTTGTCTTATTTATGATCTTTCGGGGCATATCTAGAGGCTTTTAGCGAGGTACTTATTGGCCTTTTGTGTACTTAGAAGCTGTAGAAGGACATTTTGAGGCGTTCTTGGTGTATCTAGGGCCTCATGGGGTGCATTTAGACTCCCTTTAGCTTATTTAAGGTCTTTCGGGGAATATCTAGAGGCTTTTGCGAGGTATTTACTGGTTTTTGAAGCATTTTAGAGGCGTTCTGGATGCTTCTTGGGCCTAATGGGGGGTATTTAGGCTACTTTGGCATATTTAAGGTATTTCGGGGCATATCTAGTGGCTTTTGCGAGGTATTTACTGGCTTATGGTGTACTTGGAAGCTTTAGAAGCACATTTAGAGGCGCTCCTTGTGTATCTAGGGCCTTGGTGCTATTTGGACACTCTTTGTATTATTTAAGGTCTTTCGGGCATATCTGGAGGATTTTTGGAGGTATTTACCGGATTCTGGTGGACTTAGAAGCTTTTGATGCACATTTAGAGGCGTTCTTGCTGTATCTACTACCTTGTGGGAGGTGCTAGTACCCCTTTGGCTTATTAAGGTCTTTCGGGGCACATCTAAAGGCTTTTGTGTGGTATTTACTGCTTTTTGGTATACTTAGAAGCTTCAGAAGTGCATTTAGAGGCGTTCTGTCTGCATCTAGGACCTTATGGGAGGTATCTAGACTCCCTTTGGCTTATTTAAGGTCTTTCGGTGCATATCTAGAGGCTTTTCGAGGTATTTACTGGGTTTTTATGTACTTATAAGCTTTAGAAGCGTATTTAGTGGCGTTCTGGGTGCATCTAGGACCTTAAGGAAGACTTTTAGACTCCCTTTGGCTTATTTAAGGTCTTCCGGGGCATATCTAAAGGCTTTAGCCAGGTATTTACTGGCTATTGTTGTATATAGAAGCTTTAGAAGCATATTTAGAGGCGTTCTGGGTGTATCTAGGGCCTTATGGGAGGTATTTAGGCACGCTTTGGCTTATGTAAGATCTTTCGGTGTCTATCTAGAGGCTTTTGCGAGTAACTTATTGGCTTTTGGTGTACTTAGAAGCTTTAGAAGCACATTTTGAGGCGTTCTTGCGTATCTAGGGCCTTATGGGAGGTATTTAGGCTTCCTTTAGCTTATTTAAGGTCTTTCGGGGAATATCTAGAGGATTTTGCTAAGTATTCACTGGTTTTTGAAGCATTTTAGAGGCGTTCTGGGTGTATCTTGGGCCTAATGTGTGGTATTCAGGCTACTTTTAGCTTATTTAAGGTATTTCGGGGCATATCTAGAATCTTTTGCGAGGTATTTTTTGGCTTTAATGTACTTAGAAGCTTTAGAAGCACATTTAGAGGCGTTCTTGGTGTATCTTGGACCCTATGGGAGGGATCTAGATTTCTTTGGCTTATTTAAGGTCTTCCGGGGCATATCTAAAGGCTCTTTCGAGGTATTTACTGCCTATTGGTGTACTTAGAAGCTTTAGAAGTGTATTTAGAGGCGCTCTTGGTGTATCTACGGTCTTGGTGCTATTTGGACACCCTTTGTATTATTTAAGGTCTTTGGGGCATATCTGGAGGATTTTTGGAGGTATTTACTGGCTTTTGGTGCACTTAGAAGCTTTTGATGCACATTTAGAGGCGTTCTTGCTGTATCTACTGCCTTATGGGAGGAGTCTAAACCCCCTTTGGCTTATTCAGGTCTTTCGGGGCATATCTAGAGGTTTTGCGTGGTATTTACCGGATTTTGGATTACTTAGAAGCTTTTGATGCACAGTTAGAGGTGTTTATGTGGTATGTACTGCATTATGGTAGGTGTCTAGTCCCCATTTGGCTTATTTAAGGTCTCTCGGGGCACTTTTAGGGGCTTTTGCGAGGTATTTGCTGCGTTTTGGTGTACTTAGAAGCTTTTGAAGCCCATTTAAAGGCGCTCTTGGTGCATCTAGGGCCTTGTGTAATGCATTTAGACTCCCTTTAATTATTTAGGGCCTTTCGGGGAACATCTAGAGGCTTTTGCGAGGTATTTACTGGCTTATGAAGAATTTTAGAGGCTTTCCGGGTGTATCTGGGGCCTTATGGTGGTTATTAAGGCTCCTTTTGGCTTATCTAAAATCTTTCGGGGATATCTAGAGGCTTTTTGCGAGGTATTTACAGGCCTTTGGTGTACTTAGAAGGTTTAGAAGCATATTTAAAGGCGTTCTATGTGTATCGTGGACCCTAGGGGAGGTTTCTAGACTCCCTTTGGCTTATTTAAGGTCCTACGGGGCATATCAAAAGGCTTTTGCGAGGTATTTACTGGCTTTTGGTGTACTTAGAAGCTTTTGATGCACATTTAGAGGCGTTCTTGCTGTATCTACTGCCTTATGGGAGGTGCTAGACCCCCTTTGGCTTATTAAGGTATTTCGGGGCATATCTACAGGCTTTTTGGAGGTATTTACTGGCTTTTGGTATACTTAGAAGCTTTTGATACACATTTAGAGGCGTTCTGGCTGCATCTAGGACCTTATGGGAGGTATGTAGACTGCGTTTGGCTTATTTAAGGTTTTTCGGTGCATATCTAGAGGCTTTTTCGATGTATTTACAGGCTTTTGTTGTACTTAGAAGCTTAAAAAGAGTATTAATTGGCGTTTTTTGTGTATCTATGGTCTTATTGGTGCTATTTAGACTACCTTTGTCTTATTTAAGGTCTTTCGGGGCAGATCTAAAGGCTTTTGGAAGTATTTACTGGCTTTTGGTGTACTTAGAAGCTTTTGAAGCCCATTTAGAGGCGCTCTTGGTGCATCTAGGGCCTTGTGGGTGGTATTTAGACTCCCTTTAGCTTATTTAAGGCCTTTCGGGGAACATCTAGAGGCCTTTGCGAGGTATTTACTGGCTTATGAAGAATTTTAGAGGCATTCCGGGTGTATCTAGGGCCTTATGGTGGTTATTTAGACTCCTTTTGGCTTATCTAAAATCTTTCGGGGCATATCTAGGGGCTTTTTGCGAGGTATTTACAGGCTTTTGGTGTACTTAGAAGGTTTAGAAGCATATTTAAAGGCGTTCTTGGTGTATCGTGAACCCTATGGGAGGTTTCTAGACTCCCTTTGGCTTATTTAATGTCCTACGGGGCATATCAAAAGGCTTTTGCGAGGTATTTACTGGCTATTGTTGCATATAGATGCTCTAGAAGCATATCTAGAGGCGTTCTGGGTGTATCTAGGGCCCTATGGGAGGTATTTAGGCTCGCTTTGGCTTATGTAAGATATTTCGGGCTCTATCTAGAGGCTTTTGCGAGTAACTTATTGTCTTTTGGTGTACTTAGAAGCTTTAGAAGCACACTTTGAGGCGTTCCTGGTTATCTAGGGCCTTATGGGAGGTATTTAGGCTCCATTTAGCTGATTTAAGGTCTTTCGGGGAATATCTAGAGGATTTTGCGAGGTGTTCACTGGTTTTTGAAGCATTTTAGAGGCGTTCTGGATGCTTCTTGGGCCTAATGGGAGGTATTTAGGCTACTTTGGCTTATTTAACGTCTTTCGAGGCATATCTAGAGGCTTTTGCGAGGTATTTACTGGCTTTTGGTGTACTTGGAAGCTTTAGAAGCACAGTTAGAGGCGTTCTTGGTGTATCTAGGGTCTCGGTGCCATTTGGACACTCTTTATATTCTTTATGGTCTTTCGGGCATATCTGGAGGCTTTTTGGAGGTATTTACTGGCTTTTGGTGTACTTAGAAGCTTTTGATGCACATTTAGAGGCGTTCTTGCTGTATCTGCTGCCTTATGGGAGGTGCTAGACCCCCTTTGGCTTATTAAGGTATTTCGGGGCATATCTAAAGGCTTTTTGGCGGTATTTACTGGCTTTTGGTATACTTAGAAGCTTTTGATGCACATTTAGAGGCGTTCTGGCTGCATCTAGGACCTTATGGGAGGTATCTAGACTCCGTTTGGCTTATTTAAGGTTTTCGGTGCATATCTAGAGGCTTTTTCGAGGTATTTACAGGCTTTTGTTGTACTTAGAAGCTTAAAAAGAGTATTAAGAGGCCTTTTTTGTGTATCTATGGTCTTATTGGTGCTATTTAGACTACCTTTGTCTTATTTAAGGTCTTTCGGGGCAGATCTAAAGGCTTTTGGAGGTATTTACTGGCTTTTGGTGTACTTAGAAGCTTTTGAAGCCCATTTAGAGGCGCTCTTGGTGCATCTAGGCCCTTGTGGGTGATATTTAGACTCCCTTTAGCTTATTTAAGGTCTTTCGGGGAATATCTAGAGGCATTTGCGAGGTATTTACTGGTTTTTGAAGCATTTTAGAGGCGTTCTGGATGCTTCTTGGGCCTAATGGGGGGTATTTAGGCTACTTTGGCTTATTTAAGGTATTTCGGGGCATATCTAGTGACTTTTGCGAGGTATTTACTGGCTTTGGTGTACTTGGAAGCTTTAGAAGCACATTTAGAGGCGCTCTTTGTGTATCTAGGGCCTTGGTGCTATTTGGACACTCTTTGTATTATTTAAGGTCTTTCGGGCATATCTGGAGTATTTTTGGAGGTATTTACCGGATTCTGGTGTACTTAGACGCTTTTGATGCACATTTAGAGGCGTTCTTGCTGTATCTACTGCCTTGCGGGAGGTGCTAGTACCCCTTTGGCTTATTAAGGTCTTTCTGGGCATATCTAAAGGCTTTTGTATGGTATTTACTGCTTTTTGGTATACTTAGAAGCTTCAGAAGCATATTTAGAGGCGTTCTGTCTGCATCTAGGACCTTATGGGAGGTATCTAGACTCCCCTTGGCTTATTTAAGGTCTTTCGGTGCATATCTAGAGGCTTTTCGAGGTATTTACTGGGTTTTTATGTACTTATAAGCTTTAGAAGCGTATTTAGTGGCGTTCTGGGTGCATCTAGGACCTTAAGGAAGGCTTTTAGACTCCCTTTGGCTTATTTAAGGTCTTCCGGGGCATATCTAAAGGCTTTAGCCAGGTATTTACTGGCTATTGTTGTATATAGAAGCTTTAGAAGCATATTTAGAGGCGTTCTGGGTGTATCTAGGGCCTTATGGGAGGTATTTAGGCTCGCTTTGGCTTATGTAAGATCTTTCGGTGTCTATCTAGAGGCTTTTGCGAGTAACTTATTGGCTTTTGGTGTACTTAGAAGCTTTAGAAGCACATTTTGAGGCGTTCTTGCGTATCTAGGGCCTTATGGGAGGTATTTAGGCTTCCTTTAGCTTATTTAAGGTCTTTCGGGGAATATCTAGAGGATTTTGCTAAGTATTCACTGGTTTTTGAAGCATTTTAGAGGCGTTCTGGGTGTATCTTGGGCCTAATGTGTGGTATTCAGGCTACTTTTAGCTTATTTAAGGTATTTCGGGGCATATCTAGAATCTTTTGCGAGGTATTTACTGGCTTTTAGTGTACTTAGAAGCTTTAGAAGCACATTTAGAGGCGTTCTTGGTGTATCTTGGACCCTATGGGAGGGATCTAGATTTCTTTGGCTTATTTAAGGTCTTCCGGGGCATATCTAAAGGCTCTTTCGGGGTATTTACTGCCTATTGGTGTACTTAGAAGCTTTAGAAGTGTAGTTAGAGGCGCTCTTGGTGTATCTACGGTCTTGGTGCTATTTGGACACCCTTTGTATTATTTAAGGTCTTTGGGGCATATCTGGAGGATTTTTGGAGGTATTTACTGGCTTTAGGTGCACTTAGAAGCTTTTGATGCACATTTAGAGGCGTTCTTGCTGTATCTACTGCCTTATGGGAGGAGTCTAAACCCCCTTTGGCTTATTCAGGTCTTTCGGGGCATATCTAGAGGTTTTGCGTGGTATTTACCGGATTTTGGATTACTTAGAAGCTGTTGATGCACAGTTAGAGGTGTTTATGTGGTATGTACTGCATTATGGTAGGTGTCTAGACCCCATTTGGCTTATTTAAGGTCTTTCGGGGCACTTTTAGGGGCTTTTGCGTGGTATTTGCTGCGTTTTGGTGTACTTAGAAGCTTTTGAAGCCCATTTAAAGGCGCTCTTGGTGCATCTAGGGCCTTGTGTAATGCATTTAGACTCCCTTTAATTATTTAGGGCCTTTCGGGGAACATCTAGAGGCTTTTGCGAGGTATTTACTGGCTTATGAAGAATTTTAGAGGCATTCCGGGTGTATCTAGGGCCTTATGGTGGTTATTAAGACTCCTTTTGGCTTATCTAAAATCTTTCGGGGATATCTAGAGGCTTTTTGCGAGGTATTTACAGGCTTTTGGTGTACTTAGAAGGTTTAGAAGCATATTTAGAGGCGTTCTGTGTGTATCTAGGGCCTTATGGGAGGTATTTAGGCTCGCTTTGGCTTATGTAAGATCTTTCGGTGTCTATCCAGAGGCTTTTGCGAGTAACTTATTGGCTTTTGGTGTACTTAGAAGCTTTAGAAGCACATTTTGAGGCGTTCTTGCGTATCTAGGGCCTTATGGGAGGTATTTAGGCTCCCTTTAGCTTATTTAAGGTCTTTCGGGGAATATCTAGAGGATTTTGCTAAGTATTTACTGGATTTTGAATTATTTTAGAGGCGTTCTGGATGCTTCTTGGGCATAATGGGTGGTATTTAGACTACTTTGGCTTATTTAAGGTCTTTCGGGGCATATCTAGAGGCTTTTGCGAGGTGTTTACTGGCTTTTGGTGTCCTTTGAAGCCTTAGAAGCATATTTAGAGGCGTTCGTGGTGTATCTTGTACCCTATGGGAGGTATTTAGACTCCCTTTGGCTTATTTAATGTCTTCCGGGGCATATCTAAAGGTTTTTGTATGGTATTTACTGCTTTTTGGTATACTTAGAAGGTTTAGAAGCATATTTATAGGCGTTCTTGGTGTATCGTGGACCCTATGGGAGGTTTCTAGACTCCCTTTGGCTTATTTAAGGTCCTACGGGGCATATCAAAAGGCTTTTACGAGGTATTTACTGGCTTTTGTTGTACTTAGAAGCTTTAGAAGCATATTTAGAGGCGTTCCAGGTGTATCTGGGTTAGGCTCGCTTTGGCTTATTTATGATCTTTCGGGGCATATCTAGAGGCTTTTAGCCGGGTACTTATTGGTCTTTTGGGTACTTAGGAGCTTTAGAAGGACATTTTGAGGCGTTCTTGGTGTATCTAGGGCCTCATGGGGGTATTTAGACTCCCTTTAGCTTATTTAAGGTATTTCGGGGAATATCTAGAGGCTTTTGCGAGGTATTTACTGGTTTTTGAAGCTTTTTAGAGCCGTTCTGGATACTTCTTGGGCCTAGTGGGGGATATTTAGGCTACTTTGGCTTATTTAAGGTCTTTCGGGGCATATCTAGAGGCTTTTGCGAGGTATTTACTGGCTTTTGGTGTACTTAGAAGCTTTAGAAGCACATTTAGAGGCGTTCATGGTGTATCTAGGGTCTTGGTGCTATTTGGACACTCTTTGTATTATTTAAGGTCTTTCGGGCATATCTGGAGGCTTTTTGAAGGTATTTACTGGCTTTTGATTACTTAGAAGTTTTTGATGCACATTTAGAAGCGTTCTTGCTGTATCTACTGCCTTATGGGAGGTGCTAGACCCCCTTTGGCTTATTAAGGTATTTCGGGGCATATCTAAAGGCTTTTTGGAGGTATTTACTGGCTTTTGGTATACTTAGAAGCTTTTGATGCACATTTAGAGGCGTTCTGGCTGCATCTAGGACCTTATGGGAGGTATCTAGACTCCGTTTGGCTTATTTAAGGTTTTCGGTGCATATCTAGAGGCTTTTTCGAGGTATTTACAGGCTTTTGTTGTACTTAGAAGCTTAAAAAGAGTATTAAGAGGCGTTTTTTGTGTATCTATGGTCTTATTGGTGCTATTTAGACTACCTTTGTTTTATTTTAGGTCTTTCGGGGCAGATCTAAAGGCTTTTGGAGGTATTTACTGGCTTTTGGTGTACTTAGAAGCTTTTGAAGCCCATTTAGAGGCGCTCTTGGTGCATCTAGGGCCTTGTGGGTGGTATTTAGACTCCCTTTAGCTTATTTAAGGCCTTTCGGGGAACATCTAGAGGCCTTTGCGAGGTATTTACTGGCTTATGAAGAATTTTAGAGGCATTCCGGGTGTATCTAGGGCCTTATGGTGGTTATTTAGACTCCTTTTGGCTTATCTAAAATCTTTCGGGGCATATCTAGGGGCTTTTTGCGAGGTATTTACAGGCTTTTGGTGTACTTAGAAGGTTTAGAAGCATATTTAAAGGCGTTCTTGGTGTATCGTGGACCCTATGGGAGGTTTCTAGACTCCCTTTGGCTTATTTAATGTCCTACGGGGCATATCAAAAGGCTTTTGCGAGGTATTTACTGGCTATTGTTGCATATAGATGCTTTAGAAGCATATCTAGAGGCGTTCTGGGTGTATCTAGGGCCCTATGGGAGGTATTTAGGCACGCTTTGGCTTATGTAAGATATTTCGGACTCTATCTAGAGGCTTTTGCGAGTAACTTATTGTCTTTTGGTGTACTTAGAAGCTTTAGAAGCACACTTTGAGGCGTTCTTGGTTATCTAGGGCCTTATGGGAGGTATTTAGGCTCCCTTTAGCTTATTTAAGGTCTTTCGGGGAATATCCAGAGGATTTTGCGAGGTGTTCACTGGTTTTTGAAGCATTTTAGAGGCGTTCTGGATGCTTCTTGGGCCTAAGGGGGGTATTTAGGCTACTGTGGCTGGTTTAAGGTCTTTCGGGGCATATCTAGAGGGTTTTGCGAGGTATTTACTGGCTTTTGGTGTACTTGGAAGCTTTAGAAGCACATTTAGAGGCGCTCTTGGTGCATCTAGGGTCTTGCTGCTATTTGGACACTCTTTGTATTATTTAAGGTCTTTCGGGCATATCTGGGGGCTTTTTGGAAGTATCTACTGGCTTTTGGTGTACTTAGAAGCTTTTGATACACATTTAGAGGCGTTCTTGCTGTATCTACTGCCTTATGGGAGGTGTCTAAACCTCCTTTGGCTTACTTAATGTCTTTCGGGGCACTTCTAGAGGTTTTGCTAGGTATTTACTGCGTTTTGGTGTACTTAGAAGCTTTTGAAGCCCATTTAGAGGCACTCTTGGTGCATCTAGGGCCTTGTGGGTGCTATTTAGACTCCCTTTAGCTTATTTAGGGCTTTTCGGGGAATATCTAGAGGATTTTGCAAGGTATTCACTGGTTTTTGAAGCATTTTAGAGGCGTTCTGGGTGTATCTTGGGCCTAATGATTGGTATTTAGGTTACTTTTGGCTTATTTAAGATCTTTCGGGGCATATCTAGAATCTTTTGCGAGGTTTTTACTGGCTTTTAGTGTACTTAGAAGCTTTAGAAGCACATTTAGAGGCGTTCTTCGTGTATCTTGGACCCTATGTGAGGGATCTGGATTCGTTTGGCTTATTTAAGGTCTTCCGGGGTATATCTAAAGGCTTTTTCGAGGTATTTACTGCCCATTGGTGTACTTAGAAGCTTTAGAAGCGTATTTGGAGGCGTTTTGGCTGCATCTAGGACCTTATGGGAGGTATCTAGACCCCCTTTGGCTTATTTAGGGCCTTTCGGGGTACATCTAGAGGCTTTTGCGAGGTATTTACTGGCTTATGAAGAATTTTAGAGGTATTCCGGGTGTATCTAGGGCCTTATGGTGGTTATTTAGACTCCTTTTGGCTTATCTAAAATCTTTCGGAGCATATCTAGAGGCTTTTGCGAGGTATTTACAGGCTTTTGGTCTACTTAGAAGGTCTAGAAGCATATTTAAAAGCGTTCTTGGTGTATCGTGGACCCTATGAGAGGTTTCTAGACACCCTTTGGCTTATTTAAGGTCCTACGGGGCATATCAAAAGGCTCTTGCGAGGTATTTACTGGCTTTTGTTGTACTTAGAAGCTTTAGAAGCATATTTAGAGGCGTTCTGGGTGTATCTGGGGCCTTATGGGAGATATTTAGGCTCGCTTTGGCTTATTTATGATCCTTCGGGGCATATCTAGAGGCTTTTAGCGAGGTACATATTGGCCTTTTGCGTACTTAGAAGCTGTAGAAGGACATTTTAAGGCGTCCTTGGTGTATCTAAGGCCTCATGGGGGGTATTAAGACTCCCTTTAGCTTATTTAAGGTCTTTCGGGGAATATCTAGGGGCTTTTGCGAGGTATTTACTGGTTTTTGAAGCATTTTAGAGGCGTTCTGGATGCTTCTTGGGCCTAATGGGGGGTATGTAGGCTACTTTGACTTATTTAAGGTCTTTCGGGGCATATCTAGGGGCTTTTGCGAGGTATTTAATGGCTTTAGGTGTACTTTGAAGCTTTAGAAGCATATTTAGAGGCGTTCGTGGTGTATTTTGTACCCTATGGGAGGTATTTGGACTCCCTTTGGCTTATTTAATGTCTTCCGGGGCATATCTAAAGGCTTTTTTATGGTATTTACTGCTTTTTGGTGTACCTAGAACGTTTAGAAGCATATTTATAGGCGTTCTTGGTGAATCGTGGACCCTATGGGAGGTTTCGAGACTCCCTTTGGCTTATTTAAGGTCCTACGGGGCATATCAAAAGGCTTTTGCGAGGTATTTACTGGCTTTTGTTGTACTTAGAAGCTTTTGAAGCATATAAAGAGGCGTTCCGTGTGTATCTGGGTTCTTATGGGAGATATTTAGGCTCGCTTTGGCTTATTTATGATCTTTCGGGGCATATCTAGAGGCTTTTTGCGAGGTACTTATTGGCCTTTTGTGTACTTAGAAGCTTAGAAGGACATTTTGAGGCGTTCTTGGTGTATCTAGGGTCTCATGGGGGGTATTTAGACTCCCTTTAGCTTATTTAAGGTCTTTCGGGGAATATCTAGAGGCTTTTGCGAGGTATTTACTGGTTTCTGAAGCATTTTAGAGGCGTTCTGGATGCTTCTTGGGCCTAATGGGGGGTATTTAGCCTACTCTGGCTGATTTAAGGTCTTTCGGGGCATATCTAGAGGCTTTTGCAAGGTATTTACTGGCTTTTGGTGTACTTGGAAGCTTTAGAAGCACATTTAGAGGCGCTCTTGGTGCATCTAGGATCTTGGTGCTATTTGGACACTCTTTGTATTATTTAAGGTCTTTCGGGCATATCTGGAGGCCTTTTGGAGGTATCTACTGGCTTTTGGTGTACTTAGAAGCTTTTGATCCACATTTAGAGGCGTTCTTGCAGTATCTACTGCCTTATGGGAGGTGTCTAAACCCCCTTTGGCTTATTTAATGTTTTTCGGGGCACTTCTAGAGGCTTTTGCGAGGTATTTACTGCGTTTTGGTGTACTTAGAAGCTTTTGAAGCCCATTTAGAGGCGCTCTTGGTGAATCTAGGGCCTTGTGGGTGGTATTTAGACTCACTTTAGCTTATTTAAGGCTTTTCGGGGAACATCTAGAGGCTTTTGCGAGGTATTTACTGGATTTTGAAGCATTTTAGAGGCGTTCTGGATGCTTCTTGGGCCTAATGGGGGGTATTTAGACTACTTTGGCTTATTTAAGTTCTTTCGGGGCATATCTAGATGCTTTTGCGAGGTTTTTACTGGCTTTTGGTGTACTTAGAAGCTTTAGAAGCAAATTTAGAGGCGTTCGTGCTGCATCTAGGACCTTATGGGAGGTATCTAGACCCCCTTTGGCTTATTTAAGGTCTTTCGGGTCAGATCTAAAGACTTTTGGAGGTATTTACTGCTTTTGGTGTACTTAGAAGCTTTTGAAGCCCTTTTAGAGGCGCTCTTGGTGCCTCTAGGGCCTTGTGGGTGGTATTTAGACTCACTTTAGCTTATTTAGGGCCTTTCGGGGAACATCTAGAGGCTTTTGCGAGGTATTTACCGGCTTATGAAGCATTTTAGAGGCATTCCGGGTGTATCTAGGGCCTTATGGTGGTTATTTAGACTCCTTTTGGCTTATCTAAAATCTTTCGGGGCATATCTAGAGGATTTTGCGAGGTATTTACAGGCTTTTGGTGTACATAGAAAGTTTAGAAGCATATTTAGAGGCGTTCTGGGCGTATCTGGGGCGTTATGGGAGATATTTAGGATCGCTTTGTCTTATTTATGATCTTTCGGGGCATATCTAGAGGCTTTTAGCGAGGTACTTATTGGCCTTTTGTGTACTTAGAAGCTGTAGAAGGACATTTTGAGGCGTTCTTGGTGTATCTAGGGCCTCATGGGGTGCATTTAGACTCCCTTTAGCTTATTTAAGGTCTTTCGGGGAATATCTAGAGGCTTTTGCGAGGTATTTACTGGTTTTTGAAGCATTTTAGAGGCGTTCTGGATGCTTCTTGGGCCTAATGGGGGGTATTTAGGCTACTTTGGCATATTTAAGGTATTTCGGGGCATATCTAGTGGCTTTTGCGAGGTATTTACTGGCTTATGGTGTACTTGGAAGCTTTAGAAGCACATTTAGAGGCGCTCCTTGTGTATCTAGGGCCTTGGTGCTATTTGGACACTCTTTGTATTATTTAAGGTCTTTCGGGCATATCTGGAGGATTTTTGGAGGTATTTACCGGATTCTGGTGGACTTAGAAGCTTTTGATGCACATTTAGAGGCGTTCTTGCTGTATCTACTACCTTGTGGGAGGTGCTAGTACCCCTTTGGCTTATTAAGGTCTTTCGGGGCACATCTAAAGGCTTTTGTGTGGTATTTACTGCTTTTTGGTATACTTAGAAGCTTCAGAAGTGCATTTAGAGGCGTTCTGTCTGCATCTAGGACCTTATGGGAGGTATCTAGACTCCCTTTGGCTTATTTAAGGTCTTTCGGTGCATATCTAGAGGCTTTTCGAGGTATTTACTGGGTTTTTATGTACTTATAAGCTTTAGAAGCGTATTTAGTGGCGTTCTGGGTGCATCTAGGACCTTAAGGAAGACTTTTAGACTCCCTTTGGCTTATTTAAGGTCTTCCGGGGCATATCTAAAGGCTTTAGCCAGGTATTTACTGGCTATTGTTGTATATAGAAGCTTTAGAAGCATATTTAGAGGCGTTCTGGGTGTATCTAGGGCCTTATGGGAGGTATTTAGGCACGCTTTGGCTTATGTAAGATCTTTCGGTGTCTATCTAGAGGCTTTTGCGAGTAACTTATTGGCTTTTGGTGTACTTAGAAGCTTTAGAAGCACATTTTGAGGCGTTCTTGCGTATCTAGGGCCTTATGGGAGGTATTTAGGCTTCCTTTAGCTTATTTAAGGTCTTTCGGGGAATATCTAGAGGATTTTGCTAAGTATTCACTGGTTTTTGAAGCATTTTAGAGGCGTTCTGGGTGTATCTTGGGCCTAATGTGTGGTATTCAGGCTACTTTTAGCTTATTTAAGGTATTTCGGGGCATATCTAGAATCTTTTGCGAGGTATTTTTTGGCTTTAATGTACTTAGAAGCTTTAGAAGCACATTTAGAGGCGTTCTTGGTGTATCTTGGACCCTATGGGAGGGATCTAGATTTCTTTGGCTTATTTAAGGTCTTCCGGGGCATATCTAAAGGCTCTTTCGAGGTATTTACTGCCTATTGGTGTACTTAGAAGCTTTAGAAGTGTATTTAGAGGCGCTCTTGGTGTATCTACGGTCTTGGTGCTATTTGGACACCCTTTGTATTATTTAAGGTCTTTGGGGCATATCTGGAGGATTTTTGGAGGTATTTACTGGCTTTTGGTGCACTTAGAAGCTTTTGATGCACATTTAGAGGCGTTCTTGCTGTATCTACTGCCTTATGGGAGGAGTCTAAACCCCCTTTGGCTTATTCAGGTCTTTCGGGGCATATCTAGAGGTTTTGCGTGGTATTTACCGGATTTTGGATTACTTAGAAGCTTTTGATGCACAGTTAGAGGTGTTTATGTGGTATGTACTGCATTATGGTAGGTGTCTAGTCCCCATTTGGCTTATTTAAGGTCTCTCGGGGCACTTTTAGGGGCTTTTGCGAGGTATTTGCTGCGTTTTGGTGTACTTAGAAGCTTTTGAAGCCCATTTAAAGGCGCTCTTGGTGCATCTAGGGCCTTGTGTAATGCATTTAGACTCCCTTTAATTATTTAGGGCCTTTCGGGGAACATCTAGAGGCTTTTGCGAGGTATTTACTGGCTTATGAAGAATTTTAGAGGCTTTCCGGGTGTATCTGGGGCCTTATGGTGGTTATTAAGGCTCCTTTTGGCTTATCTAAAATCTTTCGGGGATATCTAGAGGCTTTTTGCGAGGTATTTACAGGCCTTTGGTGTACTTAGAAGGTTTAGAAGCATATTTAAAGGCGTTCTATGTGTATCGTGGACCCTAGGGGAGGTTTCTAGACTCCCTTTGGCTTATTTAAGGTCCTACGGGGCATATCAAAAGGCTTTTGCGAGGTATTTACTGGCTTTTGGTGTACTTAGAAGCTTTTGATGCACATTTAGAGGCGTTCTTGCTGTATCTACTGCCTTATGGGAGGTGCTAGACCCCCTTTGGCTTATTAAGGTATTTCGGGGCATATCTACAGGCTTTTTGGAGGTATTTACTGGCTTTTGGTATACTTAGAAGCTTTTGATACACATTTAGAGGCGTTCTGGCTGCATCTAGGACCTTATGGGAGGTATGTAGACTGCGTTTGGCTTATTTAAGGTTTTTCGGTGCATATCTAGAGGCTTTTTCGATGTATTTACAGGCTTTTGTTGTACTTAGAAGCTTAAAAAGAGTATTAATTGGCGTTTTTTGTGTATCTATGGTCTTATTGGTGCTATTTAGACTACCTTTGTCTTATTTAAGGTCTTTCGGGGCAGATCTAAAGGCTTTTGGAAGTATTTACTGGCTTTTGGTGTACTTAGAAGCTTTTGAAGCCCATTTAGAGGCGCTCTTGGTGCATCTAGGGCCTTGTGGGTGGTATTTAGACTCCCTTTAGCTTATTTAAGGCCTTTCGGGGAACATCTAGAGGCCTTTGCGAGGTATTTACTGGCTTATGAAGAATTTTAGAGGCATTCCGGGTGTATCTAGGGCCTTATGGTGGTTATTTAGACTCCTTTTGGCTTATCTAAAATCTTTCGGGGCATATCTAGGGGCTTTTTGCGAGGTATTTACAGGCTTTTGGTGTACTTAGAAGGTTTAGAAGCATATTTAAAGGCGTTCTTGGTGTATCGTGAACCCTATGGGAGGTTTCTAGACTCCCTTTGGCTTATTTAATGTCCTACGGGGCATATCAAAAGGCTTTTGCGAGGTATTTACTGGCTATTGTTGCATATAGATGCTCTAGAAGCATATCTAGAGGCGTTCTGGGTGTATCTAGGGCCCTATGGGAGGTATTTAGGCTCGCTTTGGCTTATGTAAGATATTTCGGGCTCTATCTAGAGGCTTTTGCGAGTAACTTATTGTCTTTTGGTGTACTTAGAAGCTTTAGAAGCACACTTTGAGGCGTTCCTGGTTATCTAGGGCCTTATGGGAGGTATTTAGGCTCCATTTAGCTGATTTAAGGTCTTTCGGGGAATATCTAGAGGATTTTGCGAGGTGTTCACTGGTTTTTGAAGCATTTTAGAGGCGTTCTGGATGCTTCTTGGGCCTAATGGGAGGTATTTAGGCTACTTTGGCTTATTTAACGTCTTTCGAGGCATATCTAGAGGCTTTTGCGAGGTATTTACTGGCTTTTGGTGTACTTGGAAGCTTTAGAAGCACAGTTAGAGGCGTTCTTGGTGTATCTAGGGTCTCGGTGCCATTTGGACACTCTTTATATTCTTTATGGTCTTTCGGGCATATCTGGAGGCTTTTTGGAGGTATTTACTGGCTTTTGGTGTACTTAGAAGCTTTTGATGCACATTTAGAGGCGTTCTTGCTGTATCTGCTGCCTTATGGGAGGTGCTAGACCCCCTTTGGCTTATTAAGGTATTTCGGGGCATATCTAAAGGCTTTTTGGCGGTATTTACTGGCTTTTGGTATACTTAGAAGCTTTTGATGCACATTTAGAGGCGTTCTGGCTGCATCTAGGACCTTATGGGAGGTATCTAGACTCCGTTTGGCTTATTTAAGGTTTTCGGTGCATATCTAGAGGCTTTTTCGAGGTATTTACAGGCTTTTGTTGTACTTAGAAGCTTAAAAAGAGTATTAAGAGGCCTTTTTTGTGTATCTATGGTCTTATTGGTGCTATTTAGACTACCTTTGTCTTATTTAAGGTCTTTCGGGGCAGATCTAAAGGCTTTTGGAGGTATTTACTGGCTTTTGGTGTACTTAGAAGCTTTTGAAGCCCATTTAGAGGCGCTCTTGGTGCATCTAGGCCCTTGTGGGTGATATTTAGACTCCCTTTAGCTTATTTAAGGTCTTTCGGGGAATATCTAGAGGCATTTGCGAGGTATTTACTGGTTTTTGAAGCATTTTAGAGGCGTTCTGGATGCTTCTTGGGCCTAATGGGGGGTATTTAGGCTACTTTGGCTTATTTAAGGTATTTCGGGGCATATCTAGTGACTTTTGCGAGGTATTTACTGGCTTTGGTGTACTTGGAAGCTTTAGAAGCACATTTAGAGGCGCTCTTTGTGTATCTAGGGCCTTGGTGCTATTTGGACACTCTTTGTATTATTTAAGGTCTTTCGGGCATATCTGGAGTATTTTTGGAGGTATTTACCGGATTCTGGTGTACTTAGACGCTTTTGATGCACATTTAGAGGCGTTCTTGCTGTATCTACTGCCTTGCGGGAGGTGCTAGTACCCCTTTGGCTTATTAAGGTCTTTCTGGGCATATCTAAAGGCTTTTGTATGGTATTTACTGCTTTTTGGTATACTTAGAAGCTTCAGAAGCATATTTAGAGGCGTTCTGTCTGCATCTAGGACCTTATGGGAGGTATCTAGACTCCCCTTGGCTTATTTAAGGTCTTTCGGTGCATATCTAGAGGCTTTTCGAGGTATTTACTGGGTTTTTATGTACTTATAAGCTTTAGAAGCGTATTTAGTGGCGTTCTGGGTGCATCTAGGACCTTAAGGAAGGCTTTTAGACTCCCTTTGGCTTATTTAAGGTCTTCCGGGGCATATCTAAAGGCTTTAGCCAGGTATTTACTGGCTATTGTTGTATATAGAAGCTTTAGAAGCATATTTAGAGGCGTTCTGGGTGTATCTAGGGCCTTATGGGAGGTATTTAGGCTCGCTTTGGCTTATGTAAGATCTTTCGGTGTCTATCTAGAGGCTTTTGCGAGTAACTTATTGGCTTTTGGTGTACTTAGAAGCTTTAGAAGCACATTTTGAGGCGTTCTTGCGTATCTAGGGCCTTATGGGAGGTATTTAGGCTTCCTTTAGCTTATTTAAGGTCTTTCGGGGAATATCTAGAGGATTTTGCTAAGTATTCACTGGTTTTTGAAGCATTTTAGAGGCGTTCTGGGTGTATCTTGGGCCTAATGTGTGGTATTCAGGCTACTTTTAGCTTATTTAAGGTATTTCGGGGCATATCTAGAATCTTTTGCGAGGTATTTACTGGCTTTTAGTGTACTTAGAAGCTTTAGAAGCACATTTAGAGGCGTTCTTGGTGTATCTTGGACCCTATGGGAGGGATCTAGATTTCTTTGGCTTATTTAAGGTCTTCCGGGGCATATCTAAAGGCTCTTTCGGGGTATTTACTGCCTATTGGTGTACTTAGAAGCTTTAGAAGTGTAGTTAGAGGCGCTCTTGGTGTATCTACGGTCTTGGTGCTATTTGGACACCCTTTGTATTATTTAAGGTCTTTGGGGCATATCTGGAGGATTTTTGGAGGTATTTACTGGCTTTAGGTGCACTTAGAAGCTTTTGATGCACATTTAGAGGCGTTCTTGCTGTATCTACTGCCTTATGGGAGGAGTCTAAACCCCCTTTGGCTTATTCAGGTCTTTCGGGGCATATCTAGAGGTTTTGCGTGGTATTTACCGGATTTTGGATTACTTAGAAGCTGTTGATGCACAGTTAGAGGTGTTTATGTGGTATGTACTGCATTATGGTAGGTGTCTAGACCCCATTTGGCTTATTTAAGGTCTTTCGGGGCACTTTTAGGGGCTTTTGCGTGGTATTTGCTGCGTTTTGGTGTACTTAGAAGCTTTTGAAGCCCATTTAAAGGCGCTCTTGGTGCATCTAGGGCCTTGTGTAATGCATTTAGACTCCCTTTAATTATTTAGGGCCTTTCGGGGAACATCTAGAGGCTTTTGCGAGGTATTTACTGGCTTATGAAGAATTTTAGAGGCATTCCGGGTGTATCTAGGGCCTTATGGTGGTTATTAAGACTCCTTTTGGCTTATCTAAAATCTTTCGGGGATATCTAGAGGCTTTTTGCGAGGTATTTACAGGCTTTTGGTGTACTTAGAAGGTTTAGAAGCATATTTAGAGGCGTTCTGTGTGTATCTAGGGCCTTATGGGAGGTATTTAGGCTCGCTTTGGCTTATGTAAGATCTTTCGGTGTCTATCCAGAGGCTTTTGCGAGTAACTTATTGGCTTTTGGTGTACTTAGAAGCTTTAGAAGCACATTTTGAGGCGTTCTTGCGTATCTAGGGCCTTATGGGAGGTATTTAGGCTCCCTTTAGCTTATTTAAGGTCTTTCGGGGAATATCTAGAGGATTTTGCTAAGTATTTACTGGATTTTGAATTATTTTAGAGGCGTTCTGGATGCTTCTTGGGCATAATGGGTGGTATTTAGACTACTTTGGCTTATTTAAGGTCTTTCGGGGCATATCTAGAGGCTTTTGCGAGGTGTTTACTGGCTTTTGGTGTCCTTTGAAGCCTTAGAAGCATATTTAGAGGCGTTCGTGGTGTATCTTGTACCCTATGGGAGGTATTTAGACTCCCTTTGGCTTATTTAATGTCTTCCGGGGCATATCTAAAGGTTTTTGTATGGTATTTACTGCTTTTTGGTATACTTAGAAGGTTTAGAAGCATATTTATAGGCGTTCTTGGTGTATCGTGGACCCTATGGAAGGTTTCTAGACTCCCTTTGGCTTATTTAAGGTCCTACGGGGCATATCAAAAGGCTTTTACGAGGTATTTACTGGCTTTTGTTGTACTTAGAAGCTTTAGAAGCATATTTAGAGGCGTTCCAGGTGTATCTGGGTTAGGCTCGCTTTGGCTTATTTATGATCTTTCGGGGCATATCTAGAGGCTTTTAGCCGGGTACTTATTGGTCTTTTGGGTACTTAGGAGCTTTAGAAGGACATTTTGAGGCGTTCTTGGTGTATCTAGGGCCTCATGGGGGTATTTAGACTCCCTTTAGCTTATTTAAGGTATTTCGGGGAATATCTAGAGGCTTTTGCGAGGTATTTACTGGTTTTTGAAGCTTTTTAGAGCCGTTCTGGATACTTCTTGGGCCTAGTGGGGGATATTTAGGCTACTTTGGCTTATTTAAGGTCTTTCGGGGCATATCTAGAGGCTTTTGCGAGGTATTTACTGGCTTTTGGTGTACTTAGAAGCTTTAGAAGCACATTTAGAGGCGTTCATGGTGTATCTAGGGTCTTGGTGCTATTTGGACACTCTTTGTATTATTTAAGGTCTTTCGGGCATATCTGGAGGCTTTTTGAAGGTATTTACTGGCTTTTGATTACTTAGAAGTTTTTGATGCACATTTAGAAGCGTTCTTGCTGTATCTACTGCCTTATGGGAGGTGCTAGACCCCCTTTGGCTTATTAAGGTATTTCGGGGCATATCTAAAGGCTTTTTGGAGGTATTTACTGGCTTTTGGTATACTTAGAAGCTTTTGATGCACATTTAGAGGCGTTCTGGCTGCATCTAGGACCTTATGGGAGGTATCTAGACTCCGTTTGGCTTATTTAAGGTTTTCGGTGCATATCTAGAGGCTTTTTCGAGGTATTTACAGGCTTTTGTTGTACTTAGAAGCTTAAAAAGAGTATTAAGAGGCGTTTTTTGTGTATCTATGGTCTTATTGGTGCTATTTAGACTACCTTTGTTTTATTTTAGGTCTTTCGGGGCAGATCTAAAGGCTTTTGGAGGTATTTACTGGCTTTTGGTGTACTTAGAAGCTTTTGAAGCCCATTTAGAGGCGCTCTTGGTGCATCTAGGGCCTTGTGGGTGGTATTTAGACTCCCTTTAGCTTATTTAAGGCCTTTCGGGGAACATCTAGAGGCCTTTGCGAGGTATTTACTGGCTTATGAAGAATTTTAGAGGCATTCCGGGTGTATCTAGGGCCTTATGGTGGTTATTTAGACTCCTTTTGGCTTATCTAAAATCTTTCGGGGCATATCTAGGGGCTTTTTGCGAGGTATTTACAGGCTTTTGGTGTACTTAGAAGGTTTAGAAGCATATTTAAAGGCGTTCTTGGTGTATCGTGGACCCTATGGGAGGTTTCTAGACTCCCTTTGGCTTATTTAATGTCCTACGGGGCATATCAAAAGGCTTTTGCGAGGTATTTACTGGCTATTGTTGCATATAGATGCTTTAGAAGCATATCTAGAGGCGTTCTGGGTGTATCTAGGGCCCTATGGGAGGTATTTAGGCACGCTTTGGCTTATGTAAGATATTTCGGACTCTATCTAGAGGCTTTTGCGAGTAACTTATTGTCTTTTGGTGTACTTAGAAGCTTTAGAAGCACACTTTGAGGCGTTCTTGGTTATCTAGGGCCTTATGGGAGGTATTTAGGCTCCCTTTAGCTTATTTAAGGTCTTTCGGGGAATATCCAGAGGATTTTGCGAGGTGTTCACTGGTTTTTGAAGCATTTTAGAGGCGTTCTGGATGCTTCTTGGGCCTAAGGGGGGTATTTAGGCTACTGTGGCTGGTTTAAGGTCTTTCGGGGCATATCTAGAGGGTTTTGCGAGGTATTTACTGGCTTTTGGTGTACTTGGAAGCTTTAGAAGCACATTTAGAGGCGCTCTTGGTGCATCTAGGGTCTTGCTGCTATTTGGACACTCTTTGTATTATTTAAGGTCTTTCGGGCATATCTGGGGGCTTTTTGGAAGTATCTACTGGCTTTTGGTGTACTTAGAAGCTTTTGATACACATTTAGAGGCGTTCTTGCTGTATCTACTGCCTTATGGGAGGTGTCTAAACCTCCTTTGGCTTACTTAATGTCTTTCGGGGCACTTCTAGAGGTTTTGCTAGGTATTTACTGCGTTTTGGTGTACTTAGAAGCTTTTGAAGCCCATTTAGAGGCACTCTTGGTGCATCTAGGGCCTTGTGGGTGCTATTTAGACTCCCTTTAGCTTATTTAGGGCTTTTCGGGGAATATCTAGAGGATTTTGCAAGGTATTCACTGGTTTTTGAAGCATTTTAGAGGCGTTCTGGGTGTATCTTGGGCCTAATGATTGGTATTTAGGTTACTTTTGGCTTATTTAAGATCTTTCGGGGCATATCTAGAATCTTTTGCGAGGTTTTTACTGGCTTTTAGTGTACTTAGAAGCTTTAGAAGCACATTTAGAGGCGTTCTTCGTGTATCTTGGACCCTATGTGAGGGATCTGGATTCGTTTGGCTTATTTAAGGTCTTCCGGGGTATATCTAAAGGCTTTTTCGAGGTATTTACTGCCCATTGGTGTACTTAGAAGCTTTAGAAGCGTATTTGGAGGCGTTTTGGCTGCATCTAGGACCTTATGGGAGGTATCTAGACCCCCTTTGGCTTATTTAGGGCCTTTCGGGGTACATCTAGAGGCTTTTGCGAGGTATTTACTGGCTTATGAAGAATTTTAGAGGTATTCCGGGTGTATCTAGGGCCTTATGGTGGTTATTTAGACTCCTTTTGGCTTATCTAAAATCTTTCGGAGCATATCTAGAGGCTTTTGCGAGGTATTTACAGGCTTTTGGTCTACTTAGAAGGTCTAGAAGCATATTTAAAAGCGTTCTTGGTGTATCGTGGACCCTATGAGAGGTTTCTAGACACCCTTTGGCTTATTTAAGGTCCTACGGGACATATCAAAAGGCTCTTGCGAGGTATTTACTGGCTTTTGTTGTACTTAGAAGCTTTAGAAGCATATTTAGAGGCGTTCTGGGTGTATCTGGGGCCTTATGGGAGATATTTAGGCTCGCTTTGGCTTATTTATGATCCTTCGGGGCATATCTAGAGGCTTTTAGCGAGGTACATATTGGCCTTTTGCGTACTTAGAAGCTGTAGAAGGACATTTTAAGGCGTCCTTGGTGTATCTAAGGCCTCATGGGGGGTATTAAGACTCCCTTTAGCTTATTTAAGGTCTTTCGGGGAATATCTAGGGGCTTTTGCGAGGTATTTACTGGTTTTTGAAGCATTTTAGAGGCGTTCTGGATGCTTCTTGGGCCTAATGGGGGGTATGTAGGCTACTTTGACTTATTTAAGGTCTTTCGGGGCATATCTAGGGGCTTTTGCGAGGTATTTAATGGCTTTAGGTGTACTTTGAAGCTTTAGAAGCATATTTAGAGGCGTTCGTGGTGTATTTTGTACCCTATGGGAGGTATTTGGACTCCCTTTGGCTTATTTAATGTCTTCCGGGGCATATCTAAAGGCTTTTTTATGGTATTTACTGCTTTTTGGTGTACCTAGAACGTTTAGAAGCATATTTATAGGCGTTCTTGGTGAATCGTGGACCCTATGGGAGGTTTCGAGACTCCCTTTGGCTTATTTAAGGTCCTACGGGGCATATCAAAAGGCTTTTGCGAGGTATTTACTGGCTTTTGTTGTACTTAGAAGCTTTTGAAGCATATAAAGAGGCGTTCCGTGTGTATCTGGGTTCTTATGGGAGATATTTAGGCTCGCTTTGGCTTATTTATGATCTTTCGGGGCATATCTAGAGGCTTTTTGCGAGGTACTTATTGGCCTTTTGTGTACTTAGAAGCTTAGAAGGACATTTTGAGGCGTTCTTGGTGTATCTAGGGTCTCATGGGGGGTATTTAGACTCCCTTTAGCTTATTTAAGGTCTTTCGGGGAATATCTAGAGGCTTTTGCGAGGTATTTACTGGTTTCTGAAGCATTTTAGAGGCGTTCTGGATGCTTCTTGGGCCTAATGGGGGGTATTTAGCCTACTCTGGCTGATTTAAGGTCTTTCGGGGCATATCTAGAGGCTTTTGCAAGGTATTTACTGGCTTTTGGTGTACTTGGAAGCTTTAGAAGCACATTTAGAGGCGCTCTTGGTGCATCTAGGATCTTGGTGCTATTTGGACACTCTTTGTATTATTTAAGGTCTTTCGGGCATATCTGGAGGCCTTTTGGAGGTATCTACTGGCTTTTGGTGTACTTAGAAGCTTTTGATCCACATTTAGAGGCGTTCTTGCAGTATCTACTGCCTTATGGGAGGTGTCTAAACCCCCTTTGGCTTATTTAATGTTTTTCGGGGCACTTCTAGAGGCTTTTGCGAGGTATTTACTGCGTTTTGGTGTACTTAGAAGCTTTTGAAGCCCATTTAGAGGCGCTCTTGGTGAATCTAGGGCCTTGTGGGTGGTATTTAGACTCACTTTAGCTTATTTAAGGCTTTTCGGGGAACATCTAGAGGCTTTTGCGAGGTATTTACTGGATTTTGAAGCATTTTAGAGGCGTTCTGGATGCTTCTTGGGCCTAATGGGGGGTATTTAGACTACTTTGGCTTATTTAAGTTCTTTCGGGGCATATCTAGATGCTTTTGCGAGGTTTTTACTGGCTTTTGGTGTACTTAGAAGCTTTAGAAGCATATTTAGAGGCGTTCGCGGTGTATCTTGTACCCTATGGGAGGTAGTTAGACTCCCTTTGGCTTATTTAATGTCTTCCGGGGCATATCTAAAGGCTTTTGTATGGTATTTACTGCTTTTTGGTGTACTTAGAAGCTTTAGAAGCGTATTTAGTGGCGTTCTGGGTGCATCTAGGGCCTTATGGAAGGCATTTAGACTCCCTTTGTCTTATTTAACGTCTTCCGGGGCATATCTAAAGGCTTTTGCGAGGTATTTACTGGCTTTTGGTGTACTTAGAAGGTTTAGAAGCATATTTAGAGGCGTTCTTGGTGTATCGTGGACAATATGGGAGGTTTCGAGACTCCCTTTGGCTTATTTAAGGTCCTACGGGGCATATCAAAAGGCTTTTGCGAGGTATTTACTGGCTTTTGTTGTACTTAGAAGCTTCAGAAGCATATTTAGAGGCGTTCTGGGTGTATCTGGGGCCATATGGGAAACATTTAGGCTCGCTTTGGCTTATTTATGGTCTTTCGGGGCATATATAGAGGCCTTTAGCGAGGTATTTACTGGATTTTGGTGTACTTAGAAGCTTTTGATGCACAGTTAGTGGCGTTCATGTGGTATGTTCTGCCTTATGGTAGGTGTCTAGACCCCATTTGGCGTTTTTAAGGTCTTTCGGGCCAGTTCTAGAGGCTTTTCCGAGGTATTTACTGGCTTTTGTTGTACTTAGAAGCTTTAGAAGCACATTTAGAGGCGCTCTTGCTGTATCTACTGCCCTATGGGAGGTGTCTAAACCCCTTGGCTTATTTAATGTCTTTCGGGGCACTTCTAGAGGCTTTTGCGAGGTGTTTACTGCGTTTTGGTGTACTTAGAAGCTTTTGAAGCCTATTTAGAGGCGTTCTTATTGTATCGTGGACCCGATAGGAGGTTTCTAGACTCCCTTTAGCTTATTTAAGGTCCTACGGGGCATATCAAAAGGCTTTTTCGGGGTATTTGCTGGCTTTTGTTGTACTTAGAAGCTTTAGAATCATATTTAGAGACGTTCCGGGTGTATCTGGGGCCTTATCGGAGATATTTAAGCTCGCTTTGGCTTATTTAAGGTCTTTCGGGGAATATGTAAAAGGATTTTGCGAGGTATTTACTGGTTTTTGAAGCATTTTAGAGGCGTTCTGGATGCATCTTGGGCCTAATGGGGGGTATTTAGGCTACTTTTGGCCTATTTAAGTTCTTTTGGGGCATATCTAGAATGTTTTGCGAGGTACTTAGAAGCTTTAGAAGCACATTTAGAGGCGTTCTTGGTGTATCTTGGACCCTATGGGAGGGATCTCGATTCCTTTGTCTTATTTAAGGTTTTCCCGGGCATA
This sequence comes from Mantis religiosa, assembly GCA_030765055.1. Classification (NCBI taxonomy): domain Eukaryota; kingdom Metazoa; phylum Arthropoda; class Insecta; order Mantodea; family Mantidae; genus Mantis; species Mantis religiosa. Next base: position 607,079 of record JAUKNK010000182.1, read on the forward strand.
TCTAAAGGCTTTTGCGGGATATTTACTGCCTTTTGGTGTACTTAGAAGCCTAAGAAGCGTATATAGAGGCGTTCTGGCTGCATCTAGGACCTTATGGAAGGTATCTAGACTCCCTTTGGCTTATTTAAGGTCTTTCGGTGCATAATTAGAGGCTTTTTCGAGGTATTTACTGGTTTTTGTTGTACTTAAAAGCTTAAAAAGAGTATTAATAGGTGCTTTTGGTGTATCTAGGGTCTTATTGGAGCTATTTAGACTACCTTTGTCTTATTTAAGTTCTTTCGGGGCAGATCTAAAGGCATTTGGAGGTATTTACTGGCTTTTGGTGTACTTAGAAGCTTTTGCAGCCCATTTAGAGGCGCTCTTGGTGCATCTAGGGCCTTGTGGATGGTATTTAGACTCTCTTTGGCTTATTTAATGTCTTCCGGGGCATATCTAAAGGCCTTTCTATGGTATTTGCTGCTTTTTGGTGTACTTAGAAGCTTTAGAAGCGTCTTAAGTGGCGTTCTGGGTGCATCTTGAGCCTTTTGGAAGGCTTTAGACTCCCTTTGTCTTATTTAACGTCTTCCGGGGCATATCTAAAGGCTTTTGCGAGGTATTTACTTGCTTTTGGTGTACTTAGAAGGTTTAGAAGCATATTTAGAGGGGTTCTTGGTGTATCGTGGACCCTATGGGAGGTTTCGAGACTCCCTTTGGCTTATTTAAGGTCCTACGGGGCATATCAAAAGGCTTTTGCTAGGTATTTACTGGCTTTTGTTGTACTTAGAAGCTTTAGAAGCATAATTAGGGGCGTTCTGGGTGCATCTAGGGCCTTGTGGGTGGTATTTAGACTCCCTTTAGCTTATTTAAGGCCTTTCGGGGAACATCTAGAGGCCTTTGCGAGGTATTTACTGGCTTATGAAGCATTTTAGAAGCATTCCGGGTGTATCTGGGGCCTTATGGTGGTTATTAAACTCCTTTTGGCTTATCTAAAATCTTTCGGGGCATATCTAGAGGCTTTTGCGAGGTATTTACAGGCTTTTGGTGTGCTTAGAGTGTTTAGAAGCATGTTTAGAGGCGTTCTTGGTGTATCGTGGACCCTATGGGAGGTTTCGAGACTCCCATTTGCTTATTTAAGGTCCTACGGGGCATATCAAAAGGCTTTTGCGAAATATTTACTGGCTTTTGTTGTACTTCAGCGCTATAGAAGCATATTTAGAGGCGTTCTGGGTGTATCTGGGGCCTTATGTCAGTTTTTTCGGCTCGCTTTGGCTTATTTATGATCTTTCGGGGCATATCTAGAGGCTTTCAGCGAGGTACTTATTGGCCTTCTGTGTACTTAGAAGCTGTAGAAGGACATTTTGAGGCGTTCTTGGTGTATCTAGGGCCTCATTGGGGGTATTTAGACTCCCTTTATCTTTTTTAGGGTCTTTCGGGGAATATCTAGAGGCTTTTGCGAGGTATTTACTGGTTTTTGAAGAATTTTAGAGGCGTTCTGGATGCTTCTTGGGCCTAATGGGGGGTATTTAGGCTACTTTGGCTTATTTAAGGTCTTTCCGGGCATATCTAGAGGCTTTTGCGAGGTATTTACTGGCTTTTGGTGTACTTAGAAGGCTTAGAAGCATATTTATAGGCGTTCTTGGTGTATCGTGGACCCTATGGGAGGTTTCTAGACTCCCTTTGGCTTATTTAAGGTCCTACGTGGCATATCAAAAGGCTTTTGCGAGGTATTTACTGGCTTTTGTTGTACTTAGAAGCTTTAGAAGCATATTTAGAGGCGTTCTTGGTGTATCTGGGGCCTTATGGGAGATATTTAAGCTCGCTTTGGCTTATTTATCATCTTTCGGGGCTTATCTAGAGGCTTTTAGGGAGGTACCTATTGGTCTTTTGTGTACTTGGAAGCTGTAGAAGGACATTTTGAGGCGTTCTTGGTGTATCTAGGGCCTCATGGGGGGTATTTAGACTCCCTTTAGCTTATTTAAGGTCTTTCGGGGAACATCTAGAGGCTTTTGCGAGGTATTTACTGGTTTTTGAAGCATTTTAGAGGCGTTCTGGCTGCTTCTTGGGCATAATGGGGGGAAATTTGGACTACTTTTGGCTTATTTAAGGTCTTTCGGGGCATATCTGGAATGTTTTGCGAGGTATTTACTGGCTTTTAGTGTACTTATAAGCTTTAGAAGCTCATTTAGAGGCGTTCTTGGTGTATCTTGGACCCTATGGGAGGGATCTAGATTCCTTTGGCTTATTTAAGCTTTTCCGGGGCATATCTAAGGCTTTTGCGGGTATTTACTGCCTTTTGGTGTACTTAGAAGCCTTAGAAGCGTATTTAGAGGCGTTCTGGCTGCATCTAGGAACTTATGGGAGGTATCTAGACTTCCTTTGGCTTATTTAGGGTCTTTCGGTGCATATCTAGCGGCTTTTTCGAGATATTTACTGGCTTTTGTTGTACTTAGAAGCTTAAAAAGAGTATTAAGAGGCGTTTTTGGTGTATCTAAGGTCTTATTGGAGCTATTTAGATTACTTTGTCTTATTTAAGGTCTTTCGGGGCACTTTTAGAGGCTTTTGGAGGTATTTCCTGGCTTTTGGTGTACTTAGAAGCTTTTGAAGCCCATTTAGAGGCGCTCTTGGTGCATCTAGGGCCTTGTGGGTGGTATTGAAACTCCCTTCAGCTTATTTAAGGCCTTTCGGGGAACATCTAGAGGCATTTGCGAGGTATTTACTGGTTTATGATGCATTTTAGAGGCATTCCGAGTGTATCTAGGGCTTTATGGTGGTTATTTAGACTCCTTTTGGCTTATCTAAAATCTTTCGCGGCATATCTAGAGGCTTTTGCGAGGTATTTACTGGCTTTTGTTGTACTTAGAGGCTTGAGAAGCATATTTAGAGGCGTTCTGGGTGTATCGTGGAAACTAAGGGAGGTTTCTGGACTCCCTTTGGCTTATTTAAGGTCCTACGGGGCATATCAGAAAGGCTTTGCGAGGTATTTACCGGCTTTTGTTGTACTTAGAAGATTTAGAAGCATATTTAGAGGCGTTCCGGGTGTATCTGAGGCCTTATGGGAGATATTTAGGCTCGCTTTGGCTTATTTATGATCTTTCGGAGCATATCTAGAGGCTTTTAGCGAGGTACTTATTGGCCTTTTCTGTACTTAGAATCTGTAGAAGGACATTTTGAGGCGTTTTTGGTGTATCTAGGGCCTCATGGGGGGTATTTAGACTCCCTTTAGCTTATTTAAGGTCTTTCGGGGAATATCTAGAGGTTTTGCGAGGTATTTACTGGTATTTGAAGCATTTTAGAGGCGTTCTGGATGCTTCTTGGGTCTAATGGGTGGTATTTAGGCTACTTTGGCTTATTAAAGGTCTTTCGGGGCATATCTAGACGCTTTTGCGAGGTATTTACTGGCTTTTGGTGTACTTGGAAGCTTTAGAAGCACATTTAGAGGCGTTCTTGGTGTATCTAGGTTCCTGGTGCGCTTTGGACACTCTTTGTATTATTTAAGGTCTTTCCGGCATATCTGGAGGCATTTTGGAGGTATTTACTGGCTTTTGGTGTACTTAGAATCTTTTGATGCACATTTAGAGGCGTTCTTGCTGAATCTACTGCCTTATGGGAGGTGTCTTAACCCCCTTTGGCTTATTAAGGTTTCTCGGGGCATATCTAGAGGCTTTTGCGAGGTATTTACCGGAACTTAGAAGCTTTTGATGCACATTTAGAGGCGTCTTTCTGTATCTACTACCTTATGGGAGGTGCTAGACCCCCTATGGCTTATTAAGGGCTTTCGGGGCATATCTAAAGGCTTTTGCGGGGTATTTACTGCCTTTTGGTGTACTTAGAAGCTTTAGAAGCGTATTTAGAGGCGTTCTGGCTGCATCTACGCCCTTATGGGAGGCATCTAGACTCCCTTTGGTTTATTTAAGGTCTTTCGGGGCAGATCTAAAGGCTTTTGGAGGTATTTACTTTCTTTTGGTGTACTTAGAAGCTTTTGAAGCCCATTTAGAGGCGCTCGTGGTGCATCTAGGGCCTTGTGGGTGGTATTTAGACTCCCTTTAGCTTATTTAAGACCATTCGGGGAACATGTAGAGGCTTTTGCGAGGTATTTACTGGCTTATGGAGCATTTTAGAGGCACTCCGGGTGTATCTAGGGCCTTATGGTCGTTATTTAGACTCCTTTTGGCTTATCTAAAATCTTTCGGGGCATATCTAGATGCTTTTGCGAGGTTTTTACTGGCTTTTGGTGTACTTAGAAGCTTTAGAAGCATATTTAGAGGCGTTCGCGGTGTATCTTGTACCCTATGGGAGGTAGTTAGACTCCCTTTGGCTTATTTAATGTCTTCCGGGGCATATCTAAAGGATTTTGTATGGTATTTACTGCTTTTTGGTGAACTTAGAAGCTTCAGAAGCGTATTTAGAGGCGTTCTGTCTGCATCTAGGACCTTATGGGAGGTATCTAGACTCCCTTTGGCTTATTTAAGGTCTTTCGCTGCATATCTAAAGGCCTTTGCGAGGTATTTCCTGGGTTTTGGTGTACTTAGAAGCTTTTGAAGCATATTTAGAGGCGTCCTGGGTGTATCTTGGGCCTTATGGGGGGTATTTAGTCTCCCTTTAGCTTACTTAAGTTTTTTCGGGGCATATACAGATGCTTTTGCGAGGTATTTGCTGGCTTTTGGTGTACTTAGAAGCTTTAGGAGCGTATTTATTGGCGTTCTGGGTGCATCTAGGACCTTATGGAAGGCATTTAGACTCCCTTTGGTTTATTTAAGGTCTTCCGGGGCATATCTAAAGGCCTTTGCGAGGTATTTACTGGCTATTGTTGTATATAGAAGCTTTAGAAGCATATTTAGAGGCGTTCTGGGTGTATCTAGGGCCTTATGGGAGGTATTTAGGCTCGTTTTGGCTTATCTCAGATCTTTCGGGGTCTATCTAGAGGCTTTTGCGAGTAACTTATTGGCTTTTGGTGTACTTAGAAGCTTTAGAAGCACATTTTGAGGCGTTCTTGGTTATCTAGGGCCTTATGGGTGGTATTTAGGCTCCCTTTAGCTTATTTAAGGTCTTTAGGGGAATATCTAGAGGATTTTGCGAGGTATACACTGGTTTTTGAAGCATTTTAGAGGCGTTCTGGGTGTATCTTGGGCCTAATGGGTGCCATTTAGGCTACTTTTGGCTTATTTAATGTCTTCCGGGGCATATCTAAAGGATTTTGTATGGTATTTACTGCTTTTTGGTGTACTTATAAGGTTTAGAAGCATATTTATAGGCGCTCTTGGTGTATCGTGGACCCTATGGGAGGTTTCTAGACTCCCTTTGGCTTATTTAAGGTCCTACGGGGCATATCAAAAGGCTTTTGCGAGGTATTTACTGGCTGTTGTTGTACTTAGAAGATTTAGAAGCATATTTAGAGGCGTTCCTTGTGTATCTGGGGCCTTATGGGAGATATTTAAGCTCGCTTTGGCTTATTTATGACCTTTCGGGGCTTATCTAGAGGCTTTTAGCGAGGTACCTATTGGCCTTTTGTGTACTTAGAAGCTGTAGAAGGACATTTTGAGGCGTTCTTGGTGTATCTAGGGCATCATGGGGGGTATCTAGACTCCCTTTAGCTTATTTAAGGTCTTTCGGGGAATATCTAGAGGCTTTTGCGAGGTATTTAGTGGTTTTTGAAGCATTTTAGAGGCGTTCTGGCTGCTTCTTGGGCCTAATGGGGGGTATTTAGGCTACTTTTGGCTTATTCAAGGTCTTTCGGGGCATATCTAGAATGCTTTGCGAGGTATTTACTGGTTTTTAGTGTACTTATAAGCTTTAGAAGCACATTTAGAGGCGTTCTTGGTGTATCTTGGACTCTATGGGAGGGATCTAGATTCGTTTGGCTTATTTAAGGTTTTCCGGGGCATATCTAAAGGCTTTTGCGGGGTATGTCCTGCCTTTTGGTGTACTTAGAAGCCTTAGAAGCGTATTTAGAGGCGTTCTGGCTGCATCTAGGAACTTATGGGAGGTATCTAGACTCCCTTTGGCTTATTTAAGGTCTTTCGGTGCATATCTAGAGGCTTTTTCGAGATATTTACTGGCTTTTGTTGTACTTAGAAGCTTAAAAAGAGAATTAAGAGGCGTTTTTGGTGTATCTAGGGTCTTATTGGAGCTATTTAGACTACCTTTGTCTTATTTAAGGTCTTTCGGGGCAGATCTAAAGGCTTTTGGAGGTATTTACTGGCTTTTGGTGTACTTAGAAGCTTTTGCAGCCCATCTAGAGGCGCTCTTGGTGCATCTAGGGCCTTGTGGGTGGTATTTAGACTCCCTTTAGCTTATTTAAGGCCTTTCGGGGAACATCTAGAGGCTTTTGCGAGGTATTTACTGGACTATGAAGCATTTTAGAGGCATTCCGGGTGTATCTAGGGTCTTATGCTGGTTACTTAGACTCATTTTGGCTTATCTAAAATCTTTCGGGGCATATCTAGAGGCTTTTGCGAGGTATTTACAGGCTTTTGTTGTACTTAGAAGCTTTAGAAGTATATTTAGAGGCGTTCAGGGTGTATCTGGGGCCTTATGGGGGATATTTAGGCTCGCTTTGGCTTATTTATGATCTTACGGGGCATAACTAGAGGCTTTTAGCGAGGTACTTATTGGCCTTTTGTGTACTTAGAAGCTGTAGATGGAAATTTTGAGGCGTTCTTGGTGTATCTAGGGCCTCATGGGGGGTATTTAGACTCCCTTTAGCTTATTTAAGGTCTTTCGGGGAATATCTAGAGGCTATTGCGAGGTATTTACTGGTATTTGAAGCATTTTAGAGGCGTTCTGGATGCTTCTTGGGTCTAATGGGGGGTATTTTGGCTACTTTGGCTTATTTAAGGTCTTTCGGGGCATATCTAGACGATTTTGCGAGGTATTCACTGGCTTTTGGTGTACTTGGAAGCTTTAGAAGCACATTTAGAGGCGTTCGTGGTGTATCTAGGATCTTGGTGCTATTTGGACACTCTTTGTATTATTTAAGGTCTTTCGGGCATATCTGGAGGCTTTTTGGAGGTATTTACTGGCTTTTGTTGTAGTTAGAAGCTTTTGATGCACATTTAGAGGCGTTCTTGCTGAATCTACTGCCTTATGGGAGGTGTCTTAACCCCCTTTGGCTTATTAAGGTTTTTCGGGGCATATCTAGAGGCTTTTGCGAGGTATTTACCGGATTCTGGTGTACTTAGAAGCTTTTGATGCACATTTAGAGGCGTTCTTGCTGAATCTACTACCTTATGGGAGGTGCTAGACCCCCTTTGGCTTATTAAGGTCTTTCGGGGCACATCTATAGGCTTTTGCGGGGTACTTACTGCCTTTTGGTGTACTTAGAAGCCTTAGAAGCGTATTTAGAGGCGTTCTGGCTGCATCTAGGACCTTATGGAAGGTATCTAGACTCCCTTTGGCTTATTTAAGGTCTTTCGGCGCAGATTTAAAGGCTTTTGGAGGTATTTACTGGCTTTTGGTGTACTTAGAAGCTTTTGAAGCCCATTTAGAGGCGCTCTTGGTGCATCTAGGGCCCTGTGGGTGGCAGTTAGACTCCCTTTGGTTTATTTAAGGTCTTCCGGGGCATATCTAAAGGCCTTTGTGAGGTTTTTACTGGCTATTAATGTATATAGAAGCTTTAGAAGCACATTTTAAGGCGTTCTTGGTTATCTAGGGCCTTATGGGAGGTATTTAGGCACCCTTTAGCTTATTTAAGGTCTTTAGAGGAATATATAGAGGATTTTGCGGGGTATACACTGGTTTTTAAAGCATTTTAGAGGCGTTCTGGGTGTATCTTGGGCCTAATGGGTGCTATTTAGGCTACTTTTGGCTTATTTAAGGTCTTTCAGGGCATATCTAGAGTCTTTTGCGAGGTATTTACTGGCTTTTAGTGTACTTAGAAGCTTTAGAAGCACAATTAGAGGGGTTCTTGGTGTATCTTGGACCGTATGGGAGGTTTCTAGACTCCCTTTGGCATATTTAAGGTCCTACGGGGCATATCAAAAGGCTTGTGCGAGGTATTTACTGGCTTTTGTTGTAGTTAGAAGCTTTAGAAGCATATTTAGAGGCGTTCTGGGTGTATCTGGGGCCTTATGGGAGATATTTAAGCTCGCTTTGGCTTATTTATGATCTTTGGGGCTTATCCAGAGGCTTTTAGCGAGGTACTTATTGGCCTTTTGTGTACTTAGAAGCTGTACAAAGACATTTTGAGTGTTCTTGGTGTATCTAGGGCCTCATGGGGTATCTAGACTCCCTTTAGCATATTTAAGGTATTTCGGGGAATATTTAGAGGCTTTTGCGAGGTATTTACTGGTTTTTGAAGCATTTTAGAGGCGTTCTGGCTGCTTCTTGCGCCTAAAGGGGGGTATTTAGTCTACTTTTGGCTTATTTAAGGTCTTTCGGGGCATATCTAGAATGTTTTGCGAGGTATTTACTGGCTTTTAGTGTACTTATAAGCTTTAGAAGCACATTTAGAGGCGTTCTTGGTGTATCTTGGACCCTATGGGAGGGATCTAGATTCCTTTGGCTTATTTAAGGTTTTCCGGGGCATATCTAAAGGCTTTTGCGGGGTATTTACTGGCTTTTGGTGTACTTAGAAGCTATTGAAGCCCATATAGAGGCGCTCTTGGTGCATCAAGGGCCTTGTGGGTGGTATTTAGACTCCCTTTAGCTTATTTAAGGCCTCTCGGGAAACATCTAGAGGCTTTTGCGAGGTATTTAGTGGCTTATGTGGCATTTTAGAGGCATTCCGGGTGTATCTAGGGCCTTATGGTGGTTATTTAGACTCCTTTTGGCTTATCTAAAATCTTTCGGGGCATTTCTAGAGGCCTTTGCGAGGTTTTTACTGGCTTTTGGTGTACGTAGAAGCTTTAGAAGCATATTTAGAGGCGTTCGCGGTGTATCTTGTACCCTATGGGAGGTAGCTAGACTTCCTTTTGCTTATTTAATGTCTTCCGGGGCATATCTAAAGGATTTTGTATGGTATTTACTGCTTTTTGGTGAACTTAGAAGCTTCAGAAGCGTATTTAGTGGCATTCTGTCTGCATCTAGGACCTTATGGGAGGGATCTAGACTCCCATTGGCTTATTTAGGGTCTTTCGCTGCATATCTAGAGGCTTTTCGGGGTATTTCCTGCGTTTTGGTGTACTTAGAAGCCTTAGAAGCGTATTTAGATGCGTTCTGGTAGGTGTATCTGTGGTCTTATTGGAGCTATTTAGACTACCTTTGTCTTATTTAAGGTCTTTCGGGGCAGATCTAAAGGCTTTTGGAGGTATTTACTGGCTTTTGGTGTACTTAGAAGCTTTTGAAGCCCATTTAGAGGCGCTCTTAGTGCATCTAGGGCCTTGTGGGTGGTATTTAGACTCCCTTCAGCTTATTTAAGGCCTTTCTGGGAACATCTAGAGGCTTTCGCGAGGCATTTACTGGCTTATGATGCATTTTAGAGGCATTCCGTGTGTATCTAGGGCCTTATGGTGGTTATTTAGACTCCTTTTGGCTTATCTAAAATCTTTCGGGGCATATCTAGAGGCTTTTGCGAGGTATTTACTGGCTTTTGTTGTACTTAGAAGCTTGAGAAGCATATTTAGAGGCGTTCTGTGTGTATCTGGGGCCTTATGGGAGATATTTCGGCTCGCTTTGGCTTATTTATGATCTTTCGGGGCATATCTAGAGGCATTTAGCGAGGTACCTATTGGCCTTTTGTGTACTTAGAAGCTGTAGAAGGACCTTTTGAGGCGTTCTTGGTGTATCTAGGGCCTCATGGGGGGTATTTAGACTCCCTTTAGCTTATTTATGGTCTTTCGAGGGTAATATCTAGAGGCTTTTGCGAGGTATTTACTGGTTTTTGAGGCATTTTAGAGGCGTTCTGGATGCTTCTTGGCCCTAATGGGTTGTATTTAGACTACTTTGGCTTATTTAAGGTCTTTCGGGGCATATCTAGAGGCTTTTGAGAGGTATTTACTGGCCTTTGGTGTACTTTGAAGCTTTAGAAGCATATTTAGAGGCGTTCGTGGTGTATCTTGTACCATATGGGAGGTATTTAGACCACCTTTGGCTTATTTAATGTCTTCCGGGGCATATCTAAAGGCTTTTGTATGGTATTTACTGCTTTTTGGTGTACTTAGAAGGATTAGAAGCATATTTATAGGCGTTCTTGGTGTATCGTGGACCCTATGGGAGGTTTCTAGACTCCCTTTGGCTTATTTAAGGTCCTACGGGGCATATCAAAAGGCTTTTGCGAGGTATTTACTGGCTTTTGTTGTTCTTAGAAGCTTTAGAAGCATATTTAGAGGCATTCTGGTTGTATCTGGGGCCTTATGGGAGATATTTAAGCTCGCTTTGGCTTATTTATGATCTTTCGGGGCTTATCTAGAGGCTTTTAGCGAGGTAAGTATTGGCCTTTTGTGGACTAAGAAGCTGTAGAAGGACATTTTGAGGCGTTCTTGGTGTATGTAGGGCCTCATGGGGGGTATTTAGACTCCCTTTAGCTTATTTAAGGTTTTTCGTCGAATATCTAGAGGCTTTTGCGAGGTATTTACTGGTTTTTGAAGCATTTTAGAGGCGTTCTGGATGCTTCTTGGGCCTAATGGGGGGTATTTAGGCTACTTTGGCTTATTTAAGGTCTTTCGGGGCATATCTAGAGGCTTTTAGCGAGGTACTGATTGGCCTTTTGTGTACTTAGAAGCTGTAGAAGGACATTTTGAGGCGTTCTTGGTGTTTCTAGGGCCTCATGGGGGGTATTTAGACTCTCTTTAGCTTATTTAAGGTCTTTCGGGGAATATCTAGAGGCTTTTGCGAGGTATTTACTGGCTCTTGGTGTACTTGGAAGCTTTAGAAGCACATGTAGAGGCGCTCTTGGTGTATCTAGGGTCTTGGTGCTATTTGGACACTCTTTGTATTATTTAAGGTCTTTCGGGCATATGTGGAGGCATTTTGGAGGTATTTACTGGCTTTTGGTGTACTTAGAAGGCTTATTTAAGGTCTTTCGGGGCATATCTAGAGGCATTTGCGAGGTGTTTACTGGCTTTTGGTGTCCTTTGAAGCTTTAGAAGCATATTTAGAGGCGTTCGTGGTGTATCTTGTACCCTATGGGAGGTATTTAGACTTACTTGGGCTTATTTAATGTCTTCCGGGGCATATCTAAAGGCTTTTGTATGGTATTTACTGCTTTTTGGTGTACTTAGAAGCTTTAGAAGCGTATTTAGTGGCGTTCTGTGTGCATCTAGGGCCTTATGGAAGGCATTTAGACTCGCTTTGGCTCATTAAAGTCTTCCGGGGCATATCTAGAGGCTTTTGCGAGGTTTTCACTGGTTTTTGAAGCAATTTAGAGGAGTTCTGGGTGTATCTTGGGCCTAATGGGGGGTATTTAGGCTACTTTTGGCTGATTTAAGGTATTTCTGGGCATATCTAGAATCTTTTGCGAGGTATTTACTGGCTTTTAGTGTACTTAGAAGCTTTAGAAGCACATTTAGAGGCGTTCTGGTGTATCTTAGACCCTATGTGAGGGATCTAGGTTCCTTTGGCTTATTTAAGGTTCTCCGGGGCATATCTAAATGCTTTTGCGGGTATTTACTGGCTTTTGTTGTACTTAGAAGCTTTAGAAGCATATTTAGAGGCGTTCTGGGTGTATCTTGGGCCTTATGGGAGATATTTAGGCTCGCTTTGTCTTATTTATGATCTTTCGGGGCATATCTAGAGGCTTTTGCGAGGAATTTACTGGTTTTTGAAGCATTTTAGAGGCGTTCTGGATGCTTCTTGGGCCTAATGTTGGGTATTTAGGCTACTTTGGCTTATTTAAGGTCTTTCGGGGCATATCTAGAGGCTTTTGCGAGGTATTTACTGGCTTTTGGTGTACTTAGAAGGTTCAGAAGCGTATTTAGAGCCGTTCTGTCTGCATCTAGGACCTTATGGGAGGTATCTAGGCTCCTTTTGGCTTTTTTAAGGTCTTTCGGTGCATAGCTAGAGGCTTTTTCGTGGTATTTACTGGCTTTTGGTGTACTTAGAAGCTTTTGAAGCATACTTGGAGGTGTCCTGGGTGTATGTTGGGCCTTATGGGGGGTATTTAGTCTCCCTTTAGCTTACTTAAGTTTTTTCGGGGCATATACAGATGCTTTTGCGAGGTATTTACTGGCTTTTAGTGTACTTAGAAGCTTTAGAAGCGTATATAGTGGCGTTCTGGGTGCATCTAGGACCTTATGGTAGGCATTTAGACTCCCTTTGGCTTATTTAAGGTCTTCCGGGGCATATCTAAAGGCTTTTGCGAGGTATTTACTGGCTATTGTTGTATATAGAAGCTTTAGAAGCATATCTAGAGGCTCTCTGGGTGTATCTAGGGCCTTATGGGAGGTATTTAGGCTCGCTTTGGCTTATGTAAAATCTTTCGGAGGCTATCTAGAGGCTTTTGCGAGGAACTTATTGGCTTTTGGTGTACGTAGAAGCTTTAGAAGCACATTTGGAGGCGTTCTTGGTTATCTAGGGCCTTATGGGAGGTATTTAGACTCCCTTTAGCTTATTTAAGGTCTTTCGGGGAATATCTAGAGGCTTTTGCGAGGTATTTACTGGCTTTTGGTGTACTTTGAAGCTTTCGAAGCATATTTAGAGGCGTTCGTGGTGCATCTTGTACCATATGGGACGTATTTAGACTACCTTTGGCTTATTTAATGTCTTCCGGGGCATATCTAAAGGCTTTGGTATGGTATTTACTGCTTTTTGGTGTACTTAGAAGGTTTAGAAGCATATTTATAGGCGTTCTTGGTGCATCGTGGACCCTATGGGAGGTTTTTGACTCCCTTTGACTTATTTAAGGTCCTACGTGCATATCAAAAGGCTTTTGCGAGGTATTTACTGGCTTTAAGTGTACTTAGAAGCTTTAGAAGCACATTTAGAGGCGTTCTTGGTGTATCTTGGACCCTATGGGTGTGATCTAGATTCCTTTGGCTTATTTAAGTTTTTCCGGGGCATATCTAAAGGCTTTTGCGGCGTATTTACTGCCTTTTGGTGTACTTAGAAGCCTTAGAAGCGTATTTAGAGGCGTTCTGGCTGCATCTAGGACCTTATGGGAGGTATCTAGACTCCCTTAAGCTTATTTAAGGTCTTTCGGTGCATATCTAGAGGTTTTTTCGAGATAATTACTGGCTTTTGTTGTACTTAGAAGCTTAAAAAGAGTATTAAGAGGTGTTTTTGGTGTATCTAGGGTCTTATTGGAGCTATTTAGACTACCTTTGTCTTATTTAAGGTCTTTCGGGGCAGATCTAAAGGCTTTTGGAGCTATTTACTGGCTTTTGGTGTACTTAGAAGCTTTTGAAGCCAATTTAAAGGCGCTCTTGGTGCATCTAGGGCGATGTGGGTGGTATTTAGACTCCCTTTAGCTTATTTAAGGCCTTTCGGGGAACATCTAGAGGCTTTTGCGAGGTATTTACTGGCTTATGAAGCATTTTAGAGGCATTCCGGGTGTATCTAGGGCCTTATGATGCTTATTTAGACTCCTTTTTGGCTTATCTATAATCTTTCTGGGCATATCTAGGGGCTTTTGCGAGGTATTTACTGGTTTTGTTGTACTTAGAAGCTTGAGAAGCATATTTAGAGGCGTTCTGGGTGTATCTGGGGCCTTATGGGAGATATTTAGGCTCGCTTTGGCTTATTTATGATCTTTCGGGGCATATCTAGAGGCTTTTAGTAAGGTACGTATTGGCCTTTTGTGTACTTAGAAGCTGTAGAAGGACATTTTGAGGCGTTCTTAGTGTATCTAGGGCCTCATAGGGGGTATTTAGACTCCCTTTAGCTTATTTAAGGTCTTTCGGATAATATCTAGAGGCTTTTGCGAGGTACGTACTGGTATTTGAAGCATTTTAGAGGCGTTCTGGATGCTTCTTGGGCCTAATGGGGGGTATTTAGGCTACTTTGGCTTATTTATGGTCTTTCGGGGCATATCTAGAGGCTTTTGCGAGATATTTACTGGCTTGTGGTGTACGTGGAAGCTTTAGAAGCACATTAAGAGGCGTTCTTGGTGTATGTAGGGTCTTGGTGCTATTTGGACACTCTTTGTATTATTTAAGGTCTTTCGGGCATATCTGGATGCTTTTTGAAGGGATTTACTGGCTTTTGGTGTATTTCGAAGCTTTTGATGCACATTTATAGGCGTTCTTGCTGTATCTACTGCCTTATGGGAGGTGTCTAAACCCCCTTTGGCTTATTAAGGTCTTTCGGGGCATATCTAGAGGCTTTTGGCTAAGTACTTATGGGCCTTTTGTGTACTTAGAAGCTTTAGAAGCACATTTATAGGCGTTCTTGGTGTATCTTGGACCCTATGGGAGGGATCTAGATTCCTTTGGCTTATTGAAGGTCTTCCGGGGCATATCTAAAGGTTTTGCGGGCTATTTACTGCCTATTGGTGTACTTAGAAGCTTTAGAAGTGTATTTAGAGGCGCTCTTGGTGTATCTAGGATCTTGGTGCTATTTGGACAACCTTTGTATTATTTAAGGTCTTTCGGGCATATCTGGAGGGTTTTTGGAGGTATTTACTGGCTTTTGGTGCACTTTGGAGCTTTTGATGCAAATGTAGAGGCGTTCTTGCTGTATCTACAGCCTAATGGGAGGTGTCTAGACCCCATTTGGCTTATTTAAGGTCTTTCGGGGCACTTTTAGAGGCTTTTGCGGGGTATTTGCTGCCTTTTGGTGTACTTAGAAACTCTTGAAGCCCATTTGGAGGCGCTCTTGGTGCACCTAGGGCCTTGTGTGTTGCGTTTAGTCTCCCTTTAGCTTATTTAAGGTATTTAGGGGAATATCTAGAAGATTTTGCGAGGTATTTACCGGGTTTTACTTAGAAACTTTTGATGCACAGTTAGAGGCGTTCATGTGGTATGTACTGCCTTATGGTAGGTGTCTAGACCCCATCTGGCTTATTTAAGGTCTTTCGAGGCACTTTTAGAGGCTTTTGCGGGGTATTTGCTGCCTTTTGGTGTACTTAGAAACTCTTGAAGCCCATTTGGAGGCGCTCTTGGTGCATCTAGGGCCTTGTGTGTTTCGTTTAGTCTCCCTTTAGCTTATTTAAGGTATTTAGGGGAATATCTAGAAGATTTTGCGAGGTATACACTGGTTTTTGAAGCATTTTAGAGGCGCTCTGGGTGTATCTTGGGCCTAATGAGTGGTATTTAGGCTACTTTTGGCTTATTTAAGGTCTTTCGGGGCATATCTAGAATCTTTTGCGAGGTATTTACCGGCTTTTAGTGTACTTAGAAGGTTTGGAAGCATATTTAGAGGCGTTCTTGGTGTATCGTGGACCCTATGGGAGGTTTCGAGACTCCCTTTGGATTATTTAAGATCCTACGGGGCATATCAAAAGGCTTTTTCGAGGTATTTACTGGCTTTTGTTGTACTTAGAAGCTTTAGAAGCATATTAATAGGCGTTCTGGGTGTATCTGGGGCCTTATGGGAGATATTTAGGGTCGCTTTAGCTTATTTATGATCTTACGGGGCATATCTAGAGGCTTTTAGCGAGGTACTTATTGGCGTTTTGTGTACTTAGAAGCTGTAGAAGGACATTTTGAGGCGTTCTTGGTGTAACTAGGGCCTCATGGGGAGTATTTAGACACCCTTTAGCTTATTTAAGGTCTTTCGGGGAACATCTAGAGGCTTTTGCGAGGTATTTACTGGTTTTTGAAGCATTTTAGAGGCGTTCTGCATGCTTCTTGGGCCTAATGGGAGGTATTTAGGCTACTTTGGCTTATTTAAAGTCTTCTGGGGCATATCTAGAGGCTTTTGCGAGGTATTTACTGGCTGTTGGTGTCCTTGGAAGCTTTAGAAGCACATTTAGAGGCGCTCTTGGTGTAACTAGGGTCTTGGTGCTATTTGGACACCCTTTGTATTATTTAAGGTCTTTCGGGTATATCTGGAGGATTTTTGGAGGTATTTACTGGCTTTTGGTGTACTTAGAAGCTTTTGATGCACATTTAGAGGTGTTCATGTGGTATGTACTGCCTTATGGTAGGTGTCTAGACCCCATTTGACTTATTTAAGGTCTTTCGGGGCACTTTTAGAGGCTTTTGCGAGGAATTTGCTTCGTTTTGGTGTCCTTAGAAGCTTTTGAAACCCATTTAGAGGCACTCTGGGTGCATCTAGGGCCTAGTGTGTTGCATTTAGACTCCCTTTAGCTTATTTAGGGCCTTTAGGGGAACATCTAGAGGCTTTTGCGAGGTATTTACTGGCTTATGAAGAATTTTAGAGGCACTCTTGGTGTATCTAGGGTCTTGGTGCTATTTGGACACCCTTTGTATTATTTAAGGTCTTTCGGGCGTACCTGGAGGATTTTGAGAGGTATTTACTGGCTTTTGGTGTACTTAGAAGCCTTTGATGCACATTTAAAGGCGTTCTTGCTGTATCTACTGCCTTGTGGGAGGTGTCTAAACCCCCTTTGGCTTATTAAGGGCTTTCGGGGCATATCTAGAGGCTTTTGCGAGGTATTTACTGGATTTTGGTGTACTTAAAGCTTTTGATGCACAGTCAGAGGCGTTCATGTGGTATGTACTGCCTTATGGTAGGTGTCTAGACCCCATTTGGCTTATCTAATATCCTTCACGGCACTTCTAGAGGCTTTTGCGAGGTATTTACTGCGTTTTGGTGTACTTAGAAGTTTTTGAAGCCCATTTAGAGGCGCACTTGGTGCATCTAAGGCCTTGTGGGTGGTATTTAGACTCCCTTTAGCTTATGTAAGGCCTTTCGGGGAACATCTAGAGGCTTTTGCGAGGTATTTACTGGATTTTGAATTATTTTAGAGGCGTTCTGAATGCTTCTTGGGCATAATGGGTGGTATTTAGACTACTTTGGCTTATTTAAGGTCTTTCGGGGCATATCTAGAGGCATTTGCGAGGTGTTTACTGGCTTTTGGTGTCCTTTGAAGCTTTAGAAGCATATTTAGAGGCGTTCGTGGTGTATCTTGTACCCTATGGGAGGTATTTAGACTTCCTTGGGCTTATTTAATGTCTTCCGGGGCATATCTAAAGGCTTTTGTATGGTATTTACTGCTTTTTGGTGTACTTAGAAGCTTTAGAAGCGTATTTAGTGGCGTTCTGTGTGCATCTAGGGCCTTATGGAAGGCATTTAGACTCGCTTTGGCTCATTAAAGTCTTCCGGGGCATATCTAGAGGCTTTTGCGAGGTATTCACTGGTTTTTGAAGCAATTTAGAGGCGTTCTGGGTGTATCTTGGGCCTAATGGGGGTTATTTAGGCTACTTATGGCCTATTTAAGGTCTTTCGGGGCATATCTAGAACCGTTTGCGAGGTATTTACTGGCTTTTAGTGTACTTAGAAGCTTTAGAAGCACATTTAGAGGCGTTCTTGATGTATCTTGGACCCTATGGGAGGGATCTAGATTCCTTTGGCTTATTTAATGTCTTCCGGGGCATATCTAAAGGCTTTTGTATGGTATTTATTGCCTTTTGGTGTACTTAGAAGCTTTAGAAGCGTATTTAGAGGCGTTCTGGCTGCATCTAGGACCTTATGGGAGGTATCTTGACTCCCTTTGGCTTATTTATGGTCTTTTGGTGCATATCTAGAGGCTTTTTCGAGGTATTTACTGGCTTTTGGTGTACTTAGAAGCTTAAAAAGAGTATTAAGAGGCGTTTTTGGTGTATCTAGGGTCTTATTGGAGCTATTGAGACTACCTTTGTCTTATTTAAGGTCTTTCGGGGCAGATCTAAAGACTTATGGAGGCATTTACTGGCTTTTGGTGTACTTAGAAGCTATTGAAGCCCATTTAGAGGCGCTCTTGGTGCATCAAGGGCCTTGTGGGCGGTATTTAGACTCCCTTTAGCTTATTTAAGGCCTTTTGGGGAACATCTAGAGGCTTTTGCGTGGTATTTACTGGCTTTTGGTGTACTTTTAAGCTTTAGGAGCATATTTAGAGGCGTTCGCGATGTATCTTTTACCCTATGGGAGGTATTTAGACTCCCTTTGATTTATTTAATGTCTTCCGGGGCATATCTAAAGGCTTTTGTATGGTATTTACTGCTTTTTGGTGTACTTAGAAGCTTTTGAAGCATATTTAGAGGCGTCCTGGGTGTATCTTGGGCCTTATAAGGGGTACTTAGGCTAGCTTTAGCTTGCTTAAGTTTTTTCGGAGCATATACAGATGCTTTTGCGAGGTATTTACTGGCTTTGGTGTACTTAGAAGCTTTAGAAGCGTATTTAATGGCGTTCTGGTAGCATCTAGGACCCTATGGAAGGTATTTAGACTCCCTTTGGCTTAAATAAGGTCTTCCGGGGCATATCTAAAGGCTTTTGCGGGGTATTTACTGGCTATTGTTGTATATAGAAGATTTAGAAGCATATTTAGCGGCGTTCTGGGTGTATCTAGGGCCTTATGGGAGGAATTTAGGCTCGCTTTGGCTTATGTAAGGTCTTTCGGGGTCTATCTAGAGGCTTTTTGCGAGTAACTTATTGGCTTTTGGTGTACTTAGAAGCTTTAGAAGCACATTTGGAAGCGTTCTTGGTAATCTAGGGCCTTATGGGAGGTATTTAGGCTCCCTTTAGCGTATTTAAGGTCTTTCGGGGAATATCTAGAGGATTTTGCGAAGTATACACTGGTTTTTGAAGCATTTTAGAGGCGTTCTGGGTGCATCTTGGGCCTAATGGGTGGTGTTTAGGCTACTTTTGGCTTATTTAAGGTCTTTCGGGGCATATCTAGAACCTTTGCGAGGTATTTACTGGCTTTTAGTGTACTTAGAAGCTTTAGAAGCACATTTAGAGGCGTTCTTGGTGTATCTTGGACCCTTGGCATGGATCTAGATTCCTTTGGCTTATTTAAGGTCTTCCGGGGCATATCTAAAGATTTTTGCGGGGTATTTACTGCCTATTGGTGTACCTAGAAGCTTTAGAAGTGTATTTAGAGGCGCTCTTGGTGTATCTAGGGTCTTGGTGCTATTTGGACACCCTTTGTATTATTTAAGGTCTTTCGGGCATATCTGGAGGGTTTTTGGAGGTATTTACTGGCTTTTGGTGCACTTAGAAGCCTTTGATGCACATTTAGAGGCGTTCTTGCTGTATCTACAGCCTTATGGACGGTGGCTAAACCCCCTTTGGCTTATTCAGGTCATTCAGGGCATATCTAGAGGCTTTTGCGAGGTATTTACCGGATTTTGTTTTACTTGGAAGCTTTTGATGCACAGTTAGAGGCGTTCATGTGGTATGTACTGCCTTATGGTAGGTGTCTAGACCCCATTTGGATTATTTAAGGTCTTTCAGGGCACTTTTAGAGGCTTTTGCGGTGTTTTTGCTGCGTTTTGGTGTACTTAGAAACTCTTGAAGCCCATTTGGAGGCGCTCTTGGTGCATCTAGGGCCTTGTGTGTTGCATTTAGTCTCCCTTTAGCTTATTTAGGGCCTTTCGGGGAACATCTAGAGGCTTTTGCGAGGTATTTACTGGCTTATGAAGAATTTTACAGGCATTCCGGGTGTATCTAGGGCCTTATGGAGGTTATCTAGACCCCTTTTGGCTTATCTAAAATCTTTCGGGGCATATCTAGAGGCTTTTGCGAGGTTTTTACTGGCTTTTGGTGTACTTTGAAGCTTTAGAAGCATATTTAGAGGCGTTCGCGGTGTATCTTGTACCCTATGGGAGGTATTTAGACTCCCTTTGGCTTATTTAATGTCTTCCGGAGCATATCTAAAGGATTTTGTATGGTATTTACTGCCTTTTGGTGAACTTAGAAGCTTCAGAAGCGTATTTAGAGGCGTTCTGTCTGCATCTAGGATTTTATGGGAGGTATTTAGACTCCCTTTGGCTTATTTAAGGTCTTTCGCTGCATATCTAGAGGCTTTTCGAGGTATTTTCTGGCTTTTGGTGTACTTAGAAGCTTTAGAAGCGTATTTAGTGGCGTTCTTGGTGCATCTAGGACCTTATGGAAGGCATTTAGACTCCCTTTGGCTTATTTAAGGTCTTCTGGGGCATATCTAAAGGCCTTTGCGAGGTATTTACTGGCTATTGTTGTATATAGAAGCTTTAGAAGCATATTTAGAGGCGTTCTGGGTGTATCTAGGGCCCTATGGGAGGTATTTAGGCTCGCTTTGGCTTATGTAAGATCTTTCGGGGTCTATCTAGAGGCTTTTGCGTGTAACTTATTGGCTTTTGGTGTACTTAGAAGATTTAGAAGCACATTTTAAGACGTTCTTGGTTATCTAGGGCCTTATGGAAGGTATTTAGGCTCCCTTTAGCTTATTTAAGGTATTTAGGGGAATATCTAGAAGATTTTGCGAGGTATACACTGGTTTTTGAAGCATTTTAGAGGCGTTCTGGGTGTATCTTGGGCCTAATGAGTGGTATTTAGGCTACTTTTGGCTTATTTAAGGTCTTTCGGGGCATATCTAGAATCTTTTGCGAGGTATTTACTGGCTTTTAGTGTACTTAGAAGCTTTAGAAGCACATTTAGAGGCGTTCTTAGTGTATCTTGGACCCTATGGGAGGTATTTAGACTCCCTTGGGCTTATTTAAGGTCTTCCGGGGCCTATCTAAAGGCTTTTGCGGAGTATTTACTTTCTATTGGTGTACTTAGAAGCTTTAGAAGCGTATTTAGAGACGTTCTGGCTGCATCTAGGACCTTATGGGAGGTATCTAGACTAACTTTGGCTTATTTAAGGTCTTTCGATGCATATCTAGAGGCTTTTTCGAGGTATTTGCTGGCTTTTGTTGTACTTAGAAAGTTAAAAAGAGTATTAAGAGGCGTTTTTGGTGTATCTAGGGTCTTATTGGAGCTATTTAGACTACCATTGTCTTATTAAAGTCTTTCGGGGCAGATCTAAAGGCTTTTGGAGGTATTTACTGGCTTTTGGTGTACTTAGAAGCTTTTGAAGCCCATTTAGAGGCGCCCTTGGTGCATCTAGGGCCTTGTGGGAGATATTTAGGCTCGCCTTGGCTTATTTATGATCTTACGGGGCATATCTAGAGGCTTTTAGCGAGGTACTTATTGGCGTTTTGTGTACTTAGAAGCTGTAGAAGGACATTTTGAGGCGTTCTTGGTGTATCTAGGGCCTCATGGGGGGTATTTAGACTCCCTTTAGCTTATTTAAGGTCTTTCGGGGAATATCTAGAGGCTTTTGCGAGGTATTTACTGGCTTTTGGTGTACTTAGAAGCTTTTGATGCACATTTAGAGGCGTTCATGTGGTATGTACTGCCTTATGGTAGGTGTCTAGACCCCATTTGGCTTATTTAAGGTCTTTCGGGGCACTTTTAGGGGTTTTTTCGAGGTATTTGCTGCGTTTTGGTGTATTTAGAAGCTTTTGAAACCCATTTAGAGGCGTTCTGGGTGCATCTAGGACCTAGTGTGTTGCATTTAGACTCCCTTTAGCTTATTTAGGGCCTTTAGGGGAACATCTACAGGCTTTTGCGAGGTTTTTACTGGCTTATGAAGAATTTTAGAGGCGCTCTTGGTGTATCTAGGGTCTTGGTGCTATTTGGACATCCTTTGTATTATTTTAGGTTTTTCGGGCATATCTAGAGGCTTTTGCGAGGTATTTACTGGCTTTTGGTGTACTTAGAAGCTTTTGATGCACATTTAGAGGCGTTCATGTGGTATGTACTGCCTTATGGTAGGTGTCTAGACCCCATTTGGCTTATTTAAGGTCTTTCGGGGCACTTTTAGGGGTTTTTTCGAGGTATTTGCTGCGTTTTGGTGTATTTAGAAGCTTTTGAAACCCATTTAGAGGCGTTCTGGGTGCATCTAGGACCTAGTGTGTTGCATTTAGACTCCCTTTAGCTTATTTAGGGCCTTTAGGGGAACATCTACAGGCTTTTGCGAGGTTTTTACTGGCTTATGAAGAATTTTAGAGGCGCTCTTGGTGTATCTAGGGTCTTGGTGCTATTTGGACATCCTTTGTATTATTTTAGGTTTTTCGGGCATATCTGGAGGATTTTTGGAGGTATTTACTGGCTTTTGGTGTACTTAGAAGCTTTTGATGCACATTTAGAGGCGTTCTTGCTGTATCTACTGCCTTATGGGAGGTGTCTAAACCCCCTTTGGCTTATTAAGGTTTTTCGGGGCATATCTAGAGGCTTTTGCGAGGTATTTACTGGATTTTGGTGTACTTAGAAGCTTTTGATGCACAGTTAGAGGCGTTCATGTGGTATGTACTGCCTTATGGTAGGTGTCTAGACCCCATTTGGCTTATCTAATATCTTTCAGGGCACTTCTAGAGGCTTTTGCGAGGTATTTACTGCGTTTTGGTGTACTTTGAAGCTTTTGAAGCCCATTTAGAGGCGCACTTGGTGCATGTAAGGCCTTGTGGGTCGTATATAGACTCCCTTTAGCTTATTTAAGACCTTTCGGGGAACATCTAGAGGCTTTTGCGAGGTATTTACTGGATTTTGAATTATTTTAGAGGCGTTCTGGATGCCTCTTGGGCCTAATGGGTGGTATTTAGACTACTTTGGCTTATTTAAGGTCTTTCGGGGCTTATCTAGAGGCTTATGCGAGGTGTTTACTGGCTTTTGGTGTCCTTTGAAGCTTTAGAAGCATATTTAGAGGCGTTCGTGGTGTATCTTGTACCCTATGGGAGATATTTAGACTTCCTTTGGCTTATTTAATGTCTTCCGGGGCATATAGAAAAGCTTTTGTATGGTATTTACTGCTTTTTGGTGTACTTAGAAGCTTTAGAAGCGTATTTAGTGGCGTTCTGTATGCATCGAGGGCCTTATGGAAGGCATTTAGACTCGCTTTGGCTTATTAAAGTCTTCCGGGACATATCTAGAGGGTTGTGCGAGGTATTCACTGGTATTTGAAGCAATTTAGAGGCGTTCTGGGTGTATTTTGGGCCTAATGGGGGGTATTTAGGCTACTTATGGCCTATTTAAGGTCTTTCGGGGCATATCTAGAATCGTTTGCGAGGTATTTACTGGCTTTTAGTGTACTTAGAAGCTTTAGAAGCACATTTAGAGGCGTTCTTGATGTATCTTGGACCCTATGGGAGGGATATAGATTCCTTTGGCTTATTTAATGTCTTCCGGGGCATATCTAAAGGCTTTTGTATGGTATTTACTGCCTTTTGGTGTACTTAGAAGCTTTAGAAGCGTATTTAGAGGCGTTCTGGCTGCATCTAGAACCCTATGGGAGGTATCTGGCTTTTGGTGTACTTAGAAGCTTAAAAAGAGTATTAAGAGGCGTTTTTGGTGTATCTAGGGTCTTATTGGAGCTATTTAGACTACCTTTGTCTTATTTAAGGTCTTTCGGGGCAGATCTAAAGACTTCTGGAGGCATTTACTGGCTTTTGGTGTACTTAAAAGCTATTGAAGCCCATTTAGAGGCGCTCTTGGTGCATCAAGGGCCTTGTGGGTGGTATTAGGCTCCCTTTAGCTTATTTAAGGCCTTTTGGGAAACATCTAGAGGCTTTTGCGAGGTATTTACTGGCTTTTGGTGTACTTTGAAGCTTTAGAAGCATATTTAGAGGCGTTCGCGGTGTATCTTTTACCCTATTGGAGGTATTTAGACTCCCTTTGGCTTATTTAATGTCTTCCGGGGCATATCTAAAAGCTTTTTTATGGTATTTTCTGCTTTTTGGTGTACTTAGAAGCTTCAGAAGCGTATTTAGAGGCGCTCTGTCTGCATCTAGGACCTTATGGGAGGTATCTAGACTCCCTTTGGCTTATTAAAGGTCTTTCGGTGCATATCTAGAGGCTTTTTCGAGGTATTTACTGGGTTTTGGTGTACTGAGAAGCTTTTGAAGCATATTTAGAGGCGTCCTGGGTGTATCTTGGGCCTTATGGGGGTATTTAGTCTACCTTTAGCTTACTTAAGTTTTTTCGGAGCATATACAAATGCTTTTGCGAGGTATTTACTGGCTTTTCGTGTACTTAGAAGCTTTAGAAGCGTATTTATTGGCGTTCTGGGTGCATCTAGGACCTTATGGAAGGCATTTAGACTCCCTTTGGCTTATTTAAGGTCTTCCGGGGCATATCTAAAGGCTTTTGCGAGGTATTTACCTGCTATTGTTGAATATAGAAGCTTTAGAAGCATATTTAGCGGCGTTCTGGGTGTATCTTGGGCCTTATGGGAGGAATTTAGGCTCGCTTTGGCTTATGTAAGATCTTTCGGGGTCTATCTAGAGGCTTTTGCGAGTAACTTATTGGTCTTTGGGTGTACTTAGAAGCTTTAGAAGCACATTTTGAGGCGTTCTTGGTTATCTAGGACCTTATGGGAGGTATTTAGTCTCCCTTTAGCTTATTTAAGGTCTTTCGGGGAATAGCTAAAGGCTTTTGCGAGGTATTCACTGGTTTTTGAAGCATTTTAGAGGCGTTCTGGGTGTATCTTGGGCCTAATGGAGGGTATTTAGGCTACTTTTGGCTTATTTAAGGCTTTCGGGGCATATCTAGATTCTTTTGCGAGGTATTTACTGGCTTTTAGTGTACTTAGAAGCTTTAGAAGCACATTTAGAGGCGTTCTTGGTGTATCTTGGACCCTTGGGAGGGATCTAGATTCCTTTGGCTTATTTAAGGTCTTCCGGGGCATATCTAAATATTTTTGCGGGGTATTTACTGCCTATTGGTGTACTTAGAAGCTTTAGGAGTGTATTTAGAGGCGCTCTTGGTGTATCTAGGGTCTTGGTGCTATTTGGACACCCTTTGTATTATTTAAGGTCTTTCGGGCATATCTGGAGGGTTTTTGGAGGTATTTACTGGCTTTTGGTGCACTTAGAAGCTTTTGATGCACATTTAGAGGCGTTCTTGCTGTATCTACTGCCTTATGGAAGGTGTCTGAACCCCCTTTGCCTTATTCAGGTCTTTCGGGGCATATCTAGAGGCTTTAGCAGGGTATTTCCGGATTTTGGTTTACTTAGAAGCTTTTGATGTACAGTTAGAGGCGTTCATGTGGTATGTACTGCCTTATGGTAGGTGTCTAGACCCCATTTGGCTTACTTAAGGTCTTTCGGGGCACTTTTAGAGGCTTTTGCGGGGTATTTGCTGCGTTTTGGTGTACTTAGAAACCCTTGAAGCCCATTTGGAGACGCTCTTAGTGCATCTAGGGCCTTGTGTGTTGCATTTAGTCTCACTTTAGCTTATTTAGGGTCTTTCGGGGAACATCTAGAGGCTTTTTGCGAGGTATTTACAGGCTTTTGTTGTACTTACAAGGTTTAGAAACATATTTGAAGGCGTTCTGGGTGTATCGTGGACCCTATGGGAGGTTTCTAGACTCCCTTTGGCTTATTTAAGTTCCTACGGGGCATATCAAAAGGCTTTTGCGAGGTATTTACTGGCTTTTGTTGTACTTAGAAGCCTTAGAAGCATATTTAGAGGCGTTCTGGGTGTATCTGGGGCCTTATGGGAGATATTTAGGCTCGCTTTGGCTTATTTATGATCTTTCGGGGCATATCTAGAGGCTTTTAGCGGGGTACTTATTGGCCTTTTGTGTGCTTAGAAGCTGTAGAAGGACATTTTGAGGCGTTCTTTGTTATCTAGGGCCTTATGGGGGGTATTTAAACTCCCTTTAGCTTATTTAAGGTCTTTCGGGGAATATCTAGAGCCTTTTGCGAGGTATTTACTGGCTTTTGGTGTACTTGGAAGCTTTAGAAGCACATTTAGAGGCGTTCTTGGTGTACGTAGGGTCTTGGTGCTATTTGGACACTCTTTGTATTATTTAAGGTCTTTCGGGCATATCTGGAGGCTTTTTGGTGGTATTTACTGGCTTTTGGTGTACTTAGAAGATTTTGATGCACATTTAGAGGCGCTCTTGCTGTATCTACTGCCTTATGGGAGGTGCTAGACCCCCTTTGGCTCATTAAGGTCTTTCGGGGCATATCTAAAGGCTTTTGCGGGGTATTCACTGCCTTTTGGTTTACTTAGAATCTTTAGAAGCGTATTTAGAGGCGCTCTGGCTGCATCTAGGAGCTTATGGGAGGTATCTAGAGTCCCTTTGGCTTATTTAAGGTCTTGCGGTGCATATCTAGAGGCTTTCTCGAGGTATTTACTGGCTTTTCTTGTACTTAGAAGCTTAAAAAAGTATTAAGAGGCGTTTTTGGTGTATCTAAGGTCTTATTGGAGCTATTTAGACTACCTTTGTCTTATTTAAGGTCTTTCGGGGCAGATCTAAAGGCTTTTGGAGGTATTTACTGGCTTTTGGTGTACTTAGAAAGTTTTGAAGCCTATTTAGAGGCGCTCTTGGTGCATCTAGGGCCTTGTGGGTGGTACTTAGACTCCATTTAGCTTATTTAAGGCCCTTCGGGGAACATCTAGAGGCTTTTGCGAGTTATTTACTGGTTTCTGAAGTATTTTAGAGGCATTCCGGGTGTATCTAGGGCCTTATGGTGGTTATTTAGACTCCTTTTGGCTTATCTAAAATCTTTCGGGGCACATCTAGAGGCTTTTGCGACGTATTTACTGGCTTTTAGTGTACTTAGAAGCTTCAGAAGCACATTTAGAGGCGTTCTTGGTGTATCTTGGACCCTATGGGAGGGATCTAGACTCCCTTTGGCTTATTTAAGGTCTTTCGCTGCATATCTAGAGGCTTTTCGAGGTATTTCCTGGGTTTTGGTGTACTTAGAAGCTTTTGAAGCATATTTAGAGGCGACCTGGGTGTATCTTGGGCCTTATGGGGGGTATTTAGTCTCCCTTTAGCTTACTTAAGTTTTTTCGGGGCATATACAGATGTTTTTGCAAGGTATTTACTGGCTTTTGGTGTACTTAGAAGCTTTAGAAGCGTATTTAGTGGCGTTCTGGGTGCATCTAGGACCTTATGGAAGGCATTTAGACTCCCTTTGGCTTAATTAAGCACTTCCGGGGCATATCTAAAGGCCTTTGCGAGGTATTTACTGGCTATTGTTGTATATAGAGGCTTTAGAAGCATATTTAGATGCGTCTGGGTGTATCTAGGGCCTTATGGGAGGTATTTAGGCTCGCTTTGGCTTATGTAAGATCTTTCGGGGTCTATCTAGAGGCTTTTGCGAGTAACTTGTTGGCTTTTGGTGTACTTAGAAGATTTAAAAGCACATTTTGAGGCGTTCTTGGTTATCTAGGGCCTTATGGGAGGTATGTAGGCTCCCTTTAGCTTATTTAAGGTCTTTAGGGGAATATCTAGAAGATTTTGCGTGGTATACACTGGTTTTTGAAGCATTTTAGAGGCGTTCTGGGTGTATCTTGGGCCTAATGAGTGGTATTTAGGCTAATTTTGGCTTATTTAAGGTCTTTCGGGGCATATCTAGAAACTTTTGCGAGGTATTTACTGGCTTTTAGTGTACTTAGAAGCTTTAGAAGCACATTTAAAGGCGTTCTTGGTGTATCTTGGACCCTATGGGAGGTATTTAGACTCCCTTTGGCTTATTTAAGGTCTTTCGATGCATATCTATAGGCTTTTTCGAGGTATTTACTGGCTTTTGTTGTACTTAGAAGCTTAAAAAGAGTATTAAGAGGCGTTTTTGGTGTATCTAGGGTCTTATTGGAGCTATTTAGACAACCTTTGTCTTATTTAAGGTCTTTCGGGGCAGTTCCAAATTCTTTTGGAGGTATTTACTGGCTTTTGGTGTACTTATAAGCTTTTGAAGCCCATTTAGAGGCGTTCGTGGTGCATCTAGGGCCTTGTGGGTGGTTTTTAGACTCCCTTTAGCTTATTTAAGGCCTTTCGGGGAACGTCTAGAGGCTTTTGCGAGGTATTTACTGGATTATGAAGCATTTTAGAGGCATTCCGAGTGTATCTAGGGCCTTATGGTAGTTATTTAGACTCCTTTTGGCTTATCTAAAATTTTTCGGGACATATCTAGAGGCTTTTGCGAGGTATTTACAGGCTTTTGATGTACTTAGAAGGTTTAGAAGCAAATTTAGAGGCGTTCTTGGTGTATCGTGGACCCTATGGGAGGTTTCGAGACTCCCTTTGGCTTACTTAAGATCCTACGGGGCATATCAAAAGGCTTTTGCGAGGCATTTACTGGCTTTTGTTGTACTTAGAATATTTAGAAGCATACTTAGAGGCGTTCACGGTGTATCTGGGGCCTTATGAGAGATATTTAGGCTCGCTTTGGCTTATTTATGATCTTACGGGGCATATCTAGAGGCTTTTAGCGAGGTACTTATTGGCGTTTTGTGTACTTAGAAGCTGTAGAAGGACATTTTGAGGCGTTCTTGGTGTATCTAGGGCCCCATGGGGGGTATTTAGACTCCCTTTAGCTTATTTAAGGTCTTTCGGGGAATATCTAGAGGCTTTTGCGAGGTATTTACTGGTTTTTGAAGCATTTTAGAGGCGTTCTGGATGCTTCTTGGGCCTAATGGGGGGGTATTTAGGCTACTTTGGCTTATTTAAAATCTTCCGGGGCATACCTAGAGGCTTTTGCGAGGTATTTACTGGCTGTTGGTGTATTTGGAAGCTTTAGAAGCACATTTAGAGGCGCTCTTGGTGTATCTAGGGTCTTGGTGCTATTTGGACACCCTTTGTATTATTTATGGTCTTTCGGGCATATCTGGAGGATTTTTGGAGGTATTTACTGGCTTTTGGTGTACTTAGAAGCTTTTGATGCACATTTAGAGGCGTGTATCTACTGCCTTATGGGAGGTGTCTAGAGCCCATTTGGCTTATTTAATACCTTTCGGGGCACTTCTAGAGGCTTTTGCGACGTATTTACTGCGTTTTGGTGTACTTAGAAGCTTTTGAAGCCCATTTGGAGGCGCACTTGGTGCATCTAGGGCCTTGTGGGTGGTATTTAGACTCCCTTTAGTTTATTTAAGGCCTTTCGGGGAGCATCTAGAGGCTTTTGCGATGTATTTACTGGATTTTGAATTATTTTAGAGGCGTTCTGGATGCCTCTTGGGCCTATTGGGTGGTATTTAGACTACTTTGGCTTACTTAAGGTCTTTCGGGGCTGATCTAGAGGCTTTTGCGAGGTGTTTACTGGCTTTTGCTGTCCTTTGAAGCTTTAGAAGCATATTTAGAGGCGTTCGTGTTGTATCTTGTACCCTATGGGAGGTATTTAGACTTCCTTTGGCTTATTTAATGTCTTCCGGGGCATAACTAAAGGCTTTTGTATGGTATTTACTGCTTTTTGGTGCACTTAGAAGCTTTAGAAGCGTATTTAGTGGCGGTCTGTATGCATCAAGGGCCTTATGGAAGGCATTTAGACTCGCTTTGGCTTATTAAAGTCTTCCGGGGATATCTAGAGGCTTTTTCGAGGTATTTACTGGCTTTTGTTGTACTTAGAAACTTAAAAAGAGTATTAAGAGGCGTTTTTTGTGTATCTAGGGTCTTATTGGAGCTATTTAGACTACTCTTTGTCTTATTTAAGGTCTTTCGGGGCAGATCTAAAGGCTTTTGGAGGTATTTACTGGCCTTTGGTGTACTTAGAAGCTTTTGAAACCCATTTAGAGGCGCTCTTGGTGCATCTAGGGCCTTGTGGGTGGTATTTAGACTCCCTTTAGCTTATTTAAGGCCTTTCGGGGAACATCTAGAGGCTTTTGCGAGGTATTTACTGGCTTATGAAGCATTTTAGAGGCTTTCCGGTGTATCTAGGGCCTTATGGTGGCTATTTAGACTCCATTTGGCTTATCTAAAATCTTTCGGGGCATATCTAGAGACTTTTGCGAGGTATTTACTGGCTTGTGGTGCACTTTGAAGCTTTAGAAGCATATTTATAGGCGTTCTTGGTGTATCGTGGACCCTATGGGAGGTTTCTAGACTCCCTTTGGCTTAGTTAAGGTTGTACGGGGCATATCAAAAGGCTTTTGCGAGGTATTTACTGGCTTTTGTTGTACTTAGAAGCTTTAGAAGCATATTTAGAGGCGTTCCGGGTCTATCTGGGGCCTTATGGGAGATATTTAGGCTCGCTTTGGCTTATTTATGATCTTTCGGGGCATATCTAGAGACTTTTAGCGAGGTTCTTATTGACCTTTTGTGTACTTAGAAGCTGTAGAAGGACATTTTAAGGCGTTCTTGGTTATCTAGGGCCTTTTGGGAAGTATTTTGGCTCCCTTTAGCTTATTTAAGGTCTTTCGGGGAATATCTAGAGGATTTTGCGAGGTATTCACTGGTTTTTGAAGCATTTTAGAGGCGTTCTGGAATCTTCTTGGGCCTAATGGGGGGTATTTAGGCTACTTTGGCTTATTTAAGGTCTTTCGGGGCATATCTAGAGGCTTTTGCGAGGTATTTACTGGCTTTTGTTCTACCTGGAAGCTTTAGAAGCACATTTAGAGGCGTTCTTGGTGTACCTAGGGTCTTGGAGCTATTTGGACACTCTTTGTATTATTTAAGGTCTTTCGGGCATATCTGGAGGCTTTTGGAGATATTTACTGGCTTTTGTTGCACTTAGAAGCTTAAAAAGAGTATTAAGAGGCGTTTTTGGTGTATCTAGGGTCTTATTGGAGCTATTTAGACTACCTTCGTCTTACTTAAGGTCTTTCGGGGCAGATCTAAAGGCTTTTGGAGGTATTTGCTGGCTTTTGGTGTACTTAGAAGCTTTTGAAGCCCATTTAGAGGCGCTCTTGGTGCATCTAGAGCCTTGTGGGTGGTATTTGGACTCAATTTAGCTTATTTAAGGCCTTTCGGGGAACATCTAGAGGCTTTTGCGAGGTATTTACTGGCTTATGAAGCATTTTAGAGGCATTCCGGGTGTATCTAGGGCCTGATGGTGGTTATTTAGACTCCTTTTGGCTTATCTAAAATCTTTCGGGGCATATCTAGAATCTTTTGCGAGGTATTTACTGGCTTTCAGTGTACTTAGAAGCTTTAGAAGCACATTTAGAGGCGTTCTTGGTGTATCTTGGACCCTATGGGAGGGATCGAGATTCCTTTGGCTTATTTAAGGTCTTCCGGGGCATAACCAAAGGCTTTTGCGGGGTATTTACTGCCTATTGGTGTACTTAGAAGCTTTAGAAATGTATTTAGAGGCGCTCTTGGTGTATCTAGGGTCATGGTGCTATTTGGACACCCTTTGTATTATTTAAGGTCTTTCGGGCATATCTGGAGTAGTTTTGGAGGTATTTACTGGCTTTTGGTGCACTTAGAAGCTTTTGATGCACATTTAGAGGCGTTCTTGCTGTATCTACTGCCTTATGGGAGGTGCCTAAACCCCCTTTGGCTTATTAAGGTCTTTCGGGGCATATCTAGAGGCTTTTGCGAGGTATTTACCGGATTTTGGAGTACTTAGAAGCTTTTGATGCACATTTAGAGGCGTTCAAGTGGTATGTACTGCCTTATGGTAGGTGTCTAGACCCCATTTGGCTTATTTAAGGTCTTTCGGGGCACTTTTAGAGGCTTTTGCGAGGTATTTGCTGCGTTTTGGTGTCCTTGGAAGCTTTTGAAGCCCATTTAGAGGCGCTCTTAGTGCATCTAGGGCCTTGTGGGTGGTATTTAGACTCCCTTTAGCTTATTTAAGGCCTTTCGGGGAACATCTAGAGGCTTTTGCGAGGTATTTACTGGCTTATGAAGCATTTTAGAGGCATTCCGTGTGTATCTAGGGCCTTGTGGTGGCTATTTACACTCCTTTTGGCTTATCTAAAATCTTTCGGGGCATATCTAGAGGCTTTTGCGATTTATTTACAGGCTTTTGGTGTACTTAGAAGGTTTAGAAGCATATTTAGAGGCGTTCTTGGTGTATCGTGGACCATATGGGAGGTTTCGAGACTCCCTTTAGCTTATTTAAGGTCCTACGGGGCATAACAATAGGCTTTTGCGAGGTATTTACTGGCTTATGTTGTACTTAGAGGCTTTAGAAGCATATTTAGAGGCGTTCTTGCTGTATCTTGCGGCATACCCGCATGTCAGATTTCAATTGGTTGGTGTTTACTTTTGATTTGGGTTCTAATTGGAGCAATGAGATCTCTTATCCTCAGGTGAATGGTTGTAGGAAATGGATTTGTTGTTTGTTGGCTGCTCAGTTGTCTCAATAATACACTGGTTCGTTGCAAAAATGATTTAATTTAATTCTCACTAAGTTCGTTGATTCAGATTGATTTGTAGCGGTGACCACCTGTTACTAAACTTCCTAACAGAATTCTCTTACTTCTTTATACGGCGAATACTTTGCTATTATAAAATTCTTCTGCTGCCTCTCTTACGCTGGTTGCGTTATTCTTGACTTCCCTACATTTCGGACTTAGAAATCTTTGCTACTTCTTCTTCACGCGCACTAACACATCTTTCCCCTCGTAGTATGACTGTTGAAGTGATTTTTTTCTTACGCTGGTTGCGTTATTCTTGACTTCCCTACATTTCGGACTTAGAAATCTTTGCTACTTCTTCTTCACGCGCCATAACACATCCTTCCCCTCGTAGAATGACTGTTGAAGTGCTTTACATTTCGGACTTAGAAATCTTTCCTACTTCTTCTTCACGAGCACTAACACATCTTTCCCCTCGTAGTATGACTGTAGAAGTGATTTTTCGTCTACTCTGCGATTCAGTTCGTACTTTATTCTAATCCCCACCCTAACTCTTATCACATGACCAAAATAACTCATCCTTCTCCCCATTTCTCAAATCTTACATTATTATTGGTTTCTCATTTTATTTCGATTTTTCTTTATTGGTTAGCAAAACTCATCGAACTCATTGACGTTACATCCCACCGTGAGTTGGGTCACGCCTACCCTGGGCTCTTTGTAACGGTATACATCGTTATCACCTCAGCAAAGTAAATCCTTTTAGGTCTTACGCTTGACCGCATCTAGAAAACCTTATTGTTCCTACACATTCTTGGTTATAGTTCTCAGACACTGAACCTTTCCTTAAACAAAGAGGCTAACGGTCACCTCTTCCTGTCACCCGACTTGTGTTCAGATTTTACAGAAATATTTTCTCTCCCTTACATGGAATCTAGCATGTTAGTTGTCTTAAATTACATTCTTCCCATCTTATTCTTAATTAAACCGATATTTTAATCATTACTCTAATTTCATTCTAATTTCATATTAATATAACAATATTTTATATTAGTTTAGCAAAGCATTTTCATTAATTTATCTTCTTTTTTAATTCTCGTGATTTCAAATAATTTGCCACCTCCTAATCGCTGTCTGATACTGCGGTTACATAATGCCCGTTTGACAAAAATGAAATACCCATTATTTAAATTTTGTCAAACCCCCGTCTTGACATTTCCTCCTTATATATCTTATAATTTCTCATTCCCTACTGGAAACATTTTTCGGTGGTCACCGTTACCTCATCTTTATCAGTGTGTTACTTTATACACATAGAATGGTCAATATGGTACATCATATACATAGAATTATAGATATTATACATTACGTACATAGACAAGTACACTGTCGTATATGTGGTTATTACCCTATATACAAATAACATTCGTGATACCTCAACTATATATACACTTCACTGAATTATCGAATTATCCTTGTCTCACTTGACATCAACTTGATTTTACCTTATTACATTCCTTAAGTACTACATTAATGTTACTATATTACAGTTTACAATATTACATTTTACATTCAATGATTTTTTTTATATTATTATATTAACTTATTGGGACGTTTCTTTATCTTTCAGTCCATCACCGTAAGAACATTCGTCCTCACATTATTATAGTTTGCGTAATGATGTCCAAATATGGTTACCTCTACCTGCACTCAGTTGTCTACCTGTAATCAGGTGTTTCGTTTACCTGACAGTAAACATTGGCAGGTCATTGTCCTGTCTTTCCACTTCACTTTTCACTCTAAACTTTCTTTCACTTTGTCACGCCTAAGTCTGTGACCTTTACAATAACAATATAGCCTTTTGGCACATGAATACATCAGTACTTATACTATATTTACATTTCACAAATTATTTTTAAAGATCTTTCTAACATGTTCATTAGCTGTGGTTACTCTTATTACATTATCATTTTGTTTGTGCACAGGAATTTTGGAACTTGCAACTCCCACGCAGTGTTTGAATTTCAAACGAAAACGTTACCCGTACTAATTATATAACTTTTACTTGGTATTCTTTACATCTTCGTATATAATTTCAATCACATTCACACCGGTGATTCTTGGGTCTGCTCTGTCCTGTTTACAACGT
This sequence comes from Mantis religiosa, assembly GCA_030765055.1. Taxonomy (NCBI): domain Eukaryota; kingdom Metazoa; phylum Arthropoda; class Insecta; order Mantodea; family Mantidae; genus Mantis; species Mantis religiosa. Next base: position 641,010 of record JAUKNK010000182.1, read on the forward strand.
TTTTTGACGATATGGCCTTATTAGTTAGATGTTATATCTGCCTATCGGTTTACCATTTCTTGGGTGTATTAGAGCATACGCTCTGTCACCAAATATTTTCTCAATCCGGTATGGGCCTTTCCATAGCATATATAGCTTTTTAGTCTTCTTTCCTAACAAATCTGACTTGTTGAACGATTTCACTAGAACTAAGTCGCCGACCTTTGGTTCCCAATTCTTCTTATACCGCAGTTTCTTTGCGTTTCTTTTCTCTACTTTTTCCATTATTCTTTTAACAGCATTCTGGATCCGTTCTCGATCTGTCTCGGTCGCCACTTGTTTACTTTCCGGAACACCCTCTATTAGTGGTTCCGGTGTTAAATTCCTATGCAATTGGATAGGAGCATATCCTGTGGTTAGATTGACTGAATTATTGAATATAAACTCAATATAGTTGATGTGGTCTGGCCAGGTAGTCTGTTTCAATGAACAAAGGACTCGGAGATGAACACCTAGGTCTTTCATTACGCGCTCGCTTGGATTAGAGCATGGATGGTACGACGTTGTATTATAGATGCGACATACTCAAAAATCACTATAGGTCCCAGTGTGTTTCGAAAATACATTTCTATGTTTACATAAAATGTTATAAAAATCTCTTTTTGGTGGTCGTTAAGTAGGTTCGAGTTTGCTACTGTTTCTCTTATTCTATAGGTCATGTTTACGTTATTTTCGACTACCTGGAAATCATCTGGTAGGGTAATTATCTCCTGTTCACCTGCTTCTGCCTGCCCAAGTCCGTATGACGTCATCTGTCAACCCTACTTCTGCCGCTACGTACACTTCCTTATCATAGTTTCCCATCTCTTCAACTTCTAATGGATTCATCTTAACTATCTCCGTCCCTCCTATTCGTATAAATTCTACAAAGAATGTTTCTCCATCTATTTCTTTTTCTTCATCTGTCAATCTTATCTCAATTTCTGCTTCCCTTGAGCTAAACGGAACTTTAACTATGAAGTCTTTAATTTTGATTTCCAAGGCTTCCATTTGATAATTCAACTTAGCTTGAAGCGCATACAACACGTCATTACCCATAATAATGTCTACAGATAGCCTATTAATAACAAAACATACAAATTTTATTGTATCCTCCCCAATGGTGACTTTCAAAAGCATTTGTGTATTAATCTTTTGTTTGAGGCGACCTACCGCCAGAGTACAATATGCACTTTTCACGGGCAATGTTTGCAATTTCAATCCATTGTTTTTTAAGTGATAAAAGAATGCTTGATTTATAGCTGAAACTGAGGATCCTGAATCTATGGTAATGTGCCATTTTTCTTTGTTTAATATTGCAGCAATACGTGGAGCATCTCTCACTTCTTGCAATTCTGTTAAGTGATTGTTTATTTGAGTACCGTTTACTATTTTTGATTCTGTTTTATTCTGTACCACCCTACTCAGAGCTGTGTCCCTGTTCAAATTAAGAACTAGCGTGTTCATCCGGGTCCGATGCGGGACGTCTTCTATCGCACCCTGGAGTCGTTTCCCGTCCGCTGTGTCGTATCTGGCCTTTCATCTACCTCGGGCGTCGCGTCCCTCGGTGTGGGTGGAGGAGAACGCACCCATTCTCTTGAGAGAAGTTGATTCCTCTGTCTTATTTCAGGTCTGTCTGTATTGTTCTCTCTACCAGCGTCATGTGGTTGATACTGTCTATTAGCTTCTGGTAGTCGGAACGTCGGTCTTGCATTCCCTCTTTGAAGAAATGGGGGGTGACCCCTATTTCCATTCCTAGTTACATGTCCATATCTTATAGGGAAATTATATGAATTTGAATTTGGTGGTCCCTGTCTCCCTCTATTGTTGTTAGGGAATTCCCTCGGGATGTGGGCATCGTATCTTTGACGAGTAGCCATATGGTTTGTGTTAAAATTTCGGGGATTGTGTGCCTTTTCCCCGTCATGATTATTATTATTCCACGGTCTGTGTGGATTTCTCACTGGCATTCGATTCTCATGTCTATTTTGTGAATTTTGCGTCCCAACGCTTTGTAAAGCTGTTAATAATGTAATTGCCTCTCTCAATGTCTGAGGTCTTGCTACCACCATGTGATTTATAATGTTCTCAGGAAGGTGGGGCGTGAGAAGAGAAATCAGTTCGGCTTCCTGTAATGGAGGTTGTAGATATTTACTTATTTGCGAATATCTCAGGAAATAATCAGTAATAGACTCTCCATTATTACCTTGGTATCGGCCATTTGTTATCTGATTCCTTACTTGGTATTGGACATTGGCGTTCCAATACTTTTCTAGGAAAGCTGTTTTGAACAACTCGTAGCTGCATCCTTCTCCCACAGTTACTCGTAGCCAATTAAGTTCGGCAGATTCTAACGCCCTTTGAACTATTATCATCTTATATTGCTCGGGTACACCTCTGATGACAAAATACTTTTCTAAGTCGGCCAAAAATTGTACTGCGTTGTCATTGCGACAATTAAATTTCGGGAGGGGCAATTCGGTTAGAAAATTCATGTGCACTGGTGGATACATATTTACGTTTTGCATATTTACTTCGCTATTATTGCTGTTTTGAGGAGAGACAGAAGGGGCGCTAACCTGTTCGTTCTGCCTCTCTCCATTGTGTGTATGTATAGAACAATTGGAACTCTCAGGTACCTGCCCTTGCTGTCCCAGCTGTAAGCCAGTTACAGTATCTCTGATTTGAGATATCTCGCTTACTGTTTCCCTCGACATTTGTGTATTTTCTGATTGAATATTTGTTACACGTGCTACCTTTTCTTTTAACTTCTCCATGTCAGCTGCTATACTATTGTTTACAGTGCCAAACCGGTCATTTATCTCTTGTACAAAAGTTACCTGTGTCGTGGTCAGTTCATCTAATCTTATTCTCTCCTTATTAATTTCCTCCCCTATTCTATTTTCTACTCCTGCAACGAGAGATTTGGTAGCTTCTAGGTCACTTCTTATAGTACCTACTTCTCGCTGCAGGGCCTCTTTTACAGACTGGATTTCCCCTGTTATTCCTTGAATTCTGACAGTGATTCTAGTTTCTGTTTCTTTCCCTTGGCTTGTAATTTGACTTACTAATTTAGCTTCTAGTGTTTGGTTCTGTCCTACTAATTTAGCTTCTAGTGTTTGGTTCTGTTCTATTAATTTAGCTTCTAGTGATTGGTTCTGTTCTACTAATTTAGCTTCTAGTGATTGACTCTGAATAGTCATTTGCGCCATGAGTTTCTGGAGCATCTCTTGTAGATTTTCCATTACCCCAGGATTGTCACTTCTCCTATTTACATTTAAGCTACTTACACCATTTACACCCTCATCTACTGATCCTATAACACTGCTTTCCATTGTCTCTTCATTAACAACTTCTAACTCTTTCTCTGTCTCCATAACTATTTGTTCCCCAGAATTTTCCATTTTAAATTTATTCTGTACGATCTTCTTATTTCTCAAAAGCATTGAACTTCCCCTTTAAATTTTCTAATTTCCCTTCCAAAATACTTATTACTAAGACATTACATAGATATTGATCTCAATGAATGATATTACATTTACAAGAAATATAAATTGAGTATGTGTAACTCACAGTTCTGTTGTACGGCTGTGGTGTTTATGTGATGTCTTTACCAATTTTTGTCGTGCTGCTCGTCGTCTAGTAGGCTCAGTTGATGTCGAAAGAACTTGAACTTCTCTGTTGGTTGGGGGAAAATTTTACTTGTTAGTTGTTTTTGCCGTCTTCTTCGTAGCCTCTGCTGTCCTCATCGTAGTTGTCGTCGTCGGTCTTCTCACTTCTCCTCGTAGTCGTCCTTCGTCGTCGTTCTTCTCACTTCTCCTCGTCGTTGTCGTCGTTACATTTCACCCATTTCCTACAATTCGAAGCCCCAACGTGTCGGCGCCATTATGCGGCATACCCGCATGTCAGATTTCAATTGGTTGGTGTTTACTTTTGATTTGGGTTCTAATTGGAGCTATGAGATCTCTTATCCTCAGGTGCATGGTTGTAGGAAATGGATTTGTTGTTTGTTGGCTGCTCAGTTGTCTCAATAATACACTGGTTCGTTGCAAAAATGATTTAATTTAATTCTCACTAAGTTCGTTGATTCAGATTGATTTGTAGCGGTGACCACCTGTTACTAAACTTCCTAACAGAATTCTCTTACTTCTTTATACGGCGAATACTTTGCTATTATAAAATTCTTCTGCTGCCTCTCTTACGCTGGTTGCGTTATTCTTGACTTCCCTACATTTCGGACTTAGAAATCTTTGCTACTTCTTCTTCACGCGCACTAACACATCTTTCCCCTCGTAGTATGACTGTTGAAGTGATTTTTTTCTTACGCTGGTTGCGTTATTCTTGACTTCCCTACATTTCGGACTTAGAAATCTTTGCTACTTCTTCTTCACGCGCACTAACACATCCTTCCCCTCGTAGTATGACTGCTGAAGTGCTTTACATTTCGGACTTAGAAATCTTTCCTACTTCTTCTTCACGCGCACTAACACATCTTTCCCCTCGTAGTATGACTGTAGAAGTGATTTTTCGTCTACTCTGCGATTCAGTACGTACTTTATTCTGATCCCCACCCTAACCTTATCACATGACCAAAATAACTCATCCTTCTCCCCATTTCTCAAATCTTACATTATTATTGGTTTCTCATTTTATTTCGATTTTTCTTTATTGGTTACCAAAACTCATCGAACTCATTGACGTTACATCCCACCGTGAATTGGGTCAGGCCTACCCTGGGCTCTTTGTAACGGTATACATCGTTATCACCTCAACAAAGTAAATCCTTTTAGGTCTTACGCTTGACCGCATCTAGAAAACCTTATTGTTCCTACACATTCTTGGTTATAGTTCTCAGACATTGAACCTTTCCTTAAACAAAGAGGCTAACGGTCACCTCTTCCTGTCTCCCCGACTTGTGTTCAGATTTTACAGAAATATTTTCTCTCCCTTACATGGATTCTAGCATGTTAGTTGTCTTAAATTATATTCTTCCCATCTTATTCTTAATTAAACCGCTATTTTAATCATTACTCTAATTTCATTCTAATTTCATATTAATATAACAATATTTTATATTAGTTTAGCAAAGCATTTTCATTAATTTATCTTCTTTTTTAATTCTCGTGATTTCAAATAATTCGCCACCTCCTAATCGCTGTCTGATACTGCGGTTACAATCTACTGCCTTATGGGAGGTGTCTAAACCCCCTTAGGCTTATTAAGGTCTTATGGTGGTTATTTAGACTCCTTTTGGCTAATCTAAAATCTTTCGGGGCATATCTAGAGACTTTTGCGAGGTATTTACTGGCTCTTGGTGCACTTTGAAGCTTTAGAAGCCTATTTAGACGCGTTAGTGGTGTATCGTGTACCCTATGGGAGGTATTTAGACTCCCTTTGGTTTATTTAATGTCTTCCGGGGCATATCTAAAGGTTTTTGTATGGTATTTACTGCTTTTTGGTGTACTTAGAAGGTTTAGAAGCATATTTATAGGCGTTCTTGGTGTATCGTGGACCCTATGGGAGGTTTCTGGACTCCCTTTGGCTTATTTAAGGTCCTACGGGGCATATCAAAAGGCTTTTGCGAGGTATTTACTGGCTTTTGTTGTACTTAGAAGCTTTAGAAGCATATTTAGAGGCGTTCCGGGTGTATCTGGGGCCTTATGGGAGATATTTAGGCTCGCTTTGGCTTATTTATGATCTTTCGGGGCATATCTAGAGAATTTTAGCGAGGTTCTTATTGGCCTTTTGTGTACTTAGAAGCTGTAGAAGGACATTTTGAGGCGTTCTTGGTTATCTAGGGCCTTATGGGAAGTATTTAGGCTCCCTTTAGCTTATTTAAGGTCTTTCGGGGAATATCTAGAGGATTTTGCGAGGTATTCAGTGGTTTTTGAAGCATTTTAGAGGCGTTCTGGATGCTTCTTGGGCCTAATGGGGGGTATTTAGGCTACTTTGGCTTATTTAAGGTCTTTCGGGCATATCTGGAGGCTTTTTGGAGGTACCTACTGGCTTTTGGTGTACTTAGAAGCTTCTGATGCACATTTAGAGGCGTTCTTGCTGTATCTACTGCCTTATGGGAGGTGTCTAAACCCCCTTTGGCTTATTTAATGTCTTTCGGGGCACTTCTAGAGGCTTTTGCGAGGTATTTACTGCGTTTTGGTGTACTTAGAAGCTTTTGAAGCCCATTTAGAGGCGCTCTTGATGCATCTAGGGCCTTGTGGGTGGTATTTAAACTCCCTTTAGCTTATTTAAGGCCTTTCGGGGAACATCTAGAGGCTTTTGCGAGGTATTTACTGGATTTTGAAGCATTTTAGAGGCGTTCTTGGTGTATCTTGGACCCTATGGGAGGGACCTAGATTCCTTTGGCTTATTTAAGGTCTTCCGGGGCATATCTAAAGGCTTTTGCGGGGTATTTACTGCCTATTGGTGTACTTAGAAGCTTTAGAAGCGTATTTAGAGGAGTTCTGGCTGCATCTAGGACCTTGTGGGAGGTATCTAGACTCCCTTTGGCTTATTTAAGGTCTTTCGGTGCATATCTAGAGGCGTTTTCGAGGTATTTACTGGCTTTTGTTGTACTTAGAAGCTTTAGAAACATATTTAGAGGCGTTCAGGGTGTACCTGGGGCCTTATGGGAGATATTTAGGCTCGCTTTGGCATATTTATGATCTTTCGGGGCATATCTAGAGGCTTTTAGCGAGGTACGTATTGGCCTTTTGTGTACTTAGAAGCTGTAGAAGGACATTTTGAGGCGCTCTTGTTGCATCTAGGGCCTCATGGGGGATATTTAGACTCCCTTTAGCTTATTTAAGGTCTTTCGGGGAATATCTAGAGGCTTTTGCGAGGTATTTACTGGTTTTTGAAGCATTTTGGAGGCGTTCTGGATGCTTCTTGGGCCTAATGGGGGGTATTTAGGCTACTTTGGCTTATTTAAGGTCTTTCGGGGCATATCTAGAGGCTTTTGCGAGGTATTTACTGGCTTTTGGTGTACTTGGAAGCTTTAGAAGCACATTTAGAGGCGCTCTTGGTGTATCTAGGGTCTTGGTGCTATTTGGACACCCTTTGTATTATTTACGGTCTTTCGGGCATATCTGGAGTATTTTTGGAGGTATTTACTGGCTTTTAGTGCACTTAGATGCTTTTGATGCACATTTAGAGGCGTTCTTGCTGTATCTACTGCCTTATGGGAGGTGTCTAAACCCCCTTTGGCTTATTAAGGTCTTTCGGGGCATATCTAGAGGCTTTTTCGAGGTATTTACCGGATTTTGGTGTACTTAGAAGCTTTTGATGCACAGTTAGAGGCGTTCATATGGTATGTACTGCCTTATGGTAGGTGTCTAGACCCCATTTGGCTTATTTAAGGTCTTTCGGGGCACTTTTAGAGGCTTTTGCGAGGTATTTGCTGCGTTTTGGTGTACTTAGAAGCTTTTGAAGCCCATTTAGAGGCCCTCTTGGTGCATCTAGGGCCTTGTGTGTTGCATTTAGACTCCCTTTAACTTATTTAGGGCCTTTCGGGGAACATCTAGAGGCTTTTGCGATGTATTTACTGGCTTATGAAGAATTTTAGAGGCATTCCAGGTGTATCTAGGGCCTTATGGTGGTTATTTAGACTCCTTTTGGCTTATCGAAAATTTTCGGGGCATATCTAGAGGATTGTACAGATTGCGAGGTATGTACAGGCTTTAGGCTACTTTGGCTTATTTAAGGTCTTTTGGGCATTCCTAGAGGCATTTGCGAGGTATTTACAGGCTTTTGGTGTACTTAGAGCTTTAGAAGCGAATTGAGAGGCGTTCTGGCTGCATGTAGGACGTTATGGGAGAAATTTAGACTCCCTTTTGCTCATTTAAGGTCTTCGGTGCTTATCTAGAGGCTTTTTCGAAGAATTTACTGGCTTTTGGTTTACTTAAAAGCTTTTGAAGCACATTTAGAGGCCTTTTTGGTTTATCTACTGCCTTATGGGAGGTATTTATACCCTCCTTGTCTTATTTAAGGTGTTTCGGGGCATATCTAGAGGCTTTGCGAGGTATTTCCTGGCTTTTGGTGTACTTAGAAGATTTAGAAGCATACTTAGGTGTGTTGCGGGTGTATATAGGGCCCTATGGGAGGTATTTAGACTCCCTTTGGCTTATTTAAGGTCTTCTGGGGCATAGCTAAAGGCTTTTGCATGGTATTTACTGCCTTTTGGTGTACTTAGAAGCTTTAGAAGCGTATTTAGAGGCGTTCTGGCTGCATCTAGGACATTATGGGTGGTATCTAGACTCCCTTTGGCTCATTTAAGGTCTTTCGGCCACACCTAGAATCTTTGCAAGGTACCTACTGGCTTTTGTTGTACTTTGAAGCTTTCGAGTCCTATTCAGAGAAGTTCTTGGCGTATGTAAGAGCTTATGTAGCGCTGTCTAACTCTCTTGGCCGTAGTTAGGGTCCTTTGTGCCAATCCTAGAGGCATTTGTTAGGTATTTATTGGCATTTTGGTGCACTTAGAAGCTATCGAAGACATTTAGAGGCGTTCTGGGTGTATTTACGGCCTTATGGGAGGTATTTAGGCTTCCTTTGGCTTATTTACGTTCTTTCGGGGCATTTCTAGAGGCTTTTTCGAGGTATTTACTGGGTTTTGGTGTACTTAGACGCTTTTGAAGCATATTTAGAGGCGTCCTGGGTGTATCTTGGGCCTTATGGGTGGTATTTAGTCTCCCTTTAGCTTACTTAAGTTCTTTCCGGGCATATATACATGCTTTTGCGAGGTATTTACTGGCTTTTGGTGCACTTAGAAGCTTTAGAAGCGTATTTAGTGGCGTTCTGGGTGCATCTAGGGCCTTATGGAAGGCATTTAGACTCCCTTTGGCTTATTTAAGAACTTTCGGGGCATATCTAGAGGCTTTTGCAAGGTATTTACTGGCTTTTGTTGTACTTAGAAGCTTTTGAGGCACATATAGATGCGTTCTGGGTGTATATAGGGCCTTATTGGAGGTATTTAGACTCCTTTGGCTTATATAGGATCTTTCGGGGCATATGTAGAGGCTTTTTCGAGGTTTTTACCGGCTTTGGTGTACTTAGAAGCCTTAAAAGCGTATTTAGAAACGTTCTTGGTGAATGCAGCGCTTATGGCGCGTCTTTCTGTGGCGTATTTAACATCTTTTTGTGCACTCTTAGAGGCTTTTGTGAGGTATTTACTTGCGTTTGGTGTACTTAGAAGCTTTCGAGGCCTATTTAGAGCCGTTGTTGGTGTATATAAGGGCTTATGTGGCGTTTTCTAACTCTCTTTGGCGTACTTAGGCTCTTTGGGGGCATTCCTAGAGGCATTTGTTAGGCATTTATTGGCTTTTTGTTGTACTTAGAAGCTTTTGAAGCGTATTTAGAGGCGTTCTAGCTGCATCTAGGACCTTATGGGAGGTATCTAGACTCCCTTTGGCTTATTTAAGATCTTTCGGTGCAAATCCAGAGGATTTTTCGAGGTATTTACTGGATTTGGGTGTACTTAGAAGCTTAAAAAGCGTATTTAGAGGCGTTTTTGTTGTATCTAGCGTCATATTGGAGCTATTTGGACACTCTTTGGCTTATTTAAGACCTTTCGGGCATATCTAGAGGCTTTTTGGAGGTATTTACTGGCTCTTGGTGTACTTAGAAGCTTTGGATGCACGTTTAGAGGCGTGCCTGTTTTATCTAGGGCCCAATGGGGGGTATTTAGGCTACTTTTGGCGTATTTAAGGTCTTTCGGGGCACTTCTAGAGGCTTTTGCGAAGTACGTACTGCGTTTTGGTGTACTTAGGGGCTTTCGAAACACATTTAGAGGCGCTCTTGGTGTATCTAGGACCTAATGGGGGGTATTTAGGCCACCTTTGGGTTATTTAAGGTTCTTCGGGGCATATCTAGAGGCTTTTGCGAGTCATTTACCGGCATTTGGTGTACTTAGAAGCTTTAGAATCATATTTAGAGCCATTCTTGGTGTATCTTGGCACTATGGAAGGTATTCAGACCCGCTTATTCTTATTTAAGATCTTTTGGGGCACATCTAGAGGCTTTTGCGAGGTACTCATTGGCTTTTGATGTATTTAGAAGCTTTGGAAGCATATTTAGAGGCGTTTTGGGGATATGTAGGGTCTTATGAGAGGTATTTAGACCCCCTCTGTGTTATTTATGGTTTTCGGGGCATATCTAGAGCCTTTTTGGAGCTATTTACTGGATTTTGGTGTACTTAGAAGCGTTAAAGGCGTATTTAGAGGCGGTCTTGTTGAATGCAGCGTCTTATGGCGCGCCTTTAGCGTCTTTGTGGCGTATTGAAGATCTTTTTGGGCATTCTTAGAGGCTTTTGCGAGGTATTTACTTGCGTTTGGTGTACTTAGACGCTTTCGAGGCCTATTTAGAGGCGTTCTTGGTGTATATAAGGGCTTATCTGGCGTTCTTTGACTCTTTTTGGCGTATTTAGGCTCATTTGAGGCATTCCTAGGGGCATTTTTTTAGGAATTAATTCGCTTTTTGATGTACTTAGAAGCTTTTGAACCATATTTATAGGCGATCTGGGTGCATCCACGGCCTTCTGGTAGGTATCTGGACTCCCTTTGGCTTATTTAAGGCTTTCGGGGCATATCTAGGGGGTTTTTGGAGGTATTTAGTGGCTCCTGCTGTACTTATTAGCTTTTGATGCACATTTAGAGGCGTTCTTGTTGTATCTAGGGCTTAATAGGGGGTATCTAGGCTACTTTTGGCTTATTTAAGGTCTTTCAGGGCACTTCTAGATGCTTTTGCGTGGTATTTACTGCATTTTGGTGTACTTAGAAGCTTTTGAACCACATTTAGAGTCGCTCTTGGTGTATCTAGGGCCTAATGGGGGGTATTTAGGCTACTTTTGGCTAATTAAAGGTATTTCGGGGCATATCTAGAGGCTTTTGCGAGGTATTTATGGCTTTTAGTGTACTTAGAAGCTTTAGAAGCGTATTTAGAGGCGTTCTGGCTGCATCTAGGACCTTATGTGAGGTATCTAGACTCCCTTTGGCTTATTTAAGGTCTTCTGGGGCATATCTAGAGGCTTTTGCGAGGTATGTACTGTCTTTTGGTGTACTTAGAGGCCTTTGAAGCATATTTATAGGCGTTCTGGGTGTATCTCGGGCCTTATGGGAGATATTAGTCTCCCTTCAGCTTATTTAAGTTCTTTCTAGGCATACTTAGATTTTTTTGCGAGGTATTTACTGGCATTTGGTGTACTTAGAAGCTTTAGGAAGGTATTTAGAGGCATTCTGGTTGCATCTAGGACCTTATGTGAGGTATCTAGACTCCTTTTGGCTTATTTAAAGTTTTCGATACACATCTAGAGGCTTTTGCGAGGTATCTGCAGGCTTTTGGAGTATTTTGAAGCTTTTGAAGCATAGTTAGAGGCGTTCTGGGCGTATCTACGGCCATATGGGTGGTATTTAGACTCCCTTTGGCTTATTTAAGATCTTCCGGGGCATATCTAAAGGCTTTTGCATGGTATTTACTGCCTTTTGGTGTACTTTGAATTTTGAAAGCGTATTTACAGGCGTTCAAGCTGCATCTACGACCTTATGGGAGGTATTTAGACTCCCTTTGGCTTATTTAAGTTTTTTCGGGGCAAATCTAGATGCTTTTGCGAGAAATATACTGGCTTTTGATGTACTTAGAAGCTTTAGAAGCACATGCTGAGGCGTTCTTTGTGTATCTACGGCTTCATGGGAGGTATTTAGACTCCCTTTAGCTTATTTAAGGCTTATGCGGAATATCTAGAGGCTTTTGCGAGGTATTTACTGGTTTTTGAAGCACTTTAGAGGCATTCTGGGTGTATCTTGTGCCTAATGGGGGGTATTTAGGCTACTTTGGCTTATTTAAGGTCTTTCGGGGCATATCTAGAGGCTTTTGCGAGGTATTTACGGGATTTTGGTGTACTTGGAAGCTTTAAAAGCAAATTTGGAGGCGTTCTTGGTGTATCCTGGGCCCTATGGGAGGTATCTAGACTCCCTTTGGCTTATTTAAGTTCTTCCGGGGCATAAAGAAAGACATTTGCGAGGTACTTACAGGCTTTTGGTGTACTTAGAGCTTTAGAAGCGAATTGAGAGGCGTTCTGGCTGCACCTAGGGCCTTATGGGAGAAATTAATCTCCCTTCAGCTGATTTAAGTTCTTTCTAGGCATACATAGATTTTTTGCGAGGTATTTACTGGCTTTTGGAGTACTTAGAAGCTTTAGAAGCATATTTAGAGACATTCCGGGTGTATCTAAGACCATATGGGAGGTATCTGGACTCCCTTTGGCTTATTTAAGGTCTTTCGGTGCATTACTAGAGGTGTTTTCGAGCTATTTACTGGCTTTTGGTGTACTTAGAAGCTTTGGAAGCGTATTTAGAGGCATTCTGGCTGCATCTAGGACCTTATGGGAGGTATCTAGGCTCCTTTTGGCTTATTTAAGGTTTTCGGTGCACATCTAGAGGCTTTTGCGAGGTATTTACTGGCTTTTGTTGTACTTAGAAGCTTTAGAAGCATATTTAGATGCGTTCTGAGTGTATCTGGGGCCTTATGGGAGATATCTAGGCTCGCTTTGGCTTATGTAAGATCTTTCGGGGTCTATCTAGAGGCTTTTGCGAGGAACTTATTGGCTTTTGGTGTACTTAGAAGCTTTAGAAGCACATTTTGAGGCATTCTGGGTGTATCAGGGGCCTTATGGGAGATATTTATGCTCGCTTTGGCTTATTTATGATTTTCGGGGCATATCTAGAGGCATTTAGCGAGTTACTTATTGGCCTTTTGTGTACTTAGAAGCTGTAGAAGGGCATTTTGAGGCGTTCTTGGTGTATCTAGGGCCTCATGGGGGGTATTTAGACTCCCTTTAGCTTATTTAAGGTCTTCTGGGGCATATCTAGAGGCTTTTGCGAGGTATTTACTGGCATTTGTTGTACTTAGATGCTTTAGAATCATATTTAGAGCCGTTCTTGGTGTATCTTGGCACTATTAAAGGTATTTAGACTCGCTTTGGCTTATTTAAGGTCTTTCGGGTCATATCTAGAGGTTTTGCGAGGTACTCATTGGCTTTTGGTGTATTTAGAAGCTTTAGAAGCTCATGTTGAGGCGTTCTTGGTGTATCTACGGCCTCATGGGAGGTATTTAGACTCCCTTTAGCTTATTTAAGTTCTTTCGGGCAATATCTAGAGGCTTTTGCGAGGTATCTACTGGCTTTTGCTGTACTTAGAAGCCTTTGAAGCATATTTATGGGCGTTCTGGGTGTATCTGGGGCCTTATGGGAGATATTAGTCTCTTTTCAGCTTATTTAAGTTCTTTCTAGGCATACTTAGATTTTTTTGCGAGGTATTTACTGGCATTTGGTGTACTTAGAAGCTTTAGAAGCGTATTTAGAGGCATTCTGGCTGCATCTAGGACCTTATGGGAGGTATCTAGACTCCTTTGGGCTTATTTAAGGTTTGCGATGCACTTCTAGAGGCTTTTGCGAGGTATCTACTGGCTTTTGGTGTATTTTAAAGCTTTTGAAGCATAGTTAGAGGCGTTCTGGGCGTATCTACGGCCATATTGGAGGTATTTAGACTCCCTTTTGCTTATTTAAGATCTTCCGGGGTATATCTAAAGGCTTTTGCATGGTATTTACTGCCTTTTGGTGTACTTTGAATTTTGAAAGCGTATTTACAGGCGTTCAAGCTGCATCTAGGACCTTATGGGAGGTATCTAGACCCCCTTTGGCTTATTTAAGGTCTTTCGGTGCATTACTAGAGGTGTTTTCGGGCTATTTACTGGCTTTTGGTGTATTTAGAAGCTTTGGAAGCATATTTAGAGGCATTCTGGCTGCATCTAGGACATTATGGGAGGTATCTAGGCTCCTTTCGGCTTATTTAAGGTTTTCGGTGCACATCTAGAGGCTTTTGCGAGGTATTTACTGGCTTTTGTTGTACTTAGAAGCTTTAGAAGCATATTTAGATGCGTTCTGGGTGTATCTGGGGCCTTATGGGAGATATCTAGGCTCGCTTTGGCTTATGTAAGATCTTTCGGGGTCTATCTAGAGGCTTTTGCGAGGAACTTATTGGCTTTTGGAGTACTTACAAGCTTTAGAAGCACATTTTGAGGCGTTCTTGGTGTATCTAGGGCCTTATGGGAGGTATTTAGACCCCCTTAAGCTTATTTAAGGTCTTTCGGGGAATATCTAGAGGCTTTTGCGAGGTATTCACTGGTTTTTGAAGCATTTTAGAGGCGTTCTGGGTGAATCTTGGGCCTAATGGGGGGGTAATTAGTCTACTTTTTGCTTATTTAAGGTCTTTCGTGGCATATCTAGAATCTTTTGCGAGGTATTTACTGGCTTTTAGTGTACTTAGAAGCTTTAGAAGCACATTTAGAGGCGTTCTTGGTGTATCTTGGACCCTATGGGAGGGATCTAGATTCCTTTGGCTTATTTAAGGTGTTCCAGGTCATATCTAAAGGCTTTTGCGGGGTATTTACTGCCTTTTGGTAGACTTAGAAGCGTTAGAAGCGTATGTAGAGGCGTTCTGGCTGCATCTAGGACCTTATGGGAGGTATCTAGGCCCCCTTTGGCTTCTTTAAGGTCTTTCGGTGCATATCTAGAGGCTTTTTCGAGGTATTTACTTGGTTTTGGTGTACTTGGAAGCTTTTGAAGCATATTTAGAGGCGTCCTGGTTGTACCTAGGGCCTTATGGGAGGTATTTAGGCTCGCTTTGGCTTATGTAAGATCTTTCGGGCTCTATCTAGAGCCTTTTGCGAGGAACTTATTGGCTTTTGGTGTACTTAGAAGCTTTAGAAGCACATTTTGAGGTGTTCTTGGTGCATCTAGGGCCTTATGGGAGGTATTTAGACTCCCTTTAGCTTATTTAAGGCCTTTCGGGGAACATCTAGAGGCTTTTGCGAGGTATTTACTGGCTTATGAAGCACTTTAGAAGGATTCCCGTTGTATCTAGGGCCTTATGGTGGTTATTTAGACGCCTTTTGGCTTATCTAAAATTTTTCGGGGCATATATAGAGGCTTTTGCGAGGTATTTACAGGCTTTTTGTGTACTTAGCAGGTTTAGAAGCATATTTAGAGGCGTTCTTGATGTATCGTGGACCCTATGGGAGGTTTCCAGACTACCTTTGGCTTATTTAAGGTCCTACGGGGCATATCAAAAGGCTTTTGCGAGGTATATACTGGCTTTTGTTGTACTTAGAAGCTTTAGAAGCATATTTAGAGGCGTTCTGGGTGTATCTGGGGCTTTTTGGGAGATATTTAGGCTCGCTTTGGCTTATTTATGATCTTTCGGGGCATATCTAGAGTCTTTTAGCGAGGTACTTATTGGCCTTTTGTGTACTTAGAAGCTGTAGAAGGACATTTTGAGGCGTTCTTGGTGTATCTAGGGCCTCATGGGGGGTATTTAGACTCCCTTTAGCTTATTTAAGGTCTTTCGGGGAATATCTAGAGGCTTTTGCGAGGTATTTGCTGGTTTTTGAAGCATTTTAGAGGCGTTCTGGATGCTTCTTGGGCCTAATGGTGGATATTTAGGATACTTTTGGCTTATTTAAGGTCTTTCGGGGCACTTCTAGAGGCTTTTGCGAGGTATTTACTGCATTTTGGTGTAGTTAGAAGCTTTTGAACCACATTTAGAGTCGCTCTTGGTGTATCTAAGGCCTAATGGGGTGTATTTATGCTACTTTTGTCTTATTTAAGGTCTTCCGGGGCATATCTAAAGGCATTTGCGAGGTATTTACTGGCTTTTGGTGTACTTAGAGCTTTAGAAGAGAATTGAGAGGCGTTCTGGCTGCATGTAGGACCTTATGGGAGAAATTTAGACTCCCTTTTGCTCATTTAAGGTCTTCGGTGCTTATCTAGAGGCTTTTTCGAGGTATTTACTGGCTTTTGGTGTACTTAGAAGCTTTGGAAGCACATTTAGAGGCGTTTTGGGGGTATGTAGGGTCTTATGAATGGTATTTGGACCCCCTTTGTGTTATTTATGGTTTTCGGGGCATATATAGAGGCTTTTTGGAGGTATTTACTGGCTTTTGGAGTACTTAGGAGCTTTTGATGCACATTTAGAGGTGTTCTTGTTGTATCTAGTGCCTTATGGGGGTTATTTAGACTACTTTTTGGCTTTTATAAGGTCTCTCGGGACATATCTAGAGGCTTTTGCGAGGTATTTACTGGCATTTGTTGTACTTAGAAGCTTTAGAATCATATTTAGAGGCGTTTTTGGTGTATCTGGGCCCTATGGAAGGTATTTAGACTCTCTTTGGCTTATTTAAGATGTTTCGGGGCATATCTAGAGGATTTTGCAAGGTACTCATTGGCTTTTGGTGTAGTTAGAAGCTTTAGAAGGACGTGTTGAGGCGTTCTTGGGGTATCTACGGCCTCATGGGAGGTATTTAGACTTCCTTTAGCTTATTTAAGGCCTTTCGGGGAACATCTAGAGGCTTTTGCGAGGTATTTACTGGCTTATGAAGCACTTTATTGGCGTTCTGGGTGTTTCTTGTGCCTAATGGGGGTATTTAGGCTACCTTTGGCTTATTTAAGGTCTTCGGGGGCATATCTAAAGGCATTTGCGAGGTATTTACTGGCTTTTGGTGTACTTAGAGCTTTAGAAGCGTATTGAGAGGCGTTCTGGCTGCATGTAGGACCTTATGGGAAAAAGTTAGACTCCCATTGGCTCATTTATGGTTTTCGGTGCATATCTAGAGGCTTTTTCGAGGTACTTACTGGCTTTTGGTGTACCTAGAAGCTTTTGAAGCACATTTAGAGGCGTTTTTGGTTTATCTACTGCCTTATGGGAGGTGTTTATACACCCTTTGGCTTATTTAAGGTATTTCGGGGCATATCTAGAGGCATTTGCGAGCTATGTACTGGCTTTTCGTGTACTTCGAAGCCTTTGAAGCATATTTATAGGCATTCTTGGTGTATCTAGGGCCTTAGGGAAGGAATTTAGACTCCCTTTGGTTTATTTACGGTTTCTCGGGGCATATCTAGTGGCTTTTGCGAGGTATTTAGTTGCTTTTGGTGTATTCAGAACCTTTTGAAGCATATTTAGAGGCGTTCTGGGTATATCTAGGGGCTTATGGCAGGTATATAGGCTCCGTTTGGCTTATTAAAGGTCTTGCGGGGCATACCTAGAAGCTTTTGCGAGGTATTTACTGGCTTTTGGTGTACTTCGAAGCTTTTGTAGCATATTTAGAGGCGTACAGGTTGTATCTAGGGCCGTATGGGAGGTATTTAGACTACCCTTGGATAATGTAAGGTCTTTCGGGCATATCTAGAGGCATTTGCGAGGTATTTACTGGCTTTTGGTGTAATTAGAAACTTTTGAAGCGTATTTAGAGGCCGTCTGGGTGCTACTACGGCCTTATGGGAGGTATTTAGACTCCCTATGTTCTATTTAAGGTCTTTTGGGGCATATCTAGAGGTTTTACAAGGTATTTACTGGCTTTTGTTGTACTTAGAAGATTTAGAAGCATATTCAGGGGCTTTCCTGTTGTATCTAGGGCCTCATGGGAGGTATCTAGACTTCCTTCGGCTTTATTAAGATCTTTCGGGGCATACCTAGAACCCTTTGCGAGGTATTTTCTGGCCTTTAGTGTACTTAGAAGCTTTAGAAGCATACTTAGAGGCGTTCTCGGTGTATCTAGGACCTTATGGGAGGTATTTTGACTCACTTTGTCTTATTTAAGGTCTTTCGGGGCATATCTAGAGGCGTTTGCGAGGAATTTACTGGATTTTGTTGTACTTAGAAGCTTTAGGAGCATATTTAGAGGCGTTCTGGGTGTATCTAGGGCTTTATGCGAGGTATTTAGACTCCTTTTGGCCCATTTAAGGTCTTTCGGCCACACCTAGAATCTTTGCAAGGTACCTACTGGCTTTTGTTGTACTTTGAAGCTTTCGAGTCCTATTCAGAGAAGTTCTTGGCGTATGTAAGAGCTTATGTAGCGCTGTCTAACTCTCTTGGCCGTAGTTAGGGTCCTTTGTGCCAATCCTAGAGGCATTTGTTAGGTATTTATTGGCATTTTGGTGCACTTAGAAGCTATCGAAGCACATTTAGAGGCGTTCTGGGTGTATTTACGGCCTTATGGGAGGTATTTAGGCTTCCTTTGGCTTATTTACGTTCTTTCGGGGCATATCTAGAGGCTTTTTCGAGGTATTTACTGGGTTTTGGTGTACTTAGAAGCTTTTGAAGCATATTTAGAGGCGTCCTGTGTGTATCTTGGGCCTTATGGGGGGTATTTAGTCTCCATTTAGCTTACTTAAGTTCTTTCCGGGCATATATACATGCTTTTGCGAGGTATTTACTGGCTTTTGGTGCACTTAGAAGCTTTAGAAGCGTATTTAGTGGCGTTCTGGGTGCATCTAGGGCCTTATGGAAGGCATTTAGACTCCCTTTGGCTTATTTAAGAACTTTCGGGGCATATCTAGAGGCTTTTGCATGGTATTTACTGGCTTTTGTTGTACTTAGAAGCTTTTGAGGCACATATAGAGGCGTTCTGGGTGTATGTAGGGCCTTATTGGAGGTATTTAGACTCCTTTGGCTTATATAGGATCTTTCGGGGCATATGTAGAGGCTTTTTCGAGGTTTTTACTGGCTTTGGTGTACTTAGAAGCCTTAAAAGCGTATTTAGAAACGTTCTTGGTGAATGCAGCGCTTATGGCGCGTCTTTAGACTTTCTGTGGCGTATTTAACATCTTTTTGGGCACTCTTAGAGGCTTTTGTGAGGTATTTACTTGCGTTTGGTGTACTTAGAAGCTTTCGAGGCCAATTTAGAGCCGTTGTTGGTGTATATAAAGGCTTATGTGGCGTTTTCTGACTCTCTTTGGCGTACTTAGGCTATTTGGGGGCATTCCTAGAGGCATTTGTTAGGCATTTATTGGTTTTTGTTGTACTTAGAAGCTTTTGAAGCGTATTTAGAGGCGTTCTAGCTGCATTTAGGACCTTATGGGAGGTATCTGGACTCCCTTTGGCTTATTTAAGGTCTTTCGGTGCAAATCCAGAGGATTTTGCGAGGTATTTACTGGATTTGGGTGTACTTAGAAGCTTAAAAAGCGTATTTGGAGGCGTTTTTGTTGTATCTAGCGTCATATTGGAGCTATTTGGACACCCTTTGGCTTATCTAAGACCTTTCGGGCATATCTAGAGGCTTTTTGGGGGTATTTACTGGCTTTTGGTGTACTTAGAAGCTTTGGATGCACGTTTAGAGGCTTTCCTGTTTTATCTAGGGCCCAATGGGGGGTATTTAGGCTACTTTTGGCTTAATTAAGGTCTTTCGGGGCACTTCTAGAGGCTTTTGCGAGGTACGTACTGCGTTTTGGTGTACTTAGGGGCTTTCGAAACACATTTAGAGGCGCTCTTGGTGTATCTAGGGCCTAATGGGGGGTATTTAGGCCACTTTTGGCTTATTTAAGGTTCTTCGGGGCATATCTAGAGGCTTTTGCGAGGCATTTACCGGCATTTGGTGTACTTAGAAGCTTTAGAATCATATTTAGAGCCATTCTTGGTGTATCTTGGCACTTTGGAAGGTATTTAGACCCGCTTATTCTTATTTAAGGTCTTTTGGGGCATATCTAGAGGCTTTTGCGAGGTACTCATTGGCTTTTGATGTATTTAGAAGCTTTGGAAGCATATTTAGAGTCGTTTTGGGGATATGTAGGGTCTTATGAGAGGTATTTAGACCCCCTCTGTGTTATTTATGGTTTTCGGGGCATATCTAGAGCCTTTTTGGAGGTATTTACTGGATTTTGGTGTACTTAGAAGCGTTAAAGGCGTATTTAGAGGCGGTCTTGTTGAATGCAGCGTCTTATGGCGCGTCTTTAGCCTTTTTGTGGCGTATTGAAGATCTTTTTGGGCATTCCTAGAGGCTTTTGCGAGGTATTTACTTGCGTTTGGTGTACTTAGACGCTTTCGAGGCCTATTTAGAGGCGCTCTTGGTGTATATAAGGGCTTATCTGGCGTTCTCTGACTCTTTTTGGCGTATTTAGGCTCATTTGAGGCATTCCTTGGGGCATTTTTTAGGTATTAATTCGCTTTTTGGTGTACTTAAAAGCTTTTGAACCATATTTATAGGCGATCTGAGTGCATCCACGGCCTTATGGGAGGTATCTGGACTCCCTTTGGCTTATTTAAGGCTTTCGGGGTATATCTAGAGGGTTTTTGGAGGTATTTAGTGGCTCCTGCTGTACTTAGAAGCTTTTGATGCACATTTAGAGGCGTTCTTGTTGTCTCTAGCGCTTAGTAGGGGGTATCTAGGCTACTTTTGGCTTATTTAAGGTCTTTCAGGGCACTTCTAGAGGCTTTTGCGTGGTATTTAATGCATTTTGGTGTACTTAGAAGCTTTTGAACCACATTTAGAGTCGCTCTTGGTGTATCTAGGGCCTAATGGGGGGTATTTTGGCTACATTTGGATAATTAAAGGTATTTCGGGGCATATCTAGAGGCTTTTGCGAGGTATTTATGGCTTTTAGTGTACTTAGAAGCTTTAGAAGCGTATTTAGAGGCGTTCTGGCTGCATCTAGGACCTTATGTGAGGTATCTAGACTCCCCTTGGCTTATTTAAGTTCTTCTGGGGCATATCTAGAGGCTTTTGCGAGGTATTTACTGGCATTTGTTGTACTTAGAAGCTTTAGAATCATATTTATAGCCGTTCTTGGTGTATCTGGGCCCTATTGAAGGTATTTAGACTAGCTTTGGCTTATTTAAGATCTTTCGGGTCATATCTAGAGGCTTTTGCGCGGTACTCATTGGCTTTTGGTGTATTTAGAAGCTTTAGAAGCTCATGTTGAGGCGTTCTTGGTGTATCTACGGCCTCATGGGAGGTATTTAGACTCCCTTTAGCTTATTTAAGGTCTTTCGGGGAATATCTAGAGGCTTTTGCGAGGTATGTACTGGCTTTTGGTGTACTTAGAAGCCTTTGAAGCATATTTATAGGCGTTCTGGGTGTATCTCGGGCCTTATGGGAGATATTAGTCTCCCTTCAGCTTATTTAAGTTCTTTCTAGGCATACTTAGATTTTTTGCGAGGTATTTACTGGCATTTGGTGTACTTAGAAGCTTTAGAAGCGTATTTAGAGACATTCTGGCTGCATCTAGGACCTTATGGGAGGTATCTAGACTCCTTTTCGCTTATTTAAGATCTTCCGGGTCATATCTAAAGGCTTTTGCATGGTATTTACTGCCTTTTGGTGTACTTTGAATTTTGAAAGCGTATTTACAGGCGTTCAAGCTGCATCTAGGACCTTATGGGAAGTATTTAGACCAACTTTGGCTTATTTAAGTTTTTTCGGGGCAAATCTAGATGCTTTTGCGAGAAATTTACTGGCTTTTGACGTACTTAGAAGCTTTAGAAGCACATGTTGAGGCGTTCTTGGTGTATCTACGGCTTCATGGGAGGTATTTAGACTCCCTTTAGCTTATTTAAGGCTTTAGGGGAATATCTAGAGGCTTTTGCGAGGTATTTACTGGTTTTTGAAGCACTTTAGAGGCGTTCTAGGTGTGTCTTGTGCCTAATGGGGGGAATTTAGGCTACTTTGGCTTATTTAAGGTATTTCGGGGCATATCTAGAGGCTTTTGCGAGGTATTTTTCGGGATTTTGGTGTACTTGGAAGCTTTAAAAGCAAATTTGTAGGCGTTCTTGGTGTATCTTGGGCCCTATGGGAGGTATCTAGACTCCCTTTGGCTTATTTAAGTTCTTCCGGGGCATAAAGAAAGACATTGGCGAGGTATTTACAGGCATTTGGTTTACTTAGAGCTTTAGAAGCGAATTGAGAGGCATTCTGGCTGCACCTAGGGCCTTATGGGAGATATTAATCTCCCTTCAGCTGATTTAAGTTCTTTCTGGGCATACATAGATTTTTTGCGAGGTATTTACTGGCTTTTGGTGTACTTAGAAGCTTTAGAAGCATATTTAGAGGCATTCCGGGTGTATCTAGGACCTTATGGGAGGTATCTAGAGTCCCTTTGGCTTATTTAAGGTCTTTCGGTGCTTTACTAGAGGTGTTTTCGAGCTATTTACTGGCTTTTGGTGTACTTAGAAGCTTTGGAAGCGTATTTAGAGGCATTCTGGCTGCATCTAGGACCTTATGGGAGGTATCTAGGCTCCTTTGGCTTATTTAAGGTTTTCGGTGCACATCTAGAGGCTTTTGCGAGGTATCTACTGGCTTTTGTTGTACTTAGAAGCTTTAGAGGCATATTTAGATGCGTTCTGGGTGTATCTGGGGCCTTATGGGAGATATTTAGGCTCGCTTTGGCTTATGTAAGATCTTTCGGGGTCTATCTAGAGGCTTTTGCGAGGAACTTATTGGCTTTTGGTGTACTTAGAAGCTTTAGAAGCACATTTTGAGGCGTTCTTGGTGTATATATAGGGCCTTATGGGAGGTATTTAGACTCCCTTTAGCTTATTTAAGGTCTTTGGGGAATATCTAGAGGCTTTTGCGAGGTATTCACTGGTTTTTGAAGCATTTTAGAGGCGTTCTGTGTGTATCTTCGGCCTAATCGGGGGTAATTAGTCTACTTTTTGCTTATTAAAGTCTTTCGGGGCATATCTAGAATCTTTTGCGAGGTATTTACTGGCCTTTAGTGTACTTAGAAGCTTTAGAAGCACATTTAGAGGCGTTCTGGCTGCATCTAGGACCTTATGGGAGGTATCTAGATTCCCTTTGGCTTATTTAAGGTCTTTCGGTGCATATCTAGAGGCTTTCTCGAGGTATTTACCGGCTTTTGTTGTACTTATAAGCTTAAAAAGTGTATTAAGAGGCGTTTTTGGTGTATCTAGGGTCTTATTGGAGCTATTTAGACTACCTTCGTCATATTTAAGGTCTTTCGTGGCAGATCTAAAGGCTTTTGGAGGTATTTACTGGCTTTTGGTGTACTTAGAAGCTTTTGAAGCCCATTTAGTGGCGCTCTTGGTGCATCTAGGGCCTTGTGGGTGGTATTTAGACTCCCTTTAGCTTATTTAAGGCCTTTCGGGGAACATCTAGAGGCTTTTGCGAGGTATTTACTGGCTTATGAAGCATTTTAGAGGCATTCCGGGTGTATCTAGGGCCTTATGGTGGTTATTTAGACTCCTTTTGGCTTATCAAAAATTTTTCGGGGCATATCTAGAGGCATTTGCGAGGTATCTACAGGCTTTTGGTGTACTTAGAAGCTTTAGAGGCATATTTAGAGGCGTTCTTGGTGTATCGTGGACCCTATGGTAAGTTTGGAGACTCCCTTTGGCTTATTTAAGGTCCTACGGGGCATATCAAAGGGCTTTTGCGAGGTATTTACTGGCTTTTGTTGTACTTAGATGCTTTAGAAGCATATTTAGAGGCGTTCTGGGTGTATCTGGGGCCTTATGGGGGATATTTAGGCTTGCTTTGGCTTATTTATGATCTTTCGGGGCATATCTAGAGGCTTTTAGCGAGGTACTTATTGGCCTTTTGTGTACTTAGAAGCTGTAGAAGGACATTTTGAGGCGTTCTTGGTGAATCTAGGGCCTCGTGGGGGGTATTTAGACTCCCTTTAGCTTATTTAAGTTCTTTCGGGGCATATCTAGAGGCTTTTGCGAGGTATTTACTGGCCTTTGGTGTACTTTAAAGCTTTAGAAGCATATTTAGAGGCGTTCACGGTGTATCTTGTACCCTATGGGAGGTATTTAGACTCCCTTTGGCTTATTTAATGTCTTCCGGAGCATATCTAAAGGCTTTTGTATGGTATTTACTGCTTTTTGGTGTACTTAGAAGCTTCAGAAGCGTATTTAGAGGCGTTCTGTCTGCATCTAATACCTTTTGGGAGGTATCTAGACTCCCTTTGGCTTATTTAAGGTCTTTCGGTGCATATCTAGAGGTTTTTTCGAGGTATTTTCTTAGGTTTGGTGTACTTAGAAGCTTTTGAAGCATATTTAGAGGCGTCCTGGTTGTACCTAGGGCCTTATGGGAGGTATTTAGCCTCGCTTTGGCTTATGTAAGATCTTTCGGGGTCTATCTAGAGGCTTTTGCGAGGAACTTATTGGCTTTTGGTGTACTTAGAAGCTTTAGAAGCACATTTTGAGGCGTTCTTGGTGTATCTAGGGCCTTATGGGAGGTATTTAGACTCCCTTAAGCTTATTTAAGACCTTTCTCGGAACATCTAGAGGCTTTTGCGAGGTATTTACTGGCTTATGAAGCACTTTAGAAGCATTCCGGGTGTATCTAGGGCCTTATGGTGGTTATTTAGACGCATTTTGGCTTATCTAAAATTTTTCGGGGCGTATCTAGAGGCTTTTGCGAGGTATTTACAGGCTTTTGGTGTACTTAGCAGGTTTAGAAGCATATTTAGAGGCGTTCTTGATGTATCGTGGACCCTATGGGAGGTTTCGAGACTCCCTTTGGCTTATTTAAGGTCCTACGGGGCATATCAAAAGGTTTCGCGAGGTATTTACTGGCTTTTGTTCTACTTAGAAGCTTTAGAAGCATATTTAGAGGCGTTCTGGGTGTATCTGGGGCCTTATGGGAGATATTTAGGCTCGCTTTGGCTTATTTATGATCTTTCGGGGCATATCTAGAGGCTTTTAGCGAGGTACTTATTGGCCTTTTGTGTACTTAGAAGCTGTAGAAGGACATTTTGAGGCGTTCTTGTTGTGTCTAGGGCCTCATGGGGGGTATTTAGACTCCCTTTAGCTTATTTAAGGTCTTTCGGGGAATATCTAGATTTGTTTGCGAGGTATTTACTAGTTTTTGAAGCATTTTAGAGACGTTCTTTATGCTTCTTGGGCCTAATGGAGGGTATTTAGGCTACTTTGGCTTATTTAAGGTCTTTCGGGGAATATCTAGAAGCTTTTGCGGGGTACTTACCGGCTTTTGGTGTACTTAGAAGCTTTAGAAGCGTATTTAGAGGCGTTCTGGCTGCATCTAGGACCTTATGGGAGGTATCTAGACTCCCTTTGGCTTATTTATGATCTTTCGGGGCATATCTAGAGGCGTTTAGCGAGGTACTTATTGGCCTTTTGTGTACTTGGAAGCTGTAGAAGGACATTTTGAGGCGTTCTTGGTGTATCTAGGGCCTCATGGGGGGTATATAGACTCCCTTTAGCTTATTTGAGGTCTTTCGGGGAATATCTAGAGGCTTTTTTGAGGTATTTACTGGGTTTTGGTGTACTTAGAAGCTTTTGAAGCATATTTAGAGGTGTCCTGGGTGTATCTTGGGCCTTATGGGGGGGTATTTAGGCTACTTTTGGCTTATTTAAGGTCTTTCGGGGCTTTTCTAGAACCTTTTGCGAGGTATTTACTGGCTTTTAGTGTACTTAGAAGCTTTAGAAGCACATTTCGAGGCGTTCTTGGTGTATCTTGGACCCTATGGGTGGGATCTAGATTCCTTTGGCTTATTTAAAGTCGTCCGGGGCATATCTAAAGGCTTTTGCGGATTATTTACTGCCTTTTGGTGTACTTAGAAGCTTTAGAAGCGTATTTAGAGGCGTTCTGGCTGCATCTAGGACCTTATTGGAGGTATCTAGACTCCCTTTGGCTTATTTAAGGTCTTTCGGTGCATTTCTAGAGGCTTTTTCGAGGTATTTACTGGCTTTTGTTGTACTTAGAAGCTTAAAAATAGTATTAAAAGGCGTTTTGTGTGTATCTACGGTCTTATTGGTGCTATTTAGACTACCTTTGTCTTATTTAAGGTCTTTCGGGGAATATCTAGAGGCTTTTGCGAGGTATTTACTGGTTTTTGAAGCATTTTAGAGGCGTTCTGGCTGCTTCTTGGGCCTAATGGGGGGTATTTAGGCTACTTTTGGTTTATTTAATTTCTTCCGGGGCATATCTAAAGGCTTTTGTATGGTATTTACTGCTTTTTGGTTTACTTAGAACGTTTAGAAGCATATTTATAGGCGTTCTTGCTGTATCGTGGACCCTATGGGAGGTTTCTAGACTCCCTTTGACTTATTTAAGGTCCTACGGGGCATATCAAAAGGCTTTTGCGAGGTATTTACTGGCTTTTGTTGTACTTAGAAGCTTAAGAAGCATATTTAGAGGCGTTCTGGGTGTATCTGGGGCCTTATGGAAGATATTTCGGCTCGCTTTGGCTTATTTAATACTTTCGGGGCATATCTAGAATCTTTTGCGAGGTATTTACTGGCTTTTAGTGTACTTAGAAGCTTTGGAACCACATTTAGAGGCGTTCTTGGTGTATGTTGGACCCTATGGGAGGGATCAGGATTCCTTTGGCTTATTTAAGGTTTTCCCGGGCATATCTAAAGGCTTTTGCGGGGAATTTACTGCCTTTTGGTGTACTTAGAAGCCTTAGAAACGTATTTAGAGGCGTTCTGGCTGCATCTAGGACCTTATGGGAGGTATCTAGACTTTCTTTGGCTTATTTAAGGTCTTTCGGTGCATATCTAGAGGCTATTTCGAGGTATTTACTGGTTTTTGTTGTACTTAGAAGCTTAAAAAAGTATTAAGAGGCGTTTTTGGTGTATCTAGGGTCTTAGTGGAGCTATTTAGACTACCTTTGTCTTATTTAAGGTCTTTCGGGAGAGATCTAAAGGCTTTTGGAGATATTTACTGGCTTTTGGTGTACTTAGAAACTTTTAAGCGTATTTAGTGGCGTTCTGGGTGCATCTAGGCCCTTATGGAAGGCATTTAGACTCCCTTTGGCTTATTTAAGGTCTTCCGGGGCATATCTAAAGGCTTTTGTGAGGTATTTACTGGCTATTGTTGTATATAGAAGCTTTAGAATAATATTTAGCGGCGTTCTGTGTGTATCTAGGGCCTTATGGGAGGTATTTAGGCTCGCTTTGGCTTATGTAAGATCTTTCGGGTCTATCTAGAGGCTTTTGCGAGGACCTTATTGGCTTTTGGTGTACTTAGAAGCTTTTGATGCACATTTAGAGGCGTTCTTGCTGTATCTACTGCCTTATGGGAGGTGCTAGATCCGCCTTGGCTTATTAAGGCCTTTCGGGGCATATCTAAAGGCTTTTGCTGGGTATTTATTGCCTTTTGGTGTACTTAGAAGCTTTAGAAGCGTATTTAGAGGCGTTCTGGCTGCATCTAGGACCTTATGGGAGGTATCTAGACTCCCTTTGGCTTATTTAAGGTCTTTCGGTGCATATCTAGAGGCTTTTTGAATAATTTACTGGCTTTTGTTGTACTTAGAAGCTTAAAAAGAGTATTAAGAGGCGTTTTTGGTGTATCTAGGGTCTTATTGGAGCTATTTCGACTACCTTTGTCTTATTTAAGGTCTTTCGGGTTAGATCTAAAGGCTTTTGGAGGTATTTACTGGCTTTTGGTGTACTTAGAAACTTTTGAAGCCTATTTAGTGGCGTTCTGGGTGCATCTAGGACCTTGTGGAAGGCATTTAGACTCCCTTTGGCTTATTTAAGGTCTTCCGGGGCATATCTAAAGGCTTTTGTGAGGTATTTACTGGCTTTGTTGTATATAGAAGCTTTAGAATAATATTTAGCGGCGTTCTGTGTGTATCTAGGGCCTTATGGGAGGTATTTAGGCTCGCTTTGGCTTATGTAAGATCTTTCGGGTCTATCTAGAGGCTTTTGCGAGGACCTTATTGGCTTTTGGTGTACTTAGAAGATTTACAAGCACATTTTGAGGCGTTCTTGGTTATCAAGGGCCTTATGGGAGCTATTTAGACTCCCTTTAGATTATTTAAGGTCTTTCGGGGAACAGCTAAAGGCTTTTGCGAGGTATTCACTGGTTTTTTAAGCATTTTAGAGGCGTTCTGGGTGTATCTTGGGCCTAATGGGGCCTATTTAGGCTACTTTTGGCTTATTTAATACTTTCGGGGCATATCTAAAATCTTTTGCGAGGTATTTACTGGCTTTTAGTGTACTTAGAAGCTTTAGAACCACATTTAGAGGCGTTCTTGGTGTATCTTGGTCCCTATGGGAGGGATCTAGATTCCTTTGGCTTATTTAAGGTCTTCCGGGGCATATCTAAAGGCTTTTGCGGGGTATTTACTGCCTTTTGGTGTACTTAGAAGCTTTAGAAGCGTATTTAGAGGCGCTCTTGGTGCATCTAGGGCCTTGTGGGTGGTATTTAGACTCCCTTTAGCTTATTTAAGGCCTTTCGGGGAACATCTAGGGGCTTTTGCGAGGTATTTACTGGCTGATGAAGCATTTTAGAGGCATTCCGGGTGTATCTAGGGCCTTATGGTGGTTATTTAGACTGCTTTTGGCTTATCTAAAATCTTTCGGGGCATATCTAGAGGCTTTTGCGAGGTATTTACAGGCTTTTGGTGTACTTAGAAGGTTTAGAAGCATATTTAGAGGCGTTCTTGGTATATCGTGGAACATATGGGAGGTTTCGAGACTCCCTTTGGCTTATTTAAGTTCCTACGGGGCACATCAAAGGGCTTTTGCGAGGTATTTACTGGCTTTTCTTGTACTTAGAGGCTTTAAAAGCATATTTAGAGGCGTTCTGGGTGTATCTGGGGCCTTATGGGAGATATTTAGGCTCGCTTTGGCTTATTTATGATCTTTCGGGGCATATCTAGAGGCTTTTAGCGAGGTACTTATTGGCCTTTTGTGTACTTAGAAGCTGTAGAAGGACATTTTGAGGCGTTCTTGGTGTATCTAGGGCCTCATGGGGGGGTATTTAGACTCCCTTTAGCTTAATTAAGGTCTTTCGAGGCTTATCTAGAGGCTTTTGCGAGGTATTTACTGGCTTTTGGTGTACTTGGAAGCTTTAGAAGCACATTTAGAGGCGTTCTTGGTGTATCTAGGGTATCGGTGCTATTTGGACACTCTTTGTATTATTAATGGTCTTTCGGGCATATCTGGAGGCTTTTTGGAGGTATTTACTGGCTTTTGGTGTACTTAGACGCTTTTGATGCACATTTAGAGGCGTTCTTGGTTATCTAGGGCTTTATGGGAGCTATTTAGACTCCCTTTAGCTTATTTCAGGTCTTTCGGGGAATAGCTAAAGGTTTTTGCGAGGTATTCACTGGTTTTTGAAGCATTTTAGAGGCGTTCTGGGTGTATCTTGGGCCTAATGGAGGGTATTTAGGCTACTTTTGGCTTATTTAAGGCTTTCGGGGCATATCTAGAATCTTTTGCGAGGTATTTACTGGCTTTTAGTGTACCTAGAAGCTTTAGAACCACATTTAGAGGCGTTCTTGGTGTATCTTGGACCCTATGGGAGGGATCTAGATTCCTTTGGCTTATTTAAGGTCTTCCGGGGCATATCTAAAGGCTTTTGCGGGGTATTTACTGCCTTTTGGTGTACTTAGAAGCTTTAGAAGCGTATTTAGAGGCGTTCTTGCTGCATCTAGGACCTTATGGGAGGTATCTAGACTCCCTTTGGCTTATTTAAGGTCTTTCGGGGCAGATCTAAAGGCTTTTGGAGGTATTTACTGCTTGTGGTGTACTTAGAAGCTTTTGAAGCCCATTTAGAGGCGCTCTTGGTGCATCTAGGGCCTTGTGGGTGGTATTTAGACTCCCTTTAGCTTATTTAAGGTCTTTCGGGGAACATCTAGGGGCTTTTGCGAGGTATTTACTGACTTATGAAGCATTTTAGAGGCATTCCGGGTGTATCTAGGGCCTTATGGTGGTTATTTAGACTCCTTTTGGCTTATCTAAAATCTTACGGGGCATATCTAGAGGCTTTTGCGAGGTATTTACAGGCTTTTGGTGTACTTAGAAGGTTTAGAAGCATATTTAGAGGCGTTCTTGGTATATCGTGGAACATATGGGAGGTTTCGAGACTCCCTTTGGCTTATTTAAGGTCCTACGGGGCATATCAAAAGGCTTTTGCGAGGTATTTACTGGCTTTTGTTGTACTTAGAGGCTTTAAAAGCATATTTAGAGGCGTTCTGGGTGTATCTGGGGCCTTATGGGAGATATTTGGGCTCGCTTTGGCTTATTTATGATCTTTCTGGGCATATCTAGAGGCTTTTAGCGAGGTACTTATTGGCCTTTTGTGTACTTAGAAGCTGTAGAAGGACATTTTGAGGCGTTCTTGGTGTATCTAGGGCCTCATGGGGTGCATTTAGACTCCCTTTAGCTTATTTAAGATCTTTCGGTGAATATCTAGAGGCTTTTGCGAAGTATTTACTGGCTTATGAAGCATTTTAGAGGCACTCAGAGTGTATCTAGGGCCTTATGGTGGTTATTTAGACTCCTTTTGTCTTATCTAAAATCTTTCGCGGAATATCTAGAGGCTTTTGTGGTGTATTTACAGGATTTTGGTTGTACTTAGAAGGTTTAGAAGCATATTTAGAGGCGTTCTTGGTGTATCGTGTACCCTATGGGAGGTTTTGAGACACCCTTTGGCTTATTTAAGGTCCTACGGGGCTTATCAAAAGGCTATTGCGAGGTATTTAGTGGCTTTTGTTGAGCTTAGAAGGTTTAGAAGCATATTTAGAGGCGTTCTGGGTGTATCTGGGGCCTTATGGGAGATATTTAGGCTCGCTTTGGCTTATTTATGATCCTTCGGGGCATATCTAAAGGCTTTTAGCGAGGTACTTATTGGCTTTTTTGTGTACATAGAAGCTGTAGAAGGACATTTTGAGGCGTTCTTGGTGTATCTAGGGCCTCATGGGGGGTATTTAGACTCCCTTTTGCTTAATTAAGGTCTTTCGGGGAATATCTAGAGGCTTTTGCGAGGTATTTACTGGTATTTGAAGCATTTTAGAGGCGTTCTGGATGCTTCTTGGCCCTAATGGGAGGTATTTAGGCTCTTTTGGCTTGTTTAACGTCTTTCGAGGCATATCTAGAGGCTTTTGCGAGGTATTTACTGGCTTTTGGTGTACTTGGAAGCTTTGGAAGCACATTTAGAGGCGTTCTTGGTGTATCTAGGGTATCGGTGCTATTTGGACACTCTTTGTATTATTAATGGTCTTTCGGGCATATCTGGAGGCTTTTTGGAGGTATTTACTGGCTTTTGGTGTACTTAGAAGCTTTTGATGCACATTTAGAGGCGTTCTTGCTGTATCGGCTGCCTTATGGGAGGTGCTAGACCCCCTTTGGCTTATTAAGGCCTTTCGGGGCATATCTAAAGGCTTTTGCTGGGTATTTATTGCCTTTTGGTGTACTTAGAAGCTTTAGAAGCGTATTTAGAGGCGTTCTGGCTGCATCTAGGACCTTATGGGAGGTATCTAGACTCCCTTTGCCTTATTTAAGGTCTTTCGGTGCATATCTAGAGGCGTTTTCGAATAATTTACTGGCTTTTGTTGTACTTAGAAGCTTAAAAAGAGTATTAAGAGGCGTTTTTGGTGTATCTAGGGTCTTATTGGAGCAATTTAGACTACCTTTGTCTTATTTAAGGTCTTTCGGGACAGATCTAAAGGCTTTTGGAGGTATTTACTGGCTTTTGGTGTACTTAGAAACTTTTGAAGCGTATTTAGTGGCGTTCTGGGTGCATCTAGGACCTTATGGAAGGCATTTAGGCTCCCTTTTGCTTATTTAAGGTCTTCCGGGGCATATCTTAAGGCTTTTGTGAGGTATTTACTGTCTATTGTTGTATATAGAAGCTTTAGAATAATATTTAGCGGCTTCTGTGTGTATCTAGGGCCATATGGGAGGTATTTAGGCTCGCTTTGGCATATGTAAGATCTTTCGGGTCTATCTAGAGGCTTTTGCGAGGACCTTATTGGCTTTTGGTGTACTTAGAAGCTTTACAAGCACATTTTGAGGCGTTCTTGGTTATCTAGGGCCTTATGGGAGCTATTTAGACTCCCTTTAGCTTAATTAAGGTCTTTCGGGGAATATCTAGAGGCTTTTGCGAGGTATTTACTGGTATTTGAAGCATTTTAGAGGCGTTCTGGATGCTTCTTGGCCCTAATGAGAGGTATTTAGGCTACTTTGGCTTGTTTAACGTCTTTCGAGGCATATCTAGAGGCTTTTACGAGGTATTTACTGGCTTTTGGTGTACTTAGAAGCTTTTGATGCACATTTAGAGGCGTTCTTGCAGTATCTACTGCCTTATGGGAGGTGTCTAAACCCCTTTGGCTTATTAAGGTCTTTCGGGGCATATCTCGAGGCTTTTGCGAGGTATTTACTGGATTTTGGTGTCCTTAGAAGCTTTTGATGCACAGTTAGAGGCGTTCATGTGGTATGTACTGCCTTATGGTAGGTGTCTAGACCCCATTTGGCTTATCTAATATCTTTGAGGGCACTTCTAGAGGGTTTTGCGAGATATTTACTGCGTTTTGGTGCACTTAGAAGCTTTTGAAGCCCATTTAGAGGCGCACTTGGTGCATCTAAGGCCTTGTGGGTGGTATTTAGACTCCCTTTAGCTTATTTAAGGCCTTTCGGGGAACATCTAGAGGCTTTTGCGAGGTATTTACTGGATTTTGAGTTATTTTAGAGGCGTTCTGGGTGCTTCTTGGGCATAATGGGTGGTATTTAGACTACTTTGGCTTATTTAAGGTCTTTCGGGGCATATCTAGAGGCTTTTGCGAGGTGTTTACTGGCTTTTGGTGTCCTTTGAAGCTTTAGAAGCATATTTAGAGGCGTTCGTGGTGTATCATGTACCCTATGGGAGGTATTTAGACTTCCTTTGGCTTATTTAATGTCTTCCGGGGCATATCTAAAGGCTTTAGTATGGTATTTACTGCTTTTTGGTGTACTTAGAAGCTTTAGAAGCGTATTTAGTGGCGTTCTGTGTGCATCTAGGGCCTTATGGAAGGCATTTAGACTCGCTTTGGCTTATTAAAGTCTTCCGGGGCATATCTAGAGGCTTTTGCGAGGTATTCACTGGTTTTTGAAGCAATTTGGAGGCGTTCTGGGTGTATCTTGGGCCTAATGGGGGGTATTTAGGATACTTATGGCCTATTTAAGGTCTTTCGGGGCATATCTAGAACCGTTTGCGAGGTATTTACTGGCCTTTAGTGTACTTAGAAGCTTTAGAAGCACATTTAGAGGCGTTCTTGATGTATCTTGGACCCTATGGGAGGGATCTAGATTCCTTTGGCTTATTTAATGTCTTCCGGGGCATATCTAAAGGCTTTTGTATGGTATTTACTGCCTTTTGGTGTACTTAGAAGCTTCAGAAGCATATTTAGAGGCGTTCTGTCTGCATCTAGGACCTTATGGGAGGTATCTAGGCTCCCTTTGGCTTATTTAAGGTCTTTCGGTGCATATCTAGAGGCTTTTTCGAGGTATTTACTGGGTTTTGGTGTACTTAAAAGCTTTAGAAGCGTATTTAGTGGCGTTCTGTGTGCATCTTGGGCCTTATGGAAGGCATTTAGACTCCCTTTGGCTTAATTAAGGTCTTCCGGGGCATATCTAAAAGCTTTTGCGAGGTATTTACTGGCTATTGTTGTATATAGAAGCTTTAGAAGCATATTTAGCGGCGTTCTGGGTGTATCTAGGGCCTTATGGGAGGAATTTAGGCTCCCCTTAGCTTATTTAAGGTCTTTCGGGGAATATCTAGAGGATTTTGCGAAGTATACACTGGTTTTTGAAGCATTTGAGAGGCGTTCTGGGTGCATCTTGGGCCTAATGGGTGGTATTTAGACTAGTTTTGGCTTATTTAAGGTCTTTCGTGGCATATCTAGAATTTTTTGCGAGGTATTTACTGGCTTTTAGTGTACTTAGAGGCTTTAGAAGCACATTTAGAGGCGTTCTTGGTGTATCTTGGACACTATGGGAGGGATCTAGATTCCTTTGGCTTATTGAAGGTCTTCCGGGGCATATCTAAAGGTTTTGCGGGGTATTTACTGCCTATTGGTGTACTTAGAAGCTTTAGAAGTGTATTTAGAGGCGCTCTTGGTGTATCTAGGATCTTGGTGCTATTTGGACAACCTTTGTATTATTTAAGGTCTTTCGGGCATATCTGGAGGGTTTTTGGAGGTATTTACTGGCTTTTGGTGCACTTAGGAGCTTTTGATGCACATTTAGAGGCGTTTTTGCTGTATCTACAACCTTATGGGAGGTGTCTAAACCCCGTTTGGCTTATTCAGGTCTTTCGGGGCATATCTAGAGGCTTTTGCGAGGTATTTACCGGATTTTGTTTTACTTAAAAGCTTTTGATGCACAGTTAGAGGCGTTCATGTGGTATGTACTGCTTTATGGTAGGTGTCTAGACCCCATTTGGCTTATTTAAGGTCTTTCGAGGCACTTTTAGAGGCTTTTGCGGGGTATTTGCTGCGTTTTGGTGTACTTAGAAACTCTTGAGGCCCATTTGGAGGCTCTCTTGGTGCATCTAGGGCCTTGTGTGTTGCGTTTAGTCTCCCTTTAGCTTATTTAAGGTATTTAGGGGAATATCTAGAAGATTTTGCGAGGTATACACTGGTTTTTGAAGCATTTTAGAGGCGTTCTGGGTGTATCTTGGTCCTAATGAGTGGTATTTAGGCTACTTTTGGCTTATTTAAAGTCTTTCGGGGCATATCTAGAATCTTTTGCGAGGTATTTACTGGCTTTTAGTGTACTTAGAAGGTTTAGAAGCATATTTAGAGGCGTTCTTGGTGTATCGTGGACCCTATGGGAGGTTTCGAGACTCCCATTGGCTTATTTAAGATCCTACGGGGCATATCAAAAGGCTTTTTCGAGGTATTTACTGGCTTTTGTTGTACTTAGAAGATTTAGAAGCATATTTATAGGCGTTCTGGGTGTATCTGGGGCCTTATGGGAGATATTTAGGGTCGCTTTGGCTTATTTATGATCTTACGGGGCATATCTAGAGGCTTTGAGCGAGGTACTTATTGGCGTTTTGTGTACTTAGAAGCTGTAGAAGGACATTTTGAGGCGTTCTTGGTGTATCTAAGGCCTCATGGGGGGTATTTAGACTCCCTTTAGCTTAATTAAGGTCTTTCGGGGAATATCTAGAGGCTTTTGCGAGGTATTTAGTGGTTTTTGAAGCATTTTAGAGGCGTTCTGGATGCTTCTTGGGCCTAATGGGAGGTATTTAGGCTACTTTGGCCAATTTAAAGTCTTTTGGGGCATACCTAGAGGCTTTTGCGAGGTATTTACTGGATTTTGAAGCATTTTAGAGGCGTTCTGGATGCTTCTTGGGCCTAATGGGGGGTATTAGGCTACTTTGGCTTATTTAAGGTCTTTCGGGGCATATCTAGAGACGTTTGCGAGGTGTTTACTGGCTTTTGGTGTACTTTGAAGTTTTAGAAGCATATTTAGAGGCATTCGTGGTGTATCTTGTACGCTATGGGAGGTATTTAGACTCCCTTTGGCTTATTTAATGTCTTCCGGGGCATATCTAAAGGCTTTTGTATGGTATTTACTGCTTTTTGGTGTACTTAGAAGCTTTAGAAGCGTATTTAGTGGCGTTCTGGGTGCATCTAGGGCCTTATGGAAGGCATTTAGACTCCCTCTGTCTTATTTAACGTCTTCCGGGGCATATCTAAAGGCTTTTGCGAGGTATTTACTGGCTTTTGGTTTTATTTTAAGCTTTAGAAGCACATTTAGAGGCGTTCTTGGTGTATCTTGGACCCTATGGGAGGGATCTAGATTCCTTTGGCTTATTTAAGGTTTCCGGGGCATATCTAAAGGCTTTTGCGGGGTATTTACTGCCTTTTGGTGTACTTAGAAGCCTTAGAAGCGTATTTAGAGGCGTTCTGGCTGCATCTAGGAACTTATGGGAGGTATCTAGACTCCCTTTGGCTTATTTAAGGTCTTTCGGTGCATATCTAGAGGCTTTTTCGAGATATTTACTGGCTTTTGTTGTACTTAGAAGCTTAAAAAAGTATTAAGAGGCGTTTTTGGTGTATCTAGGGTCTTATTGGAGCTATTTAGACTACCTTTGTCTTATTTAAGGTCTTTCGGGGCAGATCTAAAGGCTTTTGGAGGTATTTACTGGCTTTTGGTGTACTTAGAAGCTTTTGAAGCCCATTTAGAGGCGCTCTTGGTGCATCTAGGGCCTTGTGGGTGGCATTTGGACTCCCTTTAGCTTATTTAAGGCCTTTCGGGGAACATATAGAGGCTTTTGCGAGGTATTTACTGGATTATGAAGCATTTTAGAGGCATTCCGGGTGTATCTTGGGCCTTATGCTGGTTATTTAGACTTATTTTGGCTTATCTAAAATCTTTCGGGGCATATCTAGAGGCTTTTGCGAGGTATTTACAGGCTTTTGGTGTACTTAGAAGGCTTAGAAGCATATTTAGAGGCGTTGTTGGTGTATCGTGGACCATATGGGAGGTTTCGAGACTCCCTTTGGTTTATTTAAGGTCCTACGGGGCATATCAAAAGGCTTTTGCGAGGTATTTACTGGCTTTTTTGTACTTGGGAAGCTTTTAGAGCATATTTAGAGGCGTCCTGGGTGTATCTTGGGCCTTATGGGGGGTATTTAGTCTCCCTTTAGCTTACTTAAGTTTTTTCGGGGCGTATACAGATGCTTTTGCGAGGTATTTACTGGCTTTTGGTGTACTTAGAAGCTTTAGAAGCACATTTTGAGGTGTTCTTGGTGTATCTAGAGCCTTGTGGGTGGCATTTAGACTCCCTTTAGCTTATATAGGGCCTTTCGGGGAACATCTAAAGGCTTTTGCGAGGTATTTACTGGCTTATGAATCATTTTAGAGGCATTGCGGGTGTATCTAGGGCCTTATGGTGGTTATTTAGACTCCTTTTGGCTTATCTAAAACATTTTGGGGGCATATCTAGAGGCTTTTTGCGAGGTATTTACAGGATTTTGGGGTACATAGAAGGTTTAGAAGCATATTTAAAGGCGTTCTTGGTATATCGTGGACCCTATGGGAGGTTTCTAGACACCCTTTGGCTTATTTAAGGCATACGGGCCATATCAAAAGTCTTTTGCGAGGTATTTACCGGCTTTTGTGGTAGTTAGAAGCTTTAGAAGCATATTTAGAGGCGTTCTGGGTGTATCTGGGGCCTTATGGGAGATATAAAGGCTCGCGTTGACTTATTTATGATCTTTCGGGCATATCTAGAGGCTTTTAGCGAGGTACTTAATGGTCTTTTGTGGACTTAGAAGCTGTAGAAGGACATTTTGAGGCGTTCTTGGTGTATCTAGGGGCTCATGGGTGTATTTAGACTCCCTTTAGCTTATTTAAGGTCTTTCGGGGAATATCTAGAGGCTGTTGCGAGGTATTTACTGTTTGTTGAAGCATTGTAGAGTCGTTCTGGATGCCTCGTGAGCTTAATGGGGGATATTCAGGCTACTTTGGCTTATTTAAGGTCTTTCGGGGCATATCTAGAGGCTTTTGCGAGGTATTTACTGGCCTTTTTGTGTACTTTGAAGCTTTAGAAACATATTTAGAGGCGTTCGTGGTGTATCTTGTACCCTATGTGAGGTATTTAGACTCCCTTTGGCTTATTTAAGGTCTTCCGGGGCATATCTAAAGGCTTTTGTATGGTATTTACTGCTTTTTTGTGTAAAAAGAAGGTTTAGAAGCATATTTATAGGCGTTCTTGGTGTATCTTGGACCCTATGGGAGGTTTCTAGACCCCCTTTGGCTTATTTAATGTCCTACGGGGCATATCAAAAGGCTTTTGCGAGGTATTTACTGGCTCTTGTTGTACCTAGGAGCTTTAGAAGCATATTTAGAGGCGTTCCGGGTGTATCTGAGGCCTTATGGGAGATATTTAGGCTCGCTTTGGGTTATTTATGATCTTTCGGGGCATATCTAGAGGCTTTTAGCGAGTTACTTATTGGCCTTTTGTGTACTTAGAAGCTGTAGAAGGAAATTTTGAGGCGTTCTTGGTGTATCTAGGGCCTCATGGGGGGTATTTAGACTCCCTTTAGCTTATTTAAGGTCTTTCGGGGAATATTTAGAGGCTTTTGCGAGGTATTTACTGGTTTTTGAAGCATTTTTAGAGGCGTTCTGGATGCTTCTTGGCCCTAATGGGGGGGTATTTAGGCTACTTTGGCTTATTTAAGGTCTTTCGGGGCATATCTAGAGGCTTTTGCGAGGTATTTACTGGCTTTTGGTGTACTTTGAAGCTTTAGCAGCATATTTAGAGGCGTTCGTGGTGTATCTTGCACCCTATGGGAGGTATTTAGACTACCTTTGGCTTATTTAATGTCTTCCGGGGCATATCTAAAGGCTTTTGTATGGTATTTACTGCTTTTTGGTGTAAAAAGAAGGTTTAGAAGCATATTTATAGGCGTTCTTGGTGTATCGTGGACTTTATGGGAGGTTTCTAGACTCCCTTTGGCTTATTTAAGGTCCTACGGGGCATATCAAAAGGCTTTTGCGAGGTATTTACTGGCTTTTGTTGTACTTAGAAGCTTTAGAAGCATAATTAGAGGCGTTCTGGGTGTATCTGGGGCCTTATGGGAGATATTTAAGCTCGCTTTGGCTTATTTGTGATCTTTCGGGGCTTATCTAGAGGCTTTTAGCGAGGTACCTATTGGCCTTTTGTGTACTTAGAAGCTGTTGAAGGACATTTTGAGGCGTTCTTGGTGTATCTAGGGCCTCATGGGGGGTATTTAGACTCCCCTTAGCTTATTTAAGGTTTTCGGGGTAGATCTAGAGGCTTTTGCGAGGTAGTTACTGGTTTTTGAAGCATTTTAGAGGCGTTCTGGATGCTTCTTGTGCCTAATGGCGGGTATTCAGGCTACTTTGGCTTATTTAACGTCTTTCGGGGCATATCTACATACTTTTGCGAGGTACTTACTGGCTTTAGGTGTACTTTGAAGCTTTAGAAGCATATTTAGACGCGTTTGTGGTGTACCTTGTACCCTATGGGAGGAATTTAGACTACCTTTGGCTTATTTAATGTCTTCCGGGGCATATCTATAGGCTTTTTTATGGCATTTACTGCTTTTTGGTGTACTTAGAAGGTTTAGAAGCATATTTATAGGCATTCTTGGTGTATCATGGACCCTATGGGAGGTTTCTAGACACCCTTTAGCTTATTTAAGGTCCTTTGGGGCACATCAAAAGGCTTTTGCGAGTATTTACTGGCTTTTGTAGTACTTAGAAGCTTTAGAAGCATATTTAGAGGCGTTCTGGGTGTATCTGGGGCCTTATGGGAGATATTTAAGCTCGCTTTGGCTTATTTATGATCTTTCTGGGCTTATCTAGAGGCTTTTAGCGAGGTACCTATTGTCCTTTTGTGTACTTAGAAGCTGTAGAAGGACATTTTGAGGCGTTCTTGGTGTATCTAGGGTCTTATTGGAGCTCTTTAGACTACCTTTGTCTTATTTAAGGTCTTTCGGGGCAGATCTAAAGGCATTTGGAGGTATTAACTGGCTTTTGGTGTACTTAGAAGCTTTTGAAGCCCATTTAGAGGCGCCCTTGGTGCATCTAGGGCCTTGTGGGTGGTATTTAGACTCCCATTAGCTTATTTAAGTCCTTTCGGGGAACATCTAGAGGCTTTTGCGAGGTATTTCCTGGCTTATGAAGCATTTTATAAGCATTCCGGCTGTATCTAGGGCCTTATGGTGGTTTTTTAGACTCCTTTTGGCTTATCTAAAATCTTTCGGGGAATATCTAGAGGCTTTTGCGAGGTATTTACAATCCTTTGGTGTGCTTAGAAGCTTGAGAAGCATATTTAGAGGCGTTCTGGGTGTATCGTGGAAACTAAGGGAGGTTTCTGGACTCCCTTTGGCCCATTTAAGGTCCTACGGGGCATATCAAAAGATTTTTGCGAGGTATTGACTGGCTTTTGTTGTACTTAGAAGATTTAGAAGCATATTTAGAGGCGTTCCAGGTGTATCTGGGGCCTTATGGGAGATATTTAGGCTCGCTTTGGCTTATTTATGATCTTTCGGGGCATATCTAGAGGCTTTCAGCGAGGTACTTATTGGCCTTTAGTGTACTTAGAAGCTTTAGAATGACATTTTGAGGCGTTCTTGGTGTATCTAGGGCCTCATGGGGGGTATTTAGACTCCCTTTAGCTTATTTAAGGTCTTTCGGGGAATATCTAGAGGATTTTGCGAGTTATTTAATGGATTTTGAAGCATTTTAGAGGTGTTCTGGATGCTTCGTGGGCCTAATGAGGGGTATTTAGGCTACTTTGGCTTATTTAAGGTTTTTCGGGGCATATCTAGAGGATTTTGCGAGGTATTTACTGGCTTTTGGTGTACTTTGAAGTTTAGAAGCAAATTTAGAGGCGTTCATGGTGTATCTTGTACCCTAAGGGAGGTATTTAGACTCCCTTTGGCTTATTTAATATCTTCCGGGGCATATCTAAAGGCTTTTGTATGGTATTTACTGCTTTTTGGTGTACTTAGAAGGTTTAGAAGCATATTTATAGGCGTTCTTGGTGTATCGTGGACCCTATGAGAGGTTTCTAGACTCTCTTTGGCTTATTTAAGGTACTACGGGGCATATCAAAAGGCTTTTGCGAGGTATTTACTGGCTTTTGTTGTACTTAGAAGCTTTAGAAGCATATTTACAGGCTTTCTGGGTGTATCTGGGGCCTTATGGGAGCTATTTAGGCTCGCTTTGCTTATTTATGATCTTTAGGGGCATATCTAGAAGCTTTTGCGCGGTATTTACTGCCTTTTGGTGTACTTAGAAGCCTTAGAAGCGTATTTAGAGGCGTTATGGCTGCATCTAGGACCATATGGGAGGTATCTAGACTACCTTTGGTTTACTTAAGGTCTTTCGGTGCAGATCTCTAGGCTTTTAGAGGTATTTAATGGCTTTTGGTGTATTTAAAAGCTTTTGAGGCCCATTTAGAGGCGCTCTTGGTGCATCAAGGGCCTTGTGGGTGGCATTTAGACTCCCTTTAGCTTATTTAAGGCCTTTCGGGGAACATCTAGAGGCTTTTGCGAGGCATTTACTGGCTTATGAAGCATTTTAGAGGCATTCCGGGTGTATCTAGGGCCTTATGGTAGTTATTTAGACTCCTTTTGGCTTATCTAAAATCTTTCGCGGAATATCTAGAGGCTTTTGCGAGGTACTTACAGGATTTTGGTTGTACTTAGAAGGTTTAGAAGCATATTTAGAGGCGTTCTGGGGGTATCTGGGGCGTTATGGGAGATATTTAGGCTCGCTTTGGCTTATTTATGATCTTTCGGGGCATATCTAAAGGCTTTTGCGGGGTATTCACTGCCTTTTGG
Organism: Mantis religiosa; assembly: GCA_030765055.1. Taxonomy (NCBI): domain Eukaryota; kingdom Metazoa; phylum Arthropoda; class Insecta; order Mantodea; family Mantidae; genus Mantis; species Mantis religiosa. Next base: position 681,871 of record JAUKNK010000182.1, read on the forward strand.
TGTACTTAGAAGCTTTAGAAGCGTATTTAGAGGCGTTCTGGCTGCATCTAGGACCATATGGGAGGTATCTAGACTCCCTTTAGCTTATTTAAGGTCTTTCGGTGCATATCTAGAGGCTTTTTCGAGGTATTTACTGGCTTTTGTTGTACTTAGAAGCTTAAAAAGAGTATTAAGAGGCGTTTTTGGCGTATCTAGGGTCTTATTGGAGCTATTTAGACTACCTTTGTCTTATTTAAGGTCTTTCGGGACAGATCTAAAGGCTTTTGGAGGTATTTACTGGCTTTTGGTGTACTTAGAAGCTTTTGAAGCGTATTTAGTGGCGTTCTGGGTGCATCTAGGACGTTATGGAAGGCATTTAGACTCCCTTTGGCTTATTTAAGGTCTTCCGGGGCATATCTGAAGGCTTTTGTGAGGTATTTACTGGCTATTGTTGTATTTAGAAGCTTTAGAAGCATATTTAGCGGCGTTCTGTGTGTATCTAGGGCCTTATGGGAGGTATTTAGGCTCGCTTTGGTTTATGTAAGATCTTTCGGGTCTATCTAGAGGCTTTTGCGAGGAACTTATTGGCTCTTGGTGTACTTAGAAGCTTTACAAGCACATTTTGAGGCGTTCTTGGTTATCTAGGGCCTTATGGGATGTATTTAGACTCCCTTTAGCTTATTTAAGGTCTTTCGGGGAATATGTAAAGGCTTTTGCGAGGTATTCACTGGTTTTTGAAGCATTTTAGAGGCGTTTTGGGTGTATCTTGGGCCTAATGGAGGGTATTTAGGCTACTTTTGGCTTATTTAAGATCTTTCGGGGCATATCTAGAACCTTTTGCGAGGTATTTACTGGCTTTTAGTGTACTTAGAAGCTTTAGAAGCAAATTTAGAGGCGTTCTTGGTGTATCTTGGACCCTATGGGAGGGATCTAGATTCCTTTGGCTTATTTAAGGTCTTCCGGGGCATATCTAAAGGCTTTTGGAGGTATTTACTGCTTTTGGTGTACTTAGAAGCTTTTGAAGCCCTTTTAGAGGCGCTCTTGGTGCCTCTAGGGCCTTGTGGGTGGTATTTAGACTCACTTTAGCTTATTTAGGGCCTTTCGGGGAACATCTAGAGGCTTTTGCGAGGTATTTACCGGCTTATGAAGCATTTTAGAGGCATTCCGGGTGTATCTAGGGCCTTATGGTGGTTCTTTAGACTCCTTTTGGCTTATCTAAAATCTTTCGGGGCATATCTAGAGGCTTTTGCGAGGTATTTACAGGTTTTTGGTGTACATAGAAGGTTTAGAAGCATATTTAGAGGCGTTCTGGGCGTATCTGGGGCGTTATGGGAGATATTTAGGATCGCTTTGGCTTATTTATGATCTTTCGGGGCATATCTAGAGGCTTTTAGCGAGGTACTTATTGGCGTTTTGTGTACCCTAGAAGCTGTAGAAGGACATTTTGAGGCGTTCTTGGTGTATCTAGGGCCTCATGGGGTGCATTTAGACTCCCTTTAGCTTATTTAAGGTCTTTCGGGGAATATCTAGAGGCTTTTGCGAGGTACTTACTGGTTTTTGAAGCATTTTAGAGGCGTTCTGGATGCTTCTTGGGCCTAATGGGGGGTAATTAGGGTAATTTGGCTTATTTAAGGTATTTCGGGGCATATCTAGTGGCTTTTGCGAGGTATTTACTGGCTTTTGGTGTACTTGGAAGCTTTAGAAGCACATTTAGGGGCGCTCTTTGTGTATCTAGGGCCTTGGTGCTATTTGGACACTCTTTGTATTATTTAAGGTCTTTCGGGCATATCTGGAGGATTTTTGGAGGTATTTACCGGATTCTGGTGTACTTAGAAGCTTTTGATGCACATTTAGAGGCGTTCTTGCTGTATCTACTGCCTTGTGGGAGGTGCTAGTACCCCTTTGGCTTATTAAGGTCTTTCGGGGCATACCTAAAGGCTTTTGTATGGTATTTACTGCTTTTTGGTATACTTAGAAGCTTCAGAAGCGTATTTAGAGGCGTTCTGTCTGCATCTAGGACCTTATGGGAGGTATCTAGACTCCCTTTGGCTTATTTAAGGTCTTTCGGTGCATATCTAGAGGCTTTTCGAGGTATTTACTGGGTTTTTATGTACTTATGAGCTTTAGAAGCGTATTTAGTGGCGTTCTGGGTGCATCTAGGACCTTAAGGAAGGCTTTTAGACTCCCTTTGGCTTATTTAAGGTCTTCCGGGGCATATCTAAAGGCTTTAGCCAGGTATTTACTGGCTATTGTTGTATATAGAAGCTTTAGAAGCATATTTATAGGCGTTCTTGGTGTATCTTGGACCCTATGGGTGGGATCTAGTTTTCTTTGCCTTATTTAAGGTCTTCCGGGGCATATCTAAAGGCTCTTTCGGGGTATTTACTGCCTATTGGTGTACTTAGAAGCTTTAGAAGTGTATTTAGAGGCGCTCTTGGTGTATCTACGGTCTTGGTGCTATTTGGAAACCCTTTGTATTATTTAAGGTCTTTGGGGCATATCTGGAGGATTTTTGGAGGTATTTACTGGCTTTTGGTGCACTTAGAAGCTTTTGATGCACATTTAGAGGCGTTCTTGCTGTATCTACTGCCTTATGGGAGGAGTCTAAACCCCCTTTGGCTTATTCAGGTCTTTCGGGACATATCTAGAGGTTTTGCGTGGTATTTACCGGATTTTGGATTACTTAGAAGCTTTTGATGCACAGTTAGAGGTGTTTATGTGGTATGTACTGCATTATGGTAGGTGTCTAGACCCCATTTGGCTTATTTAAGGTCTTTCGGGGCACTTTTAGGGGCTTTTGCGAGGTATTTGCTGCGTTCTGGTGTACTTAGAAGCTTTTGAAGCCCATTTAAAGGCGCTCTTGGTGCATCTAGGGCCTTGTGTAATGCATTTAGACTCCCTTTAATTATTTAGGGCCTTTCGGGGAACATCTAGAGGCTTTTGCGAGGTATTTACTGGCTTATGAAGAATTTTAGAGGCATTCCGGGTGTATCTAGGGCCTTATGGTGGTTATTAAGACTCCATTTGGCTTATCTAAAATCTTTCGGGGATATCTAGAGGCTTTTTGCGAGGTATTTACAGGCAAGTACACCAAAAGGTGTACTTAGAAGGTTTAGAAGCATATTTAAAGGCGTTCTTGTTGTATCGTGGACCCTAGGGGAGGTTTCTAGACTCCCTTTGGCTTATTTAAGGTCCTACGGGGCATATCAAAAGGCTTTTGTGAGGTATTTACTGGCTTTTGTTGTACTCAGAAGCTTTAGAAGCATATTTAGAGGCGTTCTGGGTGTATCTAGGGCCTTATGGGAGGTATTTAGGCTCGCTTTGGCTTATGTAAGATCTTTCGGTGTCTATCTAGAGGCTTTTGCGAGTAACTTATTGGCTTTTGGTGTACTTAGAAGCTTTAGAAGCACATTTTGAGGCGTTCTTGCGTATCTAGGGCCTTATGGGAGGTATTTAGGCTCCCTTTAGCTTATTTAAGCTCTTTCGGGGAATATCTGGAGGATTTTGCTAAGTATTTACTGGATTTTGAATTATTTTAGAGGCGTTCTGGATGCTTCTTGGGCATAATGGGTGGTATTTAGACTACTTTGGCTTATTTAAGGTCTTTCGGGGCATATCTAGAGGCTTTTGCGAGGTGTTTACTGGCTTTTGGTGTCCTTTGAAGCCTTAGAAGCATATTTAGAGGCGTTCGTGGTGTATCTTGTACCCTATGGGAGGTATTTAGACTCCCTTTGGCTTATTTAATGTCTTCCGGGGCATATCTAAAGGTTTTTGTATGGTATTTACTGCTTTTTGGTGTACTTAGAAGGTTTAGAAGCATATTTATAGGCGTTCTTGGTGTATCGTGGACCCTATGAGAGGTTTCTAGACTCTCTTTGGCTTATTTAAGGTACTACGGGTCATATCAAAAGGCTTTTGCGAGGTATTTACTGGCTTTTGTTGTACTTAGAAGCTTTAGAAGCATATTTACAGGCTTTCTGGGTGTATCTGGGGCCTTATGGGAGCTATTTAGGCTCGCTTTGCTTATTTATGATCTTTAGGGGCATATCTAGAAGCTTTTGCGCGGTATTTACTGCCTTTTGGTGTACTTAGAAGCCTTAGAAGCGTATTTAGAGGCGTTATGGCTGCATCTAGGACCATATGGGAGGTATCTAGACTACCTTTGGTTTACTTAAGGTCTTTCGGTGCAGATCTCTAGGCTTTTAGAGGTATTTAATGGCTTTTGGTGTATTTAAAAGCTTTTGAGGCCCATTTAGAGGCGCTCTTGGTGCATCAAGGGCCTTGTGGGTGGCATTTAGACTCCCTTTAGCTTATTTAAGGCCTTTCGGGGAACATCTAGAGGCTTTTGCGAGGCATTTACTGGCTTATGAAGCATTTTAGAGGCATTCCGGGTGTATCTAGGGCCTTATGGTAGTTATTTAGACTCCTTTTGGCTTATCTAAAATCTTTCGCGGAATATCTAGAGGCTTTTGCGAGGTATTTACAGGATTTTGGTTGTACTTAGAAGGTTTAGAAGCATATTTAGAGGCGTTCTGGGGGTATCTGGGGCGTTATGGGAGATATTTAGGCTCGCTTTGGCTTATTTATGATCTTTCGGGGCATATCTAAAGGCTTTTGCGGGGTATTCACTGCCTTTTGGTGTACTTAGAAGCTTTAGAAGCGTATTTAGAGGCGTTCTGGCTGCATCTAGGACCATATGGGAGGTATCTAGACTCCCTTTAGCTTATTTAAGGTCTTTCGGTGCATATCTAGAGGCTTTTTCGAGGTATTTACTGGCTTTTGTTGTACTTAGAAGCTTAAAAAGAGTATTAAGAGGCGTTTTTGGCGTATCTAGGGTCTTATTGGAGCTATTTAGACTACCTTTGTCTTATTTAAGGTCTTTCGGGACAGATCTAAAGGCTTTTGGAGGTATTTACTGGCTTTTGGTGTACTTAGAAGCTTTTGAAGCGTATTTAGTGGCGTTCTGGGTGCATCTAGGACGTTATGGAAGGCATTTAGACTCCCTTTGGCTTATTTAAGGTCTTCCGGGGCATATCTGAAGGCTTTTGTGAGGTATTTACTGGCTATTGTTGTATTTAGAAGCTTTAGAAGCATATTTAGCGGCGTTCTGTGTGTATCTAGGGCCTTATGGGAGGTATTTAGGCTCGCTTTGGTTTATGTAAGATCTTTCGGGTCTATCTAGAGGCTTTTGCGAGGAACTTATTGGCTCTTGGTGTACTTAGAAGCTTTACAAGCACATTTTGAGGCGTTCTTGGTTATCTAGGGCCTTATGGGATGTATTTAGACTCCCTTTAGCTTATTTAAGGTCTTTCGGGGAATATGTAAAGGCTTTTGCGAGGTATTCACTGGTTTTTGAAGCATTTTAGAGGCGTTTTGGGTGTATCTTGGGCCTAATGGAGGGTATTTAGGCTACTTTTGGCTTATTTAAGATCTTTCGGGGCATATCTAGAATCTTTTGCGAGGTATTTACTGGCTTTTAGTGTACTTAGAAGCTTTAGAAGCAAATTTAGAGGCGTTCTTGGTGTATCTTGGACCCTATGGGAGGGATCTAGATTCCTTTGGCTTATTTAAGGTCTTCCGGGGCATATCTAAAGGCTTTTGGAGGTATTTACTGCTTTTGGTGTACTTAGAAGCTTTTGAAGCCCTTTTAGAGGCGCTCTTGGTGCCTCTAGGGCCTTGTGGGTGGTATTTAGACTCACTTTAGCTTATTTAGGGCCTTTCGGGGAACATCTAGAGGCTTTTGCGAGGTATTTACCGGCTTATGAAGCATTTTAGAGGCATTCCGGGTGTATCTAGGGCCTTATGGTGGTTCTTTAGACTCCTTTTGGCTTATCTAAAATCTTTCGGGGCATATCTAGAGGCTTTTGCGAGGTATTTACAGGTTTTTGGTGTACATAGAAGGTTTAGAAGCATATTTAGAGGCGTTCTGGGCGTATCTGGGGCGTTATGGGAGATATTTAGGATCGCTTTGGCTTATTTATGATCTTTCGGGGCATATCTAGAGGCTTTTAGCGAGGTACTTATTGGCGTTTTGTGTACCCTAGAAGCTGTAGAAGGACATTTTGAGGCGTTCTTGGTGTATCTAGGGCCTCATGGGGTGCATTTAGACTCCCTTTAGCTTATTTAAGGTCTTTCGGGGAATATCTAGAGGCTTTTGCGAGGTATTTACTGGTTTTTGAAGCATTTTAGAGGCGTTCTGGATGCTTCTTGGGCCTAATGGGGGGTATTTAGGCTAATTTGGCTTATTTAAGGTATTTCGGGGCATATCTAGTGGCTTTTGCGAGGTATTTACTGGCTTTTGGTGTACTTGGAAGCTTTAGAAGCACATTTAGGGGCGCTCTTTGTGTATCTATGGCCTTGGTGCTATTTGGACACTCTTTGTATTATTTAAGGTCTTTCGGGCATATCTGGAGGATTTTTGGAGGTATTTACCGGCTTCTGGTGTACTTAGAAGCTTTTGATGCACATTTAGAGGCGTTCTTGCTGTATCTACTGCCTTGTGGGAGGTGCTAGTACCCCTTTGGCTTATTAAGGTCTTTCGGGGCATACCTAAAGGCTTTTGTATGGTATTTACTGCTTTTTGGTATACTTAGAAGCTTCAGAAGCGTATTTAGAGGCGTTCTGTCTGCATCTAGGACCTTATGGGAGGTATCTAGACTCCCTTTGGCTTATTTAAGGTCTTTCGGTGCATATCTAGAGGCTTTTCGAGGTATTTACTGGGTTTTTATGTACTTATGAGCTTTAGAAGCGTATTTAGTGGCGTTCTGGGTGCATCTAGGACCTTAAGGAAGGCTTTTAGACTCCCTTTGGCTTATTTAAGGTCTTCCGGGGCATATCTAAAGGCTTTAGCCAGGTATTTACTGGCTATTGTTGTATATAGAAGCTTTAGAAGCATATTTATAGGCGTTCTTGGTGTATCTTGGACCCTATGGGTGGGATCTAGTTTTCTTTGCCTTATTTAAGGTCTTCCGGGGCACATCTAAAGGCTCTTTCGGGGTATTTACTGCCTATTGGTGTACTTAGAAGCTTTAGAAGTGTATTTAGAGGCGCTCTTGGTGTATCTACGGTCTTGGTGCTATTTGGACACCCTTTGTATTATTTAAGGTCTTTGGGGCATATCTGGAGGATTTTTGGAGGTATTTACTGGCTTTTGGTGCACTTAGAAGCTTTTGATGCACATTTAGAGGCGTTCTTGCTGTATCTACTGCCTTATGGGAGGAGTCTAAACCCCCTTTGGCTTATTCAGGTCTTTCGGGACATATCTAGAGGTTTTGCGTGGTATTTACCGGATTTTGGATTCCTTAGAAGCTTTTGATGCACAGTTAGAGGTGTTTATGTGGTATGTACTGCATTATGGTAGGTGTCTAGACCCCATTTGGCTTATTTAAGGTCTTTCGGGCCACTTTTAGGGGCTTTTGCGAGGTATTTGCTGCGTTCTGGTGTACTTAGAAGCTTTTGAAGCCCATTTAAAGGCGCTCTTGGTGCATCTAGGGCCTTGTGTAATGCATTTAGACTCCCTTTAATTATTTAGGGCCTTTCGGGGAACATCTAGAGGCCTTTGCGAGGTATTTACTGGCTTATGAAGAATTTTAGAGGCATTCCGGGTGTATCTAGGGCCTTATGGTGGTTATTAAGACTCCGTTTGGCTTATCTAAAATCTTTCGGGGATATCTAGAGGCTTTTTGCGAGGTATTTACAGGCAAGTACACCAAAAGGTGTACTTAGAAGGTTTAGAAGCATATTTAAAGGCGTTCTTGGTGTATCGTGGACCCTAGGGGAGGTTTCTAGACTCCCTTTGGCTTATTTAAGGTCCTACGGGGCATATCAAAAGGCTTTTGTGAGGTATTTACTGGCTTTTGTTGTACTCAGAAGCTTTAGAAGCATATTTAGAGGCGTTCTGGGTGTATCTAGGGCCTTATGGGAGGTATTTAGGCTCGCTTTGGCTTATGTAAGATCTTTCGGTGTCTATCTAGAGGCTTTTGCGAGTAACTTATTGGCTTTTGGTGTCCTTTGAAGCCTTAGAAGCATATTTAGAGGCGTTCGTGGTGTATCTTGTACCCTATGGGAGGTATTTAGACTCCCTTTGGCTTATTTAATGTCTTCCGGGGCATATCTAAAGGTTTTTGTATGGTATTTACTGCTTTTTGGTGTACTTAGAAGGTTTAGAAGCATATTTATAGGCGTTCTTGGTGTATCGTGGAACCTATGGGAGGTTTCTAGACTCCCTTTGGCTTATTTAAGGTCCTACGGGGCATATCAAAAGGCTTTTGCGAGGTATTTACTGGCTTTTGTTGTACTTAGAAGCTTTAGAAGCATATTTAGAGGCGTTCCAGGTGTATCTGGGTTAGGCTCGCTTTGGCTTATTTATGATCTTTCGGGGCATATCTAGAGGCTTTTAGCCGGGTACTTATTGGCCTTTTGTGTACTTAGGAGCTGTAGAAGGACATTTTGAGGCGTTCTTGGTGTATCTAGGGCCTCATGGGGGGTATTTAGACTCCCTTTAGCTTATTTAAGGTATTTCGGGGAATATCTAGAGGCTTTTGCGAGGTATTTACTGGTTTTTGAAGCTTTTTAAAGCCGTTCTGGATACTTCTTGGGCCTAGTGGGGGATATTTAGGCTACTTTGGCTTATTTAAGGTCTTTCGGGGCATATCTAGAGGCTTTTGCGAGGTATTTACTGGCTTTTGGTGTCCTTAGAAGCTTTAGAAGCACATTTAGAGGCGTTCTTGGTGTATCTAGGGTCTTGGTGCTATTTGGACACTCTTTGTATTATTTAAGGTCTTTCGGGCATATCTGGAGGCTTTTTGAAGGTATTTACTGGCTTTTGATTACTTAGAAGTTTTTGATGCACATTTAGAAGCGTTCTTGCCGTATCTACTGCCTTATGGGAGGTGCTAGACCCCCTTTGGCTTATTAAGGTATTTCGGGGCATATCTAAAGGCTTATTGGAGGTATTTACTGGCTTTTGGTATACTTAGAAGCTTTTGATGCACATTTAGAGGCGTTCGGGCTGCATCTAGGACCTTATGGGAGGTATCTAGACTCCGTTTGGCTTATTTAAGGTTTTTCGGTGCCTATCTAGAGGCTTTTTCGAGGTATTTACTGGCTTTTGTTGTTCTTAGAAGCTTTAGAAGCATATTTAGAGGCATTCTGGTTGTATCTGGGGCCTTATGGGAGATATTTAAGCTCGCTTTGGCTTATTTATGATCTTTCGGGGCTTATCTAGAGGCTTTTAGCGAGGTACGTATTGGCCTTTTGTGGACTTAGAAGCTGTAGAAGGACATTTTGAGGCGTTCTTGGTGTATGTAGGGCCTTATGGGGGGTATTTAGACTCCCTTTAGCTTATTTAAGGTTTTTCGGGGAATATCTAGAGGCTTTTGCGAGGTATGTACTGGTTTTTGAAGCATTTGAGAGGCGTTCTGGATGCTTCTTGGGCCTAATGGGGGGTATTTAGGCTACTTTGGCTTATTTAAGGTCTTTCGGGGCATATCTAGAGGCTTTTGCGAGGTATTCACTGGATTTTGGTGTACTTGGAAGCTTTAGAAGCACATTTAGAGGCGTTCTTGGTGTATCTAGGGTCTTGGTGCTATTTGGACATCTTTGTATTATTTAAGGTCTTTCGGGCATATCTGGAGGCTTTTTGGAGGTATTTACTGGCTTTTGGTGTATTTAGAAGCTTTTGATGCACATTTATAGGCGTTCTTGCTGTATCTACTGCCTCATGGGAGGTGTCTGAAACCCCTTTCGCTTATTAAGGTCTTTCGGGGCATATCTAGAGGCTTTTTCGAGATATTTACTGGCTTTTGTTGTACTTAGAAGCTTAAAAAAGTATGAAGAGGCGTTTTTGGTGTATCTAGGCTCTTATTGGAGCTATTTAATCTACCTTTGTCTTATTTAAGGTCTTTCGGGGCAGATCTAAAGGCTTTTGGAGGCATTTACTGGCTTTTGGTGTTCTTAGAAGCTTTTGAAGCCCATTCAGAGGCGCTCTTGGTGCATCTAGGGCCTGTGTGTGGTATTTAGACTCCCTTTAGCTTATTTAGGGCCTTTCGGGGAACATCTAGAGGCTTTTGCGAGGTATTTACTGGCTTATGAAGCATTTTAGAGGCATTCCGTGTGTATCTAGGGCATTATGGTGGATATTTAGACTCCTTTTGGCTTATCTAAAATCTTTCGGGGCATATCTAGAGGCTTTTGCGAGGTATTTACAGGCTTTTTGTGTACTTAGAAGGTTTAGAAGCATATTTAGAGGCGTTCTTGGTGTATCGTGGACCCTATGGGAGGTTTCGCGACACCCTTTGGCTTATTTAAGGTCTTTCGGGGAATATCTAGAGGCTTTTGCGAGGTATTTACTGGTTTTTGAAGCATTTTAGAGGCGTTCTGGATGCTTCTTGTCCCTAATGGAGGGTATTTAGGCTACTTTGGCTTATTTAGGGCCTTTCGGGGAACATCTAGAGGCTTTTGCGAGGTATTTACTGGCTTATGAAGCATTTTAGAGGCGTTCATGGTGTATCTTGTACTCTATGGGAGGAATTTAGACTACCTTTGGCTTATTTAATGTCTTCCGGGTAATATCTAGAGGCTTTTGTATGGTATTTACTGCTTTTTGGTGTACTTATAAGGTTTAGAAGCATATTTATAGGCGTTCTTGGTGTATCGTGGACCCTATGGGCGGTTTCTAGACTCCCTTTGGCTTATTTAAGGTCCTACGGGGCATATCAAAAGGCTTTTGCGAGGTATTTACTGGCTTTTGTTGTTCTTACAGGCTTTAGTAGCATATTTATAGGCGTTCTGGGTGTATCTGGGGCCTTATGGGAGATATTTAAGCTCGCTTTGGCTTATTTATGATCTTTCGGGGCTTATCTAGAGGCTTTTAGCGAGGTACTTATTGGCCTTTTGTGTACTTAGAAGCTGTAGAAGGACATTTTGAGGCGTTCTTAGTGTATCAAGGGCCTCATGGGGGGGTATTTAGACTCCCTTTAGCTTATTTAAGCTCTTTAGGGGAATATCTAGAGGCTTTTGCGAGGTATTTACTGGTTTATGAAGCATTTTAGAGGCATTGAGGGTGTATCTAGGGCCTTATGGTGGTTTTTAGACTCCTTTTGGCTTACCTAAAATTTTCGGGGCATATCTGGAGGATTTTGCGAGGTATTTACTGGCTTTTGGTGTACTTAGAAGGTTTAGAAGCATATTTGAAGGCGTTCTTGGTGTATCGTGGACCCTATGGGAGGTTTCTAGACTCCCTTTGGCTTATTTAAGGTCCTACGGGGCTTATCAAAAGGCTTTGCAGAGCATTTCCTGGTTTTTGTTGTACTTAGAAGCTTTAGAAGCATATTTTGAGGCGTTCTGGGTTTATCTGGGGCCTTATGGGAGATTTTTAGGCTCGCTTTGGCTTATTTATGATCTTTCGGGGCATATCTAGAGGATTTTAGCGAGGTACTTATTGGCCTTTTGTGTACTTAGGAGCTGTAGAAGGACATTTTGAGGCGTTCTTGGTGTATCTAGGGCCTCATGGGGGGTATTTAAACTCCCTTTAGCTTATTTAAGGTCTTTCGGGGAACATCTAGAGGCTTATGCGAGGTATTTACTGGTTTTTGAAGCATTTTAGAGGCGTTCTGGATGCTTCTTGGGCCTAATGGGGGTTATTTGGGCTACTTTGGCTTATTTAAGGTCTTTCGGGGCATATCTAGAGGCTTTTGCGAGGTATTTACTGGATTTTGGTGTACTTGGAAGCTTTAGAAGCACATTTCGAGGCGTTCTTGGTGTATCTAGGTTCTTGGTGCTATTTGGACACTCTTTGTATTATTTAAGGTCTTTCGGGCATATCTGGAGGCTTTTTGGAGGTATTTACTGGCTTTTGGTGTACTTAGAAGCTTTTGATGCACATTTAGAGGCGTTCTTGCTGTATCTACTGCCTTATGGGAGGTGCTAGACCCCCTTTGGCTTATTAAGGCTTTTCGGGGCATATCTAGAGGCTTTTGCGAGGTATTTACTGTATTTTGGTGTACTTAGAAGCTTTTGATGCACAGTTAGAGGCGTTCATGTGGTACGTGCTGCCTTATGGTAGGTGTCTAGACCCCATTTGGCTTATTTAAGGTCTTTTGGGGCACTTCTAGAGGTTTTTCGTAGGGATTTACTGCGTTTTGGTGTGCTTAGAAGCTTTAGAAGCCCATGTAGAGGCGCGCTTGGTGCATCTAGGGCATTGTGGGTGGTATTTAGACTCCCTTTAGCTTATTTAAGGCCTTTCGGGGAAAATCTAGAGGCTTTTGCTAGGTATTTGCTGGCTTATGAAGCATTTTAGAGGCATTCCGTGTGTATCTAGGGCCTTATGGTGGTTTTTAGACTCCTTTTGGCTTATCTAAAATTTTCGGGGCATATCTGGAGGATTTTGCGAGGTATTTACTGGCTTTTGGTGTACTTAGAAGGTTTAGAAGCATATTTGAAGGCGTTCTTGGTGTATCTTGGACCCTATGGGAGGTTTCCAGACTTCGTTTGGCTTATTTAAGGTCCTACGCGGCATATCAAAAAGCTTTGCGGGGTATCTACTGGCTTTTGTTGTACTTAGAAGCTTTAGAAGCATATTTAGTGCCGTTCTGGGTGTATATGGGGCCTTATGGGAGATATTTAGGCTCGCTTTGGCTTATTTATGATCTTTCGGGGCATATCTAGAGGCTTTTAGCGAGGTACTTATTGGCCTTTTGTGTACTTAGATGCTGTAGAAGGACATTTTGAGGCGTTCTTGGTGTATCTAGGGCCTCATGGGAGGGGGTATTCAGACTCCCTTTAGCTTATTTAAGGTCTTTCGGGGAATATCTAGAGGCTTTTGCGAGGTATTTACTGGTTTTTGAAGCATTTTAGAGGCGTTCTGGATGCTACTTGGGCCCAATGGGAGGTATATAGGCAACTTTGGCTTATTTAAGGTCTTTCGGGTCATATCTAGAGGCGTTTGCGAGGTATTTACTGGCTTTTGGTGTACTTAGAAGCCTTAGAAGCGTATTTAGATGCGTTCTGGCTGCGTGTATCTAGGGTCTTATTGGAGCCATTTAGACTACCTTTGTCTTATTTAAGGTCTTTTGGGGCAGATCTAAAGGCTTTTGGAGGTATTTACTGGCTTTTGGTGTACTTAGAAGCTTTTGAAGCCCATTTAGAGGCGCTCTTGGTGCATCTAGGGCCTTCTGGGTGGTATTAGGCTCCCTTTAGCTTATTTAAGGCCTTTAGGGGAACATCTAGAGGCTTTTGCGAGGTATTTACTGGCTTATGAAGCATTTTAGAGACATTCCGGGTGTAACTACGGCCTTATGGTGGTTACTTAGACTCCTTTTGGCTTATCTAAAATCTTTCGGGGCATATCTAGAGGCTTTTGCGAGGTATTTACTGGCTTTTTTTGTACTTAGAAGCTTGAGAAGCATATTTATAGGTGTTCTGGGTGTATCTGGGGCCTTATAGGAGATATTTAGGCTCGCTTTGGCTTATTTATGATCTTTCGGGGCATATCTAGAGGTTTTTAGCGAGGTACGTATTGGCCTTTTTTGTACTTAGAAGCTGTAGAAGGACATTTTGAGGCGTTCTCGGTGTATCTAGGGCCTCATGGGGGTATTTAGACTCCCTTTAGCTTATTGAAGGTCTTTCGGTGAATATCTAGAGGCTTTTGCGAGGTATTTACTGGCTTTCGTTGTACTGTGAAGCTTTAGAAGCATATTTAGAGGCGTTCGTGGTGTATCTTGTACCCTAAGGGAGGTATATAGACTCCCTTTGGCTTATGTAATGTCTTCCGGGGCATATCTAAAGGCTTTTGTATGGTATTTACTGCTTTTTGGTGTACTTAGAAGCTTTAGAAGCATATTTATAGGCGTTCGCGGTGTATCGTGGACCCTATGGCAGGTTTCTAGACTCCCTTTAGCTTATTTAAGGCCCTACGGGGCATATCAAAAGGCTTTTGCGAGGTATTTACAGGCTTTTGTTGTACTTAGGAGCTTTAGAAGCATATTTAGAGGCGTTCCGGGTGTATCTGGGGCTTATGGGAGATATTTAGGCTCGCTTTGGCTTATTTATGATCTTTCGGGGCATATCTAGAGGCTTTTAGCGAGGTACTTATTGGCCTTTTGTGTACTTAGAAGCAGTAGAAGGACATTTTGAGGCGTTCTTGGTGTATCTAGGGCCTCATGGGGGGGGGGGGGGTATTCAGACTCCCTTTAGCTTATTTAAGGTCTTTCGGGGAATATCTAGAGGCTTTTACGAGGTATTTACTGGTTTTTGAAGCATTTTAGAGGCGTTCTGGATGCTTCTTGGGCCCAATGGGGGGTTTTTAGGCTACTTTGGCTTATTTAAGGTCTTTCGGGTCATATCTAGAGGCGTTTGCGAGGTATTTACTGGCTTTTTTGTACTTAGAAGCTTGAGAAGCATATTTATAGGTCTTCTGGGTGTATCTGGGGCCTAATGGGAGATATTTAGGCTCGCTTTGGCTTATTTATGATCTTTCGGGGCATATCTAGAGGCTTTTAGCGAGGTACTTGTTGGCCTTTTTTGTACTTAGAAGCTGTAGAAGGACATTTTGAGGCGTTCTCGGTGTATCTAGGGCCTCATGGGGAGTATTTAGACTCACTTTAGCTTATTTAAGGTCTTTCGGGAAATATCTAGAGGCTTTTGCGAGGTATTTACTGGCTTTCGGTGTACTGTGAAGCTTTAGAAGCATATTTAGAGGCGTTCGTGTTGTATCTTGTACCCTAAGGGAGGTATATAGACTCCCTTTGGCTTATGTAATGTTTTCCGGGGCATATCTAAAGGCTTTTGTATGGTATTTACTGCTTTTTGGTGTACTTAGAAGCTTTAGAAGCATATATATAGGCGTTCTCGGTGTATCGTGGACCCTATGGCAGGCTTCTAGACTCCCTTTAGCTTATTTAAGGCCCTACGGGGCATATCAAAAGGCTTTTGCGAAGTATTTACAGGCTTTTGTTGTACTTAGGAGCTTTAGAAGCATATTTAGAGGCGTTCCGGGTGTATCTGGGGCTTATGGGAGATATTTAGGCTCGCTTTGGCTTATTTATGATCTTTCGGGGCATATCTAGAGCCTTTCAGCGAGGTACTTATTGGCCTTTTGTGTACTTAGAAGCTGTAGAAGGACATTTGGAGGCGTTTTTGGTGTATCTAGGGCCTCATGGGGGGTATTTAGACACCCTTTAGCTTATTTAAGGTCTTTAGGGGAATATCTAGAGGTTTTTGCGAGTTATTTACTGGATTTTGAAGCATTTTAGAGGCGTTCTGGATGCTTCTTGGGCCTAATGGGGGGTATTTAGGCTACTTTGGCTTATTTAAGGTCTTTCGGGGCATATCTAGAGGCTTTTGCGAGGTATTTCCTGGCTTTTGGTGTACTTTGAAGCTTTAGAAGCATATTTAGAGGCGTTCGTGGTGTATCTTGTACCCTAAGGGAGGTATTTAGACTCCCTTTGGCTTATTTAATGTCTTCCGGGGCATATCTTAAGGCTTTTGTATGGTATTTACTGCTTTTTGGTGTACTTAGAAGGTTTAAAAGCATATTTATAGGCGTTCTTGGTGTATCTTGGACCCTATGGGAAGTTTCTAGATTCCCTTTGGCTTATTTAAGGTCCTACGGGGCAGATCAAAAGGCTTTTGCGAGGTATTTGCTGGCTTTTGTTGTACTTAGAAGCTTTAGAAGCATATTTAGAGGCGTTCTGGGTGTATCTGGGGCCTTATGGGAGATATTTAAGCTCGCTTTGGCTTATTTATGATCTTTCGTTGCTTATCTAGAGGCTTTTTCGAGGTATTTACTGGGTTTTGGTGTACTTAGAAGCTTTAGAAGCACATTTTGATGCGTTCTTGGTGTATCTAGGGCCTTGTGGGTGGCATTTAGACTCCCTTTAGCTTATTTAGGGCCTTTCGGGGAACATCTAGAGGCTTTTGCGAGCTATTTGCTGGCTTATGAAGCATTTTAGCGGCATTGCGGGTGTATCTAGGGCCTTATGGTGGTTATTTAGACTCCTTTTGGCTTATCTAAAATCCCTCGGGGCATATCTAGAGGCTTTTTGCGAGGTATTTACAGGCTTTTGGTGTACTTAGAAGGTTTAGAAGCATATTTAAAGGCGTTTTTGGTGTATCGTGGACCCTATGGGAGGTTTCTAGACTCCCTGTGGCTTATGTAAGGTCCTACGGGGCTTATCAAAAGGCTTTGCAGAGCATTTCCTGGCTTTTGTTGTACTTAGAAGCTTTAGAAGCATATTTAGATGCGTTCTGGGTCTATCTGGGGCCTTATGGGAGATTTTTAATCTCGCTTTGGCTTATTTATGATCTTTCGGGGCAGATCTAGAGGATTTTAGCGAGGTACTTATAGGCCTTTTGTGTACTTAGGAGCTGTAGAAGGACATTTTGAGGCGTTCTTGGTGTATCTAGGGCCTCATGGGGGGTATTTAGACTCCCTTTAGCTTATTAAAATCTTTCGGGGCATATCTAGAGGCTTTTGCGAGGTATTTACTGTATTTTGGTGTACTTAGAAGCTTTTGATGCACAGTTAGAGGCGTTCATGTGGTACGTACTGCCTTATGGTAGGTGTCTGACCCCATTTGGCTTATTTAAGGTCTTTCGGGGCACTTCTAGAGGTTTTTCGTAGGGATTTACTGCGTTTTGGTGTACTTAGAAGCTTTTGAAGCCCATTTAGAGGCGCTCTTGGTGCATCTAGGGCATTGTGGGTGGTATTTAGACTCCCTTTAGCTTATTTAAGGCCTTTCGGGGAAAATCTAGAGGCTTTTGCTAGGTATTTGCTGGCTTATGAAGCATTTTAGAGGCATTCCGTGTGTATCTAGGGCCTTATGGTGGTTATTTAGTCTCCTTTTGGCTTATCTAAAATTTTCGGGGCATATCTAGAGGATTTTGCGAGGTATTTACAGGCTTTTGGTGTACTTAGAGGGTTTAGAAGCATATTTAAAGGCGTTCTTGGTGTATCTTGGACCCTATGGGAGGTTTCTAGACTCCCTTTGGCTTATGTAAGGTCCTACGGGGCATATCAAAAGGCTTTTGCGAGGTATTTACTGGCTTTTCTTGTACCTAAAAGCTTTAGAAGCATATTTAGAGGTGTTCTGGGTGTATCTGGGGCCTTATGGGAGATATTTAGGCTCGCTTTGGCTTATTTATGATCTTTCGGGGCATATCTAGAGGCTTTTAGCGAGGTACTTATTGGTCTTTTGTGTACTTAGAAGCTGTAGAAGGACATTTTGAGGCGTTCTTGGTGTATCTAGGGCCTCATGGGAGGTATTTAGACTCCCTTTAGCTTATTTAAGATCTTTCGGGGAATATCTAGAGGCTTTTGCGAGGTATTTACTGGTTTTTGAAGCATTTTAGAGGCGTTCTGGATGCTTCTTGGGTTTAATGGGGGGTATTTAGGCTACTTTGGCTTATTTAAATTCCTTCGGGGCATATCTAGAGGCTTTTGCGAGGTATTTACTCGCTCTTGGTGTACTTTGAAGCTTTAGAAGCATATTTAGAGGCGTTCGTGGTGTATCTTGTACCCTATGGGAGGTATTTAGACTCCCTTTGGCTTATTTAATGTCTTCCGGGGCATATCTAAAGGCTTTTGTATGGTATTTGTTGCTTTTTGGTGTACTTAGAAGCTTCAGAAGCGTATTTAGAGGCTTTCTGTCTGCATCTAGGACCTTATGGGAGGTACCTAGACTCCCTTTGGCTTATATAAAGTCTTTCGGTGCATAGCTAAAGGATTTTCCGAGTATTTACTGGGTTTTGGTGTACTTAGAAGCTTTTGAAGTATATTTAGAGGCGTCCTGGGTGTATCTTGGGCCTTATGGGGGGTATTAGGCTCCATTTAGCTTACTTAAGTTTTTTCGTGGCATATACAGATGCTTTTGCGATGTATTTACTGGCTTTTGGTGTACTTAGAAGCTTTAGAAGCGTATTTAGAGGCGTTCTGGCTGCATCTAGGGCCTTATGGGAGGTGTCTAGACACCTTTAGCCCTATTTAAGGTCTTTCGGGGCATATCTAGAGGCTTTTGCGAGGTATTTCCTGGCTTTTGGTGTACATAGAAGATTTTGAAGCATATTTAGAAGAGTTCTGGGTATATCTGGGTTTTTATTAGAGGTATTTACACTCCCTTTGGCTTATTTAAGTTCTTCCGGGGCATAAAGAAAGGCATTTGCGAGGTATTTACAGGCTTTTGGTGTACTTAGAGCTTTAGAAGCGAATTGATAGGCGTTCTGGCTGCATGTAGGACCTTATGGGAGAAATTTAGACTCCCTTTGGCACATTTAAGGTTTTCGGTGCATATCTAGAGGGTTTTTCGAGGATTTCTAGAGGATTTTAGCGAGGTACTTATTGGCCTTTTGTGTACTTAGAAGCTGTAGAAGGACATTTTGAGGCGTTCTTGGTGTATCTAGGGCCTCATGGGGGGTATTTAGACTCCCTTTAGCTTATTTATGGTCTTTCGGGGAATATCTAGAGGCTTTTGCGAGGTATTTACTGGTTTTTGAAGCATTTTAGAGGCGTTCTGGATGCTTCTTGGGTTTAATGGGGGGTATTTAGGCTACTTTGGCTTATTTAAATTCTTTCGGGGCATATCTAGAGGCTTTTGCGAGGTATTTACTGGCTCTTGGTGTACTTTGAAGCTTTAGAAGCATATTTAGAGGCGTTCGTGGTGTATCTTGTACCCTATGGGAGGTATTTAGACTCCCTTTGGCTTATTTAATGTCTTCCGGGGCATATCTAAAGGCTTTTGTATGGTATTTGTTGCTTTTTGGTGTACTTAGAAGCTTCAGAAGCGTATTTAGAGGCTTTCTGTCTGCATCTAGGACCTTATGGGAGGTACCTAGACTCCCTTTGGCTTATATAAAGTCTTTCGGTGCATAGCTAAAGGCTTTTCCGAGTATTTACTGGGTTTTGGTGTACTTAGAAGCTTTTGAAATATATTTAGAGGCGTCCTGGGTGTATCTTGGGGCCTTATGGGGGGTATTAGGCTCCATTTAGCTTACTTAAGTTTTTTCGTGGCATATACAGATGCTTTTGCGATGTATTTACTGGCTTTTGGTGTACTTAGAAGCTTTAGAAGCGTATTTAGAGGCGTTCTGGCTGCATCTAGGGCCTTATGGGAGGTGTCTAGACACCTTTAGCCCTATTTAAGGTCTTTCGGGGCATATCTAGAGGCTTTTGCGAGGTATTTCCTGGCTTTTGGTGTACATAGAAGCTTTTGAAGCACATTTAGAAGAGTTCTGGGTATATCTGGGTTCTTATTAGAGGTATTTACACTCCCTTTGGCTTATTTAAGTTCTTCCGGGGCATAAAGAAAGGCATTTGCGAGGTATTTACAGGCTTTTGGTGTACTTAGAGCTTTAGAAGCGAATTGAGAGGCGTTCTGGCTGCATGTAGGACCTTATGGGAGAAATTTAGACTCCCTTTGGCACATTTAAGGTTTTCGGTGCATATCTAGAGGGTTTTTCGAGGGATGTAATGTCTTTTGGTGTACTTAGAGGCTTTTGAAGCACATATAGAGGCGTTCTTGGTGTATCTACGGCCTCATGGGAGATATTGAGACTCCCTTTAGCTTATTTAAGGTCATTTGTGGGAATATCTAGAGGCTTTTGCGAGGTATTTACTGGTTTTTGAAGCACTTTAGAGGCGTTCTGGGTGTATCTTGAGCCTAATGGTGGGTATTTAGGCTACTTTTGTTTATTTAAGGTCTTTCGGGGCATATCTATGGGCCTTTGCGACGTATTTACTTGCTTTTGGTGTACTTGGAAGCTTTAGAAGCATATTTAGTGGCGTTCTGGGTGTATCTGGGGCCTTATGGGAGATATTTAGGCTCGCTTTTGCTTATTTATGATCCTTCGGGGCATATCTAGAGGATTTTAGCGAGGTACTTATTGGCCTTTTGTGTACTTAGAAGCTGTAGAAGGACATTTTGAGGCGTTCTTGGTGTATCTAGGGCCTCATGGGGGGTATTTAGACTCCCTTTAGCTTATTTAAGGTCTTTCGCGAAATATCTAGAGGCTTTTGCGGGGTATTTACTGGTTTTTGAAGCATTTTAGAGGCGTTCTGGCTGCTTCTTGGGCCTAATGGGGGGTATTTAGGCTACTTTTGGCTTATGTAAGGTCTTTCGGGGCATATCTAGAATGTTTTGCGAGGTATTTACTGGCTTTTAGTGTACTGATAAGCTTTAGAAGTACATTTAGAGGTGTTCTTGGTTTATCTTGGACCCTATGGGAGGGATTTTAGATTCCTTTGGCTTATTTAAGGTTTTCCGGGGCATATCTAAAGGCTTTTGAGGGGTATTTACTGCCATTTGGTGTACTTCGAAGCCTTAGAAACGTATTTAGATGCGTTCTGGCTGCGTGGATCTAGGGTCTTATTGGAGCTATTTAGACTACCTTTGTCTTATTTAAGGTCTCTTGGGGCAGATGTAAAGGCTTTTGGAGGTATTTACTGGCTATTGGTGTACTTAGAAGCTTTTGAAGCCCATTTAGAGGCGCTCTTGGTGTATCTAGGGCCTTATGGTGGCTATTTAGACTCCTTTTGGCTTATCTAAAATCTTTCGGGGCATATCTAGAGGCTTTTGCGAGGTATTTACTGGCTTTTGTTGTACTTAGAAGCTTGAGAAGCATATTTATAGGTGTTCTGGGTGTATCTGGGGCCTTATGGGAGATATTTAGGCTCACTTTGGCTTATTAATGATCTTTCGGGGCATATCTAGAGGTTTTAGGGAGGTACTTATTGGCCTTTTGTGTACTTAGAAGCTGTAGAAGGACATTTTGAGGCGTTCTCGGTGTATCTAGGGCCTCATGGAGGGTATTTAGACTCACTTTAGCTTATTTAAGGTCTTTCGGGGAATATCTAGAGGCTTTTGCGAGGTATTTACTGGCTTTCGGTGTACTTTGAAGCTTTAGAAGCATATTTAGAGGCGTTCGTGGTGTATCTTGTACCCTAAGGGAGGTATATAGACTCCCTGTGGCTTATTTAATGTCTTCCGGGGCATATCTAAAGGCTTTTGTATGGTATTTACTGCTTTTTGGTGTACTTAGAAGGTTTAGAAGCATATTTATAGGCGTTCTTGGTGTATCGTGGACCCTATGGCAGGTTTCTAGACTCCCTTTAGCTTATTTAAGGCCCTACGGGGCATATCAAAAGGCTTTTGCGAGGTATTTACAGGCTTTTGTAGTACTAAGAAGCTTTAGAAGCAGATTTAGAGGCGTTCCGGGTGTATCTGGGGCTTATGGGAGATATTTAGGCTCGCTTTGGCTTATTTATGATCTTTCGGGGCATATCTAGAGCCTTCCAGCGAGGTACTTATTGGCCTTTTGTGTACTTAGAAGCTGTAGAAGGACATTTTGAGGCGTTCTTGGTGTATCAAGGGCCTCATGGGGAGTATTTAGACTCCCTTTAGCTTTTTTAAGGTCTTTAGGGGAATATCTAGAGGTTTTTGCGAGTTATTTACTGGATTTTGAAGCATTTTGGAGGCGTTCTGGATGCTTCTTGGGCCTAATGGGGGGTACTTAGGCTACTTTGGCTTATTTAAGGTCTTTCGCGGCATATCTAGAGGCTTTTGCGAGGTATTTACTTGCTTTTGGTGTACTTTGAAGCTTTAGAAGCATATTTAGAGGCGTTCGTGGTGTATCTTGTACCATAAGGGAGGTATTTAGACTCCCTTTGGCTTATTTAATGTCTTCCGGGGCATATCTTAAGGCTTTTGTATGGTATTTACTGCTTTTTGGTGTACCTAGAAGGTTTAAAAGCATATTTATAGGCGTTCTTGGTGTATCGTGGACCCTATGGAAGGTTTCTAGACTCCCTTTGTCTTATTAAAGGTCCTACGGGGCTTATCAAAAGGCTTTGCAGAGCATTTCCTGGCTTTTGTTGTACTTAGAAGCTTTAGAAGCATATTTAGAGGCGTTCTGGGTTTATCTGGGGCCTTATGGGAGATTTTTAGGCTCGCTTTGGCTGATTTATGATCTTTCGGGGCATATCTAGAGGATTTTAGCGAGGTACTTATTGGCCTTTTGTGTACTTAGGAGCTGTAGAAGGACATTTTGAGGCGTTCTTGGTGTATCTAGGGCTTCATGGGGGGTATTTAAACACCCTTTAGCTTATTTAAGGTCTTTCGGGGAACATCTAGAGGCTTTTGCGAGGTATTTACTGGTTTTTGAAGCATTTTAGAGGCGTTCTGGATGCTTCTTGGGCCTACTGGGGGTTATTTTGGCTACTTTGGCTTATTTAAGGTCTTTCGGGGCATATCTAGAGGCTTTTGCGAGGTATTTGCTGGATTTTGGTGTACTTGGAAGCTTTAGAGGCACATTTAGAGGCGTTCTTGGTGTATCTAGGGTCTTGGTGCTATTTGGACACTCTTTGTATTATTTAAGGTCTTTCGGGCATATCTGGAGGCTTTTTGGAGGTATTTACTGGCTTTTGGTGTACTTAGAAGCGTTTGATGCACATTTAGAGGCGTTCTTGCTGTATCTACTGCCTTATGGGAGGTGCTAGACCCCCTTTGGCTTATTAAGGTCTTTCGGGGCATATCTAGTGGCTTTTGCGAGGTATTTACTGTATTTTGGTGTACTTAGAAGCTTTTGATGCACAGTTAGAGGGGTTCATGTGGTACGTACTGCCTTATGGTAGGTGTCTAGACCCCATTTGGCTTATTTAAGGTCTTTTGGGGCACTTCTAGAGGTTTTTCGTAGGGATTTACTGCGTTTTGGTGTGCTTAGAAGCTTTTGAAGCCCATTTAGAGGCGCTCTTGGTGCATCTAGGGCATTGTGGATGGTATTTAGACTCCCTTTAGCTTATTTAAGGCCTTTCGGGGAAAATCTAGAGGCTTTTGCTAGGTATTTGCTGGCTTATGAAGCATTTTAGAGGCATTCCGTATGTATCTAGGGCCTTATGGTGGTTTTTAGACTCCTTTTGGCTTATCTAAAATTTTCGGGGCATATCTAGAGGATTTTGCGAGGTATTTACAGGCTTTTGGTGTACTTAGAAGGTTTAGAAGCATATTTAAAGGCGTTCTTGGTGTATCTTGGACCCTATGGGAGGTTTCTAGACTTCCTTTGGCTTATTTAAGGCCCTACGGGGCATATCAAAAGGCTTTGCGGGGTATCTACTGGCTTTTGTTGTACTTAGAAGCTTTAGAAGCATATTTAGTGCCGTTCTGGGTGTATCTGGGGCCTTATGGGAGATATTTAGGCTCGCTTTGTCTTATTTATGATGTTTCGGGGCATATCTAGAGGCTTTTAGCGAGGTACTTATTGGTCTCTTGTGGACTTAGAAGCTTGAGAAGCATATTTAGTGCCGTTGTGGGTGTATCTGGGGCCTTATGGGAGATATTTAGGCTCGCTTTGGCTTATTTATGATCTTTCGGGGCATATCTAGAGGCTTTTAGCGAGGTACTTATTGGCCTTTTGTGTACTTAGAAGCTGTAGAAGCATATTTAGTGCCGTTGTGGGTGTATCTGGGGCCTTATGGGAGATATTTCGGCTCGCTTTGGCTTATTTATGATCTTTCGGGGCATATCTAGAGGCTTTTAGCGAGGTATTTACTGGCTTTTGTTGTACTTAGAAGCTTTAGAAGCATATTTAGTGCCGTTCTGGGTGTATCTGGGGCCTTATGGGAGATATTTCGGCTCGCTAAGGCTTATTTATGATATTTCGGGGCATATCTAGAGGCTTTTAGCGAGGTACTTATTGGCCTTTTGTGTACTTAGAAGCTGTAGAAGGACATTTTGAGGCGTTCTCGGTGTATCTAGGGCCTCATGGGGGGTATTTAGACTCCCTTTAGCTTATTTAAGGTATTTCGGGGAATATCTAGACGCTTTTGCGAGGTATTTACTGGCTTTCGGTGTACTTTGAAGCTTTAGAAGCATATTTAGAGGCGTTCGTGGTGTATCTTGTACCCTAAGGGAGGTATATAGACTCCCTTTGGCTTATTTAATGTCTTCCGGGGCATATCTAAAGGCTTTTGTATGGTATTTACTGCTTTTTGGTGTACTTAGAAGGTTTAGAAGCATATTTATAGGCGTTCTCGGGGTATCGTGGACCCTATGGCAGGTTTCTAGACTCCCTTTAGCTTATTTAAGGCCCTACGGGGCATATCAAAAGGCTTTTGTGAGGTATTTACAGGCTTTTGTTGTACTTAGGAGCTTTAGAAGCATATTTAGAGGCGTTCCGGGTGTATCTGGGGTTTATGGAAGATATGTAGGCTCGCTTTGGCTTATTTATGATCTTTTGGGGCATATCTAGAGCCTTTCAGCGAGGTACTTATTGGCCTTTTGGGTACTTAGAAGCTGTAGAAGGACATTTTGAGGCGTTCTTGGTGTATCTAGGGCCTCATGGGGGGTATTTAGACTCCCTTTAGCTTATTTAAGGTCTTTAGGGGAATATCTAGAGGTTTTTGCGAGTTATTTACTGGATTTTGAAGCATTTTAGAGGCGTTCTGGATGTTTCTTGGGCCTAATGGGGGGTATTTAGGTTACTTTGGTTTATTTACGGTCTTTCGGGGCATATCTAGAGGCTTTTGCGAGGTATTTCCTGGCTTTTGGTGTACTTTGAAGCTTTAGAAGCATATTTAGAGGCGTTCGTGGTGTATCTTGAACCCTAAGGGAGGTATTTAGACTCCCTTTGGCTTATTTAATGTCTCCCGGGGCATATCTTAAGGCTTTTGTATGGTATTTACTGCTTTTTGGTGTACTTAGAAGGTTTAAAAGCATATTTATAGGCGTTCTTGGTGTATCGTGGACCCTATGGGAGGTTTCTAGATTCCCTTTGGCTTATTTAAGGTGCTACGGGGCATATCAAAAGGCTTTTGCGAGGTATTTGCTGGCTTTTGTTGTACTTAGAAGCTTTAGAAGCATATTTAGGGGCGTTCTGGGTGTAATTTGGGCCTTATGGGAGATATTTAAGCTCGCTTTGGCTTATTTATGATCTTTCGTTGCTTATCTATGGGCTTTTAGCGAGGTACTTATTGGCCTTTTGTGGACTTAGAAGCTGTAGAAGGACATTTTGATGCATTCTTGGTGTATCTAGGGCCTCATGGGGGGCACTTAGACTCCCTTTAGCTTTTTTAAGGTTTTTCGGGGAATATCTAGAGGCTTTTGCGAGGTATTTACTGGTTTTTGAAGCATTTTAGAGGCGTTCTGGATGCTTCTTGGGCCTAATGAGGGGTATTTAGGCTACTTTGGCTTATTTAAGGTCTTTCGGGGCTTATCTAGAGGCTTTTGCGAGGTATTTACTGGCTTTTGGTGTACTTTGAAGCCTTAGAAGCATATTTAGAGGCGTTCGCGGTGTATCTTGTACCCTATGGGAGGTATTTAGACTCCCTTTGGCTTATTTAATTGAAGTCTTCCGGGGCATATCTAAAAGCTTTTGTATGGTAGTTACTGCTTTTTGGTGTACTTAGAAGCTTCAGAAGCGTATTTAGAGGCGTTCTGTCTGCATTTAGGACCATATGGGAGGTATCTAGACTCCCCTTGACTTATTTAAGGTCTTTCGGTGCATATCTAGAGGCTTTTTCGAGGTATTTACTGGGTTTTGGTGTACTTAGAAGCTTTTGGAGCATATTTAGAGGCGTCCTGGGTGTATCTTGGGTCTTATGGGGGGTATTTAGTCTCCCTTTAGCTTACTTAAGTTTTTTCGGGGCATATACAGATGCATTTGCGAGGTATTTACTGGCTTTTGGTGTACTTAGAAGCTTTAGAAGCACATTTTGAGGCGTTCTTGGTGTATCTAGGGCCTTGTGGGTGGCATTTAGACTCCCTTTAGCTTATTTAGGGCCTTTCGTGGAACATCTAGAGTCTTTTGCGAGGTATTTATTGGCTTATGAAGGTTTTTAGAGGCATTGCGGGTGTATCTAGGGCCTTATGGTGGTTATTTAGACTCCTTTTGGCTTATCTAAAATCCTTCGGGGCATATCTAGAAGCTTTTTGCGAGGTATTTACAGGCTTTTGGTGTACTTTGAAGCTTTAGAAGCATATTTAGAGGCGTTCTCGGTGTATCTAGGGCCTCATGGGTGGTATTTAGACTCCCTTTAGCTTATTTAAGGTCTTTCGGGGAATATCTAGAGGTTTTTGCGAGTTATTTACTGGATTTTGAAGCATTTTAGAGGCGTTCTGGATGCTTCTTGGGCCTAATGGGGGGTATTTAGGCTACTTTGGCTTATTTAAGGTCTTTCGGGGCATATCTAGAGGCTTTTGCGAGGTATTTCCTGGCTTTTGGTGTACTTTGAAGCTTTAGAAGCATATTTAGAGGCGTTCGTGGTGTATCTTGTACCCTAAGGGAGGTATTTAGACTCCCTTTGGCTTATTTAATGTCTTCCGGGGCATATCTTAAGGCTTTTGTATGGTATTTACTGCTTTTTCGTGTACTTAGAAGGTTTAGAAGCATATTTAAAGGCGTTCTTGGTGTATCGTAGACCCTATGGGAGGTTTCTAGACTCCCTTTGGCTTATTTAAGGTCCTACGGGGCTTATCAAAAGGCTTTGCAGAGCATTTCCTGGCTTTTGTTGTACTTAGAAGCTTTAGAAGCATATTTAGAGGCGTTCTGGGTTTATCTGGGGCCTTATGGGAGATTTTTAGGCTCGCTTTGGCTTATTTATGATCTTTCGGGGCATATCTAGAGGATTTTAGCGAGGTACTTATTGGCCTTTTGTGTACTTAGGAGCTGTAGAAGGACATTTTGAGGCGTTCTTGGTGTATCTAGGGCCTCATGGGGGGTATTTAAACTCCCTTTAGCTTTTTTAAGGTCTTTCGGGGAACATCTAGAGGCTTTTGCGAGGTATTTTCTGGTTTTTGAAGCATTTGAGAGGCGTTCTGGATGCTTCTTGGGCCTAATGGGGGTTATTTAGGCTACTTTGGCTTATTTAGGGTCTTTCGGGGCATATCTAGAGGCTTTTGCGAGGTATTTACTGGATTTTGGTGTACTTGGAAGCTTTAGAAGCACATTTCGAGGCGTTCTTGGTGTATCTAGGGTCTTGGTGCTATTTGGACACTCTTTGTATTATTTAAGGTCTTTCGGGCATATCTGGAGGATTTTTGGAGGTATTTACTGGCTTTTGGTGTACTTAGAAGCTTTTGATGCACATTTAGAGGCGTTCTTGCTGTATCTACTGCCTTATGGGAGGTGCTAGACCCCCTTTGGCTTATTAAGGTCTTTCGGGCCATATCTAGAGGCTTTTGCGAGGTATTTACTGTATTTTGGTGTACTTAGAAGCTTTTGATGCACAGTTAGAGGCGTTCATGTGGTACGTACTGCCTTATGGTAGGTGTCCAGACCCCATTTGGCTTATTTAAGGTCTTTTGGGGCACTTCTAGAGGTTTTTCGTAGGGATTTACTGCGTTTTGGTGTGCTTAGAAGCTTTTGAAGCCCATTTGGAGGCGCTCTTGGTGCATCTAGGGCATTGTGGGTGGTATTTAGACTCCCTTTAGCTTATTTAAGGCCTTTCGGGGAAAATCTAGAGGCTTTTGCTAGGGATTTGCTGGCTTATGAAGCATTTTAGAGGCATTCCGTGTGTATCTAGGGCCTTATGGTGGTTTTTAGACTCCTTTTGGCTTATCTAAAATTTTCGGGGCATATCTAGAGGATTTTGCGAGGTATTTACAGGCTTTTGGTGTACTTAGAAGGTTTAGAAGCATATTTAAAGGCGTTCTTAGTGTATCTTGGACCCTATGGGAGGTTTCTAGACTCCCTTTGGCTTATTTAAGGTCCTACGGGGCATATCAAAAGGCTTTGCGGGGTATCTACTGGCTTTTGTTGTACTTAGAAGCTTTAGAAGCATATTTAGTGCCGTTCTGGGTGTATCTGGGGCCTTATGGGAGATATTAAGGCTCGCTTTGGCTTATTTATGATCTTTCGGGGCATATCTAGAGGCTTTTAGCGAGGTACTTATTGGCCTTTTGTGGACTTAGAAGCTGTAGAAGGACATTTTGATGCATTCTTGGTGTATCTAGGGCCTCAAGGGGGGTACTTAGACTCCCTTTAGCTTTTTTAAGGTTTTTCGGGAATATCTAGAGGCTCTTGCGAGGTATTTACTGGTTTTTGAAGCATTTTAGAGGCGTTCTGGATGCTTCTTGGGCCTAATGGGGGGTATTTAGGCTACTTTGGCTTATTTAAGGTCTTTCGGTGCATATCTAGAGGCTTTTTCGAGGTATTTACTGGGTTTTGGTGTACTTAGAAACTTTAGAAGCACATTTTGAGGCGTTCTTGGTGTATCTAGGGCCTTGTGGGTGGCATTTAGACTCCCTTTAGCTTATTTAGGGCCTTTCGGGGAACATCTAGAGTCTTTTGCGAGGTATTTATTGGCTTATGAAGGTTTTTAGAGGCATTGCGGGTGTATCTAGGGCCTTATGGGGGGTATTTAGTCTCCCTTTAGCTTACTTAAGTTTTTTCGGGGCATATACAGATGCATTTGCGAGGTATTTACTGGCTTTTGGTGTACTTAGAAGCTTTAGAAGCACATTTTGCGGCGTTCTTGGTGTATCTAGGGCCTTGTGGGTGGCATTTAGACTCCCTTTAGCTTATTTAGGGCCTTTCGGGGAACATCTAGAGTCTTTTGCGAGGTATTTATTGGCTTATGAAGGTTTTTAGAGGCATTGCGGGTGTATCTAGGGCCTTATGGTGGTTATTTAGACTCCTTTTGGCTTATCTAAAATCCTTCGGGGCATATCTAGAGGCTTTTTGCGAGGTATTTACAGGCTTTTGGTGTACTTTGAAGCTTTAGAAGCATATTTAGAGGCGTTCGTGGTGATCTAGGGCCTTATGGGAGGTATTTAGACTCCCTTTAGCTTATTTAAGGTCTTTAGGGGAATATCTAGAGGTTTTTGCGAGTTATTTACTGGATTTTGAAGCATTTTAGAGGCGTTCTGGATGCTTCTTGGGCCTAATGGGGGGTATTTAGGCTACTTTGGCTTATTTAAGGTCTTTCGGGGCATATCTAGAGGCTTTTGCGAGGTATTTCCTGGCTTTTGGTGTACTTTGAAGCTTTAGAAGCATATTTAGAGGCGTTCGTGGTGTATCTTGTACCCTAAGGGAGGTATTTAGACTCCCTTTGGCTTATTTAATGTCTTCCGGGGCATATCTTAAGGCTTTTGTATGGTATTTACTGCTTTTTCGTGTACTTAGAAGGTTTAGAAGCATATTTAAAGGCGTTCTTGGTGTATCGTAGACCCTATGGGTGGTTTCTAGACTCCGTTTGGCTTATTTAAGGTCCTAAGGGGCTTATCAAAAGGCTTTGCAGAGCATTTCCTGGCTTTTGTTGTACTTAGAAGCTTTAGAAGCATATTTAGAGGCGTTCTGGGTTTATCTGGGGCCTTATGGGAGATTTTGAGGCTCGCTTTGGCTTATTTATGATCTTTCGGGGCATATCTAGAGGATTTTAGCGAGGTACTTATTGGCCTTTTGTGTACTTAGGAGCTGTAGAAGGACATTTTGACGCGTTCTTGGTGTATCTAGGGCCTCATGGGGGGTATTTAAACTCCCTTTAGCTTTTTTAAGGTCTTTCGGGGAACATCTAGAGGCTTTTGCGAGGTATTTACTGGTTTTTGAAGCATTTGAGAGGCGTTCTGGATGCTTCTTGGGCCTAATGTGGGTTATTTAGGCTACTTTGGCTTATTTAGGGTCTTTCGGGGCATATCTAGAGGCTTTTGCGAGGTATTTACTGGATTTTGGTGTACTTGGAAGCTTTAGAAGCACATTTCGAGGCGTTCTTGGTGTATCTAGGGTCTTGGTGCTATTTGGACACTCTTTGTATTATTTAAGGTCTTTCGGGCATATCTGGAGGATTTTTGGAGGTATTTACTGGCTTTTGGTGTACTTAGAAGCTTTTGATGCACATTTAGAGGCGTTCTTGCTGTATCTACTGCCTTATGGGAGGTGCTAGACCCCCTTTGGCTTATTAAGGTCTTTCGGGGCATATCTAGAGGCTTTTGCGAGGTATTTACTGTATTTTGGTGTACTTAGAAGCTTTTGATGCACAGTTAGAGGCGTTCATGTGGTACGTACTGCCTTAGGGTAGGTGTCTAGACCCCATTTGGCTTATTTAAGGTCTTTTGGGGCACTTCTAGAGGTTTTTCGTAGGGATTTACTGCGTTTTGGTGTGCTTAGAAGCTTTTGAAGCCCATTTGGAGGCGCTCTTGGTGCATCTAGGGCATTGTGGGTGGTAATTAGACTCCCTTTAGCTTATTAAAGGCCTTTCGGGGAAAATCTAGAGGCTTTTGCTAGGGATTTGCTGGCTTATGAAGCATTTTAGAGGCATTCCGTGTGTATCTAGGGCCTTATGGTGGTTTTTAGACTCCTTTTGGCTTATCTAAAATTTTCGGGGCATATCTAGAGGATTTTGCGAGGTATTTACAGGCTTTTGGTGTACTTAGAAGGTTTAGAAGCATATTTAAAGGCGTTCTTGGTGTATCTTGGACCCTATGGGAGGTTTCTAGACTCCCTTTGGCTTATTTAAGGTCCTACGGGGCATATCAAAAGGCTTTGCGGGGTATCTACTGGCTTTTGTTGTACTTAGAAGCTTTAGAAGCATATTTAGTGCCGTTCTGGGTGTATCTGGGGCCTTATGGGAGATATTTAGGCTCGCTTTGGCTTATTTATGATCTTTCGGGGCATATCTAGAGGCTTTTAGCGAGGTACTTATTGGCCTTTTGTGTACTTAGAACCTGTAGAAGGACATTTTGAGGCGTTCTTGGTGTATCTAGGGCCTCATGGGGGGGTATTCAGACTCCCTTTAGCTTATTTAAGGTCTTTCGGGGAATATCTAGAGGCTTTTGCGAGGTATTTACTGGTTTTTGAAGCATTTTAGAGGCGTTCTGGATGCTTCTTGGGTCCAATGGGGGATATTTAGGCTACTTTGGCTTATTTAAATTCTTTCGGGGCATATCTAGAGGCTTTTGCGAGGTATTTACTGGCTCTTGGTGTACTTTGAAGCTTTAGAAGCATATTTAGAGGCGTTCGTGGTGTATCTTGTACCCTATGGGAGGTATTTAGACTCCCTTTGGCCTATTTAATGTCTTCCAGGGCATATCTAAAGGCTTTTGTATGGTATTTGTTGCTTTTTGGTGTACTTAGAAGCTTCAGAAGCGTATTTAGAGGCTTTCTGTCTGCATCTAGGACCTATTGGGAGGTACCTAGACTCCCTTTGGCTTATTTAAGGTCTTTCGGTGCATAGCTAAAGGCTTTTCCGAGGTATTTACTGGGTTTTGGTGTACTTAGAAGCTTTTGAAGCATATTTAGAGGCGTCCTGGGTGTATCTTGGGCCTTATGGGGGGTATTTAGTCTCCATTTAGCTTACTTAAGTTTTTTCGGGGCATATACAGATGCTTTTGCGAGGTATTTACTGGCTTTTGGGGTACTTAGAAGCTTTAGAAGCGTATTTAGAGGCGTTCTGGCTGCATCTAGGGCCTTATGGGAGGTGTCTAGACACCTTTAGCCCTATTTATGGTCTTTTGGGGCATATCTAGAGGCTTCTTCGAGGTATTTACATCGTTTTGGTGTACTTAGAAGCTTTAGAAGCGTGTTTAGTGGCGTTCTGGGTGCATCTAGGGCCTTATGGAAGGCATTTAGACTCCCTTTGGCTTATTTAAGGTCTTCCGGGCCATATCTAAAGGCTTTTTCGAGGTATTTACTGGCTACTGTTGTATATAGAAGCTTTAGAAGCATATTTAGAGGCGTTCTGGTGTATCTAGGGCCTTATTGGAGGTATTTAGGCTTGCCTTGGCTTATTTATGATCTTTCGGGGCATATCTAGAGGTTTTTAGTGAGGTACTTATTGGCCTTTTGTGTACTTAGAAGCTGTAGAAGGCCATTTTGAGGCGTTCTTGGTGTATTTAGGGCCTTGTGGGTGGTATTTAGACGCCCTTTAGCTTACTTAAGGCCTTTCGGGGAACATCTAGAGGCTTTTGCGAGATATTTACTGGTTTATGAAGCATTTTAGAGGCATTCCGTGTGTATCTAGGGCCTTATGGAGGTTATTTAGACTCCTTTTGGCTTATCTGAAATCTTTCGGGGCATATCTAGAGGCTTTTGCGAGGCAAAAGCTGTCAGGCAATGTAAACTGGCAAAGGTACAGGATGTAGGAAGTTACCTGGAAATACGTCAACACCGAAGATTGAAGTACATTTATGGTTTAGTTATGCTTTGATTAAATTACATAAGCGAAGCGCTGTTATGTTTTGCTTCTGTTTTACTCTACTATGATTTATTTTCTCCTGGAAATTAGTAGGACACGGGAAGGCCCGGGTTCGTATGGCGAAAGAGGCTGGTCACATGGATCAACTTTTATCGCACTCTGAGTAGGTAAATTAGTACTGTGAGAGAATGTTAAACTGAAGTTAAGCTTAACTGCAAGCGCAATGTGCCACAAAACTGTTTGTATCATGTCCTAAATCCTGTTATTCGTAATTCTTTCTAAGATTCTAACAGTAGATAAGACGTCAGAATAAAAATTTGCAAACAAAACTTACTTAGGGCCACTGTCACAAATGCATTGCGACATTCATTTGTAAAATAATTCATGTCCAACCCACGAGAGTTAATGCTACAGCTGTGGTAGTTCTTACAAGTAACTCGGGCTACTAATGGCGCTCACATGTCCATGCCGCACTCTTCTGCTCCCCTCTATCACTATGTGACGTCTTCAGCACCTCCTTCGAACTATTCGGCAACGATAGGAATTCTCCAATAACAGTGACGTCATCAATTCAAATTCTGCCGCGGTGTACGTCGAATACAATTGTATTGTATTATATGTTTGCATTTCAAAAAAGCGATCCGAGTGCGGATTTACCGTGGCCGCAATGGAAATCTTTACATGGTAATCAAAACAAGAAACACTGACTTTACATGGTTTTATTTTGAACTTCTCCGTACAATTAGTACTTCGTCATATTTCCCTTAACTTCATGAGTATCCTGGGCATCGAATCTGCTGGATTTTA
The DNA here is from genome assembly GCA_030765055.1 of Mantis religiosa. Lineage (NCBI taxonomy): Eukaryota > Metazoa > Arthropoda > Insecta > Mantodea > Mantidae > Mantis > Mantis religiosa. The sequence continues at coordinate 714,770 of JAUKNK010000182.1, forward strand.
AAATATTTTTTGTCTTTTTCCAACCATACTTCTTCAACGCCTCCTGCAGATCCTTAATATTTGATGGTTGAAGCTCTTCTATTTTATTTTTCATTTGATTCCAAACATTTTCTATTGGATTTGGATCAGGAGAGTTGCCAGGCTGGTCACGTACAGGTACATCATTGTCTTTTAGGAACTTCTAAACCATCTTTTTACTATGAGCAGGGGCACCATCATGCATATCATGCATGAAGAACTGATACTGATGAATTGGCCAAAATGTGACCGAATGCTGTTGCAACACTTCTAATTAGTTACTTCCCTTTATTGTTACATTTTAGGGAGAAAGTACAAGCACCTCTACCAGAATTGCCACTAAAGGCACCCCATACCACAACAGTTTCTGGATTTGACCATACACAGTTTTTGACCGTACACTTTGGATCATAGCGTGACACATTTTTTGGCCTTTTCACCTTTTTGGACTTTCCTCTGACCAATTTAAAAGCGCTTTCACCAGAAAAGATTACTTTTTGCCAGTCCTCTGATGTCCATTGCTGATATGTTTTGCAGAAACGTTCTTTTTTCTTTATCATAGCTTTAGTTAGAAGAGGCCTCTTCGCAGCACACCGAATTGGTAAACCTAAGTCTTTTTGAAGCCGATGCTGAATGGTCCGGATTGCAACACTTTTGAGCAGTTCTTGATGATTCTTTTTCAAATCTGCTGCTGTAATCCATGGATTAGCCATTACTTCATGTTTTAGACAGTCATCTAGTCCTTGGAGAAGTCTTTCTTTTACCACCTGAGCCTGTCTTTTGAGTTGGTGTTGTGCCACATGGTAAAGGTGCTGCTGCGGTTTTTAGGTCGTAAATGGCTTGCCTTGAAACCTTGAGATCAGTAGCTATACAAATTACAGAGGCACCTACCTTTAACAGAGTTAAAGCTTGAGTCTTCTCCTTACAAGTGAGTTTCTTTCCATTTTGTGTATTGGATGCAGCAATACACGCCTTCAAAAACAGCACTGAGATCAAAAATCGGATGACAACAACACACAGTAAACAACTGCTGTATGCACATACCAGAGGCAGACTGAGATCTGGGCTGCTAATGAAAGGAAAATGCTGCTGTGTACTTGAGAATCACGTGATTTGCAACTCTAAACTTTTTTTGTGTAATGGTGGGAGGACAAACTGTAAAGATTTTCCTTGCATTTAAATTGTAAAGATTTCCTTTGCGGTGACTGTATTGTGGACGAAGTGGGTCAGAGCGGGTTTTCTCCGAGTTCTCCGTTTATATTATCTACTTATTTAACCTTATACCAAGTAACAGCCTAATCTCCGTAACTGATCCCAAACCCTGGGATCCAGAATTTCTTTGCTCCTCGACCTGCGTCGGAGCCCATTCACTCACCTGTCTACGTACAAGGAGAGTGAGACATACTTTCTAAGTACTTGCTAACGTCTAGAGTGCCACAGATGCTAACAAGATGCAATGAAAAATTGTAAAACAATTCTAAAACACATTGAACGTTAATTTCATACCCATAATACTTAGAAATAAGGAAGTGTTTATATAAACTCGACATTTAATTTTAAATGTTCCTTCGATGGTGGCATATGAAGTCACCACCGCCAGCTAGCCTTTGTTTTAGCAAGTTAAGGAAAACAAGTATCTCTGCATAGAGGGTACCCAGGTCGAATATTGTAAGGGAACTTTTTTCGGCTAACCAGACCGGAAATTTGCGTTCATGAAGCTTTCTGTAGGATGCCCAGCAATAGTTTTATATTACTTTAGTGGTTCATATCGTACTGATATTCTCCTGCAGTCAGTATTATGGTTTGAAAATAGTGCTACAGCATGTAGACACGGTGCTGTAGTATTAAGTTCATAATAGCATTTACCAGTGACGGTATTCTGCAAAGTACTCCAAGAACACAAAACCTGTTTCTATATCATACGCCCAAAAAGCAGTAACTACCATACAAAAGCCTTTAGATATGCCCCGGAAGACATTAAATAAGCCAAAGGCAGTCTAAATACCTCCCATAGGGTACGAGATACACCGCGAACGCCTCTAAATATGCTTCTAAAGCTTCAAAGTACACCAAAAGCCAGTAAATACCTCGCAAAAGCCTCCAGATATGCCCCGAAAGACCTTAAAAAAGCCAAAGTAGCCTAAATGCCCCCCATTAGGCCCAAGAAGCATCCCGAACGCCTCTAAAATGCTTCAAAAACCAGTAAATACCTCGCAAAAGCCTCTAGATATTCCCCGAAAGACCTTGAATAAGCTAAAGGTAGTCCAAATACCCCCCATGAGGCCCTAGATACACCAAGAACGCCTCAAGATATCCTTCTACAGCTTCTAAGTCCACAAAAGGCCAATAAGTACCTCGCTAAAAGCCTCTAGATAAGCAACGAAAGATCATAAATAAGCCAAAGCGAGCTTAAATATCTCCCATAAAGCCCAGATACACCCAGAACGCTTCTAAATGTGCTTCTAAAGCTTCCAAGTACACCAAAAGCCAGTAAATACGTCGCAAAGGCCCATAGATATGCCCTGAAAGACCTTAAATAAGACAAAAGTAGCCTAAATACCCACCATTAGGCACAAGATACACCCAGAACGCCTCTAAAGTGCTTCAAAAACCAGTAAATACCTCGCAAAAGCCTCTAGATATTCCCCCAAAAGACCTTAAATAAGCTAAAGGGAGTCTAAATATCACCCATGAGGCCGTAGATACACCAAGAACGCCTCTAAATGTGCGTCTTAGGTCTTTCGGCCTCTAGATATGCGCCGAAAGACCTAAATAAGTCAAAGGGAGTCTAGATACCTCCCATAAGGTCCTAGATGCAGAAAGAACGCCTCTAAATACGCTTCTGACGCTTCTAAGTACACCAAAAGCAGTAAATACCATACAAAAGCCTTTAGATATGCCCCGGAAGACATTAAATAAGCCAAAGGGAGTCTAAATACCTCCCATAGGGTACAAGATACACCACGAACGCCTCTAAATATGCTTCTAAAACTTCAAAGTACACCAAAAGCCAGTAAACACCTCGCAAACGCCTCTAGATATGCCCCGAAAGACCTTAAATAAGCCAAAGTAGTCTAAATACCCCCCATTAGGCCCAAGAAGCATCCAGAACGCCTCTAAAATGCTTCAAAATCCAGTAAATACCTCGAAAAAGCCTCTAGATGTTCCCCGAAAAGCCTTAAATAAGCTAAAGGGGGTTTAGACACCTCCCATAAGGCAGTAGATACAGCAAGAACGCCTCTAAATGTGTATCAAAAGCTTCTAAGTACACCAAAAGCCAGTAGATACCTCCAAAAAGCCTCCAGATATGCCCAAAAGACCTTAAATAATACAAAGAGTGTCCAAATAGCACCAAGATCCTAGATGCACCAAGAGCGCCTCTAAATGTGCCTCTAAAGCTTCCAAGTAAAACAAAAGCCAGTAAATACGTCGCAAAAGCCTCTAGATATGCCCCGAAAGACCTTAAAGCAGCCACAGTAGCCTAAATACCCCCCATTAGGCCCAAGAAGCATCCAGAACGCCTCTAAAATGCTTCAAAAACCAGTAAATACCTCGCAAAAGCCTCTAGATATTCCCCGAAAGACCTTAAATAAGCTAAAGGGAGTCTAAATACCCCCCAAGAGACCCTAGATACACCAAGAACGCCTCAAAATGTCCTTCTACAGCTTCTTAGTACACAAAAGCCCAATAAGTACCTCGCAAAAAGCCTCTAGATATGCCCCGAAAGATCATAAATAAGCCAAAGCGAGCCTAAATATCTCCCGTAAGGCCCCAGATACACACGGAACGCCTCTAAATATGCTTCTAAGGCATCTAAGTACAACAAAAGCCAGTAAATACCTCGCAAAAGCTTTTTGATATGCCCTATAGGACCTTAGATAAGCCAAAAGGAGTCTAGAATCCTCCCATACGGTCCACGATACACCAAGAACGCCCATAAATATGCTTCCAAACCTTCTAAGTACACCAAAAAGCAGTAAATACCATACAAAAGCCTTTAGATATGCCCCGGAAGACATTAAATGAGCCAAAGGGAGTCTAAATACCTCCCATAGGGTACAAGATACACCACGAATGCCCCTAAATATGCTTCTAAAGCTTCAAAGTACACCAAAAGCCAGTAAATACCTCGCAAAAGCCTCTAGATATTCCCCGAAAGACCTTAAATAAGCCAAAGTAGCCTAAATACACCCCCATTAGGCCCAAGAAGCATCCAGAACGCCTCTAAAATGCTTCAAAATCCAGTAAATACCTTGCAAAAGCCTCTAGATATTCCCTGGCGTATTTAAGGTCTTTTGGGGCATACCAGGTGGCTTTTGCGTGGTATTTACTGGCTAATTGGTTGCAGTTAGAAACTTCTGAGGCATATTTAGAGGCATTCTTGGTGAATTGCAAGTCTCATGGGGCGTATTTAGACTACATTTGCCTAACTAATGTCTTTTGGGGCATAGCTAGAGGCTTTGGTGTGGTTTGTACAGGCCTTCTGGTGTACTTGGAAGCTCTTGAGGCGCATTTAGGGGCCTTCTTGGAGTATGCAGAGGCTCGTGGGGCGTATTTAGACTCTCTTTGGCGTATTTAAAGTCTTTTGGGGCCTACCTAGAGGCTTTTACGAGGTATTTACTGACTTTGTGGTGTACTTAGCAGCTTTAGAAGCGCATTCAGGGGCGTTGTTCGTGTATGTAGGGGTTTATTGGGCGTATTTAGGCTTTCTTTGGCGTATTTAAGGTTTTTATGGGCATACCAAATTGCTTTTGCGTGGTATTTAATGGCTAATTAGTTGCAGTTAGAAACTTCTGAGGCATATTTAGAGGCGTTCTTGGTGTATCACATGTCTCATGGGGCGTATTTAGACTCCCTTTGGCCTATTTAATTTCTTTTGGGGCCTACCTAGTGGTTTTTGCGAGGCATTTACTGACTTTCTGGTGTACTTAGCAGCTTTAGAAGCGCATTTAGAGGCATTCTTGGTGTATGTTGGGGCCTATGAGGCGTATTTAGACACCCTTTGGCGTATTTAAGGTCTTTTGGGGCATACCTAGAAGCCTTGGCGAAGTTTTTAATGGCCTTTTGGTGTACTTAGAAGCGCTTGAGGCGCATTTAGAGGCGTTCTTGGAGTATGTAGGGGCTCGTGGGCCGTATTTAGACTCTCTTTTGCGTATTTAAGGTCTTTTGGGGCATACCTAGAGGCTTTTGCGAGGTATTTACTTAATTTCTGGTGTACTTAGCATTTTTAGAAGCGCCTTTAGGGGCGTTCTTGGTGTATGTAGGGGTTTGTTGGGCGTATTTAGACTTTCTATGGCGTAGTTAAAGTATTTTGGGGCATAAATAGTGGCTTTTGCGTGGTATTTACTGGCTCTTTCGTTGTAGTTAGAAACTTTTGAGGCATATTTAGAGGTGTCCTTCGTGTATCGCATGTCTCATGGGGCGTATTTAGACTCTCTTTGAAGTATTTAAAATCTTTAGGGGCATACCTAGAGTCTTTGCTGAGGTTTTTACAGGCTTTGTGGTGTACTTAGAAGCTCTAGAGGCGCATTTAGAGGCGTTCTTGATGTATGTAGGGACTTATGGGGCGAATGTAGACTCCCTTTGGCGTATTTCAGCTCTTTTGGGGCATACTTAGAGGCTTTTGCGAGGTATTTACTGGCTTTTTGTGGCACTTAGAAGCTTTTGAAGCGCATTTGGGAGGTTCTTGGTGTATGTCGGGGCTTATGGTGCGTATTTAGACCCCCTTTGGCGTATTTAATGTTTTTTGGGGCATACCTAGATGTTTTGTCTTGTATTTACTGGCTATTTTGCTGTAGTTAGAAGTTTTGAGGCATATTTAGAGGCTTTCTTGGTGTATGTAAGGGTCTATGAGGCCTATTTAGACAACCTTTGGCTTATTTAAGGTCGTTTGTGGAATACCAAAGGGCCTTGGCGAAGTTTTTAATGGCTTTTTGGTGTGCTTAGAAGCTCTTGAGGGGCATTTAGAGGCATTCTTGATGTGTGCAATGGCTCGTGGGGCGTATTTAGACTCTCTTTGGCGTATTTAAAGTCTCCTGGTGCTTAAATACTGGCTTTTGCGTGGTATTTACTTGCTATTTTGTTGTAGTTAGAAGATTTTGAGGCATATTTAGAGGCGTTCTTGATATATGTAGGGGATTATGTGGCGAATGTAGACTCCCTTTGGCGAATTTAAGCTCTTTTGGGGCATACCTAGAGGCTTTTGCGATTTATTTACCGGCTCTTTGGTGCACTTAGAACCTTTTGAAGCGCATTTGGGACGTTCTTGGTTTATGTAGGGGCTTATGGTGAGAATTTAGACCCCCTTTGGCGTATATAAAGTCTTTTGGGGCATAAGTAGATGTTTTGTCTGGTATTCACTGGCTATTTTGATGTAAGTAGAACCTTCATGGCACATATTGAGGCGTTCTTGGTGTATGTAGGGGCCTATGAGGCGTATTAGGCACACTTTGGCGTATTTAGAGTCTTTTGGGGCCTACCTAGAGGCCTTTACGCGGTATTTACTGGTTTTCTGGTGTACTTAGGAGCTTTAGAAGCGCATTTAGGGGCGTTCTTGGTGTATGTAGGGGTTTATTGGGCGTATTTAGACTTTCTTTGGCGTATTTAAAGTCATTTAGGTCATACCTAGAATTTTTGTCTGGTATTTACCGGCTATTTTGTTGTAGTTAGAAGCTCTGGAGGCGCATTTAGAGGCGTTCTTGATGTATGTAGGGGCTTATGGGGCAAATGTAGACTCCCTTTGGCGTATTTAAGGTATTTTGGGGCATACCAAGTGGCTTTTGCGTGGTACTTACTGGCTAATTAGTTGCAGTTAGAAACTTCTGAGGCATAATTAGAGGCATTCTTGGTGTAGCGCATGTCTCATGGGGCGTATTTAGACTCCCTTTGCCTAACTAATGTCTTTTTGGGGCATACCTAGAGGCTTTGGTGAGGTTTTTACAGGCCTTTTGGTGTACTTAGAAGCCCTTGATGCGCATTTAGAGGCCTTCTTGGTGTATGCAGAGGCTCGTGGGGCGTATTCAGACTCTCTTTGACGTATTTAAAGTCTTTTGGGGCCTACCTAGAGGCTTTTACGAGGTATTTACTGACTTTCTGGTGTACTTAGCAGCTTTAGAAGCGCATTCAGGGGCGCTATTCGTGTATGTAGGGGTTTATTGGGTGTATTTAGGCTTTCTTTGGCGTTTTTAAGGTCTTTATGGGCATACCAAGTGGCTTTTGCGTGGTGTTTACTGGCTAATTAGTTGCAGTTGGAAACTTCTGAGGCATATTTAGAGGCGTTCTTGGTGTATCGCATGTCTCATGGGGCGTATTTAGACTCTCTTTGGCCTATTTAAATTCTTTTGGGGCCCACCTAGGGGCTTTTGCGAGGCATTTACTGACTTTCTGGTGTACTTAGCAGGTTTAGAAGAGCATTTAGGGCTGTTCTTGGTCTATGTTGGGGTTTATTGGGCGTATTTAGACTTTCTTTGGCGTATTTAAAGTCTTTTGGTGCATAAATACTGGCTTGGCGTGGTATTTACTGGCTATTTTGTTATAGTTAGAACATTTTGAGGCATATTTAGAGGCGTTCTTGTTGTATCGCATGTCTCATCGGGCGTATTTAGACTACCTTTGGCGTATTTAAAGTCCTTTGGGGCATACCTAGACGCTTTTGCGGGGTATTTACTGACTTTCTGGTGTACTAAGCAGCTTTAAAAGCGCAGTTAGGGGCGTTCGCATTGTATGTAGAGGTTTATTGGGCGTATTTAGACTTTCTTTGGCGTATTTAAAGTCTTCTGGGGCATAAAGAGTGGCTTTTGCGTGGTATTTGCTGGCTATTTTGTTGTAGTTAGAAGTTTTTGGGGCATATTTAGAGGCGTTCTTTGTGTATCGCATGTCCCATGAGGCGTATTTAGACTCTCTTTTGCGTAACTAAGATGTTTTAGGGCATTCCTAGAGGCTTTGGTGAGGTCTTACAGGATTTTTGGTGTACTTAGAAGCTCTGGAGGCACATTTAGAGGCGTTCTTGATGTATGTAGGGGCTTATGTGGCGAATGTAGATTCACTTTGGCGAATTAAAGCTCTTTGGGGCACACCTAGAGGTTTTGCGAGGTATTTACCGGATTTTTGGTGCACTTAGAAGCTTTTGAAGCGCATTTGGGACGTTCTTGGTGTATGTAGGGTCCTATGAGGTGTATTTAGACACCCTTTGGTGTATTTAGAGTCTTTTGGGACCTACCTAGAGGCCTTTACGAGGTATTTACTGGCTTTCTGGTGTACTTAGCAGCTTTAAAAGCGCATTTAGGGGCGTTCTTGTTGTATGTAGGGGTTTGTTGGGCGTATTTAGACTTTCTTTGGCATATTTAAAGTCTTTTGGGGCATACCTAGAAATTTTGTCTGGTATTTACTGGCTATTTTGCTGTGGTTAGAAGCTCTGGAGGCGCATTTAGAGGCGTTCTTGATGTATGTAGGTGATTATGGGGCGAATGTAGACTCCCTTTGGCGTATTTAAGGTCTTTTGGGGCATAACAAGAGGATTTTGCGATGTATTTACTGAATTTCTGGTGTACTTAGCAGCTTTAGAAGCGCATTTGGGGGCGTTCTTGGTGTATGTAGGGGTTTATTGGGCGTATATAGACTTTCTTGGGCGTATTTAAAGTCTTTTGGGTTATACCTAGGGGTTCTGGATGGTATTTACTGGCTATTTTGCTGTAGTTAGAAGCTCTGGAGGCGCATGTGGAGGCGTTCTTGATGTTTGTACGGGCTTATGTGGCGAATTTACACTCCCTTTGGCATATTTAGGCTCTTTTGGGGCATACATAATGGCTTTTGCGAGGTATTCACTGACTTTCTGGTGTACTTAGTAGCTTTAGAAGCGCATTTAGGGGCGTTCTTGATGTATGTGGGGGCGTATGGGGCGAATTTAGAACCCCTTTGGTGTATTTGAGCTGTTTTCGGGCATACCTAGAGGCTTTTGCGAGGTATATACTGGCTTTTTGGTGCACTTAGAAGCTTTTGAAGCACATTTGGGCCGTTCTTGTTGTACGTAGGGGCTTATGGTTCGTATTTAGACCCCATTTGGCGTATTTAATGTTTTTGGGGCATACCTAGATGTTTTTTCTTGTATCTACTGGCTATTTTGCTGTAGTCAGAAGTTTTGAGGCATATTTAGAGGCGCTCCTGGTGTATGTAGGGGTCTATGAGGCCTATTTAGACAACCTTTGGCTTATTTAAGGTCGTTTGTGGAATACCAAAGGGCCTTGGCGAAATTTTTAATGGCTTTTTGGTGTGCTTAGAAGCTCTTGAGGGGCATTTAGAGGCATTCTTGATGTGTGCAATGGCTCGTGGGGCGTATTTAGACTCCCTTTGGCGTATTTAAAGTCTCTAGGGGCCTACCTAGGGGCTTTTGCGAGGCATTTACTGACTTTCTGGTGTACTTAGCAGCTTAAGAAGCGCATTTGGGAGCGTTCTTGGTGTATGTAGGGGTTTATTAGGCGTATTTATACTTTCTTTGGCGTATTTAAGTCTTTTGGTGCTTAAATACTAGCTTTTGCGTGGTCTTTACTTGCTATTTTGTTGTATTAGAGGATTTTGAGGCATATTTAGAGCCGTTCTTGATGTATGTAGGGGCTTATGTGGCGAATGTAGACTCCTTTTGGCGAATTTAAGCTCTTTTGGGGCATACCTAGAGGCTTTTGCGATTTATTTCCCGGCTTTTTGGTGCACTTAGAATCTTTTGAAGCGCATTTGGGACGTTCTTGGTGTATGTAGGGGCTTATGGTGAGAATTTAGACTCCCTTTGGCGTATTTAAAGTCATTTGGGGCATACTTAGAAGTTCTGTCTGGTATTTACTGGCTATGTTGCTGTAGTTAGAAGCTCTGGAGGCGCATTTAGAGGCGTTCTTGTTGTATGTAGGGGCTTATGGGGCGAATGTAGACTCCCTTTGGCTTATTTAAGGTCTTTTGGGCCATACCAAGTGGCTTTTGCGTGGTATTTCCTGGCTAATTAGTTGCAGTTAGAAACTTCTGAGGCATAATTAGAGGCATTCTTGGTGTATCGCATGTCTCATGGGGCGTATTTGGACTCCCGTTGGCGTATTTAAAGTCTTTTGGGAATACCTAGCGACTTTTGCGGGGTATTTACTGACTTTCTGGTGTACTAAGCAGCTTTAGAAGCGCAATTAGGGGAGTTCGTATTGTATGTAGAGGTTTATTGGGCGTATTTAGACTTTCTTTGACGTATTTCAAGTCTTTTGGGGCATAAAGAGTGGCTTTTGCGTGGTATTTACTGGCCATTTTGTTGTAGTTAGAAGCTTTTGAGGCATATTTAGAGGCGTTCTTGGTGTATCGCAAGTCTCATGAGGTGTATTTAGACTCTCTTTTGCGTAACTAAGGTCTTTTGGGGCATTCCTAGAGGCTTTGGTGAGGTTTTACAGGATTTTTGGTGGACTTAGAAGCTCTGGAGGCGCATTTAGAGGCGTTCTTGATGTATGTAGGGGCTTATGTGGCGAATGTAGACTCCCTTTGGCGAATTTAAGCTCTTTTGGGGCATACCTAGAGCCTTTTGCGAGGTAATTACCAGCTTTTTGGTGCACTTAGAAGCTTTTGAAGCGCATTTGGGAAGTTCTTGGTGTATGTAGGGGCTTATGGTGAGAATTTAGACTCCCTTTGGCGTATATAAAGTCTTTTTGGGCATAAGTAGAGGTTTTGTCTGGGATTCACTGGCTATTTTGATGTAGCTAGAACCTTCATGGCACATTTTGAGGCGTTCTTGGTGTATCTAGGGGTCTATGAGGCGTATATAGACACCCTTTGGCGTATTTAGAGTCTTTTGGGGCCTACCTAGAGGCCTTTAGGAGGGATTTACTGGCTTTCTGGTGTACTTAGCAGCTTTAGAAACGCATTTAGGGGCGTTCTTGGTGTATGTAGAGGTTTATTGGGCGTATTTAGACTTTCTTTGGCGTATTTAAAGTCTTTTGGGGCATAAATAGTGGCTTTTGCGTGGTATTTACTGGCTGTTTTGTTATAGTTAGAACCTTTTGAGGCATATTTAGAGGCGTTCTTGTTGTAACGCATGTCTTATGGGGCGTATTTAGACTCCCTTTGGCATATTTAAAGTCTTTTAGGGCATACCTAGAGGCTTTTGCGGGGTATTTACTGACTTTCTGGTGTACTTAGCAGCTTTAGAAGCACATTTAGGGGCGTGCTTTTTGTATGTATGGGTTTATTAGGCTTATTAAGCTTTCTTTGGCGTATTTAAATTATTTTGGGGCATAAATAGTGGCTTTTGCGTGGTATTTACTGACTTTCTGGTGTACTAAGCAGCTTTAGAGGCGCAATTAGGGGAGTTCGTATTGTATGTAGAGGTTTATTGGGCGTATTTAGACTTTCTTTGACGTATTTAAAGTCTTTTGGGGCATAAAGAGTGGCTTTTGCGTGGTATTTACTGGCTATTTTGTTGTAGTTAACAGCTTTTGAGGCATATTTAGCGGCGTTCTTGGTATAACGCATGTCTCATGAGGCGTATTTAGACTCTCTTTTGCGTAACTAAGGTCTTTTGGGGCATACCTAATGACTTTTTTGAGGTATTTACTGACTTTCTAGTGGACTTAGCAGCTTTAGAAGCGCATTTATTGGCGTTCTTGGTGTATGTAGCGGTTTATTGGGCGTATTTAGGCTTTCTTTGGTGTATTTAAAGTCATTTGGGGCTTACCTTGAAGTTTTGTCTGGTATTTACTGGCTATTTTGCTGTAGTTAGAAGCTCTGGATACGCATTTAGAGGCGTTCTTAATGTATGTAGGGGCTTATGGGGCGAATGTAACCTCCCTTTGGCGTATTTAAGGTCTTTTGGGGCATACCAAGAGGCTTTTGCGAGGTATTTACTGACTTTCTGGTGTACTTAGCAGCTTTAGAAGCGCATTTGGGGGCGTTCTTGGTGTATGTAGGGGTTTTTTGGGCGTATATAGACTTTCTTTGGCGTATTTAAAGTCTTTTGGAGCATACCTAGGGGTTTTGTCTGGTATTTACTGGCTATTTTGCTGTAGTTAGAAGCTCTGGAGGCGCATTTAGAGGCGTTCTTGATGTATGTAGGGGCTTATGGGGCAAATGTAGTCTCCCTTTGGCGCATTTAAGGTCTTTTGGGGCATACCGAGTTGCTTTTGCGTGGTATTTACTGGCTTATTAGTTGCAGTTAGAAACTTCTGAGGCATATTTAGAGGCATTCTTGGTGTATCGCATGTCCAATGGGGCGTATTTAGACTCTCTTTGGCGTTTTTAAGGTCTTTATGGGCATACCAAGTGGCTTTCGCGTGGTATTTACTGGCTTATTAGTTGCAGTTAGAAACTTCTGAGGCATATTTAGAGGCGTTCTTGGTGTATGCAGGGGCTCGTGGGGCGTATTTAGATTCTCTTTGGCATAATAAAAGTCTTTTGAAGCCTTCCTAGAGGTTTTTTCAAAGCATTTACTGACTTTCTTGTTTACTTGGCAGCTTTAGAAGTGCAATTAGGGGCGTTTATGGTGTATGTAGGGGTTTATTAGGCGCATTAAACTTCCTTTGGCTTATTTAAAGTCTTTTGGGGCATAAATAGTGGCTTTGCGTGGTATTTTTTGACTGTTTTGTTATAGTTAGAACCTTTTGAGGCATATTTAGAGGCGTTCTTGCTGTATCGCATGTCTCATGGGGCGTATTTAGACTCCATTTGGCGTATTTAAAGTCTTTTGGGAATACCTAGAGACTTTTGCGGGGTATTTACTGACTTTCTGGTGTACTAAGCAGCTTTAGAAGCGCAATTAGGGGAGCTCAAATTGTATGTAGAGGTTTATGGGCGTATTTAGACTTTCTTTGACGTATTTAAAGTCTTTAGGGGCATAAATAGTGGCTTTTGCGTGGTATTTACTGGCTATTTTGTTGTAGTTAGAAGCTTTTGAGGCATATTTGGAGGCGTTCTTGGTGTATCGCATGTCTCATGTGGCGTATTTAGACTCTCTTTCGCGTAAGTAAGGTGTTTTGGGGCATACCTAGAGGCTTTGGTGTGGTTTTTACAGTACTTTTGTTGTACTTAGAAGCTCTTGAGGCGCATTTAGGGGACTTCTTGGAGCATGCAGGGGCTCGTCGGGCGTATTTAGACTCTCTTTGGCGTATTTAAAGTTTTTGGGGCCTACCTAGAGGCTTTTACGAGGTATTTACTGACTTTCTCGTGTACTTAGCAGCTTTAGAAGCGAATTCAGGGGCGTTCTTCGTGTATGTAGGGGTTTATTGGGCGTATTTAGGCTTTCTTTGGCGTATTTAAGGTTTTTATGGACATACCAAATTGCTTTTGCGTGGTATTTACTGGCTAATTTGTTGCAGTTAGAAACTTCTGAGGCATATTTAGAAGCGTTCTTGGTGTATCTCATGTCTCAAGGGGCGTATTTAGATTCTCTTTGTCCTATTTAAGTTCTTTTGGGGCCTACCTAGGGGCCTTTGCGAGGCATTTACAGACTTTCTGGTGTACTTAGCAGCTTTAGAAGCGCATTTAGGGCTGTTCTTGGTCTATGTAGGGGATTATTGGGCGTATTTAGACTTTCTTTGGCGTATTTAAAGTCTTTTGGTGCATAAATACTGCCTTTTGCGTGGTATTTACTGGCTATTTTGCTATAGTTAGAATATTTTGAGGCATATTTAGAGGCGTTCTTGGTGTATTGCATGTCTCATGGGGCGTATTTAGACTCCCATTGGCGTATTTAAGGTCTTTTGGGGCATACCTAGAGGCTTTGCGAGGTATTTACTGACTTTCTCTTGTACTTAGCAGCTTTAGAAGCGCAATTAGTGGCGTTCTTGGTGTATGTAGCGGTTTATTGGGCGTATTTAGACTTTCTCTGGCGTATTTAAAGTCTTTTGGGGCATAAAGAGTGGCTTTTGCGTGGTATTTACTGGCTATTTTGTTGTAGTTAGAAGCTTTTGCGGCATATTTAGAGGCGTTTTTGTTGTATCGCATGTCTCATGTGGCGTATTTAGACTCTCTTTCGCGTAAGTAAGGTCTTTTGGGGCATTCCTAGAGGCTTTGGTGAGGGTTTACAGGCATTTTGGTGTACTTAGAAGCTCTGGAGGTGCATTTAGTGGCGTTCTTGATGTATGTAGGGGCTTATGTGGCGAATTTAGACTCCCTTTGGCGTATTCAAGCTCTTTTCATGCTGCCCTAGAGGCTTTTGCAAGGTATTTACGGGCTTTTTGGAGCACTTAGAAGCTTTTGAAGCACATTTTGGCCGTTCTTGTTGTATGTAGGGGATTTTGTTGCGTATTTGGAACCCTTTTCGCCTATTTGATGTCTTTTGCTGCATACCTAGAGGTTTTGTGTGGTATTTACTGGCTATTTTGCTGTAGTTAGAAGATTTTGAGGCATATATACAGCAGTTCTTGGTGTATGTAGGGGTCTATGAGGCCTATTTAGACACCCTTTGGCGTATTTAAGGTCTTTTGGGGAATACCAAGAGGATTTTGCGAGGTATTTACTGACTTTCTGGTGTACTTAGCAGCTTTAGAAGCGCATTTGGGGGTGATCTTGGTGTATGTAGGGGTTTATTGGGCGTATATAGACTTTCTTGGGCGTATTTAAAGTCTTTTGGGGCATACCTAGGGGTTCTGTCTGGTATTTACTGGCTATTTTGCTGTAGTTAGAAGCTCTGGAGGCGCATGTGGAGTCGTTCTTGACGTTTGTAGGGGCTTATGTGGCGAATGTACACTCCCTTTGGCGTATTTAAGCTCTTTTGGGGCATACCTAAAGGCTTTTGCGAGGTATTTACAGACTTTCTGGTGTACTTAGCAGCTTTAGAAGCGCATTTAGGGGCGTTCTTGGTGTACGTAGGGGCTCCAGGGCCGTATTTACACTCTCTTTGGCTTATATGAATGTCTTTTGGGGCATACCTAGAGGGTTTTGCCAGGTATATTCTGACTTTCTGCTGTACTTAGCAGATTTAGAAGCGCATTTAGGGGCGGTCTTGGTGTATGTATGGTTTATTGAGCGTATTTAGTGTTTCTTTGGCGTATTTAAGGTCTTTTGGGGCATTCCTAGAGGCTTTGGTGAGGGTTTACAGGCTTTTTGGTGTACTTAGAAACTCTTGAGGCGCATTTAGAGGCGTTCTTGGTGTATGCAGAGGCTCGTGGGGCGTATTTAGACTCTCTTTGGCGTATTTAAAGTCTTTTGTGGCCTACCTAGAGGCTTTTACGAGGTATTTACTGACTTTCTGGTGTACTTAGCAGCTTTAGAAGCGCATTCAGGGGCGTTCTTCGTGTATGTAGGGGTTTATTGGGCGTATTTAGGCTTGCTTTGGCGTATTTAAGGTATTTATGGGCATACCGAATTGCTTTTGCGTGGTATTTACTGGCTTATTAGTTGCAGTTAGAAACTTCTGAGGCATAATTAGAGGCATTCTTGGTGTGTCGCATGTCTCATGGGGCGTATTTAGACTCCCTTTGCCTAACTAATGTCTTTTGGGGTATACCTAGAGGATTTGGTGAGGTACTTACAGGCCTTTTGGTGTACTTAGAAGCTCTAGAGGCGCATTTAGAATCCTTCTTGTTGTATGCAGAGGCTAGTGGGGCGTATTTAATCTCTCTTTGGCGTATTTAAAGTCTTTTGGGGCCTACCTAGGGGCTTTTAGGAGGTATTTACTGACTTTCTGGTGTACTTAGCGGCTTTAGAAGCGCATTCAGGGGCGTTCTTCGTGTATGTAGGGGTTTATTGGGCGTATTTAGGCTTGCTTTGGCGTATTTAAGGTATTTATGGGCATACCAAAATGCTTTTGCGTGGTATTTACTGGCTAATTAGTTGCAGTTAGAAACTTCTGAGGCATAATTAGAGGCATTCTTGGTGTGTCACATGTCTCATGGGGCGGATTTAGACTCCCTTTGCCTAACTAATGTCTTTTGGGGTATACCTAGAGGATTTGGTGAGGTTTTTACAGGCCTTTTGGTGTATTTAGAAGCTCTAGAGGCGCATTTAGAGGCCTTCTTGGTGTATGCAGAGGCTAGTGGGGCGTATTTATACTCTGTTTGGCGTATTTAAAGTCTTTTGGGGCCTACCTAGAGGCTTTTAGGAGGTATTTACTGACTTTCTGGTGTACTTAGCGGCTTTAGAAGCGCATTAAGGGGCGTTCTTCGTGTATGTAGGGGTTTATTGGGCGTATTTAGGCTTTCTTTGTCGTATTTAAGATCTTTATGGGCATACCAAGTGGCTTTCGAGCGGTATTTACTGGCTAATTAGTTGCAGTTAGAAACTTCTGAGGCATATTTAGAGGCGTTCTTCGTGTATCGCATGTCTCATGGGGCGTATTTAGACTCTCTTTGGCCTATTTAAGTTCTTTTGGGCCTACCTAGAGGCTTTTGCGAGGCATTTACTGACTTTCTGGTGTACTTAGCAGCTTTAGAAGCGCATTTAGTGGTGTTCTTGGTCTATGTATGGGTTTATTAGGCTTATTAAGCTTTCTTTGGCGTATTTAAATTATTTTGGGGCATAAATAGTGGCTTTTGCGTGGTATTTACTGACTTTCTGGTGTACTAAGCAGCTTTAGAGGCGCAATTAGGGGAGTTCGTATTGTATGTAGAGGTTTATTGGGCGTATTTAGACTTTCTTTGACGTATTTAAAGTCTTTTGGGGCATAAAGAGTGGCTTTTGCGTGGTATTTACTGGCTATTTTGTTGTAGTTAACAGCTTATGAGGCATATTTAGCGGCGTTCTTGGTATAACGCATGTCTCATGAGGCGTATTTAGACTCTCTTTTGCGTAACTAAGGTCTTTTGGGGCATACCTAATGACTTTTTTGAGGTATTTACTGACTTTCTAGTGGACTTAGCAGCTTTAGAAGCGCATTTATTGGCGTTCTTGGTGTATGTAGCGGTTTATTGGGCGTATTTAGGCTTTCTTTGGTGTATTTAAAGTCATTTGGGGCTTACCTTGAAGTTTTGTCTGGTATTTACTGGCTATTTTGCTGTAGTTAGAAGCTCTGGATACGCATTTAGAGGCGTTCTTAATGTATGTAGGGGCTTATGGGGCGAATGTAACCTCCCTTTGGCGTATTTAAGGTCTTTTGGGGCATACCAAGAGGCTTTTGCGAGGTATTTACTGACTTTCTGGTGTACTTAGCAGCTTTAGAAGCGCATTTGGGGGCGTTCTTGGTGTATGTAGGGGTTTTTTGGGCGTATATAGACTTTCTTTGGCGTATTTAAAGTCTTTTGGAGCATACCTAGGGGTTTTGTCTGGTATTTACTGGCTATTTTGCTGTAGTTAGAAGCTCTGGAGGCGCATTTGGAGGCGTTCTTGATGTATGTAGGGGCTTATGGGGCCAATGTACACTCCCTTTGGCGTATTTAAGCTCTTTTGGGGCATACCTAATGACTTTTTTGAGGTATTTACTGAATTTCTGGTGTACTTAGCAGCTCTACAAGCGCATTTAGGGGCGTTCTTGGTGTACGTAGTGGCTCGTGGGCCGTATTTACACTCTCTTTGGCGTATTGAATGTCTCTTGGGGAAAACCTAGAGGCTTTTGCCAGGTATGTTGTGACTTTCTGGTGTACTTAGCAGTTTTAGAAGCGCATTTAGGGGCGTTCTTGGTGTATGTATGGTTTATTTGGCGTATTTAGACTTCCTTTGGTGTATTTAAAGTCTTTTGTGGTATAAATAGTGGCTTTTGCGTGGTATTTACTCGCTGTTTTGTTATAGTTGGAACCTTTTGAGGCATATTTAGAGGCGTTCTTGTTGTATCGCATGTCTCATGGGGCGTATTTAGACTCCATTTGGCGTATTTAAAGTCTTTTGGGGCATACCTAGAGGCCTTTGCGGGGCATTTACTGACTTTCTGGTGTACTAAGCAGCATTAGAAGCGCAATTAGGGGCGTTCTTATTGTATGTAGGGGTTTATTGTGCGTATTTAGACTTTCTTTGGCATATTTAAAGTCTTTTGGGGCATAAAGACGTTTTGCGTGGTATTTACTGGCAATTTTGAGGTAGTTAGAAGCTTTTGAGGCATATTTAGAGGCGTTCTTGGTGTAGCGCATGTGTCATGTGGCGTATTTAGACCCTCTTTTGGGTAACTAAGGTCTTTTTGGGCATTCCTAGGGGCTTTGGTGAGGTTTTACAGGATTTTTGGTGTACTTAGAAGCTCTGGAGGCGCATTTGGAGGCGATCTTGATGTATGTAGGGGCTTATGGGGCGAATGTAGACTCCCTTTGTCGAATTTAAGCTCTTTTGGCGCATACCTAGTGGCTTTTGCGATGTATTTACCGGCCTTTTGGTGCACTTAGAAGCTTTTGAAGCGCATTTGGGACGTTCTTGGTGAATGTAGGGGCTGATGGTGAGAAGTTAGACTCCCTTTGGCGTATTTAATGTCTTTTGGGGCATAAGTAGAGTTTTTGGCTGGTATTTACTGGCTCTTTTGATGTAGCTAGAACCTTCATGGCACATTTTGAGGCGTTCTTGGTGTATGTAGGGGCCTATGAGGCGTATTTAGACACCTTTTGGCGTATTTAAAGTCTTTGGGGCCTTCCTAGAGGCTTTTACGAGGTATTTACTGTTTTTCTGGTGTACTTAGCAGCTTTAGAAGCACATTTAAGGGCGTTCTTGCTGTATGTAGGGGTTTATTAGGCTTATTAAGCTTTCTTTGGCGTATTTAAAGTATTTTGGGGCATAAATAGTGGCTTTTGCGTGGTATTTACTGGCTATTTTGTTGTAGTTAGAAGCCTTTGAGGCATATTTGGAGGCGTTCTTGGTGTATCGCATGTCTCATATGGCGTATTTAGACTCTCTTTCGCGTAAGTAAGGTGTTTTGGGGCATACCTAGAGGCTTTGGTGTGGTTTTTACAGGCCTTTTGTTGTACTTAGAAGCTCTTGAGGCGCATTTAGGGGACTTCTTGGAGTATGCAGGAGCTCGTGGGGGGTATTTAGACTCTCTTTGGCGTATTTAAAGTTTTTGTGGCCTACCTAGAGGCTTTTACGAGGTATTTACTGACTTTCTCGTGTACTTAGCAGCTTTAGAAGCGCATTCAGGGGCGTTCTTATGTGTATGTAGGGGTTTATTGGGCGTATTTAGGCTTTCTTTGGCGTATTTAAGGTTTTTATGGACATACCAAATTGCTTTTGCGTGGTATTTACTGGCTAATTAGTTGCAGTTAGAAACTTCTAAGGCATATTTAGAAGCGTTCTTGGTGTATCTCATGTCTCAAGGGGCGTATTTAGACTCTCTTTGTCCTATTTAAGTTCTTTTGGGGCCTACCTAGGGGCCTTTGCGAGGCATTTACTGACTTTCTGGTGTACTTAGCAGCTTTAGAAGCGCATTTAGGGCTGTTCTTGGTCTATGTAGGGGATTATTGTGCGTATTTAGACTTTCTCTGGCGTATTTAAAGTCTTTTGGGGCATAAAGAGTGGCTTTTGCGTGGTATTTACTGGCTATTTTGTTGTAGTTAGAAGCTTTTGCGGCATATTTAGAGGCGTTTTTGGTGTATCGCATGTCTCATGTGGCGTATTTAGACTCTCTTTCGCGTAAGTAAGGTATTTTGGGGCATTCCTAGAGGCTTTGGTGAGGGTTTACAGGCTTTTTGGTGTACTTAGAAGCTCTGGAGGCGCATTTAGTGGCGTTCTTGATGTATGTAGGGGCTTATGTGGCGAATTTAGACTCCCTTTGGCGTATTCAAGCTCTTTTCATGCTGCCCTAGAGGCTTTTGCAAGGTATTTACGGGCTTTTTGGTGCACTTAGAAGCTTTTGAAGCACATTTTGGCCGTTCTTGTTGTATGTAGGGGATTTTGTTGCGTATTTGGACCCCTTTTCGCCTATTTGATGTCTTTTGCGGCATACCTAGAGGTTTTGTGTGGTATTTACTGGCTATTTTGCTGTAGTTAGAAGATTTTGAGGCATATATACAGCAGTTCTTGGTGTATGTAGGGGTCTATGAGGCCTATTTAGACACCCTTTGGCGTATTTAAGGTCTTTTGGGGAATACCAAGAGGATTTTGCGCGGTATTTACTGACTTTCTGGTGTACTTAGCAGCTTTAGAACCGCATTTGGGGGTGATCTTGGTGTATGTAGGGGTTTATTGGGCGTATATAGACTTTCTTGGGCGTATTTAAAGTCTTTTGGGGCATACCTAGGGGTTCTGTCTGGTATTTACTGGCTATTTTGCTGTAGTTAGAAGCTCTGGAGGCGCATGTGGAGTCGTTCTTGACGTTTGCAGGGGCTTATGTGGCGAATGTACACTCCCTTTGGCGTATTAAAGCTCTTTTGGGGCATACCTAATGGCTTTTGCGAGGTATTTACAGACTTTCTGGTGTACTTAGCAGCTTTAGAAGCGCATTTAGGGGCGTTCTTGGTGTACGTAGGGGCTCCAGGGCCGTATTTACACTCTCTTTGGCTTATTGAATGTCTTTTGGGGCATACTTAGAGGGTTTTGCCAGGTATATTCTGACTTTCTGCTGTACTTGGCAGCTTTAGAAGCGCATTTATGGGCGTTCTTGGTGTATGTATGGTTTATTGAGCGTATTTAGTCTTTCTTTGGCGTATTTAAGGTCTTTTGGGGCATTCCTAGAGGCTTTGGTGAGGGTTTACAGGCTTTTTGGTGTACTTAGAAGCTCTTGAGGCGCATTTAGAGGCGTTCTTGGTGTATGCAGAGGCTCGTGGGGCGTATTTAGACTCTCTTTGGCGTATTTAAAGTCTTTTGGGGCCTACCTAGAGGTTTTTACGAGGTATTTACTGACTTTCTGGTGTACTTAGCAGCTTGAGAAGCGCATTCAGGGGTGCTCTTCGTGTATGTAGGGGTTTATTGGGCGTATTTAGGCTTTCTTTGGCGTTTTTAAGGTCTTTATGGGCATACCAAGTAGCTTTTGCGTGGTATATACTGGCTAATTAGTTGCAGTTAGAAACTTCTGAGGCATATTTAGAGGCGTTCTTGGTGTATCGCATGTCTCATGGGGCGTATTTAGACTCTCTGTGGCCTATTTAAGTTCTTTTGGGGCCTACCTAGGGGCTTTTGCGAGGTATTTATTGACTTCCTGGTGTACTTAGCAGGTTTAGAAGTGCATTTAGGGCTGTTCTTAGTCTATGTAGGGGTTTATTGGGCGTATTTAGACTTTCTTTGGCGTATTTAAAATCTTTTGGGGCTAAATAATGGCTTTTGCGTGATATTTACTGGCTATTTTGTTGTAGTTAAGACGTTTTGAGATATATTTAGAGGCGTTCTTGTCGTATCGCATGTCTCATGGGGCATATTTAGACTCCCTTTGGCGTATTTAAAGTCTTTTGAGGCATACCTAGAGGCATTTGCGGGGTATTTACTGACTTTCTGGTGTACTAAGCAGCATTAGAAGCGCAATTATGGGCGTTGTTATTGTATGTAGGGGTTTATAGGGCGTATTTAGACTTTCTTTGGCGTATTTAAAGACTTTTGGGGCATAAAGAGTGGCTTTTGCGTGGTATTTACTGGCTATTTTGTTGTAGTTAGAAGCTCTGGAGGCGCATTTAGAGGCGTTCTTGATGTATGTAGGGGCTTATGGGGCGAATGTAGACTCTCTTTGGCGTATTTAAGGTCTTTTGAGGCATACCAAGTGGCTTTTGCTTGGTATTTACTGGCTAATTGGCTGCAGTTAGAAACTTCTGAGGCATATTTAGAGGCATTCTTGGTGTATCGCAGGTCTCATGGGTCGTATTTAGACTACCTTTGCCTAACTAATGTCTTTTGGGGCATACCTAGAGGCTTTGGTGTGGTTTTTACAGGCCTTTTGGTGTACTTAGAAGATCTTGAGGCGCATTTATGGGCCTTCTTGGAGTATGCAGAGGCTCGTGGGGCGTATGTAGACTCTCTTTGGCGTATTTAAAGTCATTTGGGGCCAACCTAGAGGCTTTTACGAGGTATTTACTGACTTTCTGTTGTACTTAGCAGCTTTAGAAGCGCATTCAGGGGCGTTCTTCGTGTATGTAGGGGTTTATTGGGCGTATTTAGGCTTGCTTTGGCGTATTTAAGGTATTTATGGGCATACCAAATTGCTTTTGCGTGGTATTTACTGGCTTATTAGTTGCAGTTAGAAACTTCTGAGGCATAATTAGAGGCATTCTTGGTGTGTTGCATGTCTCATGGGGCGTATTTAGACTCCCTTTGCCTAACTAATGTCTTTTGGGGTATACCTAGAGGATTTGGTGAGGTTTTTACAGGCCTTTTGGTGTACTTAGAAGCTCTAGAGGCGCATTTAGAGGCCTTCTTGGTGTATGCAGAGGCTAGTGGGGCGAATTTAGACTCTCTTTGGCGTATTTAAAGTCTTTTGGGGCCTACCTAGAGGCTTTTAGGAGGTATTTACTGACTTTCTGGTGTACTTAGCGGCTTTAGAAGCGCATTCAGTGGCGTTCTTCGTGTATGTAGGGGTTTATTGGGCGTATTTAGGCTTTCTTTGTCGTATTTAAGGTCTTTATGGGCATACCAAGTGGCTTTCGAGCGGTATTTACTGGCTAATTAGTTGCAGTTAGAAACTTCTGAGGCATATTTAGAGGCGTTCTTGGTGTATCGCATGTCTCATGGGGCGTATTTAGACTCTCTTTGGCCTATTTAAGTTCTTTTGGGGCCTACCTAGAGGATTTTGCGAGGCATTTACTGACTTTCTGGTGTACTTAGCAGCTTTAGAAGCGCCTTTAGTGGTGTTCTTGGTCTATGTAGGGGTTTATTGGGCGTATTTAGACTTTCTATGCGTATTTAAAGTCTTTTGGGGATAAGCAGTGGCTTTTGTGTGGTATTTACTGGCTGTTTTGTTATAGTTGGAACCTTTTGAGGCATATTTAGAGGCGTTCTTGTTGTATCGCATGTCTCATGGGGCGTATTTAGACTCCATTTGGCGTATTTAAAGTCTTTTGGGGCATAACTAGAGGCCTTTGCGGGGCATTTACTGACTTTCTGGTGTACTAAGCAGCATTAGAAGCGCAATTGGGGGCGTTCTTATTGTATGTAGGGGTTTATTGTGCGTATTTAGACTTTCTTTGGCATATTTAAAGTCTTTTGGGGCATAAAGACGTTTTGCGTGGTATTTACTTGCTATTTTGTTGTAGTTAGAAGCCTTTGAGGCATATTTAGAGGCGTTCTTGGTGTAGCGCATGTGTCATGTGGCGTATTTAGACCCTCTTTTGGGTAACTAAGGTCTTTTGGGGCATTCCTAGGGGCTTTGGTGAGGTTTTACAGGATTTTTGGTGTACTTAGAAGCTCTGGAGGCGCATTTGGAGGCGATCTTGATGTATGTAGGGGCTTATGGGGCGAATGTAGACTCCCTTTGTCGAATTTAAGCTCTTTTGGGGCATACCTAGTGGCTTTTGCGAGGTATTTACCGCCTTTTTGGTGCACTTAGAAGCTTTTGAAGCGCATTTGGGACGTTCTTGGTGAATGTAGGGGCTGGTGGTGAGAAGTTAGACTCCCTTTGGCGTATTTAATGTCTTTTGGGGCATAAGTAGAGTTTTTGGCTGGTATTTACTGGCTCTTTTGATGTAGCTAGAACCTTCATGGCACATTTTGAGGCGTTCTTGGTGTATGTAGGGGCCTATGAGGCGTATTTAGACACCTTTTGGCGTATTTAAAGACTTTGGGGCCTACCTAGAGGCTTTTACGAGGTATTTACTGTTTTTCTGGTGTACTTAGCAGCCTTAGAAGCACATTTAAGGGCGTTCTTGGTGTATGTAGGCGTTTATTGGGCGTATTTAGACCTTCTTTGGCGTACTTAAAGTCTTTTGGGCACACCTAGAAGTTTTGTCTGGTATTAACTGGCTATTTTGCTGTAGTTAGAAGGTCTGGAGGCGCATTTAGAAGCGTTCTTGATGTATGTCGGGGCTTATGGGGCTAATGTAGACTACCTTTGGCGTATTTAAGGTCTTTTGGGGCATACCAAGAGGCTTTTGCGAGGTATTTACTGACTTTCTGTTGTACTTAGCATTTTTAGAAGCGCATTTAGGGGCGTTCTTGGTGTATGTAGGGGCTTATTTGGCGTATTTACACTTTCTTTGGTGTTTTAAAGTCTTTTGGGGCATAAATAGTGGCTTTTGCGTAGTATTTACTGGCTATTTTGTTGTAGTTAGAACCTTTTGAGGCATATTTAGAGGCGTTCGTGGTGTATGTAGGGGCCTATGAGGCCTATGTAGACACCCTTTGGCGTATATAAGGTCTTTTGGGGAATACCAAGAGGCCTTGGCGAAGTTTTTAATGGCTTTTTGGTTTGCTTAGAAGCTCTTGAGGCGCATTTAGAGCCGTTCTTGTTGTATGCAGGGGCTTATGGGGCGAATGTACACTCCCTTTGGCGTATTTAGGCTCTCTTGGGGCATACCTAATGACTTTTTTGAGGTATTTACTGACTTTCTGGTGTACTTAGCAGCTCTACAAGCGCATTTAGGGGCGTTCTTGGTGTACGTAGGGGCTCGTGGGCCGTATTTACACTCTCTTTGGCGTATTGAATGTCTCTTGGGGAAAACCTAGAGGCTTTTGCCAGGTATGTTCTGACTTTCTGGTGTACTTAGCAGTTTTAGAAGCGCATTTAGGGGCGTTCTTGGTGTATGTATGGTTTATTGGGCGTATTTAGACTTCCTTTGGTGTATTTAAAGTCTTTTGGGGCATAAATAGTGGCTTTTGCGTGGTATTTACTGGCTGTTTTGTTATAGTTGGAACCTTTTGAGGCATATTTAGAGGCGTTCTTGTTGTATCGCATGTCTCATGGGGCTAATGTAGACTCCCTTTTGGCGAATTTAAGGTCTTTTGGGGCATACCAAGAGGCTTTTGCGTGGTATTTACTGGCCTTCTGGTGTACTTAGCAGCTTTAGAAGCACATTTAAGGGCGTTCTTGGTGTATGTAGGGCTTTATTGGGCGTATTTAGACTTTCTTTGGCGTACTTAAAGTCTTTTGGGCACACCTAGAAGCTTTGTCTGGTATTACCTGGCTTTTTTGCTGTAGTTAGAAGCTCTGGAGGCGATTTAGAGGCGTTCTTGATGCATGTCGGGGCTTATGGGGCTAATGTAGACTCCCTTTTGGCGTATTTAAGGTCTTTTGGGGCATACCAAGAGGCTTTTGCGTGGTATTTACTGGCCTTCTGGTGTACTTAGCAGCTTTAGAAGCATATTTAAGGGCGTTCTTGGTGTATGTAGGGCTTTATTGGGCGTATTTAGACTTTCTTTGGCGTACTTAAAGTATTTTGGGCACACCTAGAAGCTTTGTCTGGTATTACCTGGCTTTTTTGCTGTAGTTAGAAGCTCTGGAGGCGATTTAGAGGCGTTCTTGATGCATGTCGGGGCTTATGGGGCTAATGTAGACTCCCTTTTGGCGTATTTAAAGTCTTTTGGGGCATAAATAGTGGCTTTTGCGTGGTATTTACTGGCTGTTTTGTTATAGTTGGAACCTTTTGAGGCATATTTAGAGGCGTTCTTGTTGTATCGCATGTCTCATGGGGCGTATTTAGACTCCATTTGGCGTATTTAAAGTCTTTTGGGGCATAACTAGAGGCCTTTGCGGGGCATTTACTGACTTTCTGGTGTAGTAAGCAGCTTTAGAAGCGCATTTAGGGGCGTTCTTGGTGTATGTAGGGGTTTATTGGGCGTATTTAGACTTTCTTTGGCATATTTAAAGTCTTTTGGGGCATAAATAGTGGCTTTTGCGTGGTATTTACTGGCTATTTTGTTGTAATTAGAACCTTTTGAGGCATATTTAGAGGCGTTCTTGGTGTATCGCATGTCTCATGGGGCATATTTAGACTCCCTTGGCGTATTTAAAGTCTTTTGTGGCATACCTAGAGGCCTTTGCGAAGTATTTACAGACTTTCTGGTGTAGTAAGCAGCTTTAGAAGCGCATTTAGGGGCGTTTTTGTTGAATGTAGGGGTTTATTGGGCGTATTTGGCCTTTTTCTGGCGTATTTAAAGTCTTTTGGGGCATAAATAGTGGCTTTTGAGTGGTATTTACTGGCTATTTTGTTGTAGTTACAACCTTTTGATGCATATTTAGAGGCGTTCTTGGTGTATCGCATATCTCATGGGGCGTATTTAGACTCTCTTTGGCGTATTTAAAGTCTTTTGGGGCATACCTAGAAGTATTTGCGAAGTATTTACTGACTTTCTGGTGTACTTAGCAGCTTTAGAAGCACATTTAGGGGCGTTCTTGTTCTGTGTGGGGGTTTATTGGGCGTATTTAGACTTTCTTTGGCCAATATAAAGTCCTTTGGGGCATAAATAGTGGGTTTTGCGTGGTATTTACTGGCTATTTTGTTGTAATTAGAACCTTTTGAGGTATATTTAGAGGCGTGCTTGGTGTATCGCATGTCTCAACGGGCGTATTTAGACCCTCTTTTGCGTAACTGAGACTTTGGGGCATACCTAGGGCCTTTAGTGCGGTTTTTACAGGCTTTTTGGTGTACTTAGAAGCACTGGAGGCGCATTTTGAGGCGCTCTTGATGTATGTAGGGGCTTATGGGGCGAATATAGACTCCCTTTGGCGTATTTAAGCTCTTTTGGGGCATACCTAGAGGCTATTGCCAGGTACTGACTGGCTTTTTGGTGCACTTAGAAGCTTTTGAAGCGCATTTGGGACGTTCTTGGTGTATGTAGGGGCTTATGGTGCGTATTTAGACTACCTTTGGCGTATTTAAAGTCTTTTGGGGCATACCTAGAGGTTTTGCATGGTATTTACTGGCTATTTTGCTGTAGTTAGAAGCTTTTGAGGCATATTTGGAGGCGTTCTTGGTGTATGTAGGGGTCTATGAAGCATATTTATACACCCTTTGGCGTAGTTAAGGGTTTTGGGGCATACCTGGAGGCCTTGGCGTATTTTTTAATGGCTTTTTGGTGTGCTAATAAGACCTTGAGGCGCATTTAGAGGCGTTCTTGTTGTATGTAGGGACCCGTGGGCCGTATTTAGACTCCCTTTGGCGTATTTAAAGTCTTTTGGGGCCTACCTAGAGGTTTTGCGAGGTATTTACCGACTTTCTGGTGTACTTAGCAGCTTAAAAGCGCATTAGGGGCTTTCTTCGGGTATGTAGGTGTTTATTGGGCGTATTTAGACTTTCTTTGGCGTATTTAAACTCTTTTGGGGCATAAATAGTGGCTTTTGCGTGGTATTTACTGGCTATTTTGCTGTAGTTAGAAGCTTTAGAAGCGCATTTAGGGGCGTTCTTGGTGTACCGCATGTCTCATGGGGCGTATTTAAACTCACTTTTGCGTAATTAAGTTCTTTTGGGGCATACCTAGAGGCCTTGGTTCGGTTTTTACAGACTTTTTGGAGTACTTAGAAGCTCTGGAGG
Organism: Mantis religiosa; assembly: GCA_030765055.1. Lineage (NCBI taxonomy): Eukaryota > Metazoa > Arthropoda > Insecta > Mantodea > Mantidae > Mantis > Mantis religiosa. The sequence goes on from JAUKNK010000182.1 coordinate 742,033, forward strand.
CGTATTTATAGGCGTTCTTGATGTATGTAGGGGCTAATGGGGCGAATGTAGACTCCCTTTGAAGTATTTAAGGTCTTTTGGGGCATACCTAGAGGTTTTTTTCTGGTATTTATTGGCTATTTTGCTGTATTTAGAAGCTTTTGAGGCATATTTGGAGGCGTTCTTGGTGTATGTAGGGGAACATGAGGCGTATTTAGACTCCCTTTGCCGTATTTAAGGTCCTTTGGGGCATACCTAGAGGCCTTGGCGAAGCTTTTAATGGCTTTTAGGTGTGCTTAGAAGCACTTGAGGCGCATTTACAGGCGTTCTTTAAGTATGTAGGGGCTTATGGGGCGAATGTACACTCCCTTTGGCGTATTTAAGCTCTTTTGGAGCATTTCTAGAGGCTTATGCGAGGTATTTACTGGCTTTTTAGGGCACTTATGACCTTTTGAAACGCATTTCAGACGTTCTTCGTGTATGTAGGTATCTATTGGGCGTATTTAGCCTTTCTTTGGCGTATTTAAAGTCTTTTGGGGCATAAATAGTGGCTTTTGCGTGGTATTTACCTGCTACTTTGTTGTAGATAGAACCTTTTAAGGCATATTTAGAGGCGTTCTTTGTGTATGGCATGTCTCATGGGGCGTATTTACACTCTCCTTGGCGTATCTTTTGTGGCATACCTAGAGGTATTTGCGAAGTATTTACTGACTTTCTGGTTACTTAGCAGCTTTTGAAGCGCATTTGGGACGTTCTTGGTCTATGTCGGAGCTTATGGAAGGTATTTAGACAACCTTTGTCGTATTTAAAGTCTTTTGGGGCATAAGTAGAACTTTTGTCTGGTATTTACTGGCTATTTTGCCGTATTTAGAGGCTTTTGAGGCATATGTAGAGGCGTTCATGGTGTATGTAGGGGCCTATGAGGCCTATGTAGACACCCTTTGGCGTATATAAGGTCTTTTGGGGAATACCAAGAGGCCTTGGCGAAGTTTTTAATGGCTTTTTGGTTTGCTTAGAAGCTCTTGAGGCGCATTTAGAGCCGTTCTTGTTGTATGCAGGGGCTTATGGGGCGAATGTACACTCCCTTTGGCGTATTTAAGCTCTCTTGGGGCATACCTAATGACTTTTTTGAGGTATTTACTGACTTTCTGGTGTACTTAGCAGCTCTACAAGCGCATTTAGGGGCGTTCTTGGTGTACGTAGGGGCTCGTGGGCCGTATTTACACTCTCTTTGGCGTATTGAATGTCTCTTGGGGAAAACCTAGAGGCTTTTGCCAGGTATGTTCTGACTTTCTGGTGTACTTAGCAGTTTTAGAAGCGCATTTAGGGTCGTTCTTGGTGTATGTATGGTTTATTGGGCGTATTTAGACTTCCTTTGGTGTATTTAAAGTCTTTTGGGGCATAAATAGTGGCTTTTGCGTGGTATTTACTGGCTGTTTTGTTATAGTTGGAACCTTTTGAGGCATATTTAGAGGCGTTCTTGTTGTATCGCATGTCTCATGGGGCGTATTTAGACTCCATTTGGCGTATTTAAAGTCTTTTGGGGCATAACTAGAGGCCTTTGCGGGGCATTTACTGACTTTCTGGTGTACTAAGCAGCATTAGAAGCGCAATTAGGGGCGTTCTTGTTGTATGTAGGGGTTTATTGTGCGTATTTAGACTTTCTTTGGCATATTTAAAGTCTTTTGGGGCATAAAGACGTTTTGCGTGGTATTTACTGGCTATTTTGTTGTAGTTAGAAGCTTTTGAGGCATATTTAGAGGCGTTCTTGGTGTAGCGCATGTGTCATGTGGCGTATTTAGACCCTCTTTTGGGTAACTAAGGTCTTTTGGGGCATTCCTAGGGGCTTTGGCGAGATTTTACAGGACTTTTGGTGTACTTAGAAGCTCTGGAGGCGCATTTGGAGGCGATCTTGATGTATGTAGGGGCTTATGGGGCGAATGTAGACTCCCTTTGTCGAATTTAAGCTCTTTTGGGGCATACCTAGTGGGTTTTGCGAGGTATTTACCGGCTTTTTGGTGCACTTAGAAGCTTTTGAAGCGCATTTGGGACGTTCTTGGTGAATGTAGGGGCTGATGGTGAGAAGTTAGACTCCCTTTGGCGTATTTAATGTCTTTTGGGGCATAAGTAGAGTTTTTGGCTGGTATTTACTGGCTCTTTTGATGTAGCTAGAACCTTCATGGCACATTTTGAGGCGTTCTTGGTGTATGTAGGGGCCTATGAGGCGTATTTAGACACCTTTTGGCGTATTTAAAGTCTTTGGGGCCTACCTAGAGGCTTTTACGAGGTATTTACTGTTTTTCTGGTGTACTTAGCAGCTTTAGAAGCACATTTAAGGGCGTTCTTGGTGTATGTAGGGCTTTATTGGGCGTATTTAGACTTTCTTTGGCGTACTTAAAGTATTTTGGGCACACCTAGAAGCTTTGTCTGGTATTACCTGGCTTTTTTGCTGTAGTTAGAAGCTCTGGAGGCGATTTAGAGGCGTTCTTGATGCATGTCGGGGCTTATGGGGCTAATGTAGACTCCCTTTTGGCGTATTTAAAGTCTTTTGGGGCATAAATAGTGGCTTTTGCGTGGTATTTACTGGCTGTTTTGTTATAGTTGGAACCTTTTGAGGCATATTTAGAGGCGTTCTTGTTGTATCGCATGTCTCATGGGGCGTATTTAGACTCCATTTGGCGTATTTAAAGTCTTTTGGGGCATAACTAGAGGCCTTTGCGGGGCATTTACTGACTTTCTGGTATAGTAAGCAGCTTTAGAAGCGCATTTAGGGGCGTTCTTGGTGTATGTAGGGGTTTATTGGGCGTATTTAGACTTTCTTTGGCATATTTAAAGTCTTTTGGGGCATAAATAGTGGCTTTTGCGTGGTATTTACTGGCTATTTTGTTGTAATTAGAACCTTTTGAGGCATATTTAGAGGCGTTCTTGGTGTATCGCATGTCTCATGGGGCATATTTAGACTCCCTTGGCGTATTTAAAGTCTTTTGTGGCATACCTAGAGGCCTTTGCGAAGTATTTACAGACTTTCTGGTGTAGTAAGCAGCTTTAGAAGCGCATTTAGGGGCGTTTTTGTTGAAAGTAGGGGTTTATTGGGCGTATTTGGCCTTTTTCTGGCGTATTTAAAGTCTTTTGGGGCATAAATAGTGGCTTTTGAGTGGTATTTACTGGCTATTTTGTTGTAGTTACAACCTTTTGATGCATATTTAGAGGCGTTCTTGGTGTATCGCATATCTCATGGGGCGTATTTAGACTCTCTTTGGCGTATTTAAAGTCTTTTGGGGCATACCTAGAAGTATTTGCGAAGTATTTACTGACTTTCTGGTGTACTTAGAAGCTTTAGAAGCACATTTAGGGGCGCTCTTGTTCTGTGTGGGGGTTTATTGGGCGTATTTAGACTTTCTTTGGCCAATATAAAGTCCTTTGGGGCATAAATAGTGGGTTTTGCGTGGTATTTACTGGCTATTTTGTTGTAATTAGAACCTTTTGAGGTATATTTAGAGGCGTGCTTGGTGTATCGCATGTCTCAACGGGCGTATTTAGACCCTCTTTTGCGTAACTGAGACTTTGGGGCATACCTAGGGCCTTTAGTGCGGTTTTTACAGGCTTTTTGGTGTACTTAGAAGCACTGGAGGCGCATTTTGAGGCGTTCTTGATGTATGTAGGGGCTTATGGGGCGAATATAGACTCCCTTTGGCGTATTTAAGCTCTTTTGGGGCATACCTAGAGGCTATTGCCAGGTACTGACTGGCTTTTTGGTGCACTTAGAAGCTTTTGAAGCGCATTTGGGACGTTCTTGGTGTATGTAGGGGCTTATGGAGCGTATTTAGACTCCCTTTGGCGTATTTAAAGTCTTTTGGGGCATACCTAGAGGTTTTGCATGGTATTTACTGGCTATTTTGCTGTAGTTAGAAGCTTTTGAGGCAAATTTAGAGGCGTTCTTGGTGTATGTAGGGGTCTATGAAGCATATTTATACACCCTTTGGCGTAGTTAAGGGTTTTGGGGCATACCTGGAGGCCTTGGCGTATTTTTTAATGGCTTTTTGGTGTGCTAATAAGACCTTGAGGCGCATTTAGAGGCGTTCTTGTTGTATGTAGGGACCCGTGGGCCGTATTTAGACTCCCTTTGGCGTATTTAAAGTCTTTTGGGGCCTACCTAGAGGTTTTTGCGAGGTATTTACCGACTTTCTGGTGTACTTAGCAGCTTAAAAGCGCATTAGGGGCTTTCTTCGGGTATGTAGGTGTTTATTGGGCGTATTTAGACTTTCTTTGGCGTATTTAAACTCTTTTGGGGCATAAATAGTGGCTTTTGCGTGGTATTTACTGGCTATTTTGCTGTAGTTAGAAGCTTTTGAGGCATATTTAGAGGCTTTCTTGGTGTATGTTTGGGCCCATGAGGCGTATTTAGACACCCTTTACCGTAATTAAGGTCTTTTGGGGCATACCTAGAGGCCTTGGCGAAGTTATTAATGGCTTTTTGGTGTGCTTAGAAGCTCTTGAGGCACATTTAGAGCCGTTCTTGTTGTATGCAGGGGCTCGTGGGGCGTATTTAGACTCTCTTTGGCGTATTTAAAGTCTTTTGGGGCCTACCTAGAGGCTTTTGTGAGGTAATTTCTGACTTTCTGGTGTACTTAGCAGCTTTAGAAGCGCATTTTGGGGCGATCTTGGTGTATGTAGGAGTTTATTGGGCGTATTTAGGCTTTCTTACGCGTATTGAAAGTCTTTTGGGGCATAAATAGTGGCTTTTGCGTGGTATTTACTGGCTATTTTGTTATAGTTAGAACCTTAGAGGCATATTTAGAGTAGTTCCCTGTGTATCGCATGTCTCATGGAGCGTACTTAGACTCTCTTTTGCGTATCTAAGAACTTTAGGGGTATACCTAGCGGCTTTGGTGAGGTTGTACAGGCCTTTTGGTGTACTTAGAAGCTCTGGAGGCGCATTTAGAGGGGTTCTTGATGTATGTAGGGGCTTATGGGGCGAATCTAAACTCCCTTTGGCGTATTTAAGCTCTTTTTGGGCATACCTATAGGCTTTTACGAGGTATTTACTGGCTTTTTGTTGCACTTAGAAGCTTTTGAAGCGCATTTGGGACGTTCTTGGTGTATGTAGGGGCTTATGGTGCGTATTTAGACTGCCTTTTGGCGTATTTAAAGTCTTTTTGGGCATAAGTAGAGGTTTTGTCTGGTATTCACTGGCAATTTTGCTGTATTTAGAAGCTTTTGAGGCATATTTAGGGGCGTTCTTGGTGTAAGTAAGGGCCTAGGAGGCGTATTTAGACACCCTTTGGCGTATGTAAGGTTTTTGGGGCATACCTAGGTGCCTTGTCGAATTGTTTAATAGCTTTCTGGTGTGCTTAGAAGCTCTTGCGTTGTATTTAGGGGCGTTCTTGGTGTATGTAGGGGCTCCTGGGCCGTATTTAGACTCCCATTGACGTATTTAAAGTCCTTTGGGGCCTAGCTAGAGGCTTTTGCGAGGTATTTACTGACTTTCTGGTGTACTTAGAAGCTTTTGATGCGCATTTGGGACGTTCTTGTTGTATGTAGGGGCTTATGGTGCGTATTTAGGCTCCCTTTGGAGTATTTAAGCTCTTTTGGGGCATACCTAAAGGTTTTACGAGGTATTTACTCGATTTTTGGTGCACTTAGAAGCTTTAGAAGCGCATTTAGGGGCGTTCTTGGTGTACCGCATGTCTCATGGGGCGTATTTAAACTCACTTTTGCGTAATTAAGTTCTTTTGGGGCATACCTAGAGGCTTTGGTTCGGTTTTTACAGACTTTTTGGAGTACTTAGAAGCTCTGGAGGCGTATTTATAGGCGTTCTTGATGTATGTAGGGGCTAATGGGGCGAATGTAGACTCCCTTTGAAGTATTTAAGGTCTTTTGGGGCATACCTAGAGGTTTTTTTCTGGTATTTATTGGCTATTTTGCTGTATTTAGAAGCTTTTGAGGCATATTTGGAGGCGTTCTTGGTGTATGTAGGGGAACATGAGGCGTATTTAGACTCCCTTTGCCGTATTTAAGGTCCTTTGGGGCATACCTAGAGGCCTTGGCGAAGCTTTTAATGGCTTTTAGGTGTGCTTAGAAGCACTTGAGGCGCATTTAGAGGCGTTCTTTAAGTATGTAGGGGCTTATGGGGCGAATGTACACTCCCTTTGGCGTATTTAAGCTCTTTTGGAGCATTTCTAGAGGCTTATGCGAGGTATTTACTGGCTTTTTAGGGCACTTATGACCTTTTGAAACGCATGTCTGACGTTCTTCGTGTATGTAGGTATCTATTGGGCGTATTTAGACTTTCTTTGGCGTATTTAAAGTCTTTTGGGGCATAAATAGTGGCTTTTGCGTGGTATTTACCTGCTACTTTGTTGTAGATAGAACCTTTTAAGGCATATTTAGAGGCGTTCTTGGTGTATGGCATGTCTCATGGGGCGTATTTACACTCTCCTTGGCGTATCTTTTGTGGCATACCTAGAGGTATTTGCGAAGTATTTACTGACTTTCTGGTTACTTAGCAGCTTTTGAAGCGCATTTGGGACGTTCTTGGTCTATGTCGGGGCTTATGGAAGGTATTTAGACAACCTTTGTCGTATTTAAAGTCTTTTGGGGCATAAGTAGAACTTTTGTCTGGTATTTACTGGCTATTTTGTTGTAGTTAGAACCTTTTGAGGCATATGTAGAGGCGTTCATGGTGTATGTAGGGGCCTATGAGGCCTATGTAGACACCCTTTGGCGTATATAAGGTCTTTTGGGGAATACCAAGAGGCCTTGGCGAAGTTTTTAATGGCTTTTTGGTTTGCTTAGAAGCTCTTGAGGCGCATTTAGAGCCGTTCTTGTTGTATGCAGGGGCTTATGGGGCGAATGTACACTCCCTTTGGCGTATTTAAGCTCTCTTGGGGCATACCTAATGACTTTTTTGAGGTATTTACTGACTTTCTGGTGTACTTAGCAGCTCTACAAGCGCATTTAGGGGCGTTCTTGGTGTACGTAGGGGCTCGTGGGCCGTATTTACACTCTCTTTGGCGTATTGAATGTCTCTTGGGGAAAACCTAGAGGCTTTTGCCAGGTATGTTCTGACTTTCTGTTGTACTTAGCAGTTTTAGAAGCGCATTTAGGGGCGTTCTTGGTGTATGTATGGTTTATTGGGCGTATTTAGACTTCCTTTGGTGTATTTAAAGTCTTTTGGGGCATAAATAGTGGCTTTTGCGTGGTATTTACTGGCTGTTTTGTTATAGTTGGAACCTTTTGAGGCATATTTAGAGGCGTTCTTGTTGTATCGCATGTCTCATGGGGCGCATTTAGACTCCATTTGGCGTATTTAAAGTCTTTTGGGGCATAACTAGAGGCCTTTGCGGGGCATTTACTGACTTTCTGGTGTACTAAGCAGCATTAGAAGCGCAATTAGGGGCGTTCTTATTGTATGTAGGGGTTTATTGTGCGTATTTAGACTTTCTTTGGCATATTTAAGGTCTTTTGGGGCATAAAGACGTTTTGCGTGGTATTTACTGGCTATTTTGTTGTAGTTAGAAGCTTTTGAGGCATATTTAGAGGCGTTCTTGGTGTAGCGCATGTGTCATGTGGCGTATTTAGACCCTCTTTTGGGTAACTAAGGTCTTTTGGGGCATTCCTAGGGGCTTTGGCGAGATTTTACAGGATTTTTGGTGTACTTAGAAGCTCTGGAGGCGCATTTGGAGGCGAACTTGATGTATGTAGGGGCTTATGGGGCGAATGTAGACTCCCTTTGTCGAATTTAAGCTCTTTTGGGGCATACCTAGTGGGTTTTGCGAGGTATTTACCGGCTTTTTGGTGCACTTAGAAGCTTTTGAAGCGCATTTGGGACGTTCTTGGTGAATGTAGGGGCTGATGGTGAGAAGTTAGACTCCCTTTGGCGTATTTAATGTCTTTTGGGGCATAAGTAGAGTTTTTGGCTGGTATTTACTGGCTCTTTTGATGTAGCTAGAACCTTCATGGCACATTTTGAGGCGTTCTTGGTGTATGTAGGGGCCTATGAGGCGTATTTAGACACCTTTTGGCGTATTTAAAGTCTTTGGGGCCTACCTAGAGGCTTTTACGAGGTATTTACTGTTTTTCTGGTGTACTTAGCAGCTTTAGAAGCACATTTAAGGGCGTTCTTGGTGTATGTAGGGCTTTATTGGGCGTATTTAGACTTTCTTTGGCGTACTTAAAGTATTTTGGGCACACCTAGAAGCTTTGTCTGGTATTACCTGGCTTTTTTGCTGTAGTTAGAAGCTCTGGAGGCGATTTAGAGGCGTTCTTGATGCATGTCGGGGCTTATGGGGCTAATGTAGACTCCCTTTTGGCGTATTTAAAGTCTTTTGGGGCATAAATAGTGGCTTTTGCGTGGTATTTACTGGCTGTTTTGTTATAGTTGGAACCTTTTGAGGCATATTTAGAGGCGTTCTTGTTGTATCGCATGTCTCATGGGGCGTACTTAGACTCCATTTGGCGTATTTAAAGTCTTTTGGGGCATAACTAGAGGCCTTTGCGGGGCATTTACCGACTTTCTGGTGTAGTAAGCAGCTTTAGAAGCGCATTTAGGGGCGTTCTTGGTGTATGTAGGTATCTATTGGGCGTATTTAGCCTTTCTTTGGCGTATTTAAAGTCTTTTGGGGCATAAATAGTGGCTTTTGCGTGGTATTTACCTGCTACTTTGTTGTAGATAGAACCTTTTAAGGCATATTTAGAGGCGTTCTTGGTTTATGGCATGTCTCATGGGGCGTATTTACACTCTCCTTGGCGTATCTTTTGTGGCATACCTAGAGGTATTTGCGAAGTATTTACTGACTTTCTGGTTACTTAGCAGCTTTTGAAGCGCATTTGGGACGTTCTTGGTCTATGTCGGAGCTTATGGAAGGTATTTAGACAACCTTTGTCGTATTTAAAGTCTTTTGGGGCATAAGTAGAACTTTTGTCTGGTATTTACTGGCTATTTTGCCGTATTTAGAGGCTTTTGAGGCATATGTAGAGGCGTTCATGGTGTATGTAGGGGCCTATGAGGCCTATGTAGACACCCTTTGGCGTATATAAGGTCTTTTGGGGAATACCAAGAGGCCTTGGCGAAGTTTTTAATGGCTTTTTGGTTTGCTTAGAAGCTCTTGAGGCGCATTTAGAGCCGTTCTTGTTGTATGCAGGGGCTTATGGGGCGAATGTACACTCCCTTTGGCGTATTTAAGCTCTCTTGGGGCATTCCTAATGACTTTTTTGAGGTATTTACTGACTTTCTGGTGTACTTAGCAGCTCTACAAGCGCATTTAGGGGCGTTCTTGGTGTACGTAGGGGCTCGTGGGCCGTATTTACACTCTCTTTGGCGTATTGAATGTCTCGTGGGGAAAACCTAGAGGCTTTTGCCAGGTATGTTCTGACTTTCTGGTGTACTTAGCAGTTTTAGAAGCGCATTTAGGGGCGTTCTTGGTGTATGTATGGTTTATTGGGCGTATTTAGACTTCCTTTGGTGTATTTAAAGTCTTTTGGGGCATAAATAGTGGCTTTTGCGTGGTATTTACTGGCTGTTTTGTTATAGTTGGAACCTTTTGAGGCATATTTAGAGGCGTTCTTGTTGTATCGCATGTCTCATGGGGCGTATTTAGACTCCATTTGGCGTATTTAAAGTCTTTTGGGGCATAACTAGAGGCCTTTGCGGGGCATTTACTGACTTTCTGGTGTACTAAGCAGCATTAGAAGCGCAATTAGGGGCGTTCTTGTTGTATGTAGGGGTTTATTGTGCGTATTTAGACTTTCTTTGGCATATTTAAAGTCTTTTGGGGCATAAAGACGTTTTGCGTGGTATTTACTGGCTATTTTGTTGTAGTTAGAAGCTTTTGAGGCATATTTAGAGGCGTTCTTGGTGTAGCGCATGTGTCATGTGGCGTATTTAGACCCTCTTTTGGGTAACTAAGGTCTTTTGGGGCATTCCTAGGGGCTTTGGCGAGATTTTACAGGACTTTTGGTGTACTTAGAAGCTCTGGAGGCGCATTTGGAGGCGATCTTGATGTATGTAGGGGCTTATGGGGCGAATGTAGACTCCCTTTGTCGAATTTAAGCTCTTTTGGGGCATACCTAGTGGGTTTTGCGAGGTATTTACCGGCTTTTTGGTGCACTTAGAAGCTTTTGAAGCGCATTTGGGACGTTCTTGGTGAATGTAGGGGCTGATGGTGAGAAGTTAGACTCCCTTTGGCGTATTTAATGTCTTTTGGGGCATAAGTAGAGTTTTTGGCTGGTATTTACTGGCTCTTTTGATGTAGCTAGAACCTTCATGGCACATTTTGAGGCGTTCTTGGTGTATGTAGGGGCCTATGAGGCGTATTTAGACACCTTTTGGCGTATTTAAAGTCTTTGGGGCCTACCTAGAGGCTTTTACGAGGTATTTACTGTTTTTCTGGTGTACTTAGCAGCTTTAGAAGCACATTTAAGGGCGTTCTTGGTGTATGTAGGGCTTTATTGGGCGTATTTAGACTTTCTTTGGCGTACTTAAAGTATTTTGGGCACACCTAGAAGCTTTGTCTGGTATTACCTGGCTTTTTTGCTGTAGTTAGAAGCTCTGGAGGCGATTTAGAGGCGTTCTTGATGCATGTCGGGGCTTATGGGGCTAATGTAGACTCCCTTTTGGCGTATTTAAAGTCTTTTGGGGCATAAATAGTGGCTTTTGCGTGGTATTTACTGGCTGTTTTGTTATAGTTGGAACCTTTTGAGGCATATTTAGAGGCGTTCTTGTTGTATCGCATGTCTCATGGGGCGTATTTAGACTCCATTTGGCGTATTTAAAGTCTTTTGGGGCATAACTAGAGGCCTTTGCGGGGCATTTACTGACTTTCTGGTATAGTAAGCAGCTTTAGAAGCGCATTTAGGGGCGTTCTTGGTGTATGTAGGGGTTTATTGGGCGTATTTAGACTTTCTTTGGCATATTTAAAGTCTTCTGGGGCATAAATAGTGGCTTTTGCGTGGTATTTACTGGCTATTTTGTTGTAATTAGAACCTTTTGAGGCATATTTAGAGGCGTTCTTGGTGTATCGCATGTCTCATGGGGCATATTTAGACTCCCTTGGCGTATTTAAAGTCTTTTGTGGCATACCTAGAGGCCTTTGCGAAGTATTTACAGACTTTCTGGTGTAGTAAGCAGCTTTAGAAGCGCATTTAGGGGCGTTTTTGTTGAATGTAGGGGTTTATTGGGCGTATTTGGCCTTTTTCTGGCGTATTTAAAGTGTTTTGGGGCATAAATAGTGGCTTTTGAGTGGTATTTACTGGCTATTTTGTTGTAGTTACAACCTTTTGATGCATATTTAGAGGCGTTCTTGGTGTATCGCATATCTCATGGGGCGTATTTAGACTCTCTTTGGCGTATTTAAAGTCTTTTGGGGCATACCTAGAAGTATTTGCGAAGTATTTACTGACTTTCTGGTGTACTTAGCAGCTTTAGAAGCACATTTAGGGGCGCTCTTGTTCTGTGTGGGGGTTTATTGGGCGTATTTAGACTTTCTTTGGCCAATATAAAGTCCTTTGGGGCATAAATAGTGGGTTTTGCGTGGTATTTACTGGCTATTTTGTTGTAATTAGAACCTTTTGAGGTATATTTAGAGGCGTGCTTGGTGTATCGCATGTCTCAACGGGCGTATTTAGACCCTCTTTTGCGTAACTGAGACTTTGGGGCATACCTAGGGCCTTTAGTGCGGTTTTTACAGGCTTTTTGATGTACTTAGAAGCACTGGAGGCGCATTTTGAGGCGTTCTTGATGTATGTAGGGGCTTATGGGGCGAATATAGACTCCCTTTGGCGTATTTAAGCTCTTTTGGGGCATACCTAGAGGCTATTGCCAGGTACTGACTGGCTTTTTGGTGCACTTAGAAGCTTTTGAAGCGCATTTGGGACGTTCTTGGTGTATGTAGGGGCTTATGGAGCGTATTTAGACTCCCTTTGGCGTATTTAAAGTCTTTTGGGGCATACCTAGAGGTTTTGCATGGTATTTACTGGCTATTTTGCTGTAGTTAGAAGCTTTTGAGGCAAATTTAGAGGCGTTCTTGGTGTATGTAGGGGTCTATGAAGCATATTTATACACCCTTTGGCGTAGTTAAGGGTTTTGGGGCATACCTGGAGGCCTTGGCGTATTTTTTAATGGCTTTTTGGTGTGCTAATAAGACCTTGAGGCGCATTTAGAGGCGTTCTTGTTGTATGTAGGGACCCGTGGGCCGTATTTAGACTCCCTTTGGCGTATTTAAAGTCTTTTGGGGCCTACCTAGAGGTTTTTGCGAGGTATTTACCGACTTTCTGGTGTACTTAGCAGCTTAAAAGCGCATTAGGGGCTTTCTTCGGGTATGTAGGTGTTTATTGGGCGTATTTAGACTTTCTTTGGCGTATTTAAACTCTTTTGGGGCATAAATAGTGGCTTTTGCGTGGTATTTACTGGCTATTTTGCTGTAGTTAGAAGCTTTTGAGGCATATTTAGAGGCTTTCTTGGTGTATGTTTGGGCCCATGAGGCGTATTTAGACACCCTTTACCGTAATTAAGGTCTTTTGGGGCATACCTAGAGGCCTTGGCGAAGTTATTAATGGCTTTTTGGTGTGCTTAGAAGCTCTTGAGGCACATTTAGAGCCGTTCTTGTTGTATGCAGGGGCTCGTGGGGCGTATTTAGACTCTCTTTGGCGTATTTAAAGTCTTTTGGGGCCTACCTAGAGGCTTTTGTGAGGTAATTTCTGACTTTCTGGTGTACTTAGCAGCTTTAGAAGCGCATTTTGGGGCGATCTTGGTGTATGTAGGAGTTTATTGGGCGTATTTAGGCTTTCTTACGCGTATTGAAAGTCTTTCGGGGCATAAATAGTGGCTTTTGCGTGGTATTTACTGGCTATTTTGTTATAGTTAGAACCTTAGAGGCATATTTAGAGTAGTTCCCTGTGTATCGCATGTCTCATGGAGCGTACTTAGACTCTCTTTTGCGTATCTAAGAACTTTAGGGGTATACCTAGCGGCTTTGGTGAGGTTGTACAGGCCTTTTGGTGTACTTAGAAGCTCTGGAGGCGCATTTAGAGGGGTTCTTGATGTATGTAGGGGCTTATGGGGCGAATCTAAACTCCCTTTGGCGTATTTAAGCTCTTTTTGGGCATACCTATAGGCTTTTACGAGGTATTTACTGGCTTTTTGTTGCACTTAGAAGCTTTTGAAGCGCATTTGGGACGTTCTTGGTGTATGTAGGGGCTTATGGTGCGTATTTAGACTGCCTTTTGGCGTATTTAAAGTCTTTTTGGGCATAAGTAGAGGTTTTGTCTGGTATTCACTGGCAATTTTGCTGTATTTAGAAGCTTTTGAGGCATATTTAGGGGCGTTCTTGGTGTATGTAAGGGCCTAGGAGGCGTATTTAGACACCCTTTGGCGTATGTAAGGTTTTTGGGGCATACCTAGGTGCCTTGTCGAATTGTTTAATAGCTTTCTGGTGTGCTTAGAAGCTCTTGCGTTGTATTTAGGGGCGTTCTTGGTGTATGTAGGGGCTCCTGGGCCGTATTTAGACTCCCATTGACGTATTTAAAGTCCTTTGGGGCCTAGCTAGAGGCTTTTGCGAGGTATTTACTGACTTTCTGGTGTACTTAGAAGCTTTTGATGCGCATTTGGGACGTTCTTGTTGTATGTAGGGGCTTATGGTGCGTATTTAGGCTCCCTTTGGAGTATTTAAGCTCTTTTGGGGCATACCTAAAGGTTTTACGAGGTATTTACTCGATTTTTGGTGCACTTAGAAGCTTTAGAAGCGCATTTAGGGGCGTTCTTGGTGTACCGCATGTCTCATGGGGCGTATTTAAACTCACTTTTGCGTAATTAAGTTCTTTTGGGGCATACCTAGAGGCTTTGGTTCGGTTTTTACAGACTTTTTGGAGTACTTAGAAGCTCTGGAGGCGTATTTATAGGCGTTCTTGATGTATGTAGGGGCTAATGGGGCGAATGTAGACTCCCTTTGAAGTATTTAAGGTCTTTTGGGGCATACCTAGAGGTTTTTTTCTGGTATTTATTGGCTATTTTGCTGTATTTAGAAGCTTTTGAGGCATATTTGGAGGCGTTCTTGGTGTATGTAGGGGAACATGAGGCGTATTTAGACTCCCTTTGCCGTATTTAAGGTCCTTTGGGGCATACCTAGAGGCCTTGGCGAAGCTTTTAATGGCTTTTTGGTGTGCTTAGAAGCATTTTAGGCGCATTTAGAGGCGTTCTTTAAGTATGTAGGGGCTTATGGGGCGAATGTACACTCCCTTTGGCGTATTTAAGCTCTTTTGGAGCATTCCTAGAGGCTTATGCGAGGTATTTACTGGCTTTTTAGGGCACTTATGACCTTTTGAAACGCATTTCAGACGTTCTTCGTGTATGTAGGGATCTATTGGGCGTATTTAGACTTTCTTTGGCGTATTTAAAGTCTTTTGGGGCATAAATAGTGGCTTTTGCGAGGTATTTACCTGCTACTTTGTTGTAGATAGAACCTTTTAAGGCATATTTAGAGGCGTTCTTGGTGTATGGCATGCCTCATGGGGCGTATTTACACTCTCCTTGGCGTATCTTTTGTGGCATACCTAGAGGTATTTGCGAAGTATTTACTGACTTTCTGGTTACTTAGCAGCTTTTGAAGCGCATTTGGGACGTTCTTGGTCTATGTCGGGGCTTATGGAAGGTATTTAGACAACCTTTGTCGTATTTAAAGTCTTTTGGGGCATAAGTAGAACTTTTGTCTGGTATTTACTGGCTATTTTGCCGTATTTAGAGGCTTTTGAGGCATATGTAGAGGCGTTCATGGTGTATGTAGGGGCCTATGAGGCCTATGTAGACACCCTTTGGCGTATATAAGGTCTTTTGGGGAATACCAAGAGGCCTTGGCGAAGTTTTTAATGGCTTTTTGGTTTGCTTAGAAGCTCTTGAGGCGCATTTAGAGCCGTTCTTGTTGTATGCAGGGGCTTATGGGGCGAATGTACACTCCGTTTGGCGTATTTAAGCTCTCTTGGGGCATACCTAATGACTCTTTTGAGGTATTTACTGACTTTCTGGTGTACTTAGCAGCTCTACAAGCGCATTTAGGGGCGTTCTTGGTGTACGTAGGGGCTCGTGGGCCGTATTTACACTCTCTTTGGCGTATTGAATGTCTCTTGGGGAAAACCTAGAGGCTTTTGCCAGGTATGTTCTGACTTTCTGGTGTACTTAGCAGTTTTAGAAGCGCATTTAGGGGCGTTCTTGGTGTATGTATGGTTTATTGGGCGTATTTAGACTTCCTTTGGTGTATTTAAAGTCTTTTGGGGCATAAATAGTGGCTTTTGCGTGGTATTTACTGGCTGTTTTGTTATAGTTGGAACCTTTTGAGGCATATTTAGAGGCGTTCTTGTTGAATCGCATGTCTCATGGCAGCGTATTTAGACTCCATTTGGCGTATTTAAAGTCTTTAGGGGCATAACTAGAGGCCTTTGCGGGGCATTTACTGACTTTCTGGTGTACTAAGCAGCATTAGAAGCGCAATTAGGGGCGTTCTTATTGTATGTAGGGGTTTATTGTGCGTATTTAGACTTTCTTTGGCATATTTAAAGTCTTTTGGGGCATAAAGACGTTTTGCGTGGTATTTACTGGCTATTTTGTTGTAGTTAGAAGTTTTTGAGGCATATTTAGAGGCGTTCTTGGTGTAGCGCATGTGTCATGTGGCGTATTTAGACCCTCTTTTGGGTAACTAAGGTCTTTTGGGGCATTCCTAGGGGCTTTGGCGAGATTTTACAGGATTTTTGGTGTACTTAGAAGCTCTGGAGGCGCATTTGGAGGCGATCTTGATGTATGTAGGGGCTTATGGGGCGAATGTAGACTCCCTTTGTCGAATTTAAGCTCTTTTGGGGCATACCTAGTGGGTTTTGCGAGGTATTTACCGGCTTTTTGGTGCACTTAGAAGCTTTTGAAGCGCATTTGGGACGTTCTTGGTGAATGTAGGGGCTGATGGTGAGAAGTTAGACTCCCTTTGGCGTATTTAATGTCTTTTGGGGCATAAGTAGAGTTTTTGGCTGGTATTTACTGGCTATTTTGATGTAGCTAGAACCTTCATGGCACATTTTGAGGCGTTCTTGGTGTATGTAGGGGCCTATGAGGCGTATTTAGACACCTTTTGGCGTATTTAAAGTCTTTGGGGCCTACCTAGAGGCTTTTACGAGGTATTTACTGTTTTTCTGGTGTACTTAGCAGCTTTAGAAGCACATTTAAGGGCGTTCTTGGTGTATGTAGGGCTTTATTGGGCGTATTTAGACTTTATTATTAATAACAACTAAACACTAGTAACACAACTTCACTTATCTTATATAAATCCTGGGGACCGGTTTCAAAGCAAACATCTGCTTTATCTTCAGCCACTCAGCTTGACATCCACCCACTAACTGACTGACTGACCTTGACCACTACCGGAGTTTGAATAATAGCTCCTTATCTAACTGCCATCTACCGGGGACAACACAAACTTATTGATGATGTCTATAGGAGGGATATCAAAATTCATTACGCGATCATTATTTTTCAAAATAAATATCTTCTCCCAAACCATTAAATCTATCGGTTCCTTCAATTGTTTCAATAATTTAACTTCTGGATTTACTTCATGGTTATATGACCAAAAATGATCAGCCACTGCCGATTTCTCGGTCTGTTTATATTTAATATTTCTAAAATGTTCTTTCGCTCTGGTTTCTAAATTACGCTTGGTTCTACCAATATAGATCTTATCGCATTCTAAACAGTTAACTTGATAAATACCAGATGTTTTGTTGTCTGAAATTTTGTCTTTTTTAGAAAACTGTAGCAAATTCTTTATACTGTAATTATTATGAGGTGCTATTATTATACCCACTTCTTTGAAAATTTTTTGGAACTTTTTATTTGCCCACGGATGAGAAGTAAATTTTTTGAAATTATAATCCTCTTTTACTTTTTTGAGAGTGGAAACATCATTAACATTTTTTTGATATTTAAATTTTTCCATTCTTCTGATTATAAAATCTTTATTAAAGCCGTTAATTAAAGCAGTGTTTATAATATGTTTATATTCCGCATTAAATTCTTCTTCATTTAGAGGTATGTTTATCAATCTGTAAATCAAACTATTAAAAACAGCAAATTTGTGTGACATAGGGTTAAAACTTTTTTTTTTTTTTTTTTTTTTTTTGATAAAATAAGGATCGCGTAATGAATTTTGATATCCCTCCTATAGACATCATCAATAAGTTTGTGTTGTCCCCGGTAGATGGCAGTTAGATAAGGAGCTATCCTTCAAACTCCGGTAGTGGTCAAGGTCAGTCAGTCAGTTAGTGGGTGGATGTCAAGCTGAGTGGCTGAAGATAAAGCAGATGTTTGCTTTGAAACCGGTCCCCAGGATTTATATAAGATAAGTGAAGTTGTGCTACTAGTGTTGAGTTGTTATTAATAACCTAGTTTACTTCACTGTCAGCAGCTTCAGTTTTTTACATAAGTATTTAGACTTTCTTTGGCGTACTTAAAGTCTTTTGAGCACACCTAGAAGCTTTGTCTGGTATTACCTGGCTTTTTTGCTGTAGTTAGAAGCTCTGGAGGCGCATTTAGAGGCGTTCTTGATGCATGTCGGGGCTTATGGGGCTAATGTAGACTCCCTTTTGGCGTATTTAAGGTCTTTTGGGGCATACCAAGAGGCTTTTGCGTGGTATTTACTGGCCTTCTGGTGTACTTAGCAGCTTTAGAAGCACATTTAAGGGCGTTCTTGGTGTATGTAGACGTTTATTGGGCGTATTTAGAGCTTCTTTGGCGTACTTAAAGTCTTTTGGGCACACCTAGAAGTTTTGTCTGGTATTACCTGGCTATTTTGCTGTAGTTAGAAGGTCTGGAGGCGCATTTAGAAGCGTTCTTGATGTATGTCGGGGCTTATGGGGCTAATGTAGACTACCTTTGGCGTATTTAAGGTCTTTTGGGGCATACCAAGAGGCTTTTCCGAGGTATTTACTGACTTTCTGTTGTACTTAGCATTTTTAGAAGCGCATTTAGGGGCGTTCTTGGTGTATGTAGGGGTTTATTGGGGGTATTTACACTTTGTTTGGTGTTTTAAAGTCTTTTGGGGCATAAATAGTGGCTTTTGCGTAGTATTTACTGGCTATTTTGTTGTAGTTAGAACCTTTTGAGGCATATTTAGAGGCGTTCTTGGTGTATCGCATGTCTCATGGGGCATATTTAGACTCTCCTTGGCGTATTTAAAGTCTTTTGTGGCATACCTAGAGGCCTTTGCGAAGTATTTACTGACTTTCTGATGTAGTAAGCAGCTTTAGAAGCGCATTTAGGGGCGTTCTTGGTGTATGTAGGGGTTTATTGGGCGTATTTAGAGTTTCTTTGGTGTTTTTAAAGTCTTTTGGGGCATAAATAGTGGCTTTTGCGTGGTATTTACTGGCTATTTTGTTGTTGTTAGAACCTTTTGAGGCATATTTAGAGGCGTTCTTGGTGTATCGCATGTCTCATGGGGCATATTTAGACTCTCCTTGGCGTATTTAAAGTCTTTTTTGGCATACCTAGAGGCCTTTGCGAAGTATTTACTGACTTTCTGGTGTAGTAAGCAGCTTTAGAAGCGCATTTAGGGGCGCTCTTGTTGAATGTAAGGGTTTATTGGGCGTATTTGGCCTTTTTCTGGCATATTTAAAGTCTTCTGGGGCATAAATAGTGGCTTTTGAGTGGTATTTACAGGCTATTTTGTTGTAGTTACAACCTTTTGATGCATATTTAGAGGCGTTCTTGGTGTATCGCATATCTCATGGGGCGTATTTAGACTCTCTTTGGCGTATTTAAAGTCTTTTGGGGCATACCTAGAAGTATTTGCGAAGTATTTACTGACTTTCTGGTGTACTTAGCAGCTTTAGAAGCACATTTAGGGGCGTTCTTGTTCTATGTGGGGGTTTATTGGGCGTATTTAGACTTTCTTTGGCCAATATAAAGTCCTTTGGGGCATAAATAGTGGGTTTTGCGTGGTATTTACTGGCTATTTTGTTGTAATTAGAACATTTTGAGGTATATTTAGAGGCGTTCTTGGTGTATCGCATGTCTCAACGGGCGTATTTAGACCCTCTTTTGCGTAACTGAGACTTTGGGGCATACCTAGAGCCTTTAGTGCGGTTTTTACAGGCTTTTTGGTGTACTTAGAAGCACCGGAGGCGCATTTTGAGGCGTTCTTGATGTATGTAGGGGCTTATGGGGCGAATATAGACTCCCTTTGGCGTATTTAAGCTCTTTTGGGGCATACCTAGAGGCTATTGCCAGGTACTGACTGGCTTTTTGGTGCACTTAGAAGCTTTTGAAGCGCATTTGGGACGTTCTTGGTGTATGTAGGGGCTTATGGTGCGTATTTAGACTCCCTTTGGCGTATTGAAAGTCTTTTGGGCATACCTAGAGGTTTTGCATGGTATTTACTGCCTATTTTGCTGTAGTTAGAAGCTTTTGAGGCATATTTAGAGGCGTTCTTGGTGTATGGAGGGGTCTATGACGCATATTTAGACACACTCTGGCGTATTTAAGGGTATTGGGGCATACCTTGAGGCCTTGGCGAATTTTTTAATGGCTTTTTGGTGTGCTAATAAGCTCTTGAGGCGCATTTAGAGGCGTTCTTGTTGTATGTAGGGACCCGTGGGCCGTATTTAGACTCCCTTTGGCGTATTTAGGGTCTTTTGGGGCCTACCTAGAGGTCTTTGCGAGGTATTTTCCGACCTTCTGGTGTACTTAGCAGCTTTAGAAGTGCATTAGGGCGTTCTTTGGCAATGTAGGTGTTTATTGGGCGTACTTAGACTTTCTTTGGCGTATTTAAACTCTTTTGGGGCAAAAATGGTGGCTTTTGCGTGGTATTTACTTGCTATTTTGTTGTATTTAGAACCTTTTGAGGCATATTTAGAGGCGTTCTTGGTATTTCGCATGTCTCATGGGGCGTATTTGGACTCTCTTTGGCGTATTTATGTTCTTTAGGGGCATACCTTGAGGCTTTTGCGAGGTATTTACTGTCTTTCTGGTGTACTTAGCAGCTTTAGAAGCGCATTTAGGGGCGTTCTTGGTGTATGTAGGGGTTTATTGGGCGTATTCAGATTTTCTTTGGCGTATTTAAGGTCTTGTGGGGCATAAATAGTGGCTTTTGCGCGGTTATTACGGGCTATTTTGTTGTAGTTAGAAATTTTTGAGGCATATTTAGGGGGGTTCTTGGTGTATCGCAGGTCTCATAGGGCGTATTTAGACTCTCGTTTGCGTAATTAAGGTCTTTTAGGGCATGCCTAGAGGCTTTGGTGAGGTTTATACAGGCTTTTTGGTGTGCTTAGAAGCACTTGAGGCGCATTTAGAGGCGTTCTTTATGTATGTAGCGGCATATGGGGCGAATGTAGACTCCCTTTGGCGTATTTAAGCCCTTTTGGGGCATACTTAGAGGCCTTTGAGAGGTATTTACTACCTTTTTGGTGCACTTAGAAGCTTTTGAAGCGCATTTCGGACGTTCTTGATGTATGTAGGGGCTTATGGGGCAAATGTAGACTCCCTTTGGCGTATTTAAGCTCTTTTGGGGCTTAACTAGAGGCTTTTGCGAGATATTTACAGGTTTTTGGTGCACTTACACACTTTTGAAGCGCATTTGGGACGTTCTTGGTGTATGTAGGGGCTTATGGTGCGTATTTAGACTCGCTTTGGCGTATTTAAAAGTCTTTTGGACCATAACCAGAGGTTTTGTCCGGTATTTACTGGCTATTTGGCTGTTGTTAGAAGCTTTTGAGGCATATTTAGAGGCGTTCTTGGTGTATGTAGGGGCCTATGAGGCGTATTTGGACATCCTTTGGAGTACTGAAGGTCTTTTGGGGCATACCTAGAGGTCTTGGCGAAGTTTTTAATGGCTTTTGGTGTGCTTAGAAGCTCCTGAGGCACATTTAGGGGCGTTCTTGGTGTATGTAGGGGCTTATTGGGCGAATTTAGACTCTCTTTGGCGTATTTAAAGCCTTTTGGGGCCTACCTAGAGGCCTTTGCGAGGTATTTGCTGACCTTCTGGTGTACTTAGCAGCTTTAGAAGCGCATTTAGGGGCGTTTTTGGTGTATGTAGGGGTTTATTGGACGTATTTAGACTTTCTTTGGCGTATTTAAGGTCTTTCGGGGCATAAATTTTGGCTTTTGAGTGGTATTTACTGACTATTTTGTTGTAGTTAAAACCTTTTGATGCATAATTAGAGGTGTTCTTGGTGTATCGCATGTCTCATGGGGCATATTTGTACTCTCTTTGGCATATTTATGTTCTTTTGGGGCATACCTAGAGGCTTTTGCGAGGTATTTACTGACTTTCTGGTGTACTTAGCAGCCTTAGAAGTGCATTTCCGGGCGTTCTTGTTGTATGTAGGGGTTTATTGGGCGTATTTAGACTCTCTTTTGCGTAATCAAGGTCTTTTAAGGCATGCCTAGAGGCTTTGGTGAGGTTTTTACAGGCTTTTTGGTGTACTTAGAAGCCCTGGAATAGCATTTAGAGGCGTCCTTCATGTATGTAGGGCCTTATGGGGCGAATGTAAACTCCCTTTATCGTATTTAAGTTATTTTGGGGCATACCTAGAGGCTTTTGCGAGGTCTTTACTGGCTTTTTGGTGCACTTAGAAGCTTTTGAAGCGCATTTGGGACGTTATTGGTGTATGTAGGGCGATAACGAAATTATGGTTTGACAGAAGCAGTCATGATAGGTGTCGAAGGAATGTTGGTTCTTTGTGACGACCAAGGGCAAGGTCAGTTCAGTTGGGGAAAGTCTGTAACAATGCCATGAATGAAAGAAGCAATGTCCTTAGAAGGCCTAGATATGTATCATATTCTAGAAGTTTACACCCAAACAGAGAGCAAGCTTTTTTAATTGAAGCCCACAATGATATATCAACTAAACAATATGTCCTAGCAGTAGGCCAAGTGGCCGATTCCTCAAGCATACGTTTTGTTCCAAGAATATCAAACAACAGAATATGCATGTATTTAACAATTAAATCTAATGTAAATCTATTAAACACAAGACACCATAGATTGATGATAACGTTTCGCTTCAAATGAGGCCCCTTTTGGACAAAAATAAGCGGGTGTTACTATCTGTCTGTCCAGTGATACCAAATTCTATTCTCCAAGAAAGCTTACTACAGCTAGAAATGCAGCTTGTTTCTCATATGGTGTATGTAAAGGCTGGTTGGTATTGCTGCTCCTGGATTTTCTCATATCCTAAGTTTTAAACGCCAAATGTATATACATCCAGACAATGTTGAAAAGCTCCCAGACAGTATGGTAATTTAATATGAAGGTACAAATTATTGGATATACATTTCAACAGACACACAAGTGTGCTTTCTGTGTAAACAAGAAGGTCATTTAGCTAGACAGTGTAAACAAAATGGCCAAGCCAAAGCTACAGATCACACTCATTCACAAGTTCATAACCTAATACTTCCTGCAGAAACTGATTTTCCACCACTTAGCGGCACTTCTGAACCTATTTCAAGTAAGCAGCTAGAAACCACACATATAAAAAACTCCAGAGCACTAAATAATTTAACAGTGAATGTAACTGAAAATGAAGTATCCATTACTAATACAGAAAAAAAACACAACAAATGCATGTATTAGCTGACGATATCACAGCTGACAAACGAACTAATGATAACAAAACATAAGGTTTTGAAGAAAATAACTTGAATTAACAATAGGTTTATCTAAAAAAGTTTCATATGACAATAGTACAGATGACATTTTAGAATCAGTTCAAGTTCCCACTACTCAAAAAATAAACATTAGCAAACAGAAAACAGGTTGCAAAAGACAAATTTCTGAACCAACCACCTCTGAGCTGACTGACCCCAATGAAGATCCCAATTATTACACTGAAAGTGCTTCTTTTATATTAGATGAAGATCCCTTAGAGGATAAAACATCTAGGAAGAAGACAGAAAATAAGGAACGTATACCTCCTGTCAAAAAAGTCTAAACTAGTATTGATGATGTCATTTCACCAATAAATAAAGTAATAGAAGATTGCATTAAACTACATACAGCTTTTAAGATTCTATGAGAATGCCACTGAAAATAAAGACATTATGAAAATTGCAGAAAGTTATATTAGTTTAGACATACTAATTGAAACTTTGAGAAAAGTTACACAGCATCTCACAAACCATAGTTTAAAGAACAAAACCACACGAATGGAAAAAATTACTTGCCGCCTTAAATGAAAGAAACACTCTAGCCAGAAGTCAATAACATACCCATACCAGTAATGGCTACATCATATGGAAAGAAACCCTTTTACGAAAGAAAACTATTCATTATTATCGAATTTTGTGTTATGCCCTGTACAATTTTGCAGTGGAATATTAATGGAGTAAAACCAGAACTAGAAGAATTGCAATTCTTGATAAATAAGCATCAACCTAAAATTATATGTCTCCAGGAAACAAATTTCAGAGAAAATTACATTTATTCAATTAAAAAGTATATGCCATATAATAAAAACTGACTTGGTACTCGCCATGCCAGTGGAGGAGTGGAAATCTACATTAATAATAGTATAAATCAATAATTGCACAGCTGAATACTACATTTGAAGCCATTGCAGTTAAGGTATTGTGACTTTGTGGGTTCGTGAATCACAAAACTACACTTTATTCTCCTCGAAATACACTGTTCAACATTACAAAATTGCTAGAACCTCAAACTGTTTATTTTCTCTAACTCTACATTCAACTGTCTGTCGCTACCGGTAACGATTGGTTCCGAAGTTTTCTGAATCTCCACCGGCTTCGGCTTCGGCTTCGGCTTCGCGAGTCTACCGCCAGGGCGACACTGCTCCCTCCTGAAGGCTGGTCGTCCCGAACAGCGCCTTCGTAGCGGGCCAGGCGATCCAGGTGTACCACCAACATCTTTCCTCGGGGCACCTTCTGGATGCGGTAGACTACGTCGTTAATCCTCTTCACCACACGGTACGGTCCTTGCCATGACTGCTGAAGCTTCGGGCAGCGTCCCTTGGACCGGGTCGGTCGGTACAAACAGACCAGGTCACCTTGCTGGAACCCTTGGCTGTTGGCTTGCCTGTCGTATCGGGTTTTCATGCGGTCGCTCGCCTTCTGGATGTTCTGGCGAGCCATGTCGTGGAGGTGGTCCACCAGGTTCTCCACATCCCTCAAGAGTGGCCCCAAGTCTGCGTCCGCCAGCTGCTCCCTCCTCAGGCCTGCGCTATCCCAGCCATCCGCAGGCATTGCCGTGACTACTCGAACTGCTGCGGCACGCTCCTTCCCCTCCACTCTTGTGCATTGGCCGCACCCTTCTGGACAGGGTCTTCGGGACATAGCGTCCGCGTTACCGTGACTCTTCTCTCTGCGATGTTCCGAGGTGAAGTCGTACTCCTGCTGCCTCTGGACCCCACCTGCTGTATGGCCTTCCGGTCGCGCCGTCACTATCACTTCGCTTCTCGCGCGGACAACCACGTCCTCGTCCAAGACGACCCTGCCAATTCCAAGGAGCTCTTCTGGTTGACGGAGTATAACCTCTTCTCCGTTGAGCCTCAGGACCTTCCTGCCGACGTCGACCGTCGCCTCGTGGCTCCTGAGGGCATCCACTCCCAGAATCACCTCCTCAGCCACCTTCGCGACGAACACCCACAGACGCACGGCACTCCGTCCCAAGTTCAGCTCCAGCAGGGCCTCCTTCTCCACAGGCATGGTGTCGCCCGATGCCGTCACAAGCTGGTATGGTCGGCTCGGCTTCCTTGTCGGCAAACCCTTCGCCACGTCAGGTCTGATGATGGTCACGGCCGCCCCAGTGTCCACCAGCACGCGGCACGGCTTTCCTCTTACCCAGCCGTCCACGATGAGGTTGTCATCCATCCGCCGGCTGACGGCGCGGATTGTCACTCGAGGGGATGGTGGTAATGGCGCCGACGTGCCCCTCTCCACGACTGCCCTTTCTCGTTTCCCGGCTGCTCTTCCTGGTGTGGGCAGCCTCTCCGCAGGTGTCCGGGCTGTCCATACCCCCAACACAGGCCACTAGGTGTTCGCCGGCGTCCCTCAGCTGGTCTTCTGTCTCCGGCGTAGCGGACACTCCTCGTTCTCGACGTCGGGATAGATGCTACCTTGGCCGCCTCCATCCTTAATGCCGCTGTGAGCGCCTCGTGGATGTTTTTATAATCGCCGAGCATTAGGCGCTGACGAATCTCCGTGTCCCGTACCCCGTCGACAAAATTGTAGGCGGCTTCCCGGGATACGAACTCCAGTGGCAGGTCAACCAAGGCCTTGCTAGCCAGCTGCTCGATCGCTATGGCGAACTCCTGCAGCGTATCCCCCGGCTTAGCTGCGACCTTGCATTTAGCAGGCTGCGGTATGCTGCGGCTAAGCGGTGGTTCCGGAAGCGATTCTCCAGGGCCTCCCAGATGTCCTTGGGCGCCGCCGTCGTCTGCACCGCGTTTAGGATTTCCGCGGCCCGTCCCTGGAGGCTGGCTATTAACTGTGTGGCCTCCTCCTCCGGTGACCATCTGTTGTGCTTGGCCACTGTGTCGAACTGGCGGCGGAAGACCTCGAATGTTGACGCGCCGTCATATTTCGGAGGTTTGACGCGCGCCGATGTTGTGTCGCTTCCCGGTGCGTCAGCCTTCAAATCCTTCAGTCTCCTGCCGACGACGTCCTCCACCATGGCGTTCAGGGACTTGACGCTGCTGTCGGCCTTTCCCTCCAGGTTGTTTACGCGGTTCGCGAGGTCTTCGGCGTCTTCAACCATGGCGTTCAGGGACTTGGCGTTATTGTCGGCCTTTTCCTCTAGGTCATTGAAGCGGTTCGCCAGGTCCTCGACGCGCTCGTCCACTTGGCCCATCCGCTTGCCCAGCTCCGTCACGTCATCCCTCACGCCGGCCAACTGTTCCTCAAATTTGGCGGCGAGGACCTCGTTCGCCTCCTTTATTTCCGTGGCCAGACTGTCGTTCACTGCCTTCATTTCTGTGGTCAATTCGTTCTTTATTTCTTTCAACTCTGCGGCCACGTTGTTATTTGCCGTTTCTGTTTTTGTTTTTAACTCGTTCATCTTCGCGGCCAATTTGTTATTTGCCGCTTCCGACTTCGCTGTTAATTTGCTCATCTTCAATGCCTTCAATGCCGATTCCATGGTATAATGTTCGGTAATGTTGTTATCCCACTTCTGACACCAGTTGTGACTTTGTGGGTTCGTGAAATAATAAAACGAGGTTACGAAACACAAAAACTACACTTTATTCTCCTCGAAATACACTGTTCAACATTACAAAATTGCTAGAACCTCAAACTGTTTATTTTCTCTAACTCTACATTCAACTGTCTGTCGCTACCGGTAACGATTGGTTCTGAAGTTTTCCGAATCTCCACCGGCTTCGGCTTCGGCTTCGGCTTCGCGAGTCTACCGCCAGGGCGACACTATATATAACTAAAGAAATTTGTATATGTAATGTCTACCTGCCAAACAGCGTTGACATCAATTTAAATATGTTATTAGAATTGGTAAACCAATTACCCACACCATTTATAATAATTGGTGACTTTAACAGTCACAAAAATTTATGGGGCTCTACTTTTACTGACAAAAGGGAAAAAATAATAGAACAAAGGATTGAGAGGACTGACATAATATTATTAAACCAAGGAAAACCAACCTATTATAATGCTGCCCATAATACTGAAAGTTGCATATACCTTACTATGAGCTCACCAGATACAGCGCATTTGTTTAATTGGTCATCTTCTCAAATTTTTCATGGAAGTGACCATTTTCCAATTTATATAAACAATGATTCTATTTCTACTAATAACTATAGAGTACCTAAATGGATCCTATATAAATATGATTGGAGAAAATTTAGACTCTCCATCAACTATATTCTGAAAGAGATGCCACCGCCTACTGAATTCCAAAATTATAATATGTTACTTAGTTGAGCAATATTCCATGGCGCTAGTTAAAGTAGCCAAATCTACCATCCCACAAACGTCCAGTTCTACAAGTTCCAAAGCTATTCCATGGTGGAATGACTCATGCAAAACAATTACTAGGGATAAAAATTGAGCCTTATTTAAATACAAAAAGTTACCCACACTAGAAAATAAACTGAATTACTTCAGCACCTCTCAAAGGCACGAAGAACGATTAAAGGCAGTAAAAGGAATCCTGGATATGTTTTGTATCATCACTAAACTACACAACAACACAACGTGAAATTTGGAAAAAAATAAAGAAAATCCATGGCAGCCTTAACTTTTTCCAAATAAATATGCTCAAGCATCCTCAAAACCACTCATATCAAGCAGATGGCTGATCTTTTAGCTGAATCATTTTCTGAAATATCTAACAATAACTATCCAGAGTTCTTAAGAATCAAAAACTAACAACAAACATTTGTAACACAAAGAAAGAAGAACGATGATTCACTGGAATTTAATGATGCCATACAAATGCAAGAATTGAAAGAAATTCTAAAATAAATGTGGTAATACTAGTCCAGGACCTGACTCAATACCCTATGGAATAATAAGGCAGTTGCCTGTAGACGGTCTAGTATACCTAATGGCATTGTATAACTTTATGTGATTTACTAAAGTATTCCCTGAACAGTGGCAAAATGCCATAGTAATACCAATTCTTAAGCCTGATAAAGATGGCTCATTACCTCAAAGTTATAGACCTATAGCATTGACATGCTGTATGTGTAAAATATTGGAAAAAATTGTAAATAACAGGTTGAGATGGACCTTGGAAAAAACCAACTTTTTTACTTGAGTACAAAGTGGATTTAGAAAATATCACTCTACAATAGATAATCTCTTATCCCTTGAAACAGCAATAAGGGTAGCATTTAATACCTCTCAACATTTAGTAACAATCAGTCTGGACATAGAAAAAGCCTATGACACTGTATCCAAGGAATATATACTCAAAACCCTAATGTAAAATAATATTAATGGAAACATGATATATTTTATAGAAAATTTTCTGAAATGTGGGAATATACAAGTAAGACTGAAAGATCAACTTTCCAAAAGAGTATATGTAAACAATGGTGTCTCCCAAAGATCTGTATTAAGTGTGACACTATTCCTAGTTGCTATCAATGACATAATATCTAACATTCAAGCACTTGTACAAGCAACTCTATTTGCAGATAATCTCACAATATTTTGTCAAGGTAAAAATATGTCTACTACGGAAAAACTGTTAGAGGGAACGATATCAAATATAGATACTTGGTTACAAGAGATTAGATTAAAACTTTTAGTGAAGCAAATAAATGTATAGTTTTTTCGAAAACTAGGAGAAAACGTATTTAACCCGTAATACATGTCCATAGTCATAAAATTCAAGTAGTTAATACAATAAAACTACTCGGTGCTACATTTTATCCAAGATTAACATAAGTCCCTCACATAAAACAACTTTGGGATAGTTGTAAAAGACATCTGAACATTCTCAAAATATTGACAGCCAACAACTGGGGAGCAGATTACTATGTTCTTAGTATGACCTACAAAACATTAATCCGAAACTATAATTCAGCCAGACCCAGGCACTTAAAATGCTTGATGTGATACATTCAACAGCACTACGAATAATTCTTGGAGCTCATCACACAGTTCCTATTGAAAGCTTACAGATTGAAGCAGATGAACCGCCACTAGAAGTAAGAAGAAAACAGCTAAGCCTTACATACCTGTTAAGATCAATTGCATTTAATAATCCATTTAAACTCGTCGATGCCAAATACACTACAACAGACGAAACATCACAAATATTTGCAGTTCCACATACACAGATAATTAATTTCCTATTACTTGAAACAACTTAGACTAGAACTTCCCTTGTTAATTTGCAGAACTAGTAAGAATGAACTTCCCCCATGGAGACTTTCAGTTGCAAAGATAATTTTGGAATTTTGTGAGTATATTAAAGGTCAAGTGGGCTGAGCAGTGTACCAGAAACTATTTAAAGATATAAATGCACACTATCCTGGGTATATGGAAATTTATACTGACGGTTCCCATTCTCAGTTTGGAAATGGCTCTACTGTTGTATTCCAAGAAGTTACAATGCTATATAAACTACCAGAATTCTACACAATATTCTCTAGTGAATTATGTGCACTTAAAAAGTTGCTAGAAGTGATAAAATCTGCAATGCATCCAAAATATGTGGTTTACTCAGATTCCTTGAAAGCTTTAATGTCCCTCCAAGATTTGTCGTCCAATAAATTGATAATCAAGATATCCAAAATTTATACAATAAACTTATTCTAGAACACAAAGAAATACTGTTGACGTGGATACCATGCCACCAAGGAATAGCCGGAAATGTAAAGGCTGGTGAAGCTGCTAAAGAAGAAGCAAAACAATCACCGGTATACCCTCCAATACCTATTCCACATGAGGATGTTATAGGCCATGTCATAAAGTAAATAATTCAGGAATAGAAATATCATTGGCTAGAAACCAATGTACATAGTGAACTCCGACAAGTGAAACTAAACACATCTCCTACTCAGTGTCTTTATAAATATACAAGTCGAAAACAGCAAATATTACTCTCCAGAATTAGAATTGGGCATACATAGCTTACACATGATTATCTATTTTCCAGAGAGAGGCCTCCACACTGTGAACCATGCAGTCAACCATTATCAGTAAATCATATTATAAATGAATGTTCCTGCTACTCAACCTACAGGACTCTTCATAAAATTCCTACAGATCTTCATACCCTTCTAGATGAACAGAAGAGTCTACAATCACTTTATTTCTACAAGACTGTAAATTAACTTCTTCAATATGAAAATTTATTCAGTGTTACCTGGTT
Organism: Mantis religiosa; assembly: GCA_030765055.1. Lineage (NCBI taxonomy): Eukaryota > Metazoa > Arthropoda > Insecta > Mantodea > Mantidae > Mantis > Mantis religiosa. The sequence continues at coordinate 771,842 of JAUKNK010000182.1, forward strand.
TCGGTGTATTTTGTGAAGTAAGAATAACTATAATTAATAAGCAATACATAAAAGGTATGAACATAGTGCTGTGAAATATCGATTCTTCAGTTGAATGAATAGTTTGTGTGAACTTATATGTTTATATTGTACTGTAACCTAATAGTTCCTAAAATGTTAATTGTACTGACCAACTGTATACAAAATTAGTTATACCATCTTATAGTTGTCGCTATAAGACCATTGTTGATAGGCAACATTAAATAAAGTTATCTTTAAAAAAATCCGTTTTGTTTTTGTACAGAGAAAATTTTACTCCTATAAAACTGTGCTTTACTTTTGTGTATTGAGATTTAGGATTTAAAGAGAACTTAAAAGACTATACTCAGACTATTCAACATATGCATTTATGACTTAAACATGAGCTATTTTAATCGAATTCTTTAGTATTTTTAAGCATATTAAAGGTTACAAAAATGTTTAAATATTACATTAGATTAGATTTTTATTGTACATATTCCAAAACTTTACAATTTACAACTTAAAGCTACATTTATTTGTCTTTACCTTGTCTCTACCTTGACTTACATGACACCCTGGTCGTCTGATCTGCCAGGTAGCTCTTAACCTACGTACCTCCTTGTTACTTAATCCCGTTCTCCCCCCCCCCCCTCATCTTGCTTTCTTATATTCTTTACATTTCTTGTCCATTTTTCTTCTACATTCTGCAAGAACTCACCAATACTTCTTACCTTGTTTTCCTTCCTGCCCGTTAACATTTTTATAGCTACTATCCTCTTCTCTGCTTTCTCCCAGTTTTCCTCCCAAAACTTTTTTCTCCATATTGCAACCTCCTCACATTCCGTTACATAGTGTTCCATGCTTTCGTTTCCCCCACACAATTCACGAATTACCTTTTCCCTACCTCTTATCCCTCTTAGAAATATATAAACCGCAGCATGACGTAGTAGAACTTTCTTAAATATCTTCCTGCTGTATTCTTGAAAGGTCCTGACCTAGATACCAAATCACATATCTAACCGAATGACTGTTTTTGAGTTGTAATGTTCACAGATACACATGGACATTGTCTAAAGCCACTTTAGTACTGTGCTTCAAAATCTCTGAGAACATTTATTTCGATAAAATCTTAGTATTAAATTTTGGGTTGAAATGCAATACTTATAAGTATTAGAGACATAATGATTTCGAAATGTTTAATTTAAAACTGTTGAATTATGATTGCAGTAATAGTTACTTAACAGTAACTGTTAAATAATTGAAAGTCCTCTTAATCCTGCGGTTGATTACCATAAGATTTGTGTACGGAGACAGTCATGTACAGGAAACTCAAAAATTTGATTAGTTAACTAGCTGATCCGGCTAGCTATGTGCCGCCAGTGAAGGTTGTCTCAAACTAATCTATAGAAATAAAACAAATATGTATTTAAAAGTCATTTTTTCTTCAAGTGGGGTGGAAGTTTAAATACAACAAAGTTACAATTTATTTAATCAATTAAATGCTTTCTGATAAACAATATTTTTGTCTTTTGTGGTGCGTAAATATATAAAAATGATGGTTTTCCGACGCGCGAACACTGACGCATAATTTGTCCATGAGAGTAACAGGGAAACTGCAAGTTGATTCCGCAAACTTCCAATGACTGCCCTTGCGGTGTATTTATGGTCATCGCAAAGGCCAAACGCACAGGGAAGTATACACGCTTAAAATCAAAATGAGTACGAGTGATCAAGACATTTTCTCCTTTGATTAAATTAGATTGATTTGCGTTCAGTAGGTTCACTTGTAGCCAGAACATGTCCAGAGGTATAAAGTTTAATGGCATATATATGTACAAAAGTTAACATAAGACACATATTATAGTATAAAGGCAGTATGAACAACATTATGGAAAACGAAGCAGGGATAATTATATATGATACAAAATCAAACACTTTTTTATTCAGCTTTCACTTGGCTTATGCCAGTACGTCTCAACCTTTTTGCAATGGATACCATTCTTGTTATTTCTTAAATACATATACATTAAAAATAAACTTTCAACATGTATTAAAGATTTATTGGTAATGATTTGTCATTGGGACAGTTAAATACTACTTACAGAGCTACAGAATCATTATCAGGATAATTTGTCATTCAGATAACCTTGTACAGAATAAAAAGATTTTGAGCAAAGTTACTCTCTAACAGCATTTTTAAAAGCACCCAAATTATCATTTTTTTTTCTTTAAGAACATTAGGAAGTGCGCCAAATATTTTGATAGTTTCATAATGCACACCTTTCTGGAAGCAAGAAAGTTTAGCACTGGAATAATGGGTATTATACTTTTGTCTAGTGTTTATTCTGTGAATTACATTATTTGTAGCAAATAAGGCACGATTGCATACAACGAATTTTAGGATCGAGAATATATACTTGCAAGGAAGCGTTAATATCCTCAATCTTCTAAAAAGATCTTTACAGGAGCATCTGTTGTGGGTGTTAGTAATCATTCTTATAACCTTGCACTTTCTCTTGATGATTGTTACCTCGATGACGTTAATCATTAGTTTTTGCACAGTTAGTCTCGTTTTATTGCACAGTCGTGGTTGGTTAATGTCACACAGCATGATCACAACTGATCCTATTTTTTATTTTAAATTGTGAGGTTAAGTCCAGGCAATTCTAATGAATTTAAAAACTCTGTTGGATAGTCGACTTCATCATCCTGGTTTATAACTGTGTCAACTGATTTGAAATAAAACAGCTCCTCCGAAAGAAAGAGGTACTCTAGAATGCAATTCTGATATACCAACACGACGATTAGCATTACTTGCGTCTCGATGCTCATCAGTGCAGTTAGCACGTGACGTGCTCGTCGAACATTTCACTGAGTTCTACGACCTAAGTCAAGTCGTCTTCTTCTTGGCATAGTATAAAAGTTGCCGTGAAGTTCAAAAAGTAACAATTCAATTAATTTTCTATCAATTAAATTCACGTTGACGAATTCACAAATTATAAAGAAAGTATCCAAGGATTCACCAATATTTGACAACAATTATATGGGTCAAATATTCATAATATTATAATGCGACCAGAAATTTGTTTTGTGTCTAGTCTTCGAAAGGTTTAAAATGCTACATTGAAAAGTCCAGCCTTGATAACAAACGATAAACGTTATTTAATACAATATAGTAAATGAAACAGCTTTGAAGACTTTGACAAGGAGAAGTATATCTTTCTACTTTGTAACGCTTTTGTTTGACGAAAATAAAAGAAGGTGTATGTGTTTCGTAAAAGTTTGCATGTAATTTTTTATATTTAGTTAATGACCCGATCCGTTTTCACTTTCGGTTTTCTTTTTCTCAACTTTTGAACCTTCCTGGGGCTTATACAAACATTTCGAAACCATAATTCGACAAATCGATTCTACCGTTCTCCGGTTTTTGTGGGACTAACAAACGTCAATTCATTATATATACACATCGACCACCACTACTTTCAGTTTTATCGGAAATGACTTAAAGTTTCTTCTTTAAAATGGAGTAGATTATATTTTTATATTTTTACATTTTTACATATCCTCTTCAACAGTTTTTCAAAATACCTACGTGGAAAATTCAGTGTAATTAATTACTGTCAAATTGAAACAGATGTAGGCTTAATAGAATTAAACTTTTTCCATTTGATTTTCCTACCTTTGTCTACATCCACTAAAACGTATTTAATTGTCTATGGTTTGTTTATATCCATGGAAACATATTCATTGATACTGACTAATTCAGTGATTTATGGGATTGAATCTGACATTTGGTGTAATATAAATAATATTCTGCCTCATGGTCATTGGAAAACAAAGGATTGTGATTTTATTTATGGTCAGGTGTGGAGACAGGCAACAATTTCACCACGAGGTTGCCAATTAATTTGATAATGTGCATCCGGATCGTGCTCCAATTCCACAAACAATGGTGACAGGGATTGTACAAACATTCACGAAATTGGAATCAAGAGCAGATCGTCCGATGAGTGCAAGTGATAAAAACATTTCACTGCATGTTCTCCTCTGCCTGCAAGAAAATCCAAAATTATGAAAAAGAAATTTGGTCGTTTGAATCCAATATAAACCAAAGTACTGTGATGGAAATCTTTAAAAGTCCCGGACGACATTCTTATCTAATGCAAATTTTGCATGAACTTTCAAAGGACGATCTTGATAGATGTATGCAGTTTAATGATTTAAAGTTGGAGAGCATTAACAACAATCCGGTTTTTCAAAGACAAATTGTGTTGTCGGATGAAGCCACGTTCTGCCAGAATGGATTTGTCAACAGACACAACTACCAATACTTGTCACATATAAATCCATCCATAATGGATGGAGAGCCACACGCAGCATCCACAGAAACTCAATGATGTTCTTTACAAAACCACTTAGTTCTACTAGATACTTGAAGCTGTTTCAAGATCAAATAACACAAGCCATTGCAAACTTGTTTCTACACATAGTGAACTATCAGCAGCCACAAAATGACATTTTCCCAACAAGATGGAGTTCCAGCTCATTTTGAATAAATCGTTCATCAGTACTTAGAACAGATTCTTTCACAATTTACAGATTTTATAGCCACATTTGAGGTTAGTGGTGCGTATATCAAGACTTAAAGAAGTCGGTAGAGCACCTGTCTGTCGCGCTAGGGGTTCCGGGTTCGATTCCTTGTAGTGGGGATGGGGAACTTTCTCCGACCAAGAGAACCTCATCTTTCCCAGAGTCTGGAAGTATGAATGAGAGTGTGAATCAGTCCAAGAGCTTATTCTAAGCAGAAATATTACCAATCACCGAGGATTGTCACTTCCAACACAGAATTTAAAAGCTGATCTACAGTTTATTCTTCCTATATTGTTTTGCTGATATTTCCTTTCTAATGGGGGTACTTGCGGAAAAACTATTGAAGAGTATTTTCATAATATGTTAAAATATAGGGTATAAAACTTAAATACAAACATTTTAGGCTTTTTTTCGTTAAATTGGAGGTAGCAAAAATGTTAATGTAATTTTTCTGTACCCTTTATATGACTATCGCCATGCACCAAGTTTCGTGTTAATCAACCTCATTATTTAAAACTTATTTTGGTGATGTGGGACTTTCAACTAACGCTGATTTACATTTTGTTCCTCTGGAGGATTTCTATTGCATTTCTTGGGTTTCCTGGTCCACTTTTCCCTTAACTTCCTAAACATAATCTAATCATTTTAATCCAGTTTGTCCCTTTAACAGAAAAAATTTTAATTGCTATAATTTCTTGGTGAAATTTGTCACACTTTACTTACGCTCCCTCCAAATTTTACCCCCACACGTACTAATAAACAATGGAATAATCCCTCAAACTACTTCCCTATAACACAACTTTCTTCAGTGTTTTCTCTGAAACCTTTGAAATTAAACGGCTTCAAACTACAAGTTCTGAAAACATTTTGTCTGTAAGAATCAGAGAAAGTATTACATTACAGCCAAAGATTGCATTAGGAATTCTAACATGAAATATACGTTTTCAGGGCTCTTGCGCCACAAAATAAAATAATTTTTGGACAGGGTACGAGAGTGACTGTGAATAGCTTAACTTAAAAATAAAACTTCGGATTTAAGTGCAGTACCTACAACAGAGGCGAAGAAGATTTTCAAAAAATTCCGCCAACCTAACTCAGCCTTTGTATGGAACAGTTCGAAAATGTATTATTCTCTCAAGAACAGCTTTAATAATAATTTTTATTAAAGTACAATTTATTTCAGATACCGTCATGACAAATGAAATGACCATGAAATGTAAAGCCGTCTTTGTAAAGAAGAAATTCTATTTATTGTTTTAAAATTGGGAAACGTTAAACGGTAGATAAAATATTACTACAAAAATGTTGGTTTCTTTAAAATCAGAAAATATATAGCAAGTAACTTTTCTGTGGCATTATCAATTTCCGGGGTATTTGTCATTAGGTAATTGTCCGAATTGCTCAATATTTTCATTCTTTTAAAGTTCTGTAGATGTTCAGTTGTTTCTCGTGATTACATAAAAAGTGTGGAATTTTAAGTGTCCATTTCTCAAATATCTTTCTATAGTTATTTCTTTTTATTCAGAACGAAAGGGATAAACCAACCATTTCTGCAAAGGTTTCATATCCATGATTGAATGAAATAGATGGAAAAATATACCTATTAAGAATAATTTTTACAGTTACTAATAAAGAAACAAAGCTTAAATTTGTATAAAGGCTGCCCCAGTTATTTTGTACGGAGGTGAAAGTTTGGTTTTAAGACAGAAAGATAAATGTCATATTTTAGATGACATTTTTGAGAGCAGTTAAGGGAGTAACAAGATGGGATCGATTAGCTAATGAAGAAATAAGAGAGGAGTTAAAGATTAATGTTATAGGAGATATCGTAGAAAATAATAAACAGAAATGGAAATATCATCTCAGTAGAATGTATTCAAGCATACTGCCAAAAGGTGTACTACAATACAAACATAAACAAAGACGTATAATATAGACAGAGGATATCGAATATAATGTGATTATTACAAGTCATACTTTAGGAAACATTTCGTGTGTGTATGTGTGTGTATGCGTGATGTATATATATATATATATAGAGAGAGAGAGAGAGAGAGAGAGAGAGAGGGAGAGAGAGAGAGAGAGAGAGAGAGAGAGAGAGAGAGAGAGAGAGAGAGAGAGAGAGAGAGAGAGAGAGAGAGAGAGAGAGAGAGAGAGAGAGAGAGAGAGAGAGAGAGAGAGAGAGAGAGAGAGAGAGAGAGAGAGAGAGAGAGCGCAATGGAGTCAGGTAGACAACGACTTAATGTGGAAACAAAATACAGTCGGGATTGGAAATGTATTTGGCCCAATGCAACCAACTGTAACCTTTTGTCGATCTGGAGAGAAACTGTGTATGAAGTTGTTAATGAAACGGTTCCAACTGTATTGAAGATGTGGCGTCACGAGAGAGTAAATTCGAAGATCTGTGGAATATTTGTGGAAGATGATACACTTGAGCATCGCCTGTACAACTGTCAGCGGGCTGACTTGATTTGGACCTCTCTCCGAGACGCCTTACATAAACTTCTTCCAGAGGAATGCTTACGTATGGTACCACAGTTGGTACAACTGGAGTTTCGCTTCAAAAGAACAAAATTTCATAATTTTTCAGTGTCTTTAGTTGCTTGTACACTACATGGCTGCTGAAAGTACGGCGAGGAGACACTGTGCTAGGAAAGCACTTACGTATATTTTTAAAGGAGGGGAGATGGACCTAAATACGGAAGAAAACCTTGCGTTCTCTGGAGCCATACATTTATCATTTGGAACAAATGCAGATCTAATAAACATTTAAGCAAATAGAGCCCGTCCTATTGTCTCACAGTACAAGGCAATAAAAAAAAGTTCTAAACGACTTACCCTGTACCCGTTCCGATCATTGAAAATAAGAAAATAAAAAGTAAAAATTAAATAAAAAATTAAGAAATATATAAATTTTTTTGGGATATACTTGTTCAATAGTCTTTCTCTGCTTAGAAATATTTAAAGATCTATGTTAAAAAAACAAGAGTAAAAAATAAAAAGTAACATGCGTGTGCGCGCGCATACGTGTGCCCTATCTATACAAGTTTGTGCATATCCTTCTGTTTGTCTGCGCACATCATAACTTAAAATTGAAAAAGGCTGAATACCAAATCTATTATTTAAGTTCAACATTTTGTAAAGATGCGCCGCAAATATTCTCAAGAAAATCTCCCAATCTCGAATTACCTTTACACAGAAAAAGTTTAAGAAATTTGGTTTTCTTATAAGAGACTAACAATATTGTTTAAACTATTTTCAATACAAGTGTCATGGCGTATTGGGCTTGGACGTTGTGCATTTGTTCCCTACCCGAGATCGTCCCCACTCCTGGGGGATGTGGATTTTAAGTTCCGGGCATAGGACTGGTGCCCACCCAGTATCGTGAGGAAATTGAGGAGCTACGTTAGGTAGCGAAACCTGGTTTAGAAAGCCAACTTCCCAAGATCTTCACCATGTTTCCTCCCCACATCGGTTGGATGATCGCCCACCTCTGCCTTGTGTATGTGAGCGTGAGATAGGCAGTCGTGTTGGCAGGTTCTAGCCCGCTTTGGGCTGCTACACAATGGATTGATTTGATTTTTTGTGTAATTGGAATGGAGATTTTATTGAAAATATTGGGAAAACTTTTTATTTTTTTATTTTAGGCTTAACATTTATAATTCTTTAATGTGTGATACTGCTGTCAAAGACAGACATTTCTACTTCCGGGGAATCCTCATTTTCAAAATTAATACCATACCCACTGCTACTTGTTATAAATATGAGTTATACAACCTAAGGGAAACCTCGCGCATTGTGACCTATATACATTTATTATAGCTATCATTCCCCAGGATAAAGGGATGAAATGAAGAATAAACTGGAGGCTACAGATCACAGGAAGACCGGCCACAGAGACGCTTGGACGACCATAACAGTTTTCCAGGCTCGAAGACCCGTCCCAATGAAGGTTCTGCTTTAGAGAGGACAACGAATAGCCCGTTGACAAGCACCCTATGGAGGGTCCTCTTTCCCTTGAGCAACAAACCGGACCATATGTCCCGCACCGCCCTACGCCACGAAACCTTGAACATGCCAGAAATGTGCAGAGAAAGGGAAATCGTGGTATAAGTGACTGTGACAATACTTACCACCGACTGTTGTAAACCACGAAATACCCAAGGATCCATCATTATAGAAAAGTGACGGAAAGTATAAAAATACATTTAAAAATGCTAATTTGACGCAAGTATGTCAATTCTGTCATTAATGACCTTGCTATGCAAAAATTCCGTTAAACAATTTTGCTACTGAACGAATACCTTCAAAATACTACGCGAGGGTTGTTCAATTAAGTACCCGAAATTCAAAATACTCGTAGATGTTTTTGCTAAGGGAAGTTTGGTGTTACCATTGTGTATTGTTATTTTTGCACATTGCCAAAACAAATTTGTGACTGATTTATATGTTAGTTTGTATTAGCAGGCTTTTTATTTGGTCCTTCAATGTGTTTTGCTAAAATGGAAAAACTGCGGAATCGTTCAGCGACTAGATTTTTACTTTTGAATGAGAAAACTTTCGAGGAGATTTCAGAAAATTTTAAAAGTGGCTGAACATCTGTTTTTGATGAACAAAACTCACTAGGACGAACAGATCCAGTTCCCAAGGTAGTCATTGAAAAAACGACTCTATCGTCAAACGAACGTTCGCTAAGCAACAGAGGCCATAGGTGTGTCTTCTGGAATGTCATTTCTTAATTTTCGTGATAATTTGGAGATGGAAGAAAGACCAATCCGATGAGTACCCGTTTTATGATGTTGGAAAAGTGGGCGGGACTTCAAATTTGAAGCTGTGCTTGGAAGTACTTAAACGATAATCAAAGGGCTTTCTGCCTCAGACTATCACTGTCGATACGACTTAGATTCATTATTACACTCCATAAACCACGCAACGATTAAAAGAATTTTCTACTTCCGATGAATCTGTTTCAGAAAATTCAAAAACGGTCCCGTTGTGGAACAAGTGATGACTTTTTGCGATAAGTAGAGTTCAATAGTGTTTTCTTTTAAAAAGTAAAACTGATTACTGGACAATACCAAAATGAGCTTTTGGCCTGATCATGCAAAACATGTAAGGAAATACCGCCAGGTTTGGAGAAGAAGAAAATTTTGTTTCACTGCAACAAATCACTAGCACATTCATCAGGTGGTAAAGTGGCCAGCAAACTGCACGAATTGCGTTATGAATTGCTGCCGCACCCCCACATACCAAATAAAGAGTTTACTGTCGAGACAGAGGCATATGTTTCAGAACTTGTAAATTCTACTTGGGGGGATGTAGGAAAGAAGGAAAAGGAATAAGAAATCAGCAGGATATATCCCTACGCTGAGAAATAAACAAATTATGTTTAAAATAATTTTTTCCTTCAATACTTATACCGATATTTACTAAACCAACCTCGTTCATTTGATAACAACACGAAAACATTGTGCTGCGTGAATATTTATATAAAACGAACGTCCGCCTAGTACCGCGAGCCGCAGTTTGAAGACCGGGTCCCAACAGAGGGCCAGGGTGTTGTGAATACATACATGCCACCCAAATTGCGCCTTCCACAAGCTGTCACACCTGATCGATGTTGCTACATCACGTACGGAGTCGTCAACTTTCATTGCTCAGCCTGAAAAATACTCTGTTACTGCATGCGAGAAGCTACGAGCAACAACATGCTAATGTTCGTAAACGGCTCTCAGCGAGCGATAAAATGCACACTGATTTACCAGTCACACACATATACATACACATACACACAGTTGCAAGGCACTCGGAATTGAAATCAATGAAATGAAGAAGCTGCACATTTTGGGAGTTCCGTTTCAAATCCTGTGAGTTGAACTATTTTAAGGCTTGTTTCATTGTTTCTGCTAAGGTAAATACCATTTTGAATATTCAATACCACAACCCAAAGTCAACCTTAGGTTTATAACAACAGCAGGTAAATATGAAAATTGGTGGCAATACCGAAATCTGTACCAACAATCCACAGTGTCTCCCTCCGTCTGTCTGACAGTCTGTCTGTCTGTCTGT